>CM024570.1:4999715-5718199 GCA_014182515.1 Eucalyptus microcorys | reverse complement strand
AAAAAGAAAAAAACTGTTGAAAAATAAATTACCAATCACTTAATTTTTGGTAACTTGTTAGTAACTTACTAACACTTTCTGTGAAGTTACTAACTTTTATTTGACTTTCTTGCCAATGACGGAACTTACTAACTTTTAATTTAATTTATTATTTTTAATTTGTGTAACTTACCAATTTTTTCAGATTAAATAACCAATTTGTGGGATAACCAACTCTAATTTAAGCCTAAAAAAAAAAAAAAAACTCTAATTTGAACAACTTACAAACGCGTATTAGTCTATTTCTTATGATTCATCAACTTTGTTATCAATTAATTTACTAACTTTTATTTGTCTTTCTTACGGTGCCTTAAATTTGTAACTCTTATATGAATGTAGCAATCTACCTTTGTATATCTAACCAATGCCAGATCATACATGACTCATCACCACACCTTTGGAGTTAAGTCTCCTCGAATCGTCCTCCGTCACTAACCTACCATTGACTTTTGCAAAGTCTTAAAACAAGTATTGCATGGACTTAGTCTACTAAATCAAGCCAATACAGGCAGGAACTTGTGTGACAATATACGAGTTTTCAAGCAGTTTCTAAGAATTATTTTTCTGAAAATTGCCCGCACTGCACCAACGCTAGCCCCTCCTCTCGTCATCAAGCTGCTGCACACTAGAGGGATGAGGCAGCGGCAAGCCTGATATCTTGGGGAACGAACCGAGCTTCGATTAAGGCCTAAGATCTCTGCTGGCGAGGGTTGTGGGTGAGGCTGCGGGCCTCCCGCGTGTGACCTTTGGCCAAATCTAGCGAGGACAGCCTCGCCTAGGGCCCGCGAGTGCAGCCCTCGCCAGATCAGCCGTGACGCCCTCAGCCAAATCAGGTGAGGATTGCTGGCCCTCCTTAGCCCAAAATTGGAAAAAAGAAAATAAAATAAGGAAGAAAATTTTTTTTTAAAAAATTGCAAAAATTGTCCACTTTAGTACTTGCCAGCCATCCTATAGGTGCTGATTGAACCACTATATTAGCAACATTTGGTTAAAATTAATCGAAAGACTGAATTGATAAATTATCAATATGTTTAAAATTAAATTAACAAATCATCAGAAAATTTAAAATTAAATTAGCACAATTGAAATGTTTAAGATTGAATTAATAAATTATCAAAAATATTATGACTAAATTGACAAAAATATAATATATTTAAAGTTTTTCTGATAATTTTTCCAATGACTGAGCATGTGAAGTTGGTAAGGTTATGTCGTAGGAACATGGATGTAGCATGAAGTTTCCAAGTTGACAAAGTCAAATCTCATATAAGAGTCTATGGCGTCTTCTCCACGGCAGTCGACTTCCTGACGTTTCAAATGGGTGATCGTACTCTGATGAACTTGAGTTTTCAAGTGCGGGCAGACTCATTCAACAGCTGCCAGGTCCGTACTCCGCAAATTATTTTCTTTTTCAAAAGAAAAAGCCTACAATAGGTCCCTTTACTTTTCTAATTTGAAATTGGATTCTCATAGTTTTTAATTTGTAAAATCTTATCGTATGAAGTGCGCAATTAAGCTGGGTAGCGGACGATTTTATGTAGCTTCTCAGTCACTACTACATACATGCTTATGCATAAGTTCCCATTTAATTTCCTAAACCCTTAATCAACAATTAGCAAAGAGACATGTTTTGTGTTCACATAGCATAAAACGAAAAAAAAGAAAAAAAAAGAGGTGATATTAACCATGATGAATTCAAAAAATACGTTATTTTAAACAATTATCTTTGCTTCACTTTGGCCAATCAATGGCATTGGACCGTATAAAATGCGAGCAAAAATCACAATTGATAGTTCAAATATTATAGAATCATTTTGTGCTTAGTAATGTGAGTAATCGCACTTGTCATCATGCATGCAAGATAGTTTGCATAAACCCTTTCCTTAATGGTTTGCATATCAAATGAAATTTAAAGTTAATATAGATGTATATATAGAAATCAAATTTTTGATAAAAGCATATATTAACAATTGAGAAAATGTTCTTTACCAAAAAAACAATTGAGAAAAATGTTCCTTACCAACAAAAAAAAAAATAATTGAGAAAATGTTAAGCCGAGGTAGACAAGTGAAAATGGGTCCACAACTCATTGAATAACCCAAAATTATTGAAATTGATTATAAATGGGTCACATCAAATTTCCCAGGCCGTCCATAATGGGTTTACAAATGAAAGACCAAAACAAGTGGGTTGTAAAAGGGTTTACAATCCTTGTTTTCTGATTTTTGCAGGAAATGATTGTTGTAATTGGTTCTGAACCCACAAGCAAAAAACATGAATACGTTAGCAGTAAATTCACCAAGAAAGCTGTTTATATCGCGTTATTTTTATCAGTAACTATGAGTAGTTTTGGATTGGAAAATTGTTCAAAAAATTCTAAACTTATCATATGACTGCTAATTCCATTCTAAAATTTTCAATTTGGCTAATTTAGTAATAATTTTTTTGACGATTTGCCAATATAGTAATTTCAGTCAATTTTTGTTAGAAATTGATTACATAGACGTTGTCCTATGTGGTATAATCAATGCTGACGTGAACGATTTTTACAATTTCTTTTGGACTTTTGGAATTTTTCGATGATGGCTAGCAAGGTCACAATTCTTTTCTTTTTGTACTACTGGCGGAGGAAAATAGAAAAAAAAGAAAAAAGTAAAATCCGTAAGAAATTTTAAAAAATTGCAAATAATCATTTACGCGGTGTTGGTCATATCACGTAGGACAGAAAATGTCCATGTCAATAATTTTATGACTGAAATTGGTTGGAATGACTACATTGACAAATTATTAAAATATTTAAAATTAAATTGGTTAAATTGAAAAGTTTATGACTGAATTTATTATTGTACAATAGATATATGACTTTTTGAACAATTACCCTAGTTTTGGATAGACAACCTGCTTGAAATGCTTATGTGCCATAAAATGATGATAGTAAATTATAGGCAAAACAGATCAAGAAAGTAAAAGGATTTGAAAAGTTATTTTCAAGGGAAAATTACAATAATAATTTTTAGTTTGACTTACTATATCAAATATTCTCCTCACATTTCAAAACCTATCATTACCATTCTCACTGATTTCAAGATGCATCTCTCGCCAAAACATGATTTACCAAATTGTAATACTATTTTCCAACCTACCTCCGTCCCCAGAAAAACCCATCAACCACCCTCACTATCCACCACCTGAGAGGCTTGATCAATCAGACACACCATCTCCTGCATTATTTTATCTGAATATAGGCAGCATCAAGTGACGTGAAAATACAATGGAATTAAGGAATAAATTTAACAGACATAAACAAGTAAAATGTAATATGAAAAGGGTGAGAGAGAGAGAGAGAGCGAGAGAGAGAGAGAGAGACTTCTCCTTTACGTAATGCAACTTATTTTCATCATCCCTAATATGGTTAAGCTGCTTTAGATTCTTCACCATCTCCTACATTATTCATTTTTAACTCATCTATAACTAAACAAAAAAAAAAATGTCATTTTTGGGAGGTACGGACACCTGGGGTGCCAAAACTTGACACGGAAGGACACTTAAATGCCAAAAGTTTAGAAAGTGACATTTAAGTGCAAAAATTAGAGCAAAATGGATCACGTAAGTGCCACTCCGGCCGGCCAAAATGTCGACGTAGTGATTTTCCGGTGAAAAAGTGCAAAATGACAACGTTTTGCATGATAACGTGGCTAAACAATATAAAAACGACATCGTTTTGGTGTTGACATCATAAAAAAATTAATATAAAAATTAATTAAATTAAATTTAAAACTAAACTTATTTAAAAAATTTAAAAATAAAATAAAAATATTAAAAAAACTAAAAAAATATATTTTAAAAATAAAAATATTAAAAATAAAAAAAAATATCAAAAAAAAAATTAAAAAAACTAAAAAACTAAAAATTTTAAAAAAACTAAACTTATTTAAAACATTTAAAAATAAAATAAAAATATTAAAAAAATAAAAGTTAAAAGAAAACGAAAAATAAAAAATATTAAAAAACTAAAATTTAAAACATTTAAAAACTAAACTTATTTAAAAAATTTAAAAATAAAATATAAATATAAAAAAAACTAAACTTTTTAAAAAAGGGTGGGCCGGGCCCTTTCGACGGCGGCAGGGAGGCGGCGGCGGTGAGGGGTCAACCCTCACTGCCTGCCCCTTTTTTAATTTTTAATTTTTTAAATATTTTTATCTTATTTTTAAATGTTTTAAATAAATTTATTTTTATAAATTTAATTTTATTAATTTTTATATTAATTTTTTTACCACGTCAAAGCACCAAAACGATGTCATTTTTATATTGTCTAGCCATGTCAATGTGCAACGTTTTGCACTTTCTTCGCCGGAAAATCGTAACGTCGATATTTTGGCTGGATTTTGGCCGGAATGACACTTAAATGATCCATTTTGCTCCAATTTTGGTACTTAAGTATTCCTTCGTGTCAAGTTTTGGCACTTAGAGTGTACTTCTGCCCATTTTTAATATTTAAGTCGATCCACAACCATTAAGCAGTCACATATAAAAATCAAACTGCCCATTCATAGAGCTGTTGGAGCTCTTTAAATGAAATCAAGGCTCTCTTCGTCCAACTCGGCCAAGCTTTCTATCGAGTTCGAAGCTCTCCACTGAATTAAGAGATGATATGTACTAAATTTTCAACACCTCTCCATGAAATCAGCAAACCATAGAAGACAACAAAATCAAGAAAGTAATTCACGGCCGACTCTCTGAAATTGGTTAAGTAGCATCAACACGGACACGAACATGCGACACGCGGTACGTTATGACACAACACGCCGACATATCGTTTCTAAAAAGACAGAAAATTCCAACACGTTATATATTAAATATATATTTTTATATATACATAATAAATTATCATTTTTATGATTATTTTTATTAAATTAATTTGATTTAAATTCACAAATAAATAAATAAATAAATAATAAAAAGTTTAAAATGAATTTACACTAAAAATATTAATCCACAAATTATTGATATCATTAGTTGTTTCAACTTGATAAATTCATCAATCCATAAAATTTTGTGGAAAAAAAAAAAGTAATTTATATTCTAGACTCGTGTGTTAGACTTGTCAAAAGAAATGGAAAAAAAAAAAACTTGAGAAGTGAATTGTATATTACGAGAAGTAAAAGTCAAAAGAGTAAAGAAGATTAGATATTTTTTTCTTTCCAAATTTATTATTTTTATTATTTTTTATTATTATTTTTTCATATATATGTATATTTTGATATATCATTTATTGAAAACTTGTATATCAAAATTCTAACTTGAGTATTGGAAAGTGATGATAAAATTAATTGGATGTCATATATTTTTTATATATGTCGATTGAAAATGTCAAAGAATATCTAAAAATATTGGAGAGTGTCTCATACGATACGAAAATTTTTAAAAAAGTATTGACTCTTTAGGAAATTTAGTGTTTTCTTCGTCCAATCCGGCCGACCTCTCCACCTAACCAAAAGATGATGTGACCCTGGACTGAAATTTCAACGCCTCTCCATGAAATCGGAAATCGGCAAACGATAGGAGACAAGTAAAGCAAGAAAGCCATGATTTACGCCCCGCCGCCCGGGGGGTGTGGGCGCTGTCTGACGCAAGCGCTTTCTTCGTCCAACTTGGCCAAGGTCTTTACCAAATTCAAAAATGATGGCTGCGCATGTTTTTGAAGCTAAATAGTCGTATCTTGAACAGTGTTAGCAGCTTTTGGAGTATTGTCCAATAAATAGAGCACTTAAACAGGCTTCGAAAATTCGAAGATAAGCCACAAAGCCAAGTGTGAACTTCAGAATTGGAGAAGAAAAGAGGGGGTTGGTTTTTTTTTTTTTTTTTTTTGGGGGGGAGAGGGGGTGGTGCGGGGCGGGGCGGGGCGGGCGTCGTTCGGGGTTCGGGGTGGGAAGGAGGGAGGGGGAAAGACATACTTGAGGTCCTGTAGGAGCTTGTTTGCATGTATGTTTTGTAATTCCTGGGAGAAAATAAATTGTCATAGTTGTGTGAGTTAAATTGCATCTATTTTAGTGGAAGTGTGTCTTGAGTTGCATTGAGTTGCCTATTACAATTTTTTTCGTATCACCACCATAATCCTTCAGCACTCAATCCTTTTGCACACAACACCTAGCAAAATTGAGTTCGTTTCTCAAGATAGCATTTTACTGTACTTCTTCGGGTTGCTGTTGATGTAAAAAATTTCTAGGCCCGTGCCCAAGGACCCAGAAATCATGGCTATTGAGGTGCCGCGAGTGTGTCTTGCTGATGTTTGCATTTTGAAATATGATGTCCATAGTGGACTTTAACTTTAGTCTATAGACCGCTTCGTTTTATTGGGAGCACGTAGCAAAAATCTAATACCTTTGCTCATGGAGATCACTAACAAGGGACCAAATTTGAGCCTGTCAACATGTCTAGTTAAGATAATGAGTTAAGGTTAATAACCCCACATCATACTAATTCTTCGATGTTGGACTTTATTAACATAACTCACATGTGCATCTCAACAATCCTCCTCTCACATGTGAGCTCAATGGTAGGTCTACTCCCCCTTAATCAAAGTCTCCTTCTGCATCAAGATATCATCTCCATCAATGCCCAACTTCATCATTGATCTCTTTCCCTAGATCGAATCATAAAATTTGCCATTAGGCTTGCATTGCTATATCACCATGCACATTGCTCGCACCAACTCATCCCCGGTCTCTTTCAAATCAAGCTTGCATTGCTACATCACAATGCCCATTGCCTGAAAAACATGTTGGCCATCAGATTCCTTCCATGAGATATCACCAAACACTGGAACATATTAGGTTCCTACCAATCTATTATCAGCTTTGATACCATTTGTTGGGAACGCATAGTAAAAACTCGATACATTTCGCCTAGAGATGTCAAGAGAGGGCCTAAGACCGAGTTTTTTAACATATCAAATTGAACCCACCTTTAATCAAAATTTTTAAATCAAAAAATTATGAGTCAACTTAGATATATTAACTATTTCACATTATACAATTTCTTCAATGTGGGGCATTTCTAACACAACTCACGTATATTTCAACAAGCTAGAGGTGGCATTGGTTTTAATTGCAACATGGTAGAGTAGCGAGGTGCTAATTGAGTACGTGGAGGAGATTCTCCTTGAGAATGATCAGGCACTACATGTGCAAGAGCCTTAAGTTCATGGACCGTCAATCTCGTTTTGTGTGTGGAGGAACACAATCACTCGGTCTGATTTGGACTGTTGGGCTTTGATCGCTAGGCTTTGAGCCGATTGAACGTGTGATGTCGTTTCGAATTGGGCCAGTAGGTGGATCTACTAGTGGGACACGCTTTGGGTAAAAAGGCAACAAATGCAACATTTATGTCCCAACATATCGCCATCTCATCGATCTTTTTATGAGACTACTTTGACGCTTGGAGAATGTCACTTAACACTTTGTTGCATTCTCTATCTTTCCAACATTCATGATTCGTTGGATACTAAAAGTAAGAACAATCGAGGTTAAAACCAAGGAGTATATATAAGATGTGATAGTATTAGGCATTTAATTGCATTCATGGAGTCATGGCCACTTAGAGGCCGTGAAAGAGGGGCATTTAGTGTGCATAACAATATTATCATTTCTGAACTTCCGAATCACCTTTGGTCATTGAATGGAGTTAAAGACTTCCATCATGCAAAAGTAAGAGGGGTGACTATTATAGAAAGAACAATACTAGGTTACAAATTACAGAGCCTTTGTGAACTCTTCCGTTTATATAGCATTAGTACCCTAAAGTAATCATAGAATACATGCAGTAATACTTTTCTAAAATGACAACTTCTCTGTTGAATACTCAGAGCACAAACAGTTCTTTTGATTGATAAGCATTATTTGTCAAGTCAAACGGTAAAACTGCTGTTTAGAGTAATTTTTGTTTTTAATGTTGGATCTTTTATAACCTTATGGAGCCCATACTTTGAAACACTTGAAATCTTTTACAATATGAATATATTAACTTTTCTAGAATTTTTGAAACTCGAATAAAACCATAATATTCAAATTTAAATGAAAGTCATCAATAAAAATAGCTGATAACCCCGTCAAACATGTCCGTTGAAGGCTATTTCACGCAAGAAAGAGAATTTTACTGACTCGTCATTATAGCACAGATAATTCAAGATAAAATATGAAGTTGACTATTGTAACCTCTTTAAAACACTTCCTAAGCTGACGATGTAAGGTTCTGAACTCACTCATTAAATTTTATCCTCTCTTACCCATGTTTCTTAGAGAGCCTTATGATTTTATCCTTTAGTATAGCCGCATGTAGTTCGGTAAGCATCTTCTCATGAGACCATCCACTTAAAAGAATAAATTCAAGAAGCGAATTTACTATCATAAATTTGAGGGATCCCTATCCATTTTCGTAATTAATTAAAGGGTTTTCTTAGCATAACAGTCTTTAGACTACCGTGAGATTAACAGTTTGCTTTACTATGAGTTATGAATTCTTGAAGGAGTGTGTCTCACAACAATTTATATTTATTTGTTATTTGATTTTTTATGGTCAAGAATAGACTGCTTTTCTCATATAATATATTGAAAATTGTCACGATTTAATTAAAAGACAAATTGGATACTCAAAAATTCTATTTTAGTCATTATGGAAGGACATGCTTAATAAGCCTTAGATATTGGGGTTAAATTGACGGCAATATTCTGTGTTTAAAAATGAAATGCAATCAAACAGGTTCAATAGCTATAGCGTTGTACATGCAAAATTTCATCACTAAAATATTCGGGGCTAATTTTCCAACCTTTTGAGATAATGCCTTGATTAGAAACAAAGTGAAATATCATGTTAAGAAGCAGTCAACAGATTCGAGGGAGGGGCACATCGGAATAATTTCTTCATATCACCTTTCATTCTAGCATGATATTAAAGGGCAATCGAATGCATAATCATCGATTAAGAAATTAATCTTATTCAAAGTCTTGACTTGAGAAGCGAAAATGTGAAAACATGAAGGATAATCTGAAGGTTCATCATAAACATAGCCATCCCATTCCCAACTGCTATCTCCTTGATTTTCTTCGTTGCTCAGCAGGTTTTCCGGTGCCATATTTTCCCGCTTCTGCTCAGAATTAAAAGAAAGGCGGAAAGCTTTAGTCAATAAAAACAAAAAGTAGAACAAAATAAGCAAATGTCGATAATTTCGTTCCTCAGAAGTAGGTTTATTCAATAAATACTAGTCTTCTTGCTTTTCCGGTTTGCCCACCTTCTCTATACCTATACTTCTAACACGACACCCATGCCCTAACAGAAATGAGACTATCTGGCAATGGAACGCCTACATGCCGGCTTATTCGCCACGAATCTCAGGGCAGTCCACCCGTAAGGATGGACCACCACTGTGTTCCTCATGATCAGGTTCGCAAATTGTACTTCTTCGGATCATTGTTGATGTCGAATATCCCCGTCCCATTCCCAAGGACCCAGAAATTGTGGCCGTGAAGGTGCCATGGGAGCGTCTCGCTGTTGTTCGCCGTCATAGTGTTTGCATTATGCAAAATGATGTCCACTGTAGTGTTGAACTTTAGTCTGTAGATCGAGTCGCTGGAGGTGGCACTGTTTTTGTTCGTGAGGCGGTAGCTGTCGTAATCCACAAAGCCAGGTTGCTGGTCGGGCAGTGGGGGCTGATCGAACACAGGGTGGAGATTCTCCTCCAGAGCTACTGGGTACAGCGTGCGTGGGAGGGTGAGCGATACATAGTTCACGGACCAATGGAAATAACCGTTGGTGTTGTTCCGTTTGATGAGTAACACAATCGCTCGGTCTGCCTTGGGCGGAGTGCGGACATATCCTCGTTGGGCTTTGATTGCCAGGCTCCGTGCCAATTGTGGAGCGACGTTGCTCCGAATCGGGCCGGCAGGTGGAGCTGTGGGCTGGACACGTTTTGAATGGTTCGGGTGGTCATTGAGCACGTTGAAACCGGGAGGGGTCGTGGCAACAGCATTCCGGCCAACAATGTTGCTCGTGATCCATTAATTTCTCGGCGGATCTTGATCGGCTTTGATCAAGACGGAGTATGTCTACCCTGGGTAGATGAACATGTTTTGGACAACGAATATGG
Source organism: Eucalyptus microcorys (assembly GCA_014182515.1). NCBI lineage: Eukaryota > Viridiplantae > Streptophyta > Magnoliopsida > Myrtales > Myrtaceae > Eucalyptus > Eucalyptus microcorys. The sequence continues at coordinate 5,708,016 of CM024570.1, read as the reverse complement.
TGCCCGTCTGCTTCAACTATGGTAAGGTTGTGACCCTGCGAATCAAAAGAACATCTTGAGATATGCTCCGAGCACAAGTCTTTGCAAACAAAACATGTTCATCTTCCAAATCTATCACAGAAATTTCTTCAATTTTAGTCTTTTAAAAAGTCAGAATCTAATCTGAGTAAGAGAATGGGCACACCAAATCATCACTAGTAAATCAAAAAAGTCAGAGTTCTCTTTCTCCTTCAGAAAAAACCCGAAGCATATCATCTCCCCCAATACTTGATATCGTGTGTAATCCGATATGAAATGATAATAGTGAAGAGTCTTCATCTTTTAAACTTCGAAATCATTGTAGAAAGCCAGGAAGAAAAAAAGCCAGAGGAATAATTTGTTGGAGATGGAAGTTCACCTCGATTTGAAAGTTGAGAGCATATAGAATGGCCACACTCGATGTTTTCCCGGGGATGATTGTCCAGTTCATATATGCAGGATCGGTCACCTTATGAGCCGTTGTATCCAAGCTTGGAGGGGCCGATTTGGAGCTATCGAACTTTCCCTTCCCTTGAATTTGTAGTGACTGCAATCCAAGCAACAAAAGAGAACCAAAACCCACGAGCAATGAGTGAAGCTGGCGTTTTTGTTTTTTTTTCCATTATCGAGGAAATCAAATTAACTTAATTACCGCAGGCTCCCATCCCAATAGAAGGCTTGGTCATTAGTGCTTTTGTTGTACCAGTCGTTGAGGATGACGATCTGCTCGTATTCATAGGCGAATGGCTCGGCGACGCGTACGGCGGCGAACCCCGGATCCACTCTTACAGTCCCGCCGCCCTTCGCACGGCCTCCACGTAGCGATATCATGAACAAACATGCCTGACATTAATCCTCATGGATGGCCACTAGGCGATTCAAAAAGAACCAGAAACATTAATTGCATGGCCTCACGTAGCGATATCATGAACAGGCATGCATGGCATTAATCCTCATGGATGGCCACTAGGCGATTCAAAAAGAACCAGAAACATTCAATATTATGGTTGATGTACACGTTACCTACAGTTCATATTCCACTATTATTCCATGTAATCAAATTTTAGGTGTAAACAACTCAAAAATTAAATATTATGGTTGACGTACACATTACCTACACATTACCTACGATTCATATTCCACTAGTATTCCACTATTATACAAATAAGGTAGTCAAATTTTAGGTGTAAACAACTGAAAAATTAAATATTATGGTTGATGTACACATTACCTACGGTTCATATTCCACTATTATTCCATGTAATCAAGGAAAAAATAATATTCCATACAATGATGTTTTAGTGGAGCTTTTCTTTTCAATTTGTATGACAATGATGAAAGTTTATAATTTTTAATGTACTTAACTTCGTCATATTGTTAATTCTTTTTCAAAATACCTTTTAAAATGACGACATGATGAATGAATAATAATTGGACAAACAAATATCGAATAAAATGAAAAATGAGCAGCTAATATATATGGACCACCACGTAATGACATATATTAAGGCTATAACTGATGCACCGAATGCATTCGTTAAAACTAGTAGATGATTCTCTTCACTCTCACTTGTGCTAAGGTTATATTCAGAATATTGGTTTCCTAGAAAAGAAAAAAATATACAACTCATTAACATAAAAACTAGTTGTCTATCTGCCAAATATATATATATATTTTTTTTTTTTTGGGGGGAAGAGATACCATTTTTCTTCCAAACAGGAACAAAAACCAAAAAGGAAGAAACCAAAAGAAAAAAAGGCAAAAAGAAGGCAAAAAAGAAAAAAGAAGAAGCTTAGATCAAGAATGAGCCCGACACTTGGTATTAGGTTTCGTTGTAAGTTTCAACAGCATGCTACATAAGAGATAATGGGGTTAATTAAAGGTGATAGAAGATATCCACATTCAACAATGGGGGAAAAAGCATGAGCCTCCATTCAATAATTTGAAATGGGAAAGAAAAAGTTACTAGTGTGACTCACCCGGAAGAGTCAACTTTGCACCGGTGATACATACGTAAACATGTTCAAGGAAAATGAGGGTTTTCCTTCTAAATTTTGACATGTAAAGCCATATAGAGACTCAATTTTTAACGTAAAAATATTGTTATCACTTTAAGTAAATTAAAGCACCCGCATTTCATCGACGAAAAATTGATCAGTTTACTGAATTTCAGTGTGAATCCAGTTCTGCACCCCAAGTGGAGGTTTATTTATACATTTACTTTTTCTCATAATGTTGCCAAAACCCAAGTTGACATAATCGATAGCATTGCATATATAATCCACTCAAAGGTCAAGATTCTGACGTCACACCTTTGCTCATATCGAGACTGATTTCCGCCCCTTTTCGAAAGTCTACCTAGAAGGAAAAAGAGTTTTGTTCTCCTGCTAGCAGCTGCACGCCAAAGGCTTTGGAGGTGAAAGGGTAAGTTGAAATAAGGATACATATTTAATTTAACTTCCATTCTGTGAGCAGAGTCATTGACCTGAATCACTTCCTCGAGCAAATCATAGTCTATGTCCATCATGAATTCCAAAAAATTATGAATATATAAAACTTATGAATGAATGAAAGATTTCTTAAAGAGTGAACATGAGAGCAGAAGTAAGCTTTAGGCTTAAGCTAATTCTTCGAGCAACAAAGCTGAAAATTTTAACATGCACACGCATGCATTGTAGAGAGAGAGAGGAATGAAGTGAATCTGATTCCTCTTGCCAATGCAACCAGTATGGTGTTTATGAGCATTTTATGCACGGAAGGCTACACGAGCGAAAAGAACATGCAAGGCACTTGTATTCTGATGGGTTCTATCCAAACTCTCGACATAAAAGATCTTGTTGCTTCTCATGTCATGTGCCTACTTTTTCTGACTCGCGTTCTTCCATCTCAAGCAAATTTGAGAGAGTTGAAAAGAATAGTGTTTGGAATACTTAAGGATGATGGGATAGCAAGAAGAATGAACAATGTCATGTATGATGATTTGAATTAAAGAGAACAATAAAACCTAGTCAAGGAATAGGTGGTCCTCCGATTATTTCACTAAGACATTCCTTGGAAAGCAAGAATTAGATCAAATGCGAAATAGAGGTGTGTGATTGATAAAGAGTTATCTTGACCAGTGGATTCTTGGGCCTTGACAAATGGCCATAATTGAGGGCTAGATCTACTCACCTGCATTTCAGAACCTTTTATAACGGGCCAAGGAATCTCTCAGCCCCCCACCTCATCTCGCCAATCACAAGATGTGAGACCGTTTGCATTGGGATATCCTATCCTTTCTGGTGTTTAGCAAAACCAACAAATAAATATTAATGACAGAATATACCCCTGTAGGCCGTCCATTAGAGTTATCTTATCATTATTAACCCTCAAAACCAGACCGCTTGCAAAATTTTACACTGGCAATCATCAGAACACTACATTTTTATTACAAAGCACAAACTCTCCGATAAGGGTAGCAAACATGGGCACTTGTCATTTTATCTGAATTTTAAAACTTTCCAAATCACGAACAGCAGGTCTCGGGAATGAGTGTCCAATATTTGGACACAATTGCACGGATATATCTGAAATAGGTGATATGCACACCTCATAATAACTATTTCTATATTCTCTAAAACATTACCTTAACATTATTATTTCAATATTCGCAGCATTTTAAAACAACATTGTCATAATAGGGTTCTAGGCAAAATGATTGTGAGGTCTTCAAGGAATGGATCAAAGTTCTTTAGATCCTACAAATTTAACAAACTGAGGCCAATTTGTGAAGTTTTGACATAGTTCTGCACAATTTGATACGTATCAACATTAAAAAAGCAAAGGAAGACACTACTAGTGGAGGAAAATACTGCCTTCTTTTTATAGAAATTGATTTGACAAATAATGAATGAATGAGAGACAGAGAGAGAGGGAGAGAGAGAGAGAGCTATTAGAACTAGTCATCTAATTAACAACTATTGAAAGCTCGTTTCATGATAAAGTTTACCTTTTCTTTGAGCCATTTTCTTTAGCTGTTTGCAAGTGCAATTGCCAGGATGATGTTCACAATGTTGTCTTAACCTGGCTCAGGACATGATCACATGAATGACTAAAAGGTGTGATATAAGCACGCGTAACAAGAGACGTTTCCCACACATCCAACTTAGTTACGGCGCCGTAACAAATGTCCACACATTAATATTCGGTTGATGACTCAAAAGCACACGCTACATGAATATTCCATATCATTGGGCTATTTTCAACAAAAGGGGTAAAGTGATGGAGGGTCCACTCTAGGATCGCTTTGATTCATGCAGCTACTATTTGAGCCAAAAATTATGCAAATTGCACCCTTTGCCTTCTTGCCAGACATATTATAAGATGAGTGTGGTGCACGCATAAAAATATAAGTATGTATCATCAGATCTGCTGAGAACCATCGTATTTACAATTTGACCAACCACATTCAATAGTCATCTACATTTTAGTGCACGCACATGACTAGAAAATTAATTTTGCCATGTTAGAAGTAAGTGAAATATCGGGAATGAAGTAATTAGCTAATATTAATACAGATAAGCCCACGTCAATTGACCAAAAACAAAAACCACATCAAACCTCTTTCTACACAAGTCATGGGTTTCTGGATGGCCTTTTGTTTTCTGAAATATAGCCAATTTTCTCGAGTTCAAATGTATTCATGTCATTTATATGGTGCAAAGAAAGCCTACCACAAGAATCAGCTAATATCGTCTTTACAAAATCGATAGCATTGCGTATATAATCCACTCAAAGGTCAAGACTCTGATGTCACATGCCATTCTCATGCCGAGACTGATTTCTGCCCCTGTTCGACAGTCCACTTGGAAGGGACAAGAATTTTGACATCCTGCTAGCAGCAGCAAGCCGGAGATTTTGGAGGTGAAAGGGTAACTTAAGATAAGGATACACCCTTAATTTAGCTCTCCCTCTGTGAGCAGATTCAGTGACCCTCTTCACTTCCTCAAGCAAATTATAGTATATGTTCATCATGAATTTCAAAGAATTATGAATATCTAAAACGCAGAATAAATAAGATTTCTTAAAAAGTGAACGGGAAAACAGAAGTAAGCTTTAGGCTTAAGCTAACTTTCTAAAGAAAAGAAACCATTCAGATAAGGCAGGGAATTACCAACAGAAATCTATGCCTAAATAATCATACTTGCAAGACAGCAACAGAGCTATAATTTAGACATGACACGGAGAGAGAGAGAGAGAGAGAGAGAGAGAGAGAGAGAGAGAGAGAGAGAGAGAGAGAGAGAGAGAGAGAGAGTCTACCAGAAAGGAGAACATTGTCATTAAATTGAGAGAGAGGAATGTGAACTGAGTCTGATTCCTCTTGCCAGTGCAGCCAGTTCGGCGTTTATGAGCATTTACACAAGGAAGGATATATGAGCGGAGAAAACATGCAGGGCACTTGTATTCTGATGGGTTCTTTTCAAACTCATGACAAAGAAGAGCTTGTTGCTTCGCATGTAGTGTGCCTACTTATTCTTCCTCTTGTTCTCCCATCTCAAGCAAACTTAAGAAAGCTGATAAGAATGGTGTTTGGAATAGTTAAGTATGATGGTATAGCAAGAAGAATAGACAATGTGATCTATGATGTTTGAATTAAAGAGAACAATAAAACCTAGTCAAGAAAGGAATAGGCAGTCCTCTGATTATTTCACTGAGACAATCCTTAGACAGTAAGATCTATCTTGACCAGTAGATTCTTGTGCCTCGGCGGATGGCCATCATTGAGAGACTACATCTGCTCACCTGCATTTTGGAACAGTTTATGAAAGGATAAGAAATCTGAGGAATTGCTCTTACCCTGCCTCATCTCCTCAATCACAAGATGTGAGACGGTACATTGTGATATCGTATCCTTTCTGGTGTTTGACGAAGACGACAAATAAATCCTAATGACAGAATATACCTTTGTGTGCAGTCCATAAGAGTTATCTTATCATTATTGACTCTCAAAACCAGACCGCTTGCAAAATTTCACACTGGCAATCATTAGAACACTACATTTTTATTACAAAGCACAGCCTCTCTGATACGGGTGTCAAACGAGGGTCACTTGTCATAGTTTCTGAGTTTTCAAAGTTTCCAAATCACGAACAACAGGTCTCAGGGAATGAGTGTCCAACATTGGATACAAGTGCAGGGATATATTTGATATAGATGAAATGCATACCTTATAATAACTATTTCTATCTTAATGTTAACTTCATTTCAGTTATTCCAATAACCGCAGCATTTTTAAAAGACTCTCAGAATTGGAGTCCTATGCAGGATGATTGTCAGGTCTTCAAGGAATGGATTGAGGATCATAAGAACCTACAAATTTAACAAACTGAGGCCAATTTGTGAAGTTTTAACATATTTTTGCACAATTAGATACATATCAACATTAAAACAAGCAAATGAAGTTCAAACATAGAAACACTCTCTCAATTCCTGCAATCTCACACCAAACGTTTTCTCTTTTTATCTTTGTGGATTCCTATGTTCATCTTTGGAGAAGGCTAATTTTCTCTTCTTAACATCCTCCGGCACCTCCCATCTTCTTAATAAAGATTTTCCACCGGAATGAGAAAGTTTGTTAGGATTGGCATCCTACTTAAGATCAATGAAACCGTCCAAAGGATTGGATCATCGATCACAAGATCCTAAAAATTACAAAAACTATAGAAAAATCTGGGATAACCATTTGAAATTCATTAATTAAACCCATCATGTCACATTAATCTCCAAAGTAGTGTGAATTTCAAGTTCATGCTATCTTCACACTATGTGGGCCAGGCCACAGTGACAATGAGCCCTAACACTAGACTGATTCTGCTAATACCCTTACTTCCACTAGGCCTTGATGGAGGAGTGGTAATTTGGGTGAAGGAGAACCCTCAATAACATTACTTGGTGGGGGAGGAGATGCTCGGCTTGCAGAAGTTGGCATAGCACGCTCTCATTTTGAAGAGTTTGAGTCCGTTTCAGAAACAACGAATTAAAGTAACTAAAATTGCACAACAATAACTCAGCTCGGCCCAAGGACAACCAGTCATCAACATCAAGTATCAGCCACGGTCAGAAATTCCCATCCATCCCACCATTCTTTCAGCTCATAACATCCAAAATTCACCAAACGAACTCTAGTTTGAGACTCATACCCTGAATCATCACCAACACAAATCCTTCGACACGTTGTTTTTGTCGTCCAACGTTCGATCCGATTCAATCTGTTCAACATCAACAAAGAACACGAGTAACTTGTTATAAATCACATTTAAATAAAAAAGAGAAATTTCGGCTAAAAAATTAAAGAAAAGCCCTCACTGTACTCGAACCTGGGAGAGAGGGAGTCCCGCACCGCCACCGCGTCGCTGCGTCCAAAGCTTTTGGAGGGCCCGGAGGCGTGAATCGCCGCAGTCAATGCTCGTGGAGGCCGATCCGGACAGAAGATATGGGGAAGAGACCGTCGTGACTCGCCGTCGTCCTCGTCGCTGCGTCGAAGCTTTTGAGGACCCTAGACACGTGGAGATGTGCTTGCCGGTGGCTAGACATGAGAGAGAGAGAGAGAGAGAGAGAGAGAGAGAGAGAGAGACTGTGGGTGGTTGCGGCACGCAGTGCTCGCCGGTCATCGCGGCGGGTCCCGACGGCCGCGCGGTGGTGGAACTCGACGGCTGACGAACTCGTGATCGTAAGGGAGAGACACGAGAGGCGCGGCTGTTTCATTTTTTGTTTCTTTTTTCATATATTTTGAAGCCCGAATTAGAATTAAATCCTTTCCCGCGGCCCAGCCTAGTCCCATCAGGGTCTTTTTCGTAAAATTTTTAGATTATTTTTATTCTTTTGTTCCTAAAAGCAAAAATAAGATAAAAATTCGTTTAATAATATCAATTAATTTTTCTATCCTAAGGAATAAATCCGTCTCACAAATATATTTAAAATAAAATCAGGAAATTGAAAATGGTACTTCTGTTTTTCCTGAACAATTCTAAAATCAAGCTATTTTCTTTTTTCTTAAAAAGAAAATATTCATAAATTATTAAAAAATAAAGTATATGTCATAAAAAATTTAAGGGTCATATGAAATGCATTTATGTTCTTTTTCTATTCTAAAAATAGAAATTTTGTGCAATTATCAAACGTGTTCGAATACTCAAAAACTTGTCTAAGCAATAGAATCAAATAAAACTATTTCTAAGTAAAAACTATTCCTAAAAGCAAAATGATTGCCAAACAAGCTTTTAGTGATTAAATACTTCAAGTCAATCAATTGAAGTTAGGCCTTTTTTTTAAAAAAAAAAAAAGAAGAAGAAAGGGACCATAGTGAACTTATCTCAAATGAAAGCATGAAATAACCAACTTAGTTATAAATAAAAGAAGAAAATGAGGTCATTTTCTTAAAACAAAAAAGACTAAAGTGAATTTTTTTCTTAAATAAGGAACTAAAGTGATTGATTTAATCTCAAATAAGGACAACCTCATTAATTGCTCTTAAGCTCCCAAAGAAAAAGACCTCATCGGTTGCCTAAATCTTTCTCGGGCAACTTGCACATGCAGCTCATGAGCTTATATTGATAGCAAACCGATGACATTTGGGGCAAATTTTTAAAAAAATTTCTACTTTGGCCAAACTTGGAAACCTTGAAGAAGCCCCAAGTTGAAGCTAGGATCTTCAAGGGTTCTTTTAAGTGCAATTTTCCTCCTTATATCATTGACATAGCATCTCCTTTTTATCATATCTGTCGTTCTTGGCTCCATGATATTGGAGTCATAATAATTTACATTAAACTCTTTTTTAAGACTGAATTGACCATTTCGAATAATTATTAGAGACTAGATCCCCTTTATACCCCTTTTAAAGAAAACGGGAACAAATTGATGCCCTCATTCGAGATAAGATTCATTGTGGACCTTTTTATACTAAAAAAAAAAAAATCCCATTTAAAGCCCTTATTTGATACTAAATTAATCACCTCAAGCCCTCATTAGGATTATGTCGACTCTAAATCCTATTTTGAGAAAATGGCTCCCTTTAGGTTTTTATTTGAAAATTTCCCATAAAATAACATGGAAGAGACTTATATTTATTTCGCTCTCTACTGAAATTTTATCTAAGTTTATACGCTAAAAAACTTCAAATGTTAAAAAGAAAAGGAAATAGCAACAAAAAAATCACAAAAAATGCTGACTCTAACACATTTACACTGAACTCTATTTCATGATATCAAAAATCCCAAACTATGTCCATCATGATAGGTATAAATTAAGGGTTTTTTATGTCACAAGAAAAAGATCACAATAAATGTGTCACAGTATACTATGGGATTTATTAGGTCACAAGAACTCTTTTTATGTTTTGTAATATGACAATATCAAGTTTTTCTAGAAGGCTATATTGATGCCAACTAGATTTTGGATTGTGATGAATCGAAATCTACTAGCGAATATGTATTCATGCTAGAAGGTGTCATAGTATTGTGGATATTCTCAAAGCAAACTTTAATAGCACGGTCCATAATGGAAACAAAGTTTGTTGGTTTGGATAAAGTTGTTAAAAAAGCCGAGTGGCTTCAACAATGTTTAGAGGATGTTTCATTGTGGCCAAAGCACGTGCCTACAATATATATTCACTATGACAATCAAGTAGTGATTGTAAGGGCACAAAATGTGATATATACTAATAAGTTAAACACATTCATCATAGATATAATCTATAAAGCAGTTGCTCTCAAATGAAATAATTTTTTTAGACTTTGTGAAGTCATATGATAATATTGTGGATTCGCTGACAAAATGTTTGTCGAGAGAGCTGATAAACTGCATATCGAGAGGAATGGGGTTAAAAGCCTTAGCTTAATAAAGAGATTGTAAGGTCGAAACCTAACCTAGTTGTCTTCAAAGTGTGTCAATTTCGAGAATTTGACAGAATCTTGTTTGCATAGTACTAATTCAAATAAGTTCAAGGTATTGTATCTTGGTTGGCCCTGCTTAGCACTGTTGGTAAGAATTAATCACCTTAAGAAGATTCGATATTCCGTACAACACCTCTTATTTGATTCCATTACGAGTTTATAGCATCTAGCAAATTTATACTTGATTTGTAATTAGTCATCCTTATGTGTAAAAATTATAAATACGTTGGCTTGGTAGTTATTATTAATTTGTTATCCACTTTCTCAGTGTTGTTATCTCTATTTATGTTTTTCTAGTTACAACAAAAGGTATTACGTATTTTTCTTCCGATACACTATTTTAACAACATATTAAACACACGAGCCATTGTCAACAACCATAAGAAATGTTATCGATGTTGATGTAAATTGATGACCATTAATTAGCTATCAATGTATGACAATGTATGATTGGCGATTGTTGGCAAGGGTATCGATTAAAAGGGTCAACAGATCATAATTGAAATGCCAAGAGAAGACTGGATAATCATAAGGTGTCGAGATTTCGAATTTGAAATCACTAGTGAATGAAGCAACAAAATCTAGGAAATTGTGGAGTAATCATGGACATAGTAGCAAGGGGAAACAATGGATCAAAAAGCTATTTTAAGGGAACACTACCTGAAGACGAGATCATGGCATTGTGGAAGCATGGACACAAGATTTTGGGAGATGTGGAGGAATGGCTATAATTACAGCATAAAGGCTCCTAAACGATTATTGTGTGAACACTACAAATACCAATGCTTGTCTTATAGAGAGCCCCTTTCCCCGTACACAAACAAACAAAAATGTTATCTTTCAATTATTTTTTTACTTTCTATTCTATAGTTGAAATTTCGAGACGTACATCATCAATTAAATACCAATGTGATTCTTAGTTGTAGTTTTCATATTTGTGTCGACGATTAAATTCCAACTTGTATCTTTACTGTATATCCCAAGTGCCTCATCATCAATTAAATTCTCGTGTACATCATTATGTTTTCAAGTTTTGATGTCGATTATCTTCACTTGTATCTTTATTGTATATTCATTTGGTTCCGTTTAAAATGATTATGTTCTCAGGCTTAGTCATCGATTATATTCCGGCACAGTTTATGTTCGTCCAGTTTCATTTGAAGTGAAGTTATCAATTCTCTTGTTTACCAATGATTTTTCTTGTCCGGAGTCGCCTTAGAACTTTTCTCCTCTAATAAAAATCAATTAATGACTTTGGATAAAAGATATTTTGTTACAGAGTAAAATTTTGGCCAAACATATGCCAAACTATCTTGTTTAATCCCCAATCTCCACTCAGATTTTATCAATTGCAACTGACCACTATACCCCTCCTCTTGAAATCGAAGTACTAATCTCCAAGCTCGATTAATTTGGTCAGCAACCTATCTCCAGTTTTGAAATTCTTGATTCAAATTTCCTGTAAATTTCGGCCAAATTTCCACGATCCTTTGGATTGCAATCCACTCTGTTCAAATTATAGCCAACTACTGCAATCTTGGAATCTCGTCCAATTCCCACAATCTTGAAGTTAAGACTAGCTCTCACAATATAAGTTGAGTGCACTCCCAAAATCTTGGAATTGTGTCCAATTCCACTATCTTGAAGTTTAAGCTGACTCCCCTGATCTTGGAGTCACAACTGAAATTATATCCAAATTATTTGCAACCTTCGACTAATGTCAAAAAAATTGGGGGTACAATTACCAAACAAGATCTGAACTTACTGTGCAAATGCCAATTCAATTCTAAACTTTTCAATTTTATTAATGTAAACCTAAACATTTCTATGAAATTCCGATATAGTCATTTGGATCAATTTTAGTATGAAATTGCTCATGTGGGTCCAGTTATCTCCAGGCGTCATACGTGGCACAATGGGTGATCTGACATGGACAACTGAGTAGATCGCTATGTCAGCAATTTCTAAAGCGATTGGTTAGAAGGACTACATTGGAATTTTGCACAAAAGTTTATGACTATATTGGTAAAATTAAAAATTTATAACTAAATTGATATCCATATAATATGTTTAGGAGTGAATTGGTTATTTTCCTAGAGAAAGGAAAAGAGTGAGTGGCTGAAAATCCTATGGAGGCGAGAGACTTTTTGTTGAGAAGCAAGTGGATATACAAGTAAAATAATTACTAATGTTATAGACAATATTACAAACTTTTCACACTGTCACACTCACAGCTCCACTCTCTTAACTTACTTCTCACAGGTTACTCACCGACTCATTCTTACAAACAATGCACATACACAACACAGCACTCCTCACATCACTCCTAGCATCCTCTACACACTACACATGCCTCATACACCTTACACTTCACACATTGCACACTCAAGGGGCAACGGCCCCTATTTATAGGATGTAAAGTCAGTTCATTCACCAATTTCCTACACCAAATATCTCTTATAATATTGATATTTTATAGTTGGCTTTAGTCAAATTTTACGACTGGAAAAATCTAGAGAGAGAAATCTAGAGAAAGAAAAGATCTAGAGGAGAGAGAGGCAATGCTCTCTAATGCTCCCCCTCACAAACTACGCTCTCTTAGCATGGAGCTTGCAATCATACCAAGTTGCCTTCAAAACTCTCCGAATTTTGCAGCTCCAATACCTTTGGTGAAGATGTCCGCAATTTGATCATTTGTTTTGGCATACTCCATCTTTATCTCTCCTTGTAATACTTTTTCTTGCAAAAAATGATAACACACTTCTACATGATTTGTCCTCGCTTGGAAAATTGGATTTTTTGCTAAGCTAAAGACTGATAGATTATCACAATATAACCTTGTCCAGTGATCTATCGATTGATGAAGATCCTCCATTAATTGTACCAGCCATGTACTCTCTTGAGCTACCATTGCTGCTACTCTATACTTGGCTTCTGTCGTAGACAATGACACGATTACTTGTTTTTTAGTACACCATGATACTATTGTTGATCTGAGGCTAAACATGTATCCAGTAATTGATCGTCGTGTGTCACAATCTCCAGCATAGTCAACATCGCAATGGCCTACAACCTCACATGATAATTCTTTCTTATACAAGAGCCCAAAATCAAATGTATCCTTAGATACCTTAGTGTGCGCTTGACTATGTCTAAGTGAGGTTTTCATGGCTTCTCCATGAATCGGCTTGCTACTCCTACTGCGAAGGTAATATCAAGCCATGTTATGGTTAGGTAAATAAGGCTACCCACCAATTGCCTATACATAGTTGAATCTTTCAATTCTTATCCTTCAGCTGCATATAACTTTATATTTCCATCCATGAGGTTTGCAATCAAACATTCCAAACTTGTCCAGGAGATTTTATGCATACTTCTGCTGACATAAGAATAGTCCTTTATTGGTCTTCTCAACCTCAAGTCCTAGGAAATGTTTCAATTCTCCAAGCTCTTTCATCAAAAACCACACTAAGAAGTTGACTCTGATTTGGCGTATCTCATCTTCATTATCTCTAGTGATGATTAGATCATCCACGTAGATTAATACTATTGCAAGCTTGCCATCTTCTACCTTAACAAACAAGCTCAAGTCTGCTCACCCTACTGAGTAACCACTTTGTACTAAGAATTCAGCAATCTTCCCATACTATGCTCTTGAGGCTTGTTTTAAGCCATAAAGGGCTTTCTTTAACTTGCAAACGTAATCTGGATGAGTCTTACTCTTAAAACCATCTACTCTATGTACATATCTCGATCGAGTTCTCCATGTAAGAAGGCATTTTTCGCATCTAGTTGCCATAATTTCTACGACTTACTTGCTGCAAGTGCTAGTAAGACTTGAACTGTAGTAATCTTTACTACTAAGCTAAAGGTCTCATCACAATCTAAGCCATACTTTTGAGAAAATCCTCGAGCAACTAATTGTGTCATATATCTTTCTATCGACCCATCTAGTCGAGTTTTAAGTTTGTAAACCCATTTGCAAGATATAGGACGTACCTCTTTAAATCTTGGCACTAAGTCCCATGTCTCGTTCTTTCTTAGTGCTTCGACCTCTTCCTTCATGGCATTCCTTCATTCCAAGCCTTGCGAGGCTTCCTCATATGTAGATGGCTCGACTACTCCGACATCTTCAGTTAGTGTCGCCTTTGCATATTTAGAATTTGATCTTCTTTGTTCTATTAATCTCTTAATTTAAGGTTTCTACTCTTCAGGTTCTTCCATCTAACTTGATCGGAGCTCTTCTGTAATTCTCAGATGCACACCAGTTTGCTATGGACTCTGTGCTCTGACTTCTTCTCTTCCAGCTACAAGATCATTCCCTTCTTCAATTGGTTGGCCCTTATCAAACTCGTCATTTTCTTCAATTCTTTCACGAACCTCTTTTTCAACTTATTTTGGATTAGATTGTGATGACTACCATGATGATAGTTCATCAAACGCCATATTCCTAGAAGTGTAACACCTCCCTGTTATAGGGTCACAACACTTCCATCCTTCTTTGATCATCGTAGCCCATGAATATGTAGTGAATTGTCTTCTTATCAAACTTGTTGCGAAGATGGTCTAGCACAAATGCATAACATATACATCGAAACATTCTAAAGTGACTTATCATGGGCTTGCAATTCCATAGCTTCTCGTATATTGGCATAAAGCCAAGTGTTGCTTGAGGTAGTCTATTGATCACATGCACTGATGTCTTCATACATTCGGCCCTATACCTAGGTGGAACATTTTTCACATGCAACATGCTCCTGCATGTCTCCGCCAAATGCCAATTCTTTCTTTCGTCAAATCCATTTTGTTGAGGTGTATTTGGACAGGTAAATTGATGACGTATTTTCCATTTTTCAAGATATTTTGTAAAGTCATCCGATGTATATCTCCCCCATTATCCATGCGGAGGCATAGTATTTTTTTGCCTACTTCATTCTCTACTTTTGCTTTAAACTCCTTAAATTTATTTAATGCCTCAAATTTTTCTTTTATATAGTCGACTCAAATGTACCTAAAGAAGTCATCAATGAATGTTATCATGTACTTTGATCCTCTAATCGACGATTGCTTCACTGGTCCAAATACATTAGAGTGGACGAGCTTGAGAGACATCCTTGCTCTAAATGTGGACTCCTCATATAGAAGCTAATGTGCCTTCTTGTACTAGCATTCGGAACAGACGATGTCTTCTTGGACTTCCAAGGGGGGGAGACCCTTTAGCATTCCTTTCATCATCATCACTTTTAACTTATGGTAATTCACGTGCCCAAGCCATGTGTGCCACAAATTGGGCATTTCACTCTTTCGAGTTTTGTCCACATATACCGTTTGAGCTAATATCACGTAGACAGACTCTAATCAAAACCATTCCATGATTAGTGTACCAGTAGGTTTCAAAACTATAGTACACACTAATGTCTCTTGGATCAAACACCACATAATTGTCTGAGTTTGTAAGTTGTGCCATCGACGATAGATTCTTCTTCATTATTGGCACATGATACACATTTTTCAGTTCAATCTTATGCGAACCGAATCGAGATGTTATCATCCTTTGGCCGACATGGGTAATCGGCAACCTTGAGTTGCCTGCAGTGACAACTACTCGTCCACCAGTATACTCACACATGTTTGATAGCTTACCTTAATTTCTAGTCATGTGATCTAAATACCCTGGATCAACTATCCAATCTTCATCATAACTGATAAATTTATCACTTATCGTGATAAGGGTCGTCACATCTTCAATCTTTGTGATGGAGGAGGCTGCAAGCTTTTCTTATTCCTCTACCGCAAATGATGCTTGGAAATCCCACTCTTCTTCGCTATCATTTTCCTTAGATGACGTGACATTTCCTTCAACTCTTTTGAATCGACAATCCCTAGCAAAGTGACTTATTTTGCCACAAGGGTAACACTGTCCATTATGCCTTCTATTTTTCTTATCTTCGTTGTCGTTCTTGTTGCAATCTCGACGAGCTCCCTCTGGCCGAGGTCCCATTCCTTCTAGTCGTTTTTGCCTTTCTCCAGGACTTTTCCTATGTTTGCCATCTCTAATGCCTGCATCATTTCTACTCTGACCTTTGAACCCTCTTTTATTACTAAAAAGGGTACTTTCATCCTCCTTAACTAAGACCTTGGGCAAATCTTTATGTAAGGCCTCTTGATTGGCTAATATATTTTCCAACTCTATTAGGGTTAGCTCATTTGCCCATCCACAGGTGGTCGTAACAATATCGTTATATTCTGGCCTTAATCCATGAATTATTATTCTTATCATCATTGTCTTGGAGATGGCAAAATGAGGATCTAAGTTTGAAATTTCTTCACAAATAGATTTAACTTTGGAAAAATATTGACTTATCGTCATATTTTATTGTGAAATTGAGAGGAGCTCATTTTCTAATCGCTGTAACTTGGCATCATTCGTCCTCACGAACAGTGCTGCCAAGTTGTCCCAAGCCTCTTTCAGGGTCTTTGCATTCTTTGTGTGCTGCAATTACTCATCTTCAACAATTACAACAAGGACGTAAAGAACTTTACCTGATTTGATGTTCCATTTTCTTAATTCACTATCATTCATGGGTGGTGTGGTATTATTGCTATCGACGATATCCCACAGATCTTGATCTAGCAAGTAATATTGCATGCGGGTACTCCAATTATTATAATTGAAGTTATTAAGCTTCTCGATGCCGCTCACCGAACTCGAGAAATCCGCCATCATGACATGGTTGTAATGCCTAGCACTATACCAAGTAAGCCTAGTTCTAGACCAACTGACTTCACAATCCCGGATTGTGCACTAACAAAACTCCAACATCCTCCACTCCTTGGCTTTAACAACCTAGCTCTGATACCACTTGTTGAGAAGCGAGTGGATATACAAGTATAATAATTACTCCTTTTATAGACAATATTACAAACTCTTCACACTATCACACTCACGGACCCACTCACTTAACTTGCTTCTCACACGTCATTCACCCACTCATTCTTACAAACAGCACATATACATAATACAGCACTCCTCACGTCACTCCTAGCACTCTCTGCACACATGCATGCCTCACACACCCCACTTCACACACTGCACACTCAATGGGTAAGGGCTCCTATTTATAGGGTGTAAAGTCGGTTCATTCTCCGACTTCCCACACCAAATATCTCATATAATATTAATATTTTATAGCTAGCTTTAGTCAAATTTTATTGCTGGAAAAATCTAGAGAGAGAAATCTAGAGAAAGAAAGATCTATAGGGGAGAGAGAGAGAGAGAGAGAGAGAGAGACAATACTTTTTAACACTCTTGTGGGGTTGATCCTGAAAATTAAGTAGAGTTTAGGCACCTCACCTCTGAATTCTAATTCATCTTGCATGCCAAGCCTTATATTGGGCTAATAACATTCATAGCTAATCCCCTGATACATTTGATGCAAAATACTATTCCTATGCCTAAATGTCCATGATATCTAAAAGTAGAGAAATACAGCAAGAAATGTGAGCGTGGAACTAGACAGAACTAATGTTTTGACTTAGGGGTCCAATTCTATTGATATAGACAAATTCCATCCCTAGTTTTATTATGAATGAAAGCCTTCAAGCAGAAATTTAGGTGTTGATAATTGGGATATTAAATTTAAGTCTTAGAAGCATTTCTTATATATATATATATCAAATTATTTTTAATTTTTCAAAAACAAGTATCACAATTTTGGATCCTACAATAGAATATCTTTCATCAAGTTTTATATTTTAGTTTTTATTATAGAGAACTTAGGTTCTATACTAGTATTGGATAGAGAGGGTCAAATGCTAACGAAGCTATATATTATATTGTCCCAAATCTAATGGAGTTGCTTAATACAAGCTTAGAATTAATGATAACCAATGTTGAAATCTAATCCATAGTTTGATCTAAACTCACTTCAACATACTAATCAAAGTTGTTTGTACAATACCGAAGCTAATTTGACAACACTAGATATTGAAAACAATATCGGCAAGGCACTACTCTTAATTGGGTTCGAGGACACAATGTCAAAGCCTAATCGACAATGCTAGATAGTGAAAATGACACCTGGCAAGTACTGCTCCTATATGGATATGAGGACACAATATTTTAATCTAATCGATGATATTGAACAGTAGAAACAACACCTAGCAGGTATTGCTTCTAGATGGATATGTAGATATAACGTTGGAATCTAAATAGATATGATGACACAACATTAGAATCTAATCGCCGACTCTGGACGATAAGCATTAGAATCTAATCAATAGTAAAACCTAAGATATAGACACTTGTCAAAATTGAATCTACGACGAGAATCTAAAGCTACATCTAAACTAAGTTAGGCTAAGATAATTAAAGGATAAGATAAATGATTTTTGTGTGTTGCTCCTGGGGGAGGGGGACTCTTTGTTGAATTGCCCGCGATATTTATAGGCCAATTTGGTAACCGTCTGTCATGACCCTAACTCCATCCCTAGGGTCACGAGCAGTATTTGCACAACGTCCCAGGCTCGTCACCGTCCCGAGCAGCAAGGGTTATTTGCACATGGGGAAACGTGAATAAACAACTCCCCGGACAAATAACAGTTGGAAGACTAGGACATACATCATACTAAACACACTAATTTATAATATAACGGTACTTTTACAAGCCATTTCTTTACGGCCCTCTTTTCTTTTTTCATCACAATACAAGCTTTTCCACATAGGCTAAGGGAAATCATATCGCCTCTAACACGACTGCAGTTTCTAAAACTGACGTGAGACTTCCATGCCTACACGATTGAAAGGTAAAGGAGTGACTTTTGGGGAAATTCAGTAAGTAAAATTCCTAGTTCTCTACTAGGAAATCATCTCATTATCAAAGCCTAGCAAGTACAACACTCGCAAACAGTGTCGATGGCAGATCAATTGCAAATCATATGTCATGTTTTATCTAAACACATGCCATCCATGCCAAAACTACCATCGGCTTATCAATTAACATAACAACAAATCATGCTCATGCATAATCGACATTCATGTAAATTCATTTATTGTCATCTTGGCTCGACCAAGCCTTCCCGGCTCAACTGGGGCTTCCAGCTTCTTGTTGAGCTTCCTGGCTTGACCGAGGCTTGTCGGGGCGAGCTTCCGAAGGCTTCTAGATTCAAGACCCAGGCATCCTAGCTCAACCAAGGCATCTCGAATCAACCGAGGCTTTCCATTCAACGAACAAGGCATCACCACCAACGTTGTGTGGCGACGGATGCTTTTTCCTTTTTAAATGCATGCACAAATGCATCATACAAGCCGGTTCTTATTTATTCTCTTAGCCAACGAATGCATGGCCCGAAGGCGTGCTCATTCATTTGTGTGTGTCATGAATTTCTTATACTTGACTAGCAAATATGTCGAGAACGACCTTTGATCCGTAACTTGAATCAATCACTTAGCGCCAATCCCCACACCGGACAAGGCTTGGAAATGGTACGCCTCAAACCGATTCAAGACCTTGAGGCTTGGGTACAACTCACTTAAGTGACGATCCCAAGCTTGACGAACCTTAGCTCCAACCCAATGTGGATGCACATGTACCGAGAATGACCCTTGGCTTGCGGTTTCATTCAATGCCAAGCACAAAGTCCCCGCATCCATTTAAGCTATGGAAATCGGCATGCTTTGGTGCCTTACCAAGATCTCATGGATTCGGGCGATCCCCATACCAAACAAGGCATAGATTCGACTCGCCTCAATGTCGATTTAAGACCTTGTGGCCTTGGGTGATCCTCGCTCTAAGTAAGACTTGGACCTGGCATCTTATTTATGCCAAAACCAATACTTTATGGCTTGGGTGACTTTGTCTTGCGATGAACTCAATTCGAATGAACCTCGGCCTCATTCCGAGCGTGAACAACTCAAGCACGTGTTCAAGCACAAACATGAGCAAAACCATACAAAAGATCCAACATTCTATCCATGGCTTGATAGGTGAGCACTTAACTAGACTTGACAATGGAGACTACCACCCTAGAGGAGACATAGGGATCTTAGTTACCTGGATGAACCTCGAACTAGGTCGTGAGCTACAAAGATTGGGCAGCTTGGCTTGGAGGCCGAAAGAGAGAGAGAGCGCATGAGGAGTGGGCGTTCAAGGAGATGTCAGGAGGAGAAAATGGGAGCAAAGTGAGGAAAATGGAGTGAGCCCCTCCTATTTATAGCCCTTGGGGCCATCATTACCGAACCAAGCAGTCCTCTCCAATGTTTCCAAGTGTCCCGCCTAAATTCCTTGGGTGGCAAGGCTATGGGTCTAATAATTGTGGCCTAAGTCATGAGTTGGAAGGCTAAAAGGCAATCTAGTTCCTAGGCGTCATCAACGACAGCCCGCTTTTCACTCTCCCATTGGTCCACCAACACCCCGCATTAAGTGGGCATTTAATGAAGCCTAATGATGATAGTGCCAACTCGAGGGTTCTAGAATATTCGACCATAATGAGGGCTTGTGTAACGCATTCCAATTGGTCCACATATAAATCACATTTTTCTAGAATATCCGAAGATATTTTGCCGCCATCATGACTTTTGACTTTTTCAAGGACAACTCATCCCTTCATTTAATGAATGGCTTCTAGAATTTTCCATACTTTGTCTTTTTCTTTGTCTTTTTCTTCATTAATAAGGCGGTTTAGAGAATCCGATCATCCAAGTTGGTTCAAGGGTTGGGAAAGGGATCATTAGGTACATCTCAAAAAATCATATCACATACACCCGAGGTTTAGCCCTTACGTCCCATATTCGCCCAAACCATTCCTTTGGACGATCAATCAGCCAATATGGTCAATTGTCCTTTGATCTATTCGAGACCAATCCTAAGACTACCAATGGCCTAGCACTAAGCCAAGGCACTCATGAACTTTAAGAATAGGTGACGGAATAGCTGGGTCTATCCCTAGGCTCATTCCGATCAGCACCTAATCCACCGGTAGGGTTCATGGTCGATGCATTACCAATCTATGATCAAACATCATCAATTTGAGGTTCCATTATGATCACTAAGAATTAAATAGAGAATGATGCATTTTTGGTTAGAAGGAAATCACATTTGGTCAATTTGGATCGTCCGTGTATCAATGCATAACCAGGTTGAATCACCCGCGACCAGAAACTTCAACTGGTCGGATCGACCCATGACCATCCACCAATCCAAAATCATCACATGACCAATTCTCGTGATCAAAAAGTCATCTTATAAGCTAGTGATCCTATCCCATCGGTGTAGTCGATAAAAATTCATGGCCGACACGTCAACCACTTCGTGACTGGTCGGTCGATCTATCAGTCGGTCCATGACCGATCCATGATTCCTTGCCAATCAAACCGATCAATCCATGGACAATGGCCCATGATCGATCCTTTTAGGACCTTATGGTTGATCCTACGAGTTCGGAATTGAGGATGTTACAATTCTCCCCCCTTTAAAAAGAGTTATGTAGACAAGAGATGAAAGCCGCTAGAATTCCAAGTAGGAGATCACGTATTTCTCAAAGTGTCTCCATTAAAAGGTATGTCTCATTTGGTGAGAAAGGTAAGTTAAGTCCACGGTACATAGGACCCTTTAAAATCCTAGAAAGGATAGGGAATATGACCTATCGGTTGGCATTACCATCGAAACTTGCTCAGGTACACGATGTATTCCATGTGTCCATGTTAAAAAAGTATGAGCCAAATTCAGCACATGTGCTCAACTTCGAAGAGATCGAGGTAGACGACCAAGGGTCGTATATTGAGGAGCTAGTGCGGATCGTGGATAGATGCGAGCAAGTAATCAAAAACAAGGCCATTCCCTTAGTCAAGGTCCTATGGAAACACCATGGAACATAAGAGGCTACCTGGGAAAGTGAAGAAATCATGAGGTGCAAGTACCCTCACCTATTTTGAAAGCCCAGGTACGTTATAAAATTTCGAGGACAAAATTTTTAAAGGGAATGAGAATTGTAACATCCTCGATTTCCGACCTTGTAAGGATTGGTCATAAGGTCCTAAAAGGATCGATCATGGGCCATTGGCCATGAATTAATCGGTTCGATTGGCAAGGAATCACGGATCGGTCACGACCAACCAATCGACCGACTGGTCACGAATTGGTCGAGGTATCGACCGTGAATTTCTGCTAGCCATACTGATGGGATAGGATCACCAGCTCATAAAATGACTTTTTGATCATGAGAATTGGTCACAGGATAATTTTGGATCAGTGGATGGTCACGAGTCAATCCAACCAGTGTAGTTTCTGGCCTAGGGTGATTCTGCCCAGTTATGCACCGATACACAGATGATCTGAATTGACCAAATGCAATTTCCTTTTGACCAAAAATGCATCATTCCCTATTTAATTCTTAGTGATTGGAATGGAATCTCGAATTGGTGATGTCCGATCATGGATTGGTAATGCACCGACCATGAACCCTACCGGTGGATCGGATGTTAACCGGAATGAGCCCAGGGATAGACCCGACTATTCCATCACTTATTCTAAGGTCCATGGGTGCCTTAGCTTTGTGCTAGGCCATGGGTAGCCTTAGAATAGGTCTTGAACCAATTAAAAGACAATCGACCCTATTGGTCGACCGACTGTCCAAAGGAACGATTTGGGCGAATATGAGACGTAAGGGCCGAGCCTTGGGTGTACGTGATTCAATTTTTTGAGGTGTACTTAATGATCCCTTTCTCAGCCCTGGAATCAATTTAGATGGTAGAATTCTCTAGAACATCATCTTAATGGAGAAAATGACAAATTAAGGAAATCTCTAGAAACCCCTCATTAATAAAGGGGTGAGTTATCCCTTGAAAAGTCAAATGTCATGATTACTTCTAAAATATCCTTGAAAGTTCTAGAAAAAGTGGCATACACATGGATCAATAGGAGAATGATACACAGGCCCTCATTAATGACCGGATATTCTAAAATTGCCGAGTTGGCAACTTAGAGTAGTATCATCATTAATCTTCATTGAATATAGGAGAGATGTGGGCCAATGAAAAAGAGAAAAGCAGACCATCATCAATGACGCCTAGGAACTAGATTAGCCGCAAGGCCTTATTAGCCTTCCAACTCATTCCTTAGGCCTCAATTATTAGACTAATAATAGGCTTGCCACCCAAGGAAAGTAGTTGGGACACTTGGAAACATTGGAGAGGACCACTTGGCTTGGTAATGATGGCTCCAAGGGCTATAAATAGGAGGAGCACTTCCCATTTTCCTCACTTGCCTTCCATTTTCTCCACCCTCCTTCTTCTAGAACGCCCCTCCTCCCTCTTCACGCTCTCTCTCTCTTTTGGCCTCGAGCAAGCCGCCCATCCTTGTAGGTTGCGCGCTAGTTTAGGGTTCATCCAAGTAAGTAAGATCCTATTTCTCCTCTAGGGTAGTAATCTCTATTGTTGAGGCTAGTTAAGTGCTCACCCGTTGAGCCGTGGGTAGGATGTTAGATCTTTTGTATGGTTTGCTCATGTTTATGCTTGAATTGTTCACACTCGAAATGAGGCCGAGGTTTGTTCGGCTTGATTTCATCACAAGACAAAGTCGCTCAAGCCACAAAGCCTTGGTTTTGGCATAAATAGGATGTCGGGTCCAAGTCTCGCTGGCGCGAGAATCGCCCGAGGCCACAAGGTCCTAAGTCAACATTAAGGCGTGTCGATCTTATGCCTTGATCGGTAAAAGGATCGCCCAAATCCACGAGGTCTAGGTAAGGCACCAACCATGTCGATTTCCATGGTCAAAATGTACGCGGAGACTTTGTGCTCGTCGTTGAATCAAACCGCGAGCCGAGGGTCCTTCTCGATACATGTGTACTCACATTGGGTTGGAGCCGAGGTCCATCAAGCTTGAGATCATCACTAAAGCAAGCTGTACCCAAGCCTTGAGGTCTTGGATCGGTATTGAGGCGTACCATTTCTAAGCCTTGTCCGGTGTAGGGATTGGTGCTAAGTGATTAATTCAAGTTACGAACCAAAGATCATTCTCGACATGTTTGCTAATGAAGTATAAGAAACTCATGACACACAAGAATGAATAAGCAAGCCTTCGGGCTATGAATGTGTCAACTAAGAGATAAGATAAAAAAAAATCGGCTTGTATGATGCATTTATGGGTGTACTTAAAGAGGAAAAGGCGTTTGTCACCACACAGCGTTGGCGATGATGCCTCGTTTGTTGAATGGGATGCCTCAGTTGAGCCGGGATGCCCTAGTTGAGCCAAGATGCTTGGGTCTTAAACTCGAAAGTCTCGGGAAGCTAGCCTCGAGAAGCCATAGTCAAGCCAAGATGCCCTGGTCAAGCCAAGAAGCCCAGCAAGAAGTTGGAAACCTCAGTTGAGCCGAGAGGGCCTAGTTGAGCTAGAACGATGATAAATGAATTTGCATGAACGCCGGTTATGCATGAACATGATATGTTGGTATGTTAATTGATAAGCTGATGGTAGTTTTGGCATGGATGGCATGTGTTTAGATAAATCATGACATATGATTTGCAATTGATCTGCTATCGACACTATTTGTGAGTGCTATACTTGCTAGGCTTTGATAATGAGATGCTTTCCTAGGAGAGAACTATGAATTTTACTTACTGAGTTTCCTCAAAACTCACCCCCTCATCTTTCAGTTTTGTAGATATGGAAATCTCACGTCAGTTTTGGAGCTGTAGTCATGCTAGAGGAGATAGAGTTTCCCCTGGCCTATGTGGAAAACTTGTACTGTGATGTAAAAAGAAAAGAGAGCCCGTAGAGAAAGGGCTTGTAAAAGTACCGTTATAATATAAGTCAGTGTGTTTAGTGAGATGTATGTCCCAGTCTTCCAGCTGTTGTTTGTCCGGGGAGTTGTTTGTTCACGTTTCTGCATGTGCATGATAACAAGAAAAAACGAATTGTGACGGCGACGAGCCTGGAACGTCGTGAAAATAACCCTTGCTGCTCATGACCCTAGCTGGAAGACTGGAACATACATCATACTGAACACATTGACTTATATATAATAGTATTTTTACAAGCCCCTTTCTCTACAGGCCCTCTTTTCTTTTTACATCACAATACAAGTCTTCTACATCGGCCAGGGGAAATCCCATCTCCTTTAGTGTGACTGCAGCTCCCAAAATTGACGAGGGACTTCCATGCCTACAAGACTGAGAGATGAGGGATGAGTTTGGAGAAACTCAGTAAGTAAAATTCCTAGTTCTCTACTAGGAAAGCATCTCATCATCAAAGCTTAGCAAGTACAGCACTCACAAATAGTCTTGCTGCAAGATAATCATCCTTCGGCCCAAGGGAGAGTATATGCACTCACTTAGGAGGAAGCGGGAAATTTCAAGACCCTAGAATGAAGTATTGTCCATTGTAGGGTACAGAGAGTATAAGGTCGTTATATGTAATAAGAGAAAGCAATAAACCTAGTTGTGTTCACTATGTATGATTTTGATATCATAGTAAGAAGAATAATAATCAGAGTGCACAGCGGTGTCGCGACCTCTCCTTTTCGTTCGGGGAAAAATGAAGAAAGGTTTATGGGTATTTGCCTAAACAGACGAACCAATGGCACTAGATTAGGCGTGGGCTCTCCCAAGCCCATACCACGCGCGACGTTGGATTTTGTTTTTTAGTTCTTAAGAATCTATGTAATTCTAGGAGTCGCCACTAGTCTATTGGGGTCGGCTAGAAACCAATCAAGACACGAGAGTGTTGTCTCGATTTCTACGCAACCAAGATTTCTAGGAATAGGGACTTATTTACAACAATGTTTCTATTTGCACCTTTTAGTACCACTAA
Organism: Eucalyptus microcorys; assembly: GCA_014182515.1. NCBI lineage: Eukaryota > Viridiplantae > Streptophyta > Magnoliopsida > Myrtales > Myrtaceae > Eucalyptus > Eucalyptus microcorys. The sequence goes on along the minus strand of CM024570.1, from coordinate 5,682,262 downwards.
CTTGAAGGTTGTTTATTTAAATGGCCACACAATCTTGATTACCAATTATAATCTTTATGAAACCACTAAGTGTCCATGCAAATGTTTTTGTAATTTTTTTTTTAATGTCTAAACTAATCCTAACATAATTTAGAAAAGAAATTTAAACTCAAATTATTGAAAAAATAAACATCCAAGAAATTGAAAGGACTTGAAAATAAATGCGGAAAAGAAAGACCCGATACAAGTTAAGCAAATAATATTACATGGCCTTGTTATCACACCCCGAGACAAGATTCCCATGAGCGAAATGAAAATTTAAATATGCATGATATTACAAATGCATGAAACTACTCTAAATAATTTTAATCTATGGAAAATGGATTATTTACAAAAATGATTATAAAATATCAAAATAGCATTAAATTAGGAAAATGACCTTACAAAATTAATAAAATTTCATAGATGTCATTTTGCCTTAATTTGAAATCATCTATCACTTTTTTATTTTTTTTTTTTAATTTTTTATTTTTTTTGGATTTTTATTTTTTAAATAAAAAATAATCCCTAAACCAAATATGCTAACATTGAACAACACAGCACATGAATATCACAATAATCGAACTCAAATCAACCATTTTAAGATCGAAATTTGGTTCCAACATTTTATCGAATACTTGGCTTGCATTAAATCACCTCAAAACGGCTTCCTCGGGCCATATTCGTGACCTTTAATCTCGACCCGTAAGCAATCTCATGTGAAAGAAAAGTATCAAGGATATACTATTACATGTAAAGAACAAGTTTAGCTAGAAATTGCAGCCTAAAACACACAAAACCAAACTGAAAAGCCTCCAATATGCGGGTTTGAGCTACTTTTGCAAATTGGTGTTGACCCCAAGTCAAACAACCATGTCAAATGCCCAGATTGAAGCCCCAACAACCATCACATGCAACATCTATATGAAATATTACTCCATCTGGATGAAAATAGGTAACATTTACTTTCAAATGCAACAAACCTCACCAAAAACGATTAACCGGACGCATCAAAACGAACTCTCCAAGAAGCATACATGCATGATCTATGCTGGCCAACTATGTCTCAATGTGGAATGGCTTGGTTTTTGGCTCACGTTATGGACGGTTTCATGGTTCACAAGGAGGTTCAAAGACTAAACCGGGTTGTCCTATGCATTATTTATACTCCCATATAACATTCATCAAAGTCAAGAAGACAAGAATGCAAAAAAATGGAGCGAAATCAAACAAAAGGGGAAGAACAAGTCAAGCAAAAATACATGTTTTCCTCTTGAACTATTCAAACTTGAAAAATACATCTAAGATGCTTACCTTGCTTCCTAGTTTCTTTTTTCAAGTGACTTTGGTCGAGGAAATGAGAAATTATTCTCCGAGGGCACGTGGATATTGGTTCCTTCAAACTGGAAAACAAGATATGTGGAGAAAAAAAGTTAACAACAAAGGTTTTTGTTGACCTTCAAAATTAGGCTTTGAACCTCTTTTGTTGACCAACTTAAAACCAACCCAAACTATATGTATTATAGTTTGGCTTGTAACTCATTTCTTTCCTCATTTATCTCTCCATTTTCTCAAGAACACTCGCTTTTCCTTGCTCGTGACCAACCGGGCTCAACACTAGAAAAATCTTAGGACTCCCTTCTCCGCCTGGCCAGGAAAATATCTTTTTTGGGGGCTTTAAGAGGTCTTCCCGATCTCCATTTTGGGACATGTGATCTATGGTTGGAAAGATATTTGAGTGAAGTTTCAATCTCTAGTTGAAGGTTTTGGAAACTTTTGGCTGCAAGTTTGTGAAAATCTCACTTTTCTCTCTAAGGGTTGATCTGAATTTTGGGTTCTTTTTTTCTTGAGTTGATCTTGGGGGTTGTTTTGGGCACCATCACGAGCCCCCCTTGTGTTTCTTGTCTTCTACCTTTTATCCCTCAAACTAGCATGCTTCATAAATCTTATCTAATGCATTAAGCAATCTCTTTGTCAGCTTTTTGCTCTCCTACTAAGCCTACCAACTAAGCAGTCCACCCACTTTCGACTTAGTCAAAATTTTCAAATTTTGCAGATGTTGAAATTTGCTGTAGATTTTGCTGCGACTTTCCCGTGCTTTCAGCAGCTTATCCCTGGAAAATTTTTGTCCACTTGCACTACTAATTATGGTCTTCCATCAGGTGCAAAGATCAGGCTATTTGGGCGGCTGAGGAGGATATGGTGGGGCCACCAAGTTGCTTACTCAGCAACTTTGAATTGAGATCAACTTGTGGACTTAAGGATTTGTCAGCTGGTTTGGGTGCTTTAATCCATGAATTTGGCTGTGATTTTTGATCAATTAGCAAGCTCATGTATAGTAGTTTAAGATCTTGACCAGATTTTGCAATTTTGCCCACCCAATTTTGCAAGAAAGTCCTCAAAGTTGGCAATTTTCTTATCCGAAAATACCCAATTCAATGCAAATTTGGTCTTTGTTGGCCCAATTTGATTGATTCGACCTGGCCCAAGTTCAATTTCAACTCAATTGAGGACCAAGATGATGATTTAAGGGCTCGGGCGAGATTTTACAAAATTTTCAAATTGGTCCCTCAACTTTTGAAATTTGCATTTTGGCCCCAACTTGTCATTTTAATTACAATTTGAACTCTTAGGCTTGGCTAGTCACATTTAGATCATTGGCCCCATCTTGCTTCATTTTTTTTTTTTAAATTAATTAATTAATTTTTTTTTTATATCAAAAAATCTTCCATTAAAAAAAAAACTATACTAAATGCCTAGGTAATCTTTATGCAATAATTTGATAAGAAATTTTTTTGTGGAAATTTTTTTTTTTCCATTTTTTGAAATGATTTTTTTTTTTGGCAAAATTTTAGGTGTCAACAACTACCCCTCTTTGAAGGGAGCTTGAAGAGCTTTCTTTCAAAGATAAGGTAACACCTGATTTTTTTTAATTTTTTTGGTTTTTTTTTTTTGACAATAGCAAAATGAAAATGGTTTAAGGCAAATGATTTGATGTACTAACCATGTGGTTTAGGGATATACTTGTGGATAATTTGAGAAGTGTGGTTTAAGGCAAGACCATTAATCTTGTGGTTTAAGGCAGTCCCACGAACCTTGTGATTTGAGACAGTCCCACGAACCTTGTGGTTTGAGGCAGTCCCACGAACTTTGTAATTTAAGGCAATCTCACTAACCGTGTGATTTAAGGCAATCCCACGAACCTTGTGATTTAAGGCAGTCCCACTAACCGTGTGGTTTAAGGCAATCCCACGAACCTTGTGGTTTAAGGCAGTCCCACTAACCGTGTAAATTGTATGGTTTGAGGATGACTAATAACCTCTTGAAAATACATGGGTTAAGGCTGACCCATGAACCCTTTGGAATTGCATGTATAACCAATAACCTCTTGAAAGTGCATGGTTTAATGTTATCCCATGAACCCTTTGAAATGGCATGGTTTAAGGATAACCAAAAACTCTCGTAAATGCATGATTTAAGGCTACCCCATGAACCCTTTGGAAATGCATAGTTAAACTGAAGAAACTCGTCATTTGAGAATATTTTGAAATGGGCATTGCACATCAAACAAAATTCATATAACGAGTGTTCTAGTGTTCTAGTGGTGAAAGCACACCAGATGAGATCAATTTGAGCACATGTCATTAAAAACAATATCAAAAGTGTATCGATAATGATAAGGCAATGATTGCATAAGCAAATCAAGCTAATTCCAACCACTTGAAAAACTTGCAAAATTGTCCTCTTGCTTTGAAGATATCCTTAATTGTCAAATTCTCTTGGGAGAAAAGTCCTTGTCCAAATGACCTTGACTTATGAGAAAGGTTTGTTATGTGTGCCAAGTAAGGGCCCCTAGTCAGAAAAGGGCTTCTCGTATATTCTCAAGAAAAGGCCTATTTGATCCCATCCATTTATGTGGGAAATAAACTGATCATTCAATATGTCTCGCTCTTCCAGTGTGTAAGGCTTTAAGAAGCATTTGTAATAAGTACACATTGACCAATCTAAAAAGTCTTTTAAAAGGACCGTAACGTAGGCTTGGTCATGACTTCAACAATGGATAAGAATGAATGGCTAATTAATAAAATAATCATCAATCATCCTCTCCATCGGGCTTACAAGTCAAGAAACCTCAAGATGAGATAAGACAACCTTACCCCCACCTCCTAGAGCAATAGTTTTTCAAGATGACACTTACATGTCAACTCGAATGATCCCAATTTGAAGAGACTTGATCAAGGGATGTAATGTAGGCTTGGTATTGGGTTAAAATATATATATATATGCTCAACATGCTCAAAAAGTGTGTCAAAGGGTTTTAGATTCAGTGTCGTCTAAACATCATTACCAACTCCTTTCCATTGATTGGTCTTGAGAGTCCATTTGGCTTTTAAAATTCAAAAGCTTTGTCTTTTATCTAAAGTCTTTGACATTTGCAATCATCTTAACATGCAACCATTTTGCATTTGACAATCTTTCTTTCAATGCAAGTTTTTTTTTTTTTTTCTTGATGTGACTTTTGATGGGCATTGGTCTTACTCTTATTAAGCACACTGCTTTTTCATGCCCCTTATTTTTCATCATTATCTGGACTTTGCCATTCAAAGATTATAATGATCTTTCTTTATGTGGGTAGAATGGACTCTGAAGACCTCTATTCTCAATCAGCACTCTTGATAAATCATTTGTTTTGCCCCAATGTGAGGAGACGACCACCGACTGAGTTTCAAGAAATGAATTAATAAGATCAAATTGGCTTTGCAAGGGATATAAGTGTTTGAGATAGAGGATCAAATGCTCTTCTTCATTTTGGGATATTTCAAACTTCGATTTGAGTTCACTTGAAAGATATCACAAGAATATTGATATAAGTGAGGACAAAGAAGTCTTTCTCATCTTTTCACCACATAATGTTAACCTAGAATCTCCAAATTCGCCCCTTCATGGGGTAGTTCTCGATGAGGGTATTTTGTAGAAAATTCTCCACATTAACAAGCTAAAGGGGGCTAATTGTGGTCACTTGTAATGTGTAAGATAAAGGAAATAAATACTTTCTTTTCATTTTGATCCATGTATCACTTGCGAATGAATCCCTCGTCCTTAAACAACATAGGTTTTCTCTTCTCACTCAACTCTCAACATGTTTATAGGACGTGTTTGGGAATGATTTGCCTTTCTTCATTCTAAATATTCCTTGCTTGGCATGATTAATATGTCCATTTCATTTTGCTAAGATCATCTAGGTAGATTAATCCCCATTGGGAATTTTGATTCAAAATTAGTGATCCACCGAGTGGACAAACAATTTAGAGGCAAAAAAATATTTTCACAAACTTTGTGGAAAACTTGTTTCTTCAATTTCCATTTTTTTTGTGTGTGCTTGTTTCTAGGAAAACACTAAAGGTTCTTTCTTGTGATTTTTCCATTTGATTTTGAGGAGAATGGTACTTACTTGTGGCCTTGGCAGTTTGGTGATCCCTCCATCAATTTCACAATTTGGTGGCAAATGGTGGAATGAACTTGTTGCTTTAAGGCTTGAAGAGAGTCTAAAATCTTTTGTCTCATTAGTTTAAGCACTCTTCTCTCTTTTGCAAAAGTGAAAGATGCAATTTTTTATTCTTTTTTTTTATGGCAATCTCATTGCTGTTTCCAAGGATCGAACACCATACCTCTTGGACCCGTTCATTCATTCCCCATACCACTAGGCCGAAGTGCTAGTAGTGTCCATGGAGCGCTTCTTTCTTTATTTAATTGAACCAACTCTAGAACGACACATCTTTTACACCAACTTAGGTGAAATTGATATGTGTTACACCCCACATGCTTGCTTGGTAGATAGATATCTTGTTCAAATAAACTTCTCCAATTTGTTCCTTAGATACTGATGTTTCTTGCCAAATAGGGAAACTACGTCAAAAAGGAGGTTAGAGAGAGAACATCGGAAACGATACCAAATTACCCTTCTCCTGAGTTTGTTCGACAACTCCTCTGAATATGTTGAATGTGAACAATTGTCATTTTGTTCTGTCGCTTTAATTTTCTTCGTTTTACAATCTTTCCACCAAAGCAACTAGATGCACATAACATGAATGTGTATGCATGTATGAAATGTACGCATGATGCAAGCATTAAGTGACTCGGGTTGTACAAGAAATAGCTCTACATCCTTGATTTCATTCATGGAAAGTATTTCTTGACTACATAAGCATTTACAGGCTTTGGCAACTCACGACCGTCCATTTCTACAAAAATTAAAGCCCCACTAGGTAGTATCTTTTTAATGACATACGGGCCTTCATAATTTGGAGTGAATTTTCCGCGTGGGTTTGGTATGATAGGCAACACCTTCCTCAACACAAGTCCATCCACTTGGAAATGTCTCGGTCAAACTTTGCGATTAAAGGACTTCACAACTCACTTCTAGTAGCATTGACCATGGCATAATGCATTAAGTCTTTTCTTATCAATCATATTCAGCTGTTTGTATCTCTACTGCATCCATTAAGCTTCCGAGAGTTTAATCTACGAGAGAATCCTCAACGATAGAATTTCCACCTCTACTGGTAAGACTGCCTCCATACCATAGACAAGTGAGTAAGGTGTTGCCTCGTTGAAGTACATATTGAGGTTCGATATGCTAACAACGTTTATGGCAATCGTTCATGCCAATCACGATAATTGTCCACCATCTTAGACAGGATCTTCTTTATGTTTTTGTTAGCTGCCTCTACTACTCTATTCATTTGCAGGTGATAAGGTGATGAGTTCAAATGGCAAATTTGGAATTCATGAAGCAACTCGTCCACACTCTTGTTATTCATATTCGAGCCATTATCAATAATAATGGCTTCTCGTACACCATAATGCGCAATGATGTCACAACGAATGAATTTGGCTATGTTTTTTGCAGTGACGATGACATATGAACTCGTTTCAATCCATTTTGTGAAATAATCAATAGCTACCAAAATGAAGCAATGCCTATTGGAAGCTTTGGGGTTAATTGGCCTGATTTTATTGATTTCCCACATGGAAAATGGCCACAGCCAAGGCATTAAATGCAGTTCGTTGGGTGGGGCATTGATGTTGTCTCCATAAATCTGACATCGATGACAGTAACGAACATGTTTGATACAATCGGTTTCCATGCTTAACCAGAAATATCTGAGCCTCATGATCTTTTTGGCTAAAAGGTGGCCATTCATGTGTGGTCCACACTATCCTTCATGCATTTCTTTCATTAGCTGGTTGGCTTCTTTAGCATCAACATATTTCAACAGGATTGAATAAAAGGATCTCTTGTAGAGCACATCGCCAAAAACAAAGAATTTTGACGCTAACTTCTTGAGATTTTTCTTGTCAACTACTCACATCCTTAAGGAAATTCTCCCAGTTGGAGGTAATTCAAGATGTTGTGGTACCATGGCTTTCCGTCTAGCTTGCTTTCAACTAACATACAATAAGCTAGGTGTTTAAGAATCTCGATCTTTAATGGCTCAATATCCAATCCCTCCATCACATGCAACATTGATGACAATGTGGCCAATGCGTCAACAAATTGATTTCGGGACCTTGGCAAATATTTGAAAGATATTTCCTCGAATTCCTTCGGTAATTCTTCAAGTAATTCACGATTGGGATCAGCTTGGGATTGCGTGTTCGCCAGCAACCCTCCATTTACAAAATAATAAGTGCAGAATTACCATATACCTATAAATTCTTGAGATACATGTTAATGGCTAATTGCAAGCTGATGATGCACATTTTGTATTCTGAGATATTATTAGTGCAAGAGAACCAAATTTTACAACTGTAGGATAATGTTGCCTAGCTAGAGAGATCAAAATTGCCTTAGTCCTCGAGCTAGATTGTCACGACCCCAACTCCACCTCTAGGGTCACAAGCGACGATGGCTATTTTAGCGATGTCCCAGGCACATCCCCGTCCCATTCTTTTTATCTTTTCATTAAGCACATGCGGAAGCGTTACAAACAACACCTAGACAATAATAAACAGCCAGGAAAACAACCACTTGCAAATAGACAATTATATCAATTACTTTTACAGGCCCCATTGTCACGGGCCATTATATTTACAACCACTACATTTTCTACGCTTCAAAGATTTGGTAAACCTTAGCTCCTCTAGCAAGACTGCAACTCTAGCACTAGTGGGAGACCTTAATGCCTACAATTTTGAAAACCAATGGGGTAAGTCATGGACTTAGTAAGTAAAACCCACTAATTTCTAGGTAGGAGGATGCCACGCCTATTCATAAGCATATAACTCATCCAAAACATTAGTCGATGATAGATCCATAGCAAAACAAAAGCTTTATTTTGGATGAAATATGAGAAATCCTCAATCAATAGCATGCAAGCACAAACAAATATTCACCCACAACATGAGGAACTCACGCCTCACTCATATGCAAGCATAACCAAAATCCATTTCATAATGTGAGGAACTCATGCACATGAGATTCATTTATTAACAGTCGAAATCCATCGACTCTTCCGAAATCCACTGGGCATCCGAACTTAATCGGGCAACGTCCCCTAATCAAAGGGTGACAACTAGAATTATCACAACGTCTCATCCTTCTAACGAGGCATCCCGTTGGTGTGGGGGCATCTCATTCTTATTAACGAGACATCCCATTGGCATGGGGGCATCCTATTGGCATGAGGGCATCTCGTTCTTATTAATGAGGCATCCTGTTGGCGAGGGGGCATTGTTGCCGAATTCATTAGTTGACGGCATAAATTAGTCCAGCGTGTGTCCATGCATCAAGCATCACAATCTGGTTCTTATCTTTGCTTTTAGTTCAAGGGCCCGAAGGCGTGCCATGCATAAGTGTGTGAAATGACTTATCAGAATCGAGACGTTGAACATGCCGGGTGTGAATTAAGGATCGCAGCTTGATTCGACATGTTTGAGCACCGATCTAGTACCTAACTTGGCTCGGGAGCGATATACCTCAATATCACACTAAGACCATGAATGACTAATCCGACGTGATCCCACGTGCGTTCAAGGCCGACGAAACCCCTTTTTCGGAGCTTGAGACGTGAACTAGAACATGCATTTATGAAAATGGTTAGAAATAGTTTTGTAAGGAAATACCAAGCTTTCACAAAAACGCTTTTTGAATAGGTTTGTATCAAAGAAAAAACCAAAGCATATCCAATAAACACATGAACTGACTTCTTCAAAAGCAACTCAACCAAAGCACGAGCCAAAGCTCATCAAACTAAAATCGAACTCAATTAAGGAACAAGATCTAAATTGATCCAAGCAAACACAACCAACCATCAAGCAAGAACATAGTCATAAGTTTCAATCAAGGACTCACTACACGTTTGGATTAGCGTAGCACAACACCCTAACTAGATATTAGTAAGTTTTACTTATCACACTTCAAGGAACGGCCTAGGTGACCAAGCAACGTGCAGGGGAGCAAATGGGCAAGAGGGGCGCGGCCACGAGAAAGAGGGAGAGGGCGGCGGTGAGGGTGAGGTCGAGAGAGTGAAGAAAGAAGATGGGGTTGGTGTGGAAATGATGGGAGGGAATGCCTCTATTTATAGGCAAACCCCTCATGATGATCTTTCCAAATGGACTAATCATCTTCATGTAGGTGGACAATTTAGGTTGAGGAGGTGGCAAGCTAAAGAGATGGGTGGCAAGTCTAGTTCCTAGGGGCGATACTTGCTCATCTTTCCATTGCTCCATATAAGGGGTTGAGTCATCATGGAATAATTACATGTAATTATTATGGGGACACCTAAGCAAATGACTAAGCCTCTCTCATTTAATGTTTGGATTTTGAGTAACCATTAGGTTAGATATGTTTATACTACAAACTTGCTCTCCAAGTTTTTAGGTTAGGAGGCATCATGGTCTATTCCTTAAGGGACACCTCATCTTGGCATTGAAGAACTAGAGTCCAAAGATATTTAATGCATCCTTATCATAAATCAAGAAAAATCTAGATTGGCTTGATCCTCAAGTTGGGCATACAGCCCCCTTGCCCTCCAAGTTGGGCGTGTCACTCTCTTATCCAGGGGTGAAAACAGTTTCAAGTAATTTCCTAAATTAGTGTCATTATCCTATCAAATGAGCTCAAAAAATTATGAAATTTTAAAATGTTGTAGATAATACCCTAAATAACATTTTTCATGAAGAAATATAAGTCCAAATCGTGCTGTGGAAAGAGAAGTAAATCACTAAACACAACCCAAAATTTCATCCGTCGAGCAAATTCAATGGTCGGAGAGAGAGACTCATTTCAAAATCCAAATCTTTAAAAAAATCTTTGAAATTTCTATATGTTGTAGAAATGGATGTCCTTTAAAACTTTTTTGAAGAAGGGAATGCTCAAATTCGAAAGGAAATTTTTTATAAAAATCGAGAAGGCAAGAACTACACTGGGCAGGTTCCAGATGGTAAATGATTGGGCCTTCGTCCCAACCATTTAACTTTAGAAAAATATGAAATTCAAGCATGTTGTAGGGAAATATTTTTTGAACAAATTTTATGAAGTAAGTTTCTCCAAATTCGAACAAAGAAAAGCTCTATAAAATTGAAAAACGGAGAAGGTTTTCAGCCAAAACCTATAAACCTTAAGTGGCAAGTCTAAAAAGCTATGGCTCAAGATCTCTTGTCATTATTCTTCTAGGCCATGAGTTACTCCCTACCATTAATGAGCTTATGACTCACCATTTGTTAATATGTAACCATCCAAAATTTCATGATTACTTTGTATATCAAACTTAGTCATCATGCATTAAACATTAAATACACCATGGGAAATATCTTGCCATTTCAGCCATCTTCCATGATTGATTACCTTAACTAAATAATCGGATAAAGCTGAACGCAACCGGGCTTAACTGGTGAGACCGACTTTGGACTTCTCTCTATAAAGGGCTCGAAGTTGAGGATGTCACATAGATTATCGAAGTGCGTGGTCCATCTATCATCTGCTACTACCAAAATACGTTCGCCTAAGAAGTCCGTTGTGTCAGAAAATTCTGCTTCTCTAGGATTTTCAGCCAGCATATTGGCTATGGCTCTCCCTTTGACTAATTTCCGCATTACACTTTGTATTTCAAATTCGGAAATGAGGACTTACCATTTGGCCATCTTTCCAACTAAAGCTGGCTTGTCTAGCAGATACTTGATTGGATAATTCTATGTCACAAGCAAAATTTGACGGTGGAAAGTGTATTGGCATAGTCGGTGCAATACCCAAATCAATGCTACACATGTTTTTTCTACTTCTAAGTAATTCATCTCAGAGACAGTGAATTTCATGCTGAGATAATATATCGCACATTCTTTTTTATCACTTGGCCTCTTCTAGGCAAGCATGGCCCCTAATGACTCCTAGTGGATGGTTAAGTAGAGGACCAATGGTATTCTTGGGACTAGTGGTACCAGCACTGGTGGGTGCAGAAGGTGTTGCTTTATCTCTTCAAAGGCTTTCTGGCATTCAGCGTCCCATTCAATCTTAGTATTCTTCTTCAGGAGTTTGAAAAATGGCTTGGCTATCTCTAACAGTTGAGAAATGAATCTTGCGATATAGTTCAATCTACCCAAGAGACTCCGAACTTTCATGACAATAGAGCAAGCTTTGAGGTCACAAATGGCTTTAACTTTCGACTAATTTATTCCAATGCCTCAGCTACTGACCATAAAGCTTAATAGCTTCCCAAACTTTGCCCCAAATACGCGTTTGGCAAGATTAAGTCTCAGCTTAAATTTTCTGAGCCGGTCAAATAACTTCTTTAGAACCCTAATATGGTCTTCTCCATGCTTTGATTTGGCAATCATATCATCGACATATACCTCTATTTCCTCATGCATCATGTCATGGAATAGGGTGACCATTGCTCTTTGATATGTGGCTCCCACATTCTTTAGGCCAAATAGCATCACCCTGTAACAAAAAGTCCCCCGGGGTTTGATAAAGGGTGTTTTGCTCTTATCGCCCTCTTTCATTCTAATCTGGTTGTATCTAGAGAACTCATCCATGAAGGAGAATAGTTCAAATCCCGTGGTGCTATCGACCAAAACATCAATACGCGCTAGTGGGAAATCATCATTTGGGGTTGGCCCAGTTTAAATCCCAATAGTCTATACAAACTCTGACCCGTCCATCCTTCTTCATGACCGAAACAATATTAGCAATCCAATTAGCATAATGGGATACTTTGATGAATTCCACTTTTAATAGCTTCATAACCTCTTCCTCAATCTTCTTAGAAAGTTCTAGTTTCGTTCTTCAAAGTTTTTGCTTTTTTGGTGGTGGCACGTTTGGGTCAGTTGGCAAAGTGTGCTTCACAATTTCTAGGTCTAGTCCTGGCATATTCGCGTTGTACCATGCAAATACATCTTGATATTCCTTTAAGAGTTAAACCATTCTTTTTGCCTCAATCTCTGAATGGACTGCCCCAATCTCGGTTTCCTTAACATTTTCTATGTCACCAAGATTTATGGTAAATGTTTGTTCGGCTGTCAAGAGTTTAAATTCTTCATGACAAATCTAATCTCTTTTGATGTCTTTCTGAATATCATTATCCTCATCAGATTCAAAGAGACTTTCATTAGGCAACTCCGAGTCACATACATATGTATCATGATTATGCCAAATGACATGCTTGAGATGCAAATGAGGGGGTCGGTAAAATTACTTAATGAATACCATGCATGATGCACTTTCAAATATTCTTTTTGAATAACTATTTGAAGAAAAATACGAATTGGGAAATTGTCCTCATATCCTCGGACATCTTTTCCCAAAAACTTTCAAAATTAAGAGTCAAGAGGAAGTCCAAGCCACAAAGCATCATCCCCTTAATAAAACATGGATGCATTTGTATTAACATGATAAGGTTGTTTTACAAGGTTCATGATCTTGGACCATGGCTCACAGTCCAAAACCTTGATTACAAATGAAAATAACAAAAGTAGCTAAACAACTCTTCCCATGCAAGGGAATACACAAAAGAAATGACATAAAACTAAACATATGGGTAAGCAGCATCCTTACTCCGAAAGCTGGAAGAAGTTCGTAGAAGGCTCTGCCTTGTCATCATTGAGGTGGCGCACACATAGTTGGCATTAAATAGGTCCGCTATGTCCCGGATAGCTCCCTCCTCTTCTTGTAGTAGCACGAGTGACTTAATAAAGGTCTTCTCCAATGGTGGATAAAGATCCTTTAGTGATGGAAGGAGCATGCCTTGTTGATTATGTATTGCATTAGTGTAAGCTCCATATTTGATTCGTCCTATACAATCTCCATGCACACCTCGGCCCCCATGGTTACTTTGGCCCATGCATCCCCCACTCATACTTTGGCCTCCACAGTCGCCTCGGCCCATACGGCCTCCATGGTTACCTCGGTCTCTACCTCTATCGTATATACCTTGACCAGTAAGCTCTTCATACTTCACTCGACCCTCAAGATCTTCTTGGTAGCCTAAACCTATTCTTTTATGATTCCTAGGGGCTTCAATGGGCTTGGTAATACCTTGTGCATACACTCCCAATCCCAATCTGGGAATATGACCGTACTTCAATAGCACTCTACTTGACATGATAGATGGGCTAGACATTTCAGGACTCTTAAGGGCGGTCCCAACGGGTACATGGACCATTGAGACTAGCTCGAAGGTATGGTAGCTAGATTCTTCCTTCTCCTCAGGCTTCACATACGATATGGTTGTGTCTTGAAAGATCTTAAAATCATTTTCTGCATGAATGGTTATAAGTTTCCCCTCCGAGACGAACCTAACCATCTAATGTAGGGAGGAAGGTATAGATTCAGTGGCATGGATCCAAGGTTGACCCAATAGGAAATTAAAAGCACTGGGGATATCCAACACTTAAAATCTTGTCGAGAATGAGGTAGGGCCGATCAAAAGGTTGAGCTCAACTTCCCTGATCGTCTCTTTTTCTATATTATCGAAGGCTCAGACGGTATATTTGGATGGTTTAATTTGTTCTTTACCAACCCTGAGATGACGAAGGGTGGCTAATGGACAAATATTCAGAGCGGACCGCTTATCAATTAAGACTCGGGCCACCATCATATCACAACATTTGGCCGACATGAGTAAGACCTTATTATGATTGCATCCCTCCTCTAGAAGATCTTCATCTAAGAACGAGATTTGGTCCTTCAAGAGAATGGACCCAATGAACTCCTCAAGCTGCTTGTCCCCAATGGTCTCCGGTACATGTGTCTCATTTAGAACCTTCAATATGTATTTTTGTGTTTCTTGGAGGTCTTGAACAATTCCAAGAGCAAAATCTAGGCAAGCATCTTCCTTAGCTGCTCTACCACGTCAAACTCACTGGATTTGATCATCGCCGAAAACTGCTTCGCTTCCTTGTTAGTGACATAGCTTATGCGGGTGCATAACAGTGACCTAATGGGTAACAACATTGACTTCATTTGTCCCATAATCCCATGGGACTACCTTAGGATCGAAACAAGCGACAGGGCCTTTTGGGATCTCATCTTGATTGTATGGCGGCAACTCAATTACCATCCGTTTGGGCTCAGCCTCTCCCAACTCTAAGTTCGCGAACTCCTCGGCCACCAAATCAATAACTACGTGTTTAAGCTCGCACTCATTAGAGTCCCATTGCTCTTCTTCAGTAGATAAATCGATGATTACTGGTGTCATCATGGCGACGGTTTCTTCCTTGAGCTCAGCTAGGTCGTCCATGCCTCCCCACCCATCAGAGACAGTTTCTTTAGGATCCAAGAAAAAACTTGGAGGAGGTGAGTATTTGACGAGATAGTCATACTTCCCACTTGGTTGGCCTAATGTATCTACCACTTCGCCCTTTTCTAGTGCCATCTTCAAAAATTCACGATCTCCGCAAACTCTTTTAGCTTTGAGCTCAGATTCAACATCTAAGGCTTCTTCTTCATTTATGATTAACGGTTCGGTTTCCTTGGCTACGGTGACATCATTTGGTATTTTGATAGCGCTTACTTCCTCGACTGACATCTCCATAACCGTCCCAAATTCGCAACAAGAATTCTTGGGAGAGAAATCAATTACAGCTGTCATCGTCTCGTTTGCTTGGCCTCTTCCTCCATTTCGGATTATGCCCATGTTGATCATATTGGTGACACGCTCTAATTTCTTCTCAGTTGGGACACTTTCATCGCTCCTTTTGTAATAGCCAGTTAAAATCAAATCTTCATACAGTTTGTGGATGTCAACCCTGACCATTTGCACGTTCCTATCCTCTCCTTCAGAAATCATATTGACATCCCTAACATGAACGGGTAAAGGGTTTTGCTTGACGTTGGGCTGCGTCTCCTTAAATGACGAGATATCTTTGTCCAATAGGCTCTGGACCTTGTTCTGGAGTACTCGGCAATTATCCACATCATGGCCTTTCTCACCCATATGGTACTCACAAGATTTTGTAAGGTCGAACCCTGGGAACTTAGGAGGGTTGTCACGAGGAATCTCCTTAGCGACCAACCCTTTCTGCAGTAACATGGGTAACAGTTTGGACAATGGCCTAGGCAAAGGTGTGAATTGCCTTGGCATCCACTTCCTAGGCTCATAATTCTGGTACCTCCCTCATGATGCAAAAGGATTTTGAGGATTCGAAAATGGCTTTGATTCGGTTGGGGCTTGCACGTAAGCTACTTCTACTTCTTTCTCCTTCTTATTAGTAAATTTCCTATTCGTACCTTCAATTATCCGACCTTCATGCATGGCTTCTTCAATTCTCTCCCCGATGGCAACCAAACGGGTAAAGTTTCCACAGTCGGAGCCAATCATTTTGTTGTAAAGTCTGGAGGAAGGGTATTAAGGAACAGCTCCACCATTTCAGCGTCATCCAGTGGTGGTCGAACCTGAGCAGCCAAGGCGTGCCACCTTTGCGCAAATGACCTGAAGGACTCATTTCTCCTTTTCTCCATGCGCGTTAACACTTTGCATGTCGGGGCAATCTCGGTATTGTATTTATATTGTAGCACAAATGCCTCCGCCAATTCCTCCCATTTTTCCATCTTTTCTAGTTCCAACAGGATGTACCATTGCAAGGCCGGGCCAGATAGACTCTCCTGAAAAGTTTGAATCAATAATGGGGTGTTCTGCGCATAGCGCCCCATCCTGTTCAAATAGTACTTCAGATGGACTTTTGGATCGCTGGTACCATCATACTTAGCGAAATCGGGAACTTTAAACTTCTCAGGAAAGTCCATTTTGGCGTATCGAGACAGATCCTCAATCATGTTAGTTTCATATCCCTGTATGGCTTTAAGCTTCTCCTCAAGCTTAGCAAATCTTTTGTTGTTCTCCTCCTCCATTCGAGCTGAGATGGCTTCCGAGATGGGGTCCAGTTCCACCACTACAAGTGTTTGATGGGGAATCTCTTCAGCAACGTTCTCCCTAACGTTGGCATTGCTAGCCTCAGGAGTAGGCACGAGCGTGTCTCTATTGGGGGCTGCAGCCACTAGACTAGCTCGAATCTCGTTCGCAAATTGGGCAAATTAGGTTGCCAAGTCGGTGATTCTATTATCCAAGGCGTTAAAACGGGCGTTTTGTTCTTCTGTATTCATCCTTGCAACTACAGAACGGGTCTTGATGGGCGATCGTCTTAAAGCCGTGTTGTCGCACCTTGTTTAGTACAAATAAAACAAAAGAACAAACAAATTAGCATACAGAAGATGAGAAAGAAAATAAAATACAATAAAAAACTTAAAACCCTTCAATTTTATATTTTCTTATAACAAAATAGAAATAAGAAACCCCTTGCATAAGCCGAATCTCATATAAGTGGCTTCTTATCAATATTTTGTCATAGGAAGTTATACAATTAAAGGGGTAACACATGATGATTGATCAAAATGCCCATCTCATATTCCATTAGAATCAAAGTAATTATAAGGGAGGGAAAAACATCACTAATTACATCAAAAATTGTGAAGGAAGATCCCCATACATCCGCTAAAGTAAAGGAACTCCTAAACATTGCTACTAATATTTCATATAAGGAAAACCTTATACAACTTTTCTAAAAACACAACTCTAATGGAATATGACTAATCCTTTAGTTTTCCCCTCAAAGCAACTTGCGGATGCGTTTGTTTGTTTCAGTCAAACGCTCCACCTTAGCTAAGGCTTCATCCCTTTCCCTTATAATTCGCCCCATTTGGATTTCCTTCGGAGTTGATTTTGTAGGAAACTTTGGAATGACGACGGCAACTTCGGGTTCAATACGGCGATCAATATATCCTCTTGATGCGTGGTGCTCCCTCATTTCTCCTTCCAACTCGGTGACCCACTCAATATCCCTTGGTGGGAAATGATGTAGGATGTTGATGATGTTTTCCACTTCTTTTTTCATGTCTTCGATTTGGTTCCCCTTGACAACCTTACCGTGAAAGTCAAAACGAAACAACCCTAACTTTAAAGGAGGAGGGATTTCTTGAAGCACTTGATATTGATGAACTACTCTTAAAGGGTAATAAGATGTAGATCTTGTCAAACCTAAGAGTGGAATCGGGTCATCGTGACTGCTCATAAGTCGTGCTTTAGGGAAGCGAATCCAAGGGGCTTGCCACAAAATTTGGTTTGGGGTGATATTTTTGTTAGGGAAAATCCCTTATGATGTTTTGAAAATGACAAAATAAATCAAAGGCTACTAATGTATTTAATGGTTAAATAATAGACCATGCAGATGATAAAACATGTAAAGGATGTTGTCAAAGTCTGAAGACGGCCAGAAAACTGAACGTAACACATGTCCAAAGTATACTTTGAAGATTTCCAGACTTCTGTGTCAAAGTCTGAAGACTGCCAGACTTTAGTGTCAAAGTCTGTTCTACATCGAAGTCCGCCAACTCGACAAATTCTAGACTGAACATGAATGAAGAACCGAAGACGACTCTATGCTGAAGCCGAACCAGAAGACGATTCTATGCTAAAGCTAAACTTATTCAGACTGTGTTTAGACCTTAAAGCTAAATCTGTTCAAAAGCATAATTTGTTCAAACCCAGATTATAAAGTCTATTGCACTCAGACTCAGATTGTAAAGTCTATTGCACTCAGACTTTACATCCAGATTCAACAGAACGTAACTCAAGCCCCAATCATATAACAGCTAGTGATCTGGTTTGGATTCTACATCAAGATTGATTTGATTGACTCAATCTAATTGATTGACGATTGGATATTGAAAACAAGAACTTTCTATACGAAGAAACTCTACTTATGGAAACCAAGATTCTGTTTGTATGGGCGATCAGAATCAATTTGGGATTCTACTTTTGTCACTCAACGGCTACCAAATCTTCTAGATACAAGTCTGTCCAATGGGTAGATTGAAAGACGATCCTCGAGATACTGTCCAACGGCTAGTTTGGAAGTGGAGGAGTATTTAAGGAGATCAAGGACCGATGAGCAAGTAAGAGACAGAGCGTAGAATTTATAATTCCAAAGTCGAGCGACCTTCAATTATACACTTGTCTCTTATGAGCTTAAACATTTGTGATCGTGAGAGAAATACCAAAATAGTGACTTAGTGAGATAGTGTGATCTACTACTAAGTGTTTGCACTCAAAGTTGTAATCTCTTGTTGATTGCATAGTGGAATCCAGCCAAGAAGGCTGTTAGTGTGGGAGAGTGGACGTAGGCTTGGTCTAAGCCAAACCACTATAAACCTTGTGTTCTTATTCTCTTCCCTGAATCTCTTTATTTTGTTCGTAGCTCTATTTAACTGCTAAAGTCTGATCTCGCTCAAAATCTGATGCTATTCAGATTCAGTTTCAAAAGTCTGTTGTTATTCAGACTCAAGTTAAAAGTAAAGGTTTTCACTGCATTTTGCATAATCTATTTTTACACCTATTCACCCCCTTCTAGGTGTTCATACTAGCACTTTCAATTGATATCATAACCAAGTGCTCGGTTTATAAAAATATTTTTTTACTTTTGAGCTAAAGATCTTTTATGGCTAGTATCTTAGCACCAGGACTTATGAAGGGACAAAACAATACCAGGCCACCATATTTTGATGGAAATGAATACAACGTGTGGAAGAACAAAATGAAAGCGTTCCTAAGATCCAGAGATCCTTTGTAATGGGATGTTGTGGAAAGAGAAATCAATCCCACTGTTGCGTCTACATCAAATTAGAATGGCAAAGACAAAGAAACCAAACCCCCTGCTCCTATGTCTCAGACGGAGATGTCCAAAAGAGAAGCGCTTGATGCAAAAGTCATTTATTCTTTATATTGCGCTTTGTCTCCTACTAAATATAACAGAATCTCTTCATGTGAAACAACAAAAGAAGTTTGGGATAGACTTCATGTCACTTATGAAGGGACCGATCGTGTAAAAGAGACAAAAGTAAACTTCCTGCTCGGCAAATATTAATCCTTCAAGATGAAGCAAGGAGAGTCGATTGGAGATATGTTTAGCCGTTTTACAGAAATTGTAAATGGTTTAGCATATCAAGGTCAGCAAATTTCTGCCCCAATGAAGGTCAACAAACTCTTGCGAGGTCTCTCAAAAGAATGGAAACATGTCAAGACCTCAATCTAGGAGACTCAAAGGATTATGCCACTCTCCATTGATGAATTGATTGGCACTCTTCAATCCTATGAAGTGGAACAAATCAACGATGAAGATCCCAAAGGTAAGAAGTCCATCGCTTTAATATCTAATGCTGATTCCGATGGTACAGACTCAGAAAATGACATGGACAACGAAGAACTTGCTTTTATGATCAAGAAATTCAAAAAGTTAAGTAGAAAAGGAAGGAAATTCGATGGAAGAAGACAATACAAGCATAATGGCCAGAAAAGAAACATGAAAGAAGATGATGAGCAAAGAAATATATGCTTGATAGCACATTCAGAATTAGAGTCCGACTCAGACACAGATTCAAAATCAAAGTCCGACTCAGACACAGACTCAGAATCCGATGAGGAAATCGAGGTAAGTCATTCAGTAATTCCTATCAAAGTTTCAAAATATATAAATGAGCTTTGCTTAAATCTCAAATCTTCTCTTAAAAGGATCTCCGAACTTAAAAAGGAGAATTCTCGGCTTAGGCAACAGGATCTTTCTCAAAATGAAAAAATTGAAATTTTGCAAAAAGATTTTATACAAACAAAAGAAAGTCGAGATTTACTTGTCAAAGAAAATGATTCTTTAAAGAAAGAATTTTCAAATATTTCGACAAGATTTTCAAATGGATCAAAAACATTAAAGCATATCATTTCCATACAAGTTCCTTACTATAATAAGTTAGGACTTGGTTTCAATAAGGAAAGTGATTCTCTAATTGATTTTCCTAAAGTCAAGGAAAGACTTAGACAAAGACCTCCAAAGGCATTTTACAAAAATCATTTTCAAAAAGTGTTTGTAAAACCTGTTGGTGGAAATGACGTCAAGTGTTCAAATTGTGGAGATTCGGAACACTTTGAGAAAAAATGTCCTAAAGTCTGGAGACCTATCAAGAAAAATTAGATAAAAACAGCATATTCTACTAACTCTCATGGACCCAAGAAAAAATGGGTACCAAAGAAAAGATGAGTTATTTTTGCAGGAAATAAAGGAGAGAAGAATGAGAGTTTGGAAATGAGTTGATTGCAGGAAATTCAATAAGGCAAGAATGATTGCAAATCTACGCAGATTTTGGTGCAATAAGAAAAGAATCTCAGGCGAAGATTGGTAATGATTTTTTTTAAATCAATGGTATATTTGAAACATATGCCTGGGTAAGAGAAATTTTTTTTTCATCCCGACTTGCAAATTTCTACGTGCATTTATCATGATTTTGGATGATTGTTTATTATATTGCGAATATCTTTTGTTATAAATATAAGGTATTGCAATTTTGGCACGTGACATAAATATCTATTTTCCTTTTGCAAAATGCATATCTGAAATTTATGCTCAAGGAAATCTCTTTGATCTCGAAAGATATTACTGCATATTCATGGATATTCTTGCTATATTCTTAGAAGATATATTATATCTAGCAAGTTTGATCCGCAAATCAAAGGAAGATATTATGTGACTTTTTTTTTTTGCAAAGATTATTATCTATTATACAAGAAGTTGCAGGTGACAAAAGAATCTTCAGTATGGATTTTGGAAAGCTTGATCAGAAAATTGAGGAGATTCTATACTATCTTCTAGAGGTTCAAAAATTATATTCCTTGTGCAAAATTTTTGCTTATTGAGGAAATCCCTTATGTGTCGTACAAAAGGTTGAGTAGTTCTGAATTTTAATTTCATATATGAGTACTTTTAATTTCATATATGGTATTCAATTTATTTATTTGAAGAAAGGGGATTATATATTGTATGGATATTATTACAGCGTATTTGTGCAAAAAGTTTGTTAAGTTTATGCAGGTTGAATTCGAGAAGAGCTTGATTGAAGAAAATAAATTTTTGCCTCGAATTTCAAAATGCAAATGATCATTGTGGATGCTGAGAATAATGGAAAAATATTCTGTTCAACGTGCACAAACAACAATTGTTTCTATTTGCAAATATTGTCATGATGATAGTGGGAGAAAGCGAATCCAAGAGAAAGGAAAAGAATCGTGATCATCTCAAAAAGAAAAAAAAAATTGAGGGGGAGTGTTCATCATTTATGGAAAAATCTTTTTGGAATGATCGTGATCTTATTATGGAAGGAATGAGAAGGTAAATGTGTCAGAATTTGTTAAGATCTACAAAATCCGGTTAGTGCATCTTTTGCTACCTTTTGTCATTAATAAATCATTTATTGATATTATCATTTCATTATGACAAAACGGGTCAAACGAATTTTATAATGCATCCGTGATTTTTATCGGATATTTGCTGATATATATATGATCGAAGTGAGCTATATTGCATATCTTTAATATTCGACTTACTTTATAAATTCTGATTTTTTTTTTTTTTTGCAAGATATATTTGTTATCATTTTATATTCTCTACGTGATACTATTTATATTGTTATCGCTTTTTGATTATGACAAAAATGGGGAGAAGATATGAATATGCATACGTGTTGATTGGTTGATATTATTTATTGCATAATATTGAGCTGCGATTTTTTTTTCTATATATTGTTATGCTCAATCTATTTGCTATCTTCTGATATCCTTTGATTTAAATTAATATTTTTAAAAGCGTGTTTACAAATCTGCATATTCAGAGATTGTTTTGTCATCATCAAAAAGGGGGAGATTGTTAGGGAAATCCCTTATGATGTTTTGAAGATGACAAAATAAATCAAAGGCTACTAACGTGTTTAATGGTTAAGTAATAGACTATGCTGATAGAACATGTAAAGGATGTTGTCAAAGTCTGAAGACGGCCAGAAAACTGAACGTAACACATGTCCAAAGTATATTTTGAAGATTTCCAGACTTTAGTGTCAAAGTCTGTTCTACATCAGAAGTCTGCCAACTCTGACAAATTCTAGACTGAACGTGAATGAAGAACCAAAAGACAGACTCTATGCTGAAGCTGAACCAGAAGACAGATTCTATGCTAAAGCTAAACTTATTCAGACTGTGTTCAGACCTTAAAGCTAAATCTGTTCAGAAGCATAATTTGTTCAGACCTAGATTATAAAGTCTATTGCACTCAGACTCAGATTGTAAAGTCTATTGCACTCAGACTTTACATCCAGATTCGACAGATGTAACTCAAGCCCCAATCATATAACGACTAGTGATCTGGTTTGGATTGTACATCAAGATTGATTTGATTTACTCAATCTAATTGATTGACGATTGGATATTGAAGACAAGAACTTTCTATACGAAGAAACTCTACTTATGGAAACCAAGATTCTGTTTGTATGGGCGATCGGAATTAATTTGGGATTCTACTTTTGTCACTCAACGGCTACCAAATCTTCTAGATACAGATCTGTCCAATGGGTAGATTGAAAGACGATCCTCGAGATACTGTCCAACGGCTAGTTTGAAAATGGAGGAGTATTTAAGGAGATCAAGGACCGATGAGCAAGTAAGAGACAGAACATAGAATTTATAATTCCAAAGTCTGAGCGACTTTCGATCATACACTTGTCTCTTGTGAGCTTAAACGTTTGTGATCGTGAGAAAAATACCAAAAGAGTGACTTAGTGAGATAATGTGATCTACTACTAAGTGTTTGCACTCAAAGTTGTAATCTCTTGTTGATTGCATAATGGAATCCAGCCAAGAAGGCTGTTAGCATGGGAAAGTGGGCGTAGGCTTGGTCTAAGCCGAACCACTATAAACCTTGTGTTCTTATTCTCTTCCCTGAATCTCTTTATTTTGTTCGTAGCTCTATTTAACTGCTAAAGTCTGATCTCGCTCAAAATCTGCTGCTATTCAGACTCAGTTTCAAAAGTCTGTTGTTATTCAGACTCAGGTTAAAAGTAAAGGTTTTCACCGCATTTTGCAGAATCTGTTTTTACAACTATTCACCCCCCCTCTAGATGTTCATACAAGCACTTTCAATTTTCAAAAAGTTCTACCCAACCACGGAATGTCCAAGCATGGAGGAATTTTTCTATATCCTTAAGTTTGGAAAGAGGGTTTGTATCTTTACCAATGTTGGTAATAGCCAAATTCCCTCCAAATACTTTTAAGTGAGAGAGAATCCAAACTTGAAGGATGTCTATAGGTGCTCTAAGGATTGAACCCTTGTTCTCTTTGAAACGGTTGAGAGAGAGGAACATTTCGGCAAGAAGCATGTGTGTAAATCCCCTAAGGTGAAGGACTCTATAGACAACATGAGCAAGGCTAGGATCCATTGTCTTTTGGGTGAACAGGAAAAGAACGAATCCGAAGAATGCTAGACGGAAAATTTTAGCATTTTGAGGATTGGGGCTTGGGAGAAGACTACGGAATCTTTGTTCGATGAAAAACAAAGGGAGGCCTTTTGAATTCTTATTAAGAAGTTCTTTAATTTCAAGAGGAGGAACTCCTAGGAATTGACTCAATAGTGGGATAGGATCTACTCCTAAAGGAGGGTCGACAAAATCGAATGCAGGGACATTGCCAACAATGATTTCTAACTCCTCTAAAGTTGGGGTCGATTCATGATGACCAAACACGAATGTTGAAGTCTTGGGGTTCCAAAAATGAGCCATGGCCTTCACTAATGGCACGTGGGACTCTCGATATAAGAGAAAAATAAGATAGCCAAGTTTCTTCTCTACAAAAGTCTTCTTGCTCGCATCAAGTGCATCCCACATGTCTAACAACGCCTTCTTTGGGATTGGGATGATACGAAGCTCAAGGAAACCCATGGTATCTAAACCTAAATAGGCATTTTGATCAATCACCATCTGTCACAAAATAAGCTAAACTTAATAATAAAACATTATATGCAAAAAAAGAATTATTTACATCAGGGAATAAAATGCTAGTACATTCGATAGAGAGAAAAAAAAAAGGGGTAATCACAAAGACACATCGCATGTCGACTCGTGAGGCTCACTAAGAGGTATGATTCTAAAGGCTAAAGCTCCCATTTCAATTAGATCAAAAGAGTTTTCCCCACTCCGCACTTACGTCGGACAATTCTCTTTATCATTAATCAAAATGAGCGGGACCAAAAGTGGATAACCATGGGTCATTCCCCGCACGGGTTCCATCTTTTGGCACCTCCTATGGGCTTCCTAGTGCGATCGGGGTTTTAGATCGCGGGTTGTGTGCGTAAATGTGTAGTGCTAAGGTAAGTATAAAGGCATACACAACAATTGATATCCAAACAACACTTCAATCTCATCCACATAGACACACATTCCTACACCTCCCTACAAAAGAAATGGGTTAACACACACTCCACCCCTTATTACTCCAAACCTACAAAAACAATTAACACGTTGTTAGTGGACTAACCTTGTCTTCCACGTGGCTTCGACACGCGCTATCAAATGAAGACCATGTTAGTGAACAACCAACCAAATTATTTCGGCCTAAGTCCTCTAAGGTTTGTAACCACGTCCCAAATGGAGTCGCCAAGCTGTCGCGACCTCTATTTTTCATTGGGGAAAAAGGAAGAAAGGTTTAGGGGTATTTGCCTAAAGAGGCGGACCAATGGCCTTAGATTAGGCGCGGGCTCTCCCAAGCCCATACCTTGCGCGACATTGGATTTTGTTTTTTAGTTCTTAAGAATCTATGTAATTCTAAGAGTCGTCACTAGCCTATTGGGGTCAGCTAGAAACCAATCAAGACACAGGAGTGTTGTCTCGATTTCTACGCAACCAGAGATTTCTAGGAACGGGGACTTGTTTACACCAATGTTTCTATTAATGTCCTTGCGGTATCACTAACTTAGAAGGTTGTTTATCTAAATGGCCACACAATCTTGATTACCAATTATAATCTTTATGAAACCACTAAGTGTCCATGCAAATGTTTTTCTAAGTTTTTTTTTTTAATGTCTAAACTAATCCTAACATAATTTAGAAAATAAATTTACACTCAAATTATTGAAAAGCGGTGCGGTAAATAAACATCCAAGAAATTGAAAGGACTTGAAAGTAATGCGGAAAAGAAAGACCCGATACAAGTCGAGCAAATAATATTACATGGCCTTGTTATCACGCCCCGGGACAGGATCCCCGTGAGCGAAATGGAAATTTAAATATGCATGATATTACTCTAAATGCATGAAACTACTCTAAATAATTTTAATCTATGGAAAATGGATTATTTACAAAAATGATTATAAAATATCAAAATAGCATTAAATTAGGAAAAATAAACTTATAAAATTAATAAAATTTCATATGTGTCATTTTTGCCTTAATTTGATACCATCTATCACTTTTATATTTTTTTTGAAATTTTTTATTTTTTTTGGATTTTTATTTTTTTTAAATAATAATAATAATCCCCTAAACCGAAATATGCTAACATTGAACAACACAACACATGAATATCACAAATCGAACTCAAATCGACCGTTTTAAGATCAAAATTTGGTTCCAACTGTTGGAGAAATCTTTCTGGAATATTTTGAAGCCGACAAAACGTTTCCATCGGTCTAGTCTCGAAGATTTGCAGACTCTACTATTTAAAGTCCGAAGACCTCCGGATCGCCGGACTCAAGACTCAAAGTCTATTCTCATTGACAAACTTGTAGTTTGTCGAAAAGGTCTATCCAGACTGTGTGTTTCGTTAAGGATTTGATCTTATCGACGACGAAGATCTCGTGGCTGGATATGACATAACGGATTCCTTTATTCGAATCAAGATTGATTAAAGATCCGATGATTGGCAAAGTATACTTGGAAGGTTCTACTTATGGAAACCGAGATCCTGATTGTATGGGCGAGCAGGATTGATGGGCTATCCACATGTTCCTTTAATAGCTCGAATGATCTTCTTAATTGATTCTGTCCAACGGGAAGATTGGAAGAATTCCTTTGGTAAGTGCCAACGGGTATGATGGCATAAATGAGTATATAAGGAAGACGTTCCGCTTGTTCGAAAATGTGCACGATAGAAGAATTCCAAAGTCTCGAAGCTCCTTGTTCTTTGTCAATTCATTTACGAGCGAAATCTTGTACGCAAAAGAGAGTCTATATTTTGAGATACCTTGAGGAAGTGTGGTAGAATATCTACACTTTGTGGAATCAAGGGAAAGCATTGCTGTAACATCTCTTTTGTTCATAGTGAAATCCAGCCGGTGGGCTGTCAGTGCGAAAGAGTGGACGTAGGCTTGGAATAAGCCGAACCACTATAAACCTTATGTTCAATTTTCTCTTCCCTACTCTCTGTTTACTTTGATCATAATCTGTTTTAGAGAACTTCCTTTCTATTGTTTGCCTAGTATTGCTTTCGTATCTCGATAAATTGTTTTTACACCTATTCACCCCCCTCTAGGTGTTTATACTAGCTATATCAATTGGTATCAGAGCTTGTGTACTCACTTTGTTTGAAGTGTTTTACTTGAGTTAAAGATCCATGGCTAGTATGTTAGCTCCGGGCTGGTGGAAGGGCAAAGCAATACCAGACCTCCTTACTTTGATGGAAAGGATTACAACATCTGGAAAAACAAGATGAAAGCGTTCCTAAGATCAAAGGATCCTCTGGAATGGGACGTTGTAGAAAAAGGAATCACTCCTAAAGCTGCATCTGTCTCAGAGAGAGGAAAAGAAACTGTTGAATCTCGTGAAATGACTCAGGAAGAGATAATCAAGAGACAAGCTCTTGATGCAAAAGCAATTTATTCTTTATATTGTGCTTTGTCACCTACTGAATATAACAGAATATCTTCTTGTGTTACAGCAAAAGAAGTCTGGGATATATTACATATTACCTATGAAGGAACTGATCGAGTGAAAGAGACCAGAATCAACATTCTCCTCGGTCAATACGAAGCCTTCAAAATGAAATCAGGAGAATCTATAACCGACATGTTTAGTCGTTTTACGTAAATCGTGAATGGTCTTGAAAATCAAGGTCAACCAATTTCTGATCCCATGAAAGTAAACAAGCTACTGCGTGGACTCTCCAAGGATTGGAATCACATAAAGACCTCAATAAGAGACACACAAAGAATCATGCCACTATCTGTCGATGAGTTGGTTGGAACTCTTCAGTCTTATGAAGTGGAACGAATCAATGAAGACGAAGATCCTAAAGGTAAGAAATCCATTGCATTAAAATCCAATGATGATTCTGATGTTACAGATTCTGAAGACGATATGGATGATGAGGAGCTTGCTCTCATGATAAGAAGATTCAGAAAGCTTAACAGAAAAGGAAGAAGATTCAATCCAAAGAAACAAAGTTTTCAAAAGCAACAGACTAAGTCTGTTGAGGATGATGAATCAAACAAAGATATAGTCTGCTTTGAATGTAAGAAAAAGTGACACATCAGACCCAACCGTCCTCTTCGAGGAAGAAGAAAGGAAAAGCTGAAAAGTATCGAAAGGCTCTTAAAGCGAAACCTGGGAGTGATACGAGTGTGAAGAAAGTGATAATGATTATGCCAATATATGTCCGATGGCACAATCGGATTCAGATTCAAACTCCGAGACATTTAGACAGTGAGTTTGAGGTAAGTAACTTTAAAATCCCTGTTAAAGTTTCTAAATACATTGATGAGATGTGTTCTAGTCTTAAGACTTCTCTTAAAAGGATTTCCGAACTTAAAAAGGAAAATTCTACACTAAAACAACAGGAAAATGCTTTGAAAGAAAAGTTGAAATGTTTAGACATGAATGTTTCTACTCTTAAAGAAAGTGAAGAAAATCTTTTAAAAGAAAATGAATTTTTAAAAATGACATATCAAATATTTCAAAAGTTTTGCAATAGGATCTGAGAAACTTGAGAAAATTCTTTCAAAGACAAAGACCTTATTTCAATAAATCTGGTTTGGGAATGACTGTGGAAACCATTCCTCTAATTGATTTTCCTAAAGTGAAGGAAAGAATTAAGCAAAGACCCATAAGAGATGCTTACAAAAATCATTTCAAAAGGTTTTTGTAAAACCAAAAGGTCGAAATGCTCTCAGATGTTCAAAGTGCAATAGTGCAGATCATTTTGAAAAGGAATGTCCTATGGTTTGGAAACCTGTTAAAAAGGTATGGGCAAAAACCGCATATCATACTAACACCAATGGACCCAAGAAAATATGGGTACCAAAGAAAGCTTGAGTCTCTTTTTTAAATGCAGGTCACTATCAAGAAAAAGGTAAAATGGTATCTGGATAGTGAATGCTCAAGACATATGACAGGAGATTCAAAATGCTTTTCATAAAGCTCGTTCAAGTAAATGGTGGAAAAGTCTCATTTGGAGGAAACAGCAAAGGAAGAATTGTGGGGTTTGGAACTATAAAGATTGGAAACCTCACAATAAGCAATGTTTCCCTAGTGGAAGGACTCAACTACAATCCGCTCGCAAGATCGTATCGATCACAATGTGTGATACCGGTTTCAAAATAAACTTTCAAGAGGGAATATGTTCGGGAACCGGTAAAAGATTCTACTCGAGTCATTTATGGGTCGAAGACATGGAAATATCTACCTCTTGGACGTGAAACCAGATGAATCGCAATGCCTAATCTCAATACAAGACGAAGCGAGCTTATGGCACGTAAAGCTTGGGCACATCAATATGAAGCGAGATAGCCAAAATTTCAGCAAAGAAGCTTGTTCGTGGTTTACCCAATTTATCATACCAAAAGTCTGATCTATGCACTCCATGCGTATTGGGAAAGCAGGTAAGAAATTCATTTAAACCAATAAATCAAGTTTCCACTAATCGTGTACTGTAGCTTCGCATATGGATCTCTTTGGACCAACCGAACTCGAGCATTGGAGGTAAGAAATATTGCCTAGTAATTGTGGATGACTACTCACGATTTACTTGGGTATATTTCCTGGCAAGTAAGTCTGAAACCTTCTCTTACTTTGAAAAGTTTGCTAAAAAGGTTCAAAATGAAAAAGGGTATGTTATCTCAAGTATAAGAACAGACCATGGAGGTGAATTTGAAAATCAAGATTTTACAAAATTCTGTGATGAATCTGGTTTTCAACATGTGTTCTCCTCTCCATATACTCCGAGCAAAATGGAGTTGTGGAAAGAAAGAATAGATCGCTTCAAGAAATGGCTAGAACTCTTTTGATTGAAAGTAACATCTCTTCACGATTTTGGGCTGAAGCAGTTTCAACAGCATGTTATATTATCAATAGAGTTTTTCTATGGCCTATTCTGGAAGAAACCCCCTATGAGTTATTCAAAGGAAAGAAACTTATTGTTTCATACTTTCATGTGTTTGGACGTAAATGCTTTATTTTGAAAAATGCAAATGATCGAGTTGGCAAGTTTGAGGAAAAATCAGACGAAGGCATCTTCCTTGGATATTCTACCTCAAGCAAAGCCTACAGAGTCTATAACAAGAAGACTCAATCTGTGGAAGAATCAATGAATGTCAAATTCCAGGATTCTATGCAAAATGAATCTATTCAGACTCATCTTGAAGAAGCTGAACCCGCTTCGACTCTATAAAGTCTAAAGAAGCAGCTCAGACTCTGAAAGATTAGCAACAAGTGGTTATTGAAGATTCAAATAAAGGAAGTGATCATCAACCTGACAAATCAACCAGTAACTGAAAGCATAAGTCCAGTCATCCCAAAGATCTCATTATTGGCGACATTAATGAAGGAATTCGCACAAGATCCAAAAGTCGCGAAGAGTCTAGTGCTGTGGCTCTTATTTCTGAAATAGAACCCAAAAGCATAGAAGAAGCTTTATCGATGAAAGCTGATTGAAGCTATGCAAGAAGAACTCGATACAATTCAGCATTAATGATGTTCGGGAGTTGACCCCTAAACCAAAAGGTAAATCTATTATTGGAGCTAAATGGGTTTTCGGAACAAGATGAACGAGAAAGGAAAAGTCATAAGAAACAAAGCAAGACTCGTGGCCAAGGGATATACGCAAGAAGAAGGGATAGACTATGACGAGACTTACGCACCAAGCAAGGTTAGAAGCAATTCGATTATTACTTGCTTTTGCTTGTTATAAGAATTTCAGGTTATTCCAAATGGACGTCAAAAGTGCTTTCCTGAATAGATTTATCCATGAGGAAGTCTATGTGGAACAACCACCTGGGTTTGAAGACCCAAGGAAACCAGACTCAGTATTCAGACTGAAAAGGCCTTGTATGGTTTAAAGCAAGCACCTCGAGCTTGGTACGACAGTGAGTAAGTTTTTAATTCAAAATGGCTTTGTTAAATGTAAAGTAGACACTACTCGTTTATCAAAAGAGAAAGCAAAAGTTTTCTCGCTTGTTCAAATATATGTTGATGATATTATTTTTGGATCCTCTAATGAAAGTTTGTGCAATAAATTCTCTAAGTCTATGCAGAATGAATTTGAAATGAGCATGATGGGTGAACTAACCTTCTTTCTTGGACTTCAAGTGAAACAATGGAAGGAAGGGACTTTTATTCATCAAGAAAAATATGCTAATGATCTTGTCAAAAAGTTTGGACTGGAAAATTGCAAAAAGACTGATATACCAATGTCAAGTTCCTTGAAGATAGACAAAGATGAAGGAGGAAAGAAAGTTGACCGAAGCTATACGGAGTATCATTGGTTCACTTCTTTATCTTACTACTTCTAGACCTGACATTTTGTTTAGTGTTTGCATTTGTGCTAGATTTCAAGCGACCCTAAAGAATCTCATCTAAGTGCTGCAAAGCGTATTATCAAATACATTGCTTCAACTTCAAGCATCGGTCTTTGGTATCCTAAAAGGGAGACTTTACTCTTCTTGGATACTCGGACGTAGATCTAGCCGGTTGCGAGTTGATAGAAAGAGCACTTCGGGCACTTGTCAACTACTTGGAAGCAGGGACAGTGTCTTGGTTTTCAAGGAAGCAAAATACAGTAGCTCTTTCTACAGCAGAAGCAGAGTATGTAGCTCTCGGAAGTTGTTGTTCACAAATTCTGTGGATAAAACAACAGCTAAGAGACTTTGGAATTGAAGATTCATGCACGGAGATTAACTGTGACAACACCAGTGCAATCAATCTTACCAAAAATCCAATCCTTCACTCAAGAGCGAAGCATATAGAGATTCGACATCACTTCATTAGAGATCATGTTCAAAATGGAGAAATTTCGATTCAGTTTGTTGACTCAAAGAACCAACTGGCAGATATATTTACAAAGCCTTTAGAGAAAAATCAATTTGAAATCATCCGTTCCAGACTCAACATCCTGAAGCTTGAAGAAGTTAAAGTCTAAAGACTCTCAGACTCAGACAAACAAGGTTCTTGACTGTAAGTTATTTTATTTTCTCTCATATTAAATCTCGGAAAGGTACGATCATCTATCTATAATTGATTTTTTCTATCTTCAATTTCCGTGATAAGTGCAATTTTTCTTTTTCAAAAAGGAGTTAATATTTTAAAAATGGCAGTTATCTATTTTTGAAAAAAGGCAGTTATTTTTAAAAATTGCATCTTTTACTTTCCATTACAACGCTTGGTATGCCTCTCTTCGACTGACCTATATACAGTCAGTTCCTCTTTGTTCAAAAACCTTAAAAAGCATCGATCTTCCACTCCTGTCTTCTTCACTTGTTTAATCTTCGAAAAAGTTATCATCTTTCTTGGGAAAGTCAAGTTTAGAATCTTTCAAGACTGCGAAAGATGTCGTCTTCAAGAAAGTCTTCAAGGATTGCAAGCAGGGGACCACGGCAAATGAGTGAGGGGCCTACTCACTTTGATCTCACCGAGGAAGAGGAGTCACCCAGTCAGCAACAGAGCCCACAACATTCTCAGCAGCGTCATTCTCCACCAACTAGTCCACAGGGTGTTGGTCATCGAGAAGAGGAAGAAATCGTTGAAGGAGCTAATCCTGTAAGAACTCAAAAGCCCTCTTTTATTTATAAGCTTTACCGTGCTTTAAAGAGGATCAGTACTCCATTGAACTACATCGATGAGTTTCTTAAGGACAAGGGATATGGGAATGAGTACATCTTTTTGCGAAATATGGAGCGTTTAGGAATTGCTCCTAACGGGATGGCAGAAGAAACCCTTGCAAATATCCCAAGTGATCCGCGTGTTGGAGGACTGAATCCGATAGATGGGAATGATGATGACAAATTGTACAGCCAATTTCAACCGAGAATGGGTGTTGCGGCAAAAATTCGGGTAAAAATGACAGACTTGTTCCGATCGAAGGAACAAGGATCTATACTCCAAATTGTTGAAGCGTGGGGTGATAAACCCTAAGAGTGTGGATTTTGATTTCCTTGATGCTGTGAATATTAATTTGAGGGAAAAGTTCAGTTTTCTTCAACTTGAACAGTTCTGTTCTGACACTACAGAAGCCTATGCTGAACTAACTGCATATTTCTATTCGAATCTTAGCTTCTTGGATGCGAATAGAATCTCTTTTAGTGTCCGAGATCAGGACTTTGTGGTGAATGTAGATATGCTAGCTGATGTGATTGGGGTTGAGAGAGGAAGATATCAACCTATCAATGTCTCTATTGCTCGTGCCACATTGGAACTTGTTAAGGACATAAAGACAGAGGGAAGGATTTCCTACTCAAGGATGCGTGCGTTCAACATTCTCGCTTCACAAGATTGTGATAAATTGCCTCAGACCAAAATCTACTTCAAAGAATGATGTTTCAAACTCGAGGCAAAGCTGATGTACGCCATCAATGCTGGGAAAAAGTTTTCTCTTCTTCACACTATTTTGTTCCACATGTATAGAGCAGTGGTGAAAGACAAAGGTCAACTTCCTTATCCAGGTCTTGTGTCAAAGTTATTCAGACATTTGAATGTTCAGCCTCCACAATTTCTCTGTGTTCGATCGTGTGATAAAATGGTGGTAGGACTGAAAATGGTGTCCAAATTGCGTCTGAAAGAACTCGACAAGGCATTGGAGAAATTCAAGGAGACAACCCCTGCCAAGCCTCATCAAGTCTTTTCGGCAGCAAAAAGAAAAGGGAAGGAGCCCATGGTTGCGCCATCCAAAAAGAGAAGAGCTCTCATCATTGAGGATGAAGATGATGAGGATGACATCACCATTTCTGCTATGGCATTGAAGAACCTGAGTCGTTCTGTTCCAGAATCAATGGAACGACAGGAGAAGGAAACATAGGAAAAAGAAGCAGAGGAGAGAGAATCAGAGGAGAGAGAAGCTGAAGAAAGAGATGCAGAGGAAGAAAGGTTTGAAGAAGAAGAAGAAGAAGAAGAAAGAGGAAATCCAGAGGAAGGAGAGCATGAGGAACACTCTTCTCCACCTGAAGGCATGGAAACAGGGGGAGATGGTGAGAAAAGAGGAACGTCCTCATATCCTGCTACCGTGAAGGAGTCGCCCGCTCTCCAAATAGAGATCCAGAGGACATTCATGCCTCTCAATATCCCGAGGAGGGACATGATGCTTCATTGCCAAATCTGCGTGACTATGCTGATGTACCATCGTCCGCCTTTACTCCATCCGATCGTGCCGAAGCCGATGCACGTTGCATCGATAATTCAGCAGATTTCCGCAGAATTCCCGATGTTCTCTTGGAAATGCGGGGTCGATATGTGCTCTGGGATGCGAAGTTCAGAACTTGCAGAATGCAGGACAAGCTTCTTTAGTTTCTTTGAATGATCAGATCCAAGCCCTTGCTCTTCATAATCAAGCAAATGCTAAGAGTGAAGAGGTGGCTCAACTGAAGGAAGATTTGAAAAAGCTGGAAGACATCGTCCAGTCAATGGGAGATTTCCAGCTTGTTCGTGTTCCCAAGCAATCTTGACTCTATTCCATTTCCATCTCAACCTTTTTTTTTTTTTATGATGACAAAAAGGGGGAGAGATGCGAGATTTGAAAACTTTGAACTTAAACTTTTAGTTTGTTTGTTTTGATGTTTGACTTTGTGTCTGGTTGTGGACTAAATTTGGGATTTGGATTTGACTGCTTATATTAAGTATTATTGATATCTTATGAATGGCTTTACTCTCATGCAAGACTAACCTATTTTATGTGGTTGCAGATTCTAGTTTTATCATTAAGCCATTAATCTTTATGAGATATCCATATTTGCTTGAGTAATGTTTTGCAGGTCAAAGATATTCAAATCTGCAGGAAAGTTTTGTCACCATCAAAAAGGGGGAGATTGTTGGAGAAATCTTTCTGGAATATTTTGAAGCTGACAAAACGTTTCCATCAGTCTAGTCTGAAGATTTGTAGACTCTACTATTTAAAGTCTGAAGACCTCCGGACTGCCAGACTCAAGACTCAAAGTCTATTCTCATTGACAGCTTTGTAGTTTGTCGAAAAGGTCTATCCAGACTGTGTGTTTCGTTAAGGATTTGATCTTATCGATCGACGAAGATCTCTTGGCTGGATATGACATAACGGATTCCTTTATTCGAATCAAGATTGATTAAAGATCCGATGATTGGCGAAGTATACTTGGAAGGTTCTACTTATGGAAACCGAGATCCTGATTGTATGGGCGAGCAGGATTGATGGGCTATCGACATGTTCCTTTAATAGCTCGAATGATCTTCCTAATTGATTCTGTCCAACGGGAAGATTGGAAGAATTCCTTTGGTAAGTGCCAACGGGTATGATGGCATAAATGAGTATATAAGGAAGACGTTCCAATTGTTCGAAAATGTGCACGATAGAAGAATTCCAAAGTCTGAAGCTCCTTGTTCTTTGTCAATTCATTTACTGAGCGAAATCTTGTACGCAAAAGAGAGTCTATATTTTGAGATACCTTGAGGAAGTGTGGTAGAATATCTACACTGTGGAATCAAGGGAAAGCATTGCTGTAACATCTCTTTTGTTCATAGTGAAATCCAGCCGGTGGGCTGTCAGTGCGAAAGAGTGGACGTAGGCTTGGAATAAGCCGAACCACTATAAACCTTATGTTCAATTTTCTCTTCCCTACTCTCTGTTTACTTTGATCATAATCTGTTTTGGAGAACTTCATTTCTATTGTTTGTCTAGTATTGCTTTCGTATCTCGATAAATTGTTTTTACACTTATTCACCCCCCTCTAGGTGTTTATACTAGCTATATCACCAACACTTTATCGAATACTTGGCTTGCATCAAATCACCTCAAAACGGCTTCCTCGGGCCATATTTATGGCCTTCAATCTCGACCCATAAGCAATCTCATGTGAAAGCAAAGTGTCAAGGATATACTATTACATGTAAAGAACAGGTTTAGCTAGAAATTACAACCTAGAACACGCAAGAACCAAACTGAAAACAGCCTCCAATATGCGGGTTGGAGCCGTTTTGCAAATCTGGTGTTGAACCCAAGTCAAACAGCCATGTCAAATGCCCAGATTGAAGCCCCAACAACCATCACATGCAACATCTATATGAAATATTACTCCATCCGGATGAAAATAGGTAACATTTACTTTCAAATGCAACAAACCTCATCGAAAACGATTAACTGAATGCATCAAAACAAACTCTCCAAGAAGCATACATGCATGATCTATGCTGGCCAACCATGTCTCAATGTGGAGTGGCTTGGTTTTTGGCTCACGTTATGGACGGTTTCATGGTTCACAAGGAGGTTTAAAGACTAAACCGGGTTGTCCTATGCGTTATTTATACTCCCATATAACATTCATCAAAGTCACAACGACAAAAAAATGCATGCAAAGGGGGAAGAACAAGTCAAGCATGTAGGGGTATTGAAGAGGCTTTAAACACTTAAGAAATATTTCAACCTCGAAAATTAGTTCTCCGGACTAATTTTCCTCTTGATTTACGTGATCAAAACATGTTCGAACTCAAACAAAAATACATCTAAGATGCTTACCTTGCTTCGTAGTTTCATTTTCAAGTGACTCCTGGTCGAGAAAACGAGAAATTATCCTCCGGGGGGCACGTGGAAAATGGCTCCTTCAAACTGAAAGTGAGGTCTGCAGAAGAAAAACTTAACAACGAAGGTTTTCGTTGACCTCTAAAATTAGGCTTCCGAACCTCTTTTGTTGACCAACTTAAAACCAACCCAAACTGTATGTATTATAGTTTGGCTTGTAACTCATTGCTTTCCTCATTTATCTCTCCATTTTCTCAAAAACACTCGCTTTTCCCTTGGCCCGCCAAGAGGGTATATTTTCGGGAGGCTTTAGGAGGTCTTCCCGATCTCCATTTTGGACTTGTGACCTATGGTTGGAAATATATTTGAGTGAAGTTTCAATCTCTAGTTGAAGGTTTTGGAAAATTTTGGCTGCAAGTTTGTGAAAATCTCACTTTTCTCTCTAAAGGTTGATTTGGAATTTCTGGGTTCTTCCTTTTCTGGAGTTGATTCTAAGGGGCTTTTTGGGCACGATCGCGAGCCCCTCCTCGTGTTTCTTGTCTTCTGCCTCTTATCCCTCAAACGAGCATGCTTCATAGATCTTATCTACTGCATTAAGCAATCTCTTGACCGGCTTTTGCCCTCCTGCCAAGCCTACCAACTAAGCAGTCCACCCACTTTCTAACTTAGTCAAAATTTTCAAATTTTGCAGATGTTGAGTGTGCCGATTTTGCTTCGACTTTCCCATGCTTTTAGCAGCTTATCCCTGGCAAATTTTTGCCCACTTGCACTACTAATTATGGTCTTCCATCACGTGCAAAGATCAGGCTGTTTGGGCGGCTGAGGGGGATATGGTGGGGCCACTAAGTTGCTACTCAGCAACTCCAAATTCAAACCAACTTGTGGACTGGGATTTGTCAGCTGGTTTGGGTGCTTTAATCCATGAATTTGGCTGCGATTTTTGCTCAATTAGCAAGCTCATGTATAGTAGTTTAAGATCTCGACCAGATTTTGCAATTTTGCCAACCCAATTTTTCAAGAAAGTCCCTCAAAGTTGGCAATTTTCTTATCTGAAAATACTCAATTCAATGCAAATTTGGTCCTTTTGGCCCAATTTGATTGATTCAACCTCGACCAAGTTCAATTTCAACTTAATTGAGGACCAAGATGATGATTTAAGGGCTCGGGCGAGATTTTACAAAATTTTCGAATTGGTCCCTCAACTTTTGAAATTTGCATTTTGGCCCCAACTTGCCGTTTTAATTACAATTTGACCTCCTAGGCTTGGCTAGTCACATTTAGATCATTGACCCCATCTTGCTTCTCTTTTTTTTTTTTCTTTTTCTTTTTTTATTTAATTTATTTAATTTTTTTTATTTTAGGAAAAACATCTTCCATTAAAAAAAAAACTATACTAAACACCTAGGTAATCTATATGCGAGAATTTGATATGAAATATTTTTGTGGAAAAACAATTTTTCCATTTTTCGGAAATGATTTTTTTTGGCAAAAATTTAGGTGTCGACAAGTGGAACTGTAATCAATTTGGGAGTACTACAGAAAATTTAGGCACTGGCTTAAAGGGGTCGTCAGACAAAAAAGACCATCCAACATTGGAAATATGTTAAGGGCTTGTGTGAATGACTTCCAAGGAAGTTGAGACGAGCATCTACATCTCGTCAAATTTGTTTACAACAATAGTTACCAATAGAGCATTGGCATGGTTCCATTTGAGGCATCGTATAGTCGGACTTGCAGAACTCCAACTTGTTGGAATGAGGTCAAGGAAAAGAAGCAATCTGGTCCCGAGTTGGGGCAACCTACTATTGAGTCAATGCAGATAATTAGAAAGAGACTTAGAGCTGCCCAAAGTAGGCAAAAGAGTTATGCAAACAAGAGACAAAAGCCTCTAGAATCCCAGGTAGGAGACTACATATTCCTCAAGGTGTCCCCATTAAAAATGTACGTCTCGTTTTGGTGAGAAAGGTAAGTTAAGTCCACAATACATGGGACCCTTTGACATCTTAGAAAAGATAGGGAATATGGCCTATCGGTTGGCATTGCCACCAAAACTTGCTCAGATACACGATGTATTTCACGAGTCTATCTTAAGAAAGTATGAGCCAGATCCGGCACATGTGCTCAACTTCGAAGAGATCGAGGTGGATGACCAAGGGTCGTATATTGAGGAGCCAGTGCGGATCGTGGATAGATGTGAGCAAGTAATCAGAAACAAGGCCATTCCCTTAGTCAATGTCCAATGAAAGCACCATGGAACAAAATAGGCTACTTGGGAAAGTAAAAAAATCATAAGGCGCAAGTACCCTCACCTATTTCGAAAGCCCAAGTACGTTATGAAATTTCAGGGACGAAATTTTTAAAGGGGGGGGAGAATTAACATCCTCAATTCCGACCCCGTAAGATCAACCATAAGGTCCTAAAAGGATCGATCATGGGCCATTGGCCATGGATCAATCAGTTCGATTGGCAAGAAATCATGGATATTACACCATCGGTGGTCGGTTGCCTCCTCCTTAGAAGTCGCTCTACTTTCTTTGCTTAACCGCTTTATTAATATATTGTTGTCTTTTGACATGTTCAACGATACTCACATGAATTGTTCAGCAAGTATTAACCACTCTTTTAATATTTTGGTATCTTCTAACCTGTTCAACGATACTCACATGACTTGTTCAGCAAGTATTAATAGCTCCTTTGATTTTGCGCTCCCTTTTAAGCATCAACTATTCCTACCTAAATCGTGACGTCAATTCTATCTGAATTATATGTCTTCAGTAGCATCTTTTGGCCTGTACACGTGGCAATCGATTGCTTTAACGTTGAATCATATATATCCACTTATAGGCTCATTGAAATCTAGCCTAAAAGCTCTTGAAATCCTTGGCCATCCTTCATTCCCCTAACTAACATAGGGTAGGTTGATGTTAATCACAGCCCGCATGTGACAATGAGGATGATTTTGAATGTTTTCATCCCTCGTGACTTGCACGTGACAGTGAGAGTAATTTTAGGTGTTAACAAAGTGATTTAATATGTATTTATTTTTTGCATATATTGTTGCCATAGCATTGGATATGTTGTCATGTAAAGAAATACAAACATAAAACAGCACCGCAATTGTCCAAGAAATTGATAGTTTTGAATCATGAGTACATCCAATAAATTGAACTCTTTATAGAATCATGAGTACATCCAATAGCTCGGTGTCAAAACTAACAAAAATGGACACTTAAGTGCCAAAAGTTAGGAAAGTGGTACTTAAGGGCTTGTTTGTTTGGCTTTTGTTTGTGTTCCCCGAAACACAATTTTTGTTCTTTTGTTCCGGGGAACAAAAAAAGAACAGAAACGCATTTGTTTACACTTTTGTTTCCGGGAACAAAAAATCTATTTTTTTGTTCCCAAGAACAAATTTGGAACAGAAACAAAAAACAAGAAAAACGTGTTTCTTGTTCTTGGGAACACTTCCGAGAAACAATTTTTCTCTCTCCTATTTTTTCCTTCTCTTTCTTTTCTTCTTCTTTTTTCTTTGGCGGGTCGCTAGCCTCGGCCATGGCTGGCGACTGGCCGTTGAGGGTCAGCAACCTCGCCGGAGCGTTGCCAACCCCCGACAAGGCTGACCTCATGCCGGCTGGGAGCCTCACCGTGGCTGGGCGAGGCCATTGACCCTCGTCAACCGGTCGCCAGCCATGGCCGAGGCCGGCGACCTGCCAAAAGGAAGAAAAAAAAGAATAAAAGAATAAAAGAATTAAAGAGTTAAAAAATTAAAAGAAACAAAAAAAATTATATAAGTTTACCAAACGTGTTTCTGTTCTTTTTCTATTCAAGGAACATAAATTTTGTGCAATTACCAAACGTGCTCTTCTGTTCAAAAAATTTTTCCCAGAACATAAATAGTTTTTTCTATTTCTATTTCCTGGAACAATTTTTGAACAGAAACGTTACCAAACACGCCCTAAGTTACTTTAAAAAAAAAGGGACTACCGAGTGCCAAGTCTCGACGAATCCCACGGAAATCCTATGTAGTAATTTGTTATTATTATTGCTTGCATATGTGACTCGCTGAAAAGCCGACTCGGCAAAGAAATGCCAAAATGACATCGTTTTGATGAGAATTTGAATTTTGATATAAATATTAATTAAATTATATTTAAAACCAAATATTTATAATTTAAAAAAAAAAATGGTTGCAGAACGGCAAGGGTTGAGCTCTCTATGCCACCTCCCCGTTGTCGCCGAGAATGGGCAGCGATGGTGGGGGAAGGGTTAGCCGAGGTCACCAACTCCCGGCCAGGGGCTCGGTGAACTTGGTAGACCCTTCCCCCACCGTTCTGGCCACCATTGCCGCCCCTTCCACCTCTTCCCCTCCTTATTTTTATTTTTATTTTTAAAAATAAATATAAATATTAATTAAACTAAATTTAAAACTAAAATTTAAATTTGGTAATCTCCATCTTCCTTCCTTTTTATTTTTAGTTTTAAATTTAGTTTAATTAATTCTCAAGTCAACAGCAAAACGACGTTATTTTTGCACTTGTCTAGCAACATCATCGTGCAAAACGACGCCGTTTTTACACTTGCCTCATCGAAAATCGCCATGTCAGCATTTTGGCTAGATTTTCTCACTATTGGCATTTAACTGATCTATTTTGCTCCGATTTTAGCACTTAAGTATCATTTTAGCACTTAAGTATCATTTTTGACACTTAAGTGTCTTCCTGTACCAAGTTTTGGCACTCCAGAGGTCCAAGTCTTCTTTATTCTTGGCAGAGTTTTCACCTGTATGAATTGCAAAAGAACAAAGGTCACCGCAAAGTCAAAGGCATTTCATTTTATCTCTGATCATATTTTTCCACAACGACTTTGACTGAACATTTGTATGGCATCTTTGCCGAACAATTTCTTCAATGTCCTGCTAGAATGCTAATGGAACACGCCAACGAAGTAATCTTCAGGAAATTCGTTTCAGCCCTATATAGAAGGCATGGTTGTTATATGAAAAACAAGTGAAGATTCATGCTTGGGAAGAGCGAGGACAAGTCGACAGGAAAATTGCTACTGAAGTTTCAAGTTCTCGAATATTTCATCCTTTTCAGTTGATTATAAAAAAACAAGAAATTTCTTGCTTTTGGCCTAATGTAAAATGATGAATGGCCAAAATTTTTAGTCTAGATTGACTAAGAAATCATGTCACCTACTACGCTATAGTCAATTGTGAACCCACATATCACATCTCTTGCCATTCAGAGAAATTTCCATATGAGATATAGATTACATAAACCAAGTCCATCTGGACCAGTTAACATCGTTGTAAGAGCCACATAATTAATGATTCAAGTAAATGGCCTACATGATCTATATAACATGCAGTATTCTTGCACACTACTCAATCTGCGGCAATGGCATGTCATCTGATTCACCACCAACACATGCACATTAGAGAACAGCAAGAAATTTCTATTCTCCTCCGTTGGAACAGAGAAAACTTTGATATTTGAAACATGTGTGTTTATTAAGTTGGATTTTGAGCGATAGTGATAATAACCAGCAATGTAGGCAAAAGCAACTCTTAAAAAGGAAGAAAGAAGAACACTGTTGATCTGAAAACTGGAAACTTTGCGAAAAAACAACGAACCATATCAAAGAGAAACAGCTCACGAAGCATTCATACTCATCTCAAACGGTCTCTACTTGAGGATCCTTTTGCCTACTTACACAGCATCAATCTTGAGAGCAAAAAGGAAAAGAAAATGAAGGGAATACATTAAAATCTGAAACCGCTGCCTCCGTATCATGACTCATGCATTATCTTTGGGGGGTGGGGGAGGGGGTGATCTCGAGCATGACTCGCGCATCTCTTCATGCGAAAAAGTATAATTTTGAACGTATGATGTCTTGATCATTTGACAGGTCTTGCAAGGCATGACTTGGAAATTTTTTTAGTCATTTTTAGGCGGCTAACGATCAGAGGAAAGGACTTTGAAAATATGTTAAGATCTCCTTTATTTTTTGTCAATGAAGAAAATAGTTACTTCATCAAGGGACATGTTTTCCTGGCCATTATAAATAGAAGTTCTCGGGTACATGTTTAAACAACAATGGCATCCTACTTCTACACTAGCTTCATGCCTACACTCTTGTGTGCACTCTTCGTCATTCAAACCTTGAAATTTAGTCATTCCAAAGCCTTAACAAATGTAAGCTGCATTGGCACTGAGAGGGAAGCTCTTTTGAAGTTCAAGCAAGATCTCACCGATCCTTCGAGACGTCTGGGGTCGTGGACCGGCAAGGATTGTTGTGAGTGGGAAGGAATCCAATGCAATGGGAAGACTGGTCATGTCTCCAAACTCAATCTTCGTAATCCCTGTGATGATCCAAAGAGTTGCAGCCTGGGAGGTAAGATACATCCTGCTCTAAACGAGCTAAAGTTTTTAAAGTATCTAGACCTCAGTTTCAATGATTTCGTAACCCATCAAACCCAAAAGTCCTGGACTTCTCTTCATAAGCTAGAGTATCTCAACCTCTCATCTGCAGGCTATGGAGATATTTCCAATCAACTTAGTAACCTTTCCAATTTAAGGTATTTGGATCTTAATGGGTGGATGGAGTCCCCTTCAAGTACAAAAAACCTTCGATGGTTATCAACATTTTCTAACTTGAAGTACTTGGACCTATCTTATGCCTCCCTTGTCAACCCCAAAGAATGGTTAAGTCCTATAAACATGCTTTCCTCCTTGGAGTTTTTACTATTGACAGGATGTGAGTTGGAATATGCTTCTACCTCTCTACCTATCAATTTCACTTCTCTTAGATTCCTTGATTTGAGTCGAAACTCCATGAGTTCATCTATTCCTCCTTGGTTTCAAAACTTTAGCAAACTCGAACATCTTGATTTACGTGATAATGATCTCCAAGGCATATTCCCCATTGTCATCCTTGAAAATAGTCAATGGCTTCAATTCCTTGATGTCTCTTCAAATAGGATGGAAGGTGAACTTTTGAAAAACTCAAGCATTTTCTGCAATCTGCAAGTACTCAAGTTGAGTTCTAA
Organism: Eucalyptus microcorys; assembly: GCA_014182515.1. NCBI lineage: Eukaryota > Viridiplantae > Streptophyta > Magnoliopsida > Myrtales > Myrtaceae > Eucalyptus > Eucalyptus microcorys. Next base: position 5,638,879 of record CM024570.1, on the reverse strand, counting down.
CAAATTTAGTGGGAGGATTTTTGACATCAAAGACGGTGCTTTGAATTGTGGACGAAGTTATGTGAAGTTTGTTGAGGTTTACAACAACACTTTTAGTGGTAACCTACCCAATCAATTTGGTAGTTTCAAAGATCTCGAATTCCTTGATCTTTCACAAAACTCAATTTCTGGTTCTATTCCCAATACTGTGGGTGAGCTATTATCTTTGAGAATGTTGAACCTCGCTTTTAACAAATTGGGTGGGAACATTCCAGAAAGTATTGGGCGAATATCCAATCTAGAGGTGATGGATATTAGTAATAATCAATTGAATGGAATTGTTAGCCAACTTCACTTTGCAAATCTTACCAATTTGATCATGCTGAAAATGTATTCAAATGAGCTTGTCATTAATGTTAGTGCATCTTGGGTTCCTCCTTTCCAAATTCAAGAGATTCTCATGTCAAGTTGCAAAGTGGGACCAAAATTCCCAAATTGGCTTCGAACGCAGAAAAAGATTTTGGTATTAGACATGTCAAATGCCAGCATCTCAGATGAAGTTCCTCATTGGTTATCTAATGTTCTTTCTAGCATTGAACAATTGGATCTCTCGAGCAATATGCTTAGAGGCAATATTTCCCGAATTATTGGGAAAAAGATGCCACTATTAACACAAGTGTCACTTTCGGGAAATAACCTTAGTGGTAAAATTCCAAATTCATTATGCATGTCAGATGAATTGTCTTTTCTAGATCTCTCTAAGAACCAACTATTTGGGAGACTTCCGCGATGTTGGAGGAAGTCACAAGCTTTTTTAGAATGGATTTCATTGGGAGACAACAAGTTAAATGGTCAGATTCCAAGCTCACTATGTCATTTGGAGAAATTAAAAGTTCTTGGCTTACATAAAAATGGCTTGAATGGAGTGCTTCCAAAATGTTTACAACAAATTGATTTGGAAATCCTTGATCTTAGTGACAATCAATTCACTGGTAGAATACCTTTGTTTGGTAATACTAGATCATTTGAGATAATCGATCTTGGGAGAAATTACTTCACCGGTGACATTCCTTTGCAATTGTGTCATCTTGCTAAACTCCAATACCTGAGCCTAAATCATAACAACCTTTCCGGAGGCATTCCTCATTGTTTCAACAAGTTCTCGAGAATGTGGGACAATTCCACTTTGTATTTTAGATCCACGGGGGAGTTTCCCATTATGTTTAACACAAAAGGAACAACTAGAGAGCACACCAGCACGCTCCCATATTTATTTTCCATTGATCTCTCGAGCAATGGATTAGAAGGACAAATACCAGGAGGGCTGACGTGGCTTACTCGACTTCAAAATTTAAACCTCTCGCAAAATAAGCTAGTCGGAAAAATCCCTTTAGATATTGGCAACTTGAAATATCTAGAATCACTAGATTTATCTGATAATAAGCTATCGGATGAAATCCCTCCTAGCATATCCAATTTATTCTTTCTAAGTCATTTGGATCTTTCCAACAACAATCTATCTGGTCCCATTCCATTGGGCAATCAGCTCAGCACTCTCAATGATCCATCTATATATCGCGGCAACAATGGACTTTGCGGACCTCCTCCTTTGAAAGTTTGTCCAGGAGATGAGCCCAATGATATGGGCAAACGAGATGATCACAATTCGAGCGAAGATGAGTCTAATGAGGGTGACTCCATTATTATTTGGTTTTACTCAGGATTGGGACCAGGTTTCGCAGTGACATTCATGGGATTTTGCGGCATATTACATTTCAAAAAATCTTGGAGGATCTCTTATTTTCGGGTAGTGGATAGGATTATCAGAAAATTGTCAATTGCGAGGATGATTACCACTCTTTGGTTCAAGAAAGCTTTTCAATTCCAACTACACAAATAAGTAATTATTTAGTAAGTAAAATCTCTCTCTCTCTCTCTCTCTCTCTCTCTCTCTCTCTCTCTCTCTCTCTCTCTCTCTCTCTCTCTCTCTACTTTCTTTCGATGATGGATTCTGCTAAATAATTCTAGCATTTGTCCTCACATTTGTAAGTCACAGGTGGGACTTCCCTGCTTGAAAGTACTGGTTGGCTTACCCAATTCTTGACTCATGCGCCACAGCAAGTGCTATGAAGCTGATAGTTCCTTTCTTCATGATGGAAGATTGCCATTGAAGTTACAAGTAATAAAGAAGCTGTGCACTTTATTCTCCGACATGTCTCACGTGCTTTCGATTTGTATATTAGAAAAATCTCTTGCTTTTGTCCTACAAAATAAGATGTGTATGTTCAATGTAAAATTGGATGAGTCTATTGTTCCCTAAGGTACAAATCACATTATTTCATACTAATAAAGCGTTGATAGCTATCAAAACATTTTAGCCAACAATCTGTTCAACCAATAACATGCTGGTAAGTTACCAATACTTTTAGGGATATGTTCATTAAGAGTCCTAAAACTTATCATGAAAGTACAATTGAGTCTTAAAATTTTCAAAAAGTGCAATTGAGTCATAAAACTTGTCATGAGAGTGCAAGTGAGTCCTATTAACTCTGTCCAATTCGACTAATGGAAAATGCTAACGTGGCCTCTTTTTTTTAATATTTTCTCTCTCTTACGTGGTGATGACATGGCTAAAACGGCGTCATTTTAGTCCAAACTAAGTTTTAATATAATTTTTATTTAATTAATTTAAAAATAAACTAAATTTAAAAAAGGAAAAAAAAAAAAAAGAACTAGGCAACAAGGGTTGCAAACCCCCACACCATTCCCCCACCATCCCCTAACTAAGGCCCGATAACTCCCATTGATCATTCCCCAACCATCACCCGCCCTTCCTAGCAATGGTGGGCGGCAAATCATCCTTATTACAATGGCAAGGCAGCCTTTTTTCTTCTTCCTTGTTCTTCTTTTTTTTTAAAAAAAAAAAAAAGCTTATTTTTAATTTAATTTAAATAAAAATTGTATTAAAAATCAAATTTAGACCAAAACTAGGTTGTATTAGCCACGTCATCGCCACATGGGAGAGAGAAAATATTAAAAGAAACCATGTCAACATTTTCAATTAGCCAAATTGGACTGAATTAACGGAATGACACGATTACACTAATTTGACAAGTTTTAAGACCTAACTACACTTTTTACAAGTTTTGAGATTCAATCGTACTTTCGCAACAAATTTTAGGACTTCTAATGCATATTTCCCATACTTTTATGAAAAATAAACAATTACTAGATTGTCTTAAATCACCAACTATTTCAATGATTTATTAACATTTACTCTATATTAAAAAAATAACTAACTCTTATTTGCATAAATTACCAACATTACGACAATTTCATCATCCACAACGTGCAATTGCCTTATGGAGTGGTTTAATAGATAGACTCTCCAATGAGAGATTCAAATGACTTAGAAAGTCTAAATTGGATATAGGAGGATTTCACTTGAAAGGCGACTTCTATGTTGTTTGGTTTAACTCGATGTTAAGGATTGGGTTCGCATTAGGATCATTGGGATTTTATAGCATTTTACATTTCAATAGGTCTTGAAGGGTCTTTTACTTACAAGCAGTAAATAGACGCGTTGAAAAGTTGTTGATCTCAAGAATAATTAACATGATTTTGTTCAAGCAAACTTTTTTAGTACGACTATGCAACTAAGCTTATTCACTAAGTAAAAATTTCTCCCAAAAAAAAATGTTGATAAAAAAATTTACTGATTATCAAATTTTTGGGTAATTTATTGGTAACTTACCAACACTTTGTATGAAGTTGCCAACTTTTTTGACAATTTGCATATTACCAACTTTTATTTGACTTTATTTTACCCAAAAAAAAAACTTTTATTTGACTTTCTTGTCGATCCCCAGAATTTACAAACTCTTGGATTAATTTACTAATTTTTATTTGTGTAACTTACCAACATTTTCAAATTAAATAACCAATTTATGGGTTAATCAACTTTAATTTGAGTTACTTACCAATGGGTGTTAGTCCATTTGTTTTAATTTATCATTTTTTATTATCAATCAATTTACTAATTTTTATTTGTCATTCTTATATTCTCTTAAAGTTGTAACTCTAATATGAATGTACCAATCTTTCTTTGTATATATGATCAAGCTTTCTCCCATTAGGTTATTAACTAGTTTTGGATTAACATTGTCACGTCCCAATCCTCTGAGCACGTGCTCATCCCTGCTTGATCGATATAATAGCGACGTCCCAGAACGTATCGCCGACCCATTTATTTTCATGCGCATGCAGAAACGATTAATAAATCCCCAAACAACAACAAAATGGGATAGAAAGTAGGGCCATAAATTTTTAAACTGAAAACACAACCACACTCATATATGTATATATATATACATAGAAAACCATGTTGTATATAATACAAGCCAGTCTATTTATAACGTTTACAACACAGGGGGGTTTTCCCAAAACTACGGATCATCATCCTCCTCATCATCTCCCTCCACACTCCAGTTGGAGCCTACAGCGGAATACACCGGAGATCCTGGATCTTCAAGCTTAGGGTCAATTGCGTCTATGACTAAACCTTCTGGAGGATCTACGGTGTCTTTCCCAAAAGCGACCTCCATCACATACAGAGGTATCTCACATTCCGGTATGGGGCCCTCTCTATGGCCGTCACGATCTTGACGGTACCATGACCTGTATCGATAGGGCACCCGTTAGGATAAACCTGCATCGACCTAGACCACAGACCGTACCAGTTCATACTCCCATCCCCTAGGGTCTCCATGGAACGGAATGTAATTCCTCTATTCTGTGATTTCTTTCGGTTTTCCAAAATTTTCGGTAGGAGCTGCCATCTAAGGGCCTGAAAATGATATCCCACAACAGGGTGAGACGACGTCTCAGCAAGTTCAACCCCCTAAGACCTAACTAGGAAGAAAATATGCCCCAAGAGCTGCATAAGCACAATCACGAGTCAGAGGACTTACCTTGGCCTCAGCTCCTTTCTGCAAGTCAATCAAATTCATACAATCGTCAAATCACATTACCACATAAATCCATAATTCATATCGAATCATCGATCAATCGACCTAGTCAATTACATATCATCACGACCTTTCCCTGGTTGGCCCACTCAATATTATCTAATAAGTCCAATCATATCAGGACTGTTCACTCTAAGCTGATAAATAGATAGTATAGCTCGCACTAAGCTAATAAATAGTATACTGCTCCCTTTAAGCTGATATATCGAGCCCGCAGTCGGATATAGTATACTAATAATGCTCACCAGAAGCTGCTTAGGTGTACTACTCACTCTAAGCTAACATATCGAGCCATTAGGCTGATATAGCACATCGGTATACTACTCTCTCTAAGTTGCCATATCAGAGCCCGTAGGCTGATATAGTATACCATCCTAACCATCTAGCAAATTCACCATTTTTATCATACCTGATAGAAATAATCGTGTGTGAGTACACGGTCGGCCTTAGCTAAAATACAATATTTTCACTTTTGAAAATCCCACCAATTTTCCACAATCCAAAACATATTTTTGGCACTATAAACCGAGCGTCGGTTATTTTCCAATTAATTACCAAAATTATCAATTTTTGGGATAATTACCCACAATCACCAATCATGCTCAATTTGCACAAAATAACAATCAATTAAATAAACATATTACACCATTGCAATCAGCATAAAATTCCGGTTACCGACTATCCCAGTCTAATTTCTGAAAAATAATTAATTAAATAAATACTTACGAAAATTAATTATTAAATACAATAAATAGAACTTAGGCCCGTAAAGCCTAATTAAAAGCCGAGACGAGTCCGAAAAATTTCCAAACCACTCTAGATAAATACTAGAGCTTGTCTAGGCCCTAATCATACTACTCTAACCACCTAACATGCAATAACGATTAATTAAATTGCTAATCTAATCTAATTATCCACCTAATCCATACTTAACATAAACTAATCAACCCTTAAGCGTCATTAACTTACTAAGCAATGAATTAGTGAGTTAAACTCACTTGGTTAATGATCCGCTCGGATAAAAACAACGGGGACGCGGCAAGGGATGAGAAACTCCGAGGAGGGCTTGCCAAACGGGGTCGAGAACGGCTCCAAAACGAGCCAAACAGCAGGCTAGAGACCCACTAACTTCGATCACCAATCTGGGCCGAGAAAGGGCTAAACGAGAGCTGGTTGAGGCGACAACGAGCTGAGACTGATCAAAGAGGTTAAACCGGGTCTAGGCAGATGGCTTCAGGCTTCCAAGAGGCTCCGGGGATGGCAAGGCAAGCACGAACAGCTCCGGCAATCACCTGGGCTCGCAGCTGAAGCAGGAGGACAGCCTAGAACAGCGGAGCCGCACACAAGCCAGGCATAAGGCGCGACGGGCGCAAGGGCTGTCCGACGATGGCGTGCGGTGTCAACGGGAGGAGGAGAACTTCGGCTGGCTTCCTCTAAGCTTGCTAGAGCTTTAAACAGCAAAAATGGAGAAGGAGAGAGGGGTCTTCGACGACTTAAAGGGGCAGAGGGGCTTGGTTTGGGCTGGTGGAACCAGTTTGGTCCATTACTATCCAAATTGGTCCCCTTGACTAGTCCTCATGCCTAGCTAGCCTTCCAGCTCATTTCCTAGACCAAAATACCCCTTCTAGAAGGCTTGAGGTGGTCCAAAAAGTTGGCTCCATGGGGCATACGAATTTTGATTGATTTTGCTTCAATTGGACACTAATTCCTCCTTGAATCAACACCAATTGGCCCTCAAAAATTCAACCAACATAACAACAATCAAATTGGTATTTTTCCTCACCAATTGATCTCACTTGCTTCCTAATTTCGCGATAAAAAACGGTCCTCTGAATTTTCTGGACAAAACGACCCTACCTCGACTTTTTCCCAAAAAGTCTTGGTTTGCAAAAAAATATTCGAAGACTAAGTCGATGTTCCTAAAATAACCTATGACATGACAGAACTTTCAATTTCTAAAATCGGATTTAAATTCACGGTTAATTTCAATCCGGCGCGGTTTTAGCGTGACCTAGGCTACTGGATAACTTTCAGAAATTTTTTTAGTGCATTTGACCCATGGTTGATTTTCTTCGAGCCATAATGAACCTCTTCGACATATTGGCGACTCTCGATGGTCGTGAAAATCTCGAGGTTTCAAATACAGACACAGGGTACCAAAACGATAGAAAAATCAATTTAGTGCCGATCGACGAGAATTTTGCAATTTAGTGGAATCACCCACGTTTAATCACACATCTCGCCGAACTGACCTATCCCTAATCTCTAAAGGATTTTTAACTATATCGTAATGATCTCTGCAGATGAGCGCGGTCGAGTAGCCGATTCCTGGTTGAATCCTCAAGTTTATTGCCTTAAAATCTCTTAATAATTTCCCCAAATAGTCTAGTTATCTCAAGAATGATCAGCTCTGAAAATAACACTATAGATGCATCAATAAAAGGCCCGATTTATTCAATTGAAAACAAGATTGAAAATTCATGATGTCACAAACATTTCCTATTTGAGCTATCTATCAACATTTATTTGATTTTTTTGTTAAAATTTACCAACTTTTCTATTGAGCTATCAACTTTTTTATTAACCTTTTACCAACCTATTAAATCCAATTCCTTTAAAAGTTGCCAACCTTAATTAGAGTGATTCCCTATATTTCCCTAATTAAGTTAACTAGATTTGGATGACCCACTTTTACTTGAGTTCATTACTAACATTTATTGGATTTTATCTATGGAATCAACTTCTCTGATCTTTAACAAAAAGAAATCCCTTATTTTTCCACCAACTTTAATTTATTATTCTTGCCAACACCTTAAATTTAGCAAAGATATTATGAAAATACAAACCTTCATTTAAACGACTTCCCAACTATTTGCGGATTAAATTACCAACTAATTCAAATTTACTAACTCTCATTTGAGTGACTAATAAATAACATTGTTCGATTTTTTAGGTGGAATTTAACATTTTCCTTTGAGGTATCAACCTTTATTTCCCTTACAACCTATTAAATTTATCGATTCTTTTTAGAATTTATCAACCTTTTTTAGAGTGATTACCAATTTTGATCCTGTTAAGTTATCTACTAGCTTTGTGTTATCAAATTTTATTTAAGTTAGTTATTTGTTTGGTTTATTTAAATTACCAGCTTCTCTAATCTTTTGAAAAAAAAATTCTTATTTTTAAGCAAATTTTATTTATTTATTTTATTATCGATGTCTTAAATTTATGGTCATGCAGAATTACCAACCTCTAATTTAAGAGACTTGCCAACTTTTCACTTACTTAATTACCAACTAATTTTTGATTACCAACTATCTTTTGAGCTACCTATGCATATTTATTTAGATTTTTTAATACTTTACCAACTTTATTATTGATTAGCAACTTTTATTTGCCTTACTTTTCAATTTTTGTTTTAATTTCACCAACTTTTAGAAATTATGAACTTCGGTTAGAGTTGTTACCAACTATTCTTTGATTAAGTGAACAATTTGATTTATGTTGCCAACTTTTATTCAAGTTAGTTATTGTTGTTATTTTTTTATAGTTACCAAGTTATCATATATCTCTAACTAAAAACTTCTTTTATCTTTTATCAACTTTTAATTTGCCTTTCCCATCCAATGGCTTATATTTACCAACAATTACATGAAATTAGCAACCTTCATTTGTGCTATTTACCAATTATTCTGCAATTAAGTTGCCAATAGTTTTGCATAATCTACTCTTATTTACGTTTCTTATCAACTTTTATTTATTTTTTTAATTTATTAACCCGTTCTATTGTTTAACTACTTTTCTTTGTCTTGCTTACAACTTTTAAAATTTATTAAATTTTTTTAAGAATTACTAATTTCAATTAGAGTCATCAGCAATTTTTCTCTGATTAAATACCAACTCCAGCTCTTATTGGAGTTAGTTACCAACGTTTACTTCTCGTTTCATATTTCTAACTTCTTTAATCTCTAACAAGAAAATTATCTTTTACTATCTGTTATTTATCTTTTCTACTAATAGCATATATTTATCAACAGTTATATGCAGTCATCAACTTTTTTGTATAACTTACCAACTTTTCTTCAGTTAACTTACCAACTAATTTTTGAATTACTAACTCTTGTGCGAGTTGCTTACCAAGGTTTAGTTTTTTTTATATTAAAAAAAAAATTCAATTGAATTACCATTTGCCTTTTTTACCAATCTTTCTATGTAGTTAAGTTATTAACTACTTCTGAGTTATCACCGACCAAAAAAAAAAAAACTTCTGAGTTATCAACTATTATCTAAGTTAGTTACCAAAATTTATTCTTCTCTTATCTTTTTACTTCTTTTTTACCAAGTCTTATGTTGACCAACTAATTTATGAATTAAGGAACTTTATTTGAAAGCCTTACCAACTTTTTTTTCCTGGTTAAGTAGTTCAATTAAAAAATTTGGCAAATTAAAGAAAAAGTAAATAAATATTAGTGACTAATTGAAATGAGAGTTGGTAAAAACTGTTTGATTACTTAATTGGAAAAAAAATTATAAGCAATTTAAATCAAAGTTAGCAGTTTATATAAGAGCTAGTAAACTTAAGGCATAATTAAGAAAGATATATAAAAATGGCAACCGCTATTTTCACCCCCATTTATTACTAAAACTACCCCTTTGTATATAGTTGACCAAAATATCTTTCAAACTAAATATTAAACTTTTTAACTGTTCTCTCTTTATCTGCTCGTGGCAAAATCTCACTGTCCCTCCAGTTATTTTGCTCAACGAAGATAAGGAAAGAGGTTCATGAGAGAAAATTTCATTGATTTTACTATCTCCTACACAATCTTTTGATGCCTCAAAGCTTCAAACAAACTTGCCCCACTCCTACCCCATGTCGAGCCCATCATAGCATGCCACCACCATCCCCCACATCATTCTTCAGTTAGTCACCTCTACCGTCACGTCACAACCATCCCTCTTCCCCCTCAAATCCGATCTTGCTGGATCCGCATCTCTCTCAGCACCGTCGCCGCATCAACGCCTTATCCTTCCACCACCTCTCCTCCTTGCCTCCAGCTCCAAGCCCAAGCCACCACAACCTCAACTCAAGAGCTCATTCGTAGCCCCAAATTCCATTAGGGGCTTTTGCAAGCTCGGATCAATGTTGATTTGAGGTCATGGTCATCGCCAATCACGGGGTATATATATATATATATATATATATATATATAGAGAGAGAGAGAGAGAGAGAGAGAGAGAGAGAGAGAGAGAGTGGGGGTGGGGGGGCGCTTAAAGACGAGGAGATAAAAGTGAAGAGTAGCGGTGGTAGAATCTAGTAATAGTGTTTGCGCGGTGACGCACGATGGTTTCATTGGAGATAGCAAGTGACATTTTCTCTTGCGCATCACTTTGCACATCTTGGCGGAGCAAGAAACTATATATTTCAAATTGCAACAAAAGCATCTACTTACCGAAGGAGAGAGAGTGAGATCCTATCATGAGAAGATAAATGGAGAACAGTTAAAGTGTTGAATTTTTAATTGGAAGTGTATTTTTGTCAAATATTTACAAAAGCGTTAGTTTTAGCAAAATATGGGATGGAACTAGAGGCTACCATAAAAATTGGTAAAAAAATAATAAAAATTGGTAAAAAAAATAATAATAGGATAAGTTTTTTTTTTTTGAGAAATTACCAAAAAAATTCATAAACATATTACACTTATGCTGATTTAGTCTTAAACCTTTCAATTTAATCAATTTAGTCACAAACCTTTTGATAATTTGCCAATGTAGTCCATTTGGCCAATTTTGATAGGAAATTGTTGATGTGGACACCAAGCGTCCCACGTGGCATGACCAACGTTGACGTAAACCTTTTTAGAAATTTAATTATATTTTCCCATAATGTTTTATTAATATCTTATGTTTCTTTTATTTTTCCTTTTCTTTGTTTCTTTCATCTCTTTTCCTACTTCTCTTTTCTTTTCTTTTTCACTATGACAAACAAGGGTCTCCAAAGCTTGTCAGCCACTTGGCAAGGGCCGCACAGCCTGCACCGGCTGCTTGCAAAGGTCGTAGCCCTCTCATGGCATCGCATAGATCTAGACAAAGCCATTGCGGCCAGGGGTTAGGCCATGTTGCCTAGACCATTGCGGCCATGGGAGAGACCGCCTTTGCCCGTGGGTGGCAAGGCTATGGCGAGGGCCACGACTCCTACCAATAGCCGACGAGCACCAGCAACTTTTGCTTGCCACAGTGAAAAATAAAATAAAATAAAATAATAAATAATAAATAATAAAATTCTGAAAAATTATTAAAAAATTACCCACGTTTGCCAGTCATCCTATTTGATATGGTCAGTGTAGGATGACCAGCTTCCACGACAGTGCTTTTCAACTAAAATTGGCCGGATGGACTTTATTAGCAAATTGTCAAAATGTTTTAAACTAAATTGATCAAGTCAAAAGATTTAGAACTAAATTGGTACAAATTTAATGGATTTAGGAATTTGTTTATAAGTATCCCCATTTTTTTTTCAGAAAAATAAACTCAGCTAATAACTTAAATAAATTAGATGGTAAAATCCAACTTCGGATCCCTTCAGACATTGAAAACTTCAATGACTTAGAATCACTCAATACGTAGTCTCTAGTAGCATATCCAGTTTAGACTTTCTAAGTTATTCAAATCTCTCATTTAATAATCTGTCCATATCGAGTCGAGCAATACTTTGTAAGTCTGTTTTATCGGGGAAAGGACGGACTTTGTGGAGCCCCTTTTTTGAAAAATTGCCCCGGAGATGAGCAGAGAAGGTGGCCTAGCTCTTGCTTGGCGTCCTCCAGTTACGCGATGTAATTCTCGAGTGAATATTGCATTTCGAGAGGTGTTGATTATTAGTGCGACTAAGATGTAAAACTGCTTCCGCAATGTCTGATCATTTTGTGTGGATACTTTTGTCACTGCTCTTCGTATACGAGTGAGATTGTGAACGCAAGCCCACGTAGCATTTAATGCCCATGTTATTATTAACTGTACTTTTAGCTTCGGAAAATTCCTAAAGGTTCCCTACAAATTAATCTTCTCGATGCAGACCAAAGAATTCAGAAAAATTACCAAAAAAGTCATAAACCCATTACATTTGTACAAATTCAATCATAAACATTTCATTGTGCCAATTGAGTTCTAAATAATTTCTTATTTTATCAATTGAGTCTATCTAGCCAATTTTGGCTAAAATCGTTGACATGGACACTAGTCATCTTACATGGTATAGCTAGTACCAACGCTGACACTTTTAATAATTTGTTGAATTTTGCTATGAATTTTTTGGTTTTTTTTTAAATTTCTTTTCTTTATTTTTTTTTTAATTGAGGGTCAACGACCTCGTCGATCATAGGTGAGGGCATCCCGGCCCATGTAGCCCTCGCTGAGTTTAGACGAGCGTCACTAGAGTTGCAACTGTGCCCATATTGGGAGGAGGGCATTGCGGCCCTTACCCAAGCCCTCACTGGCCATAGTAAAGGCTTCAGGCGAGAGCCGCGACACCTTAGCCCAATGCTGGCAAGGATCGACCACGATCCTTGCCAGCCCTAAGTCCAAAAAGAAAAAAAAAAGTAAAGAAAAAAAGGAAAAAAAATTATTCAAAAAAATTATTCACGTCGGTGCGTTGGTCGTATCATGTAAGATGGTGAGCATCTACATAAATGATTTTTGGTCAAAATTGACTAGATGAACGCAATTAATAAAATGTGAAGGTTTATAATTCAATTGACATAATTAAAAGATTTAAGATTGAACGGGTAAAAGTATAATTTGATAATTTCATCTACTCAGGTACATCAGTTTCTACGAGGATAGATCAAAATCTAGTCGAGAGAGAGACGTGGCAACCACCGCTACAGAAGGTCATTGTGACTATCGTAAAGGAGGGTAAAACGCCGTACGGCGGTCGCATGAAATCGTGCCACCAATGGCGCCGTTCTCTCCCTCTGTCGTTTTGTCACTTTCCTCTTTCCTGATTTTTGTTTTTTCGAACTCTGCTCTTCCGGTCGAGATTGTGTAAAAATTATTTCCGTCACTGAGTGCTATAATTTTATCTAGGTTATATCAAACTTATTCAACCATGTCCTATTGGGATGTCCACTTAAAACTTTGTAATAAGCTAACTCAAATGCCAGGTTCCATCCACTAGCGGCTAGGGCAAGGGTCACAACCAACCCTCGCCAATGTCTTCGTCAACAATTTGTAGCCAAAATTGGCCGGATAGTCTTAATTGACAAAATGTGAAAAAGTTTAAAATTCAATTGGTAAAATTAAAATATCTAAAACTAAATTAGCAAAACTACAATAGGTATAAGACTTTCTGAGACAATTTTTTCCTAATCTTTTCGGTCAAATTTCAATGAAAATTACATCAATTTGTTCTCCGTGGCACACCAAAATATCAGCAATTTCGGGCAAAAATTGGAAGAAAGGACTACAATGGAACGTCACACAAAAGTTTAGGACTAAATTAACAAAATTAAAAAGTTTAAAAATGAATTAACATCCACACGACATGTTTAGGATTGATTAGACAATTTCCTGTAATATACCACATTAAAAGTTGACCATGTGATTTTGGACCACTTGAAAGCTGATCTTATGATCTTTTCTTCTCTTTCTTCTATATGTATGCTCGAATTATATAAGTATCTTCGAACTCACACCTTCGGGACAAAAATAACCTCACTTTTCAAACGATTGGGAAAAAAGATACAAACTTGTATTTGAGGGACGAAAACATCCACCATGACCCTTTTCCAAGGAATAATCGCAGAATTAGTCCTAAACCTCAAATACAGAAATCAATTAATTTTTTTAATTTTTTAATTAAATCAATTTAATCCTAAACTTTTGAGGGAAAGTGCGAATGAGACTTCATGGCCAAGTCTCATTCGATTTATTTGATGTGGCAATTCAGTTACCATCGACTATTTTACATGTAAAGATGTCGTCTTTGCTTAGAAAGAGGGTGCCTTTTCTTCGTCTTGCATAATAGCAGCAAATTAGCCCCATATCCCAAAATCATTCCTTCGTGCTTGAACCACATTGCCCCGAGAAGCCCCTATTCTAGTCTTGTCGGCAAAACTAAGAGCAAAGATAAAAGATGATCTCAAAATTTTGTAACAAAAATGACAAAGACTGGTCTTGTCTTGTGTATACTAAAGTTCACCGTCTTCAATATTTTTGACAAACTGAATGAAAAAGGCAAAGAATCACTTAAAGCTATAACTTTGATTGTAGTTCCTCTAAGAGTATGTTGTCTTTTAATAATATGTATGTGTGTGTGTATTTCTACATATGTGATGCGTTGGGGGGCCTTAAAGTAAACACTTCCATATTGCCTTTTCGTGTAAGGTAGAGATGAACGACAAATCAATTTTGATCTGCGTTTTCAACCGTGGAACTTTTTCCCTCGCCGAATGCTTGACTTTGCTGGTGTGCAAATGAAGTTGGGAATTACAGTGAGCTTTTTATCCTCGCTCTTCCTTTTCGTTATGCGCTTTCTATACATTCGAATGTATTAGCAGAAAACAATAGTTGTTCTTGGGATTTCGATAGATCTCCAATTTATTACCTGACCTCGCTTTGTTGGCCTCCTCAAAGGAAAACTCTCAGAGCAAGCAAAGTGAAGATGGATCATTGGATCTGCATTGCATTGGGCATTTGAAGTTTTTTTGGTTCTTTGTGAGAGTGGACAGAAAGTTCAGATGGAAAATAGAGTAAAATTCTGTTGACACTCAAATTTACCCCAAGAATCACGTGCTAGTCGCAAGGGAGTTTTGGACGAAAACGCCCCATTTTGGTTCACAAAATCAGGGGGAAATAACTTTCGCGGAGGTTACTTAAGCCAAGCTTCCATGGAATTCTAGAAGCCAAACTTAGAGTCGACAATGAGGTAATTAATGACCACGTGTCAAGCTATGAAGATAGTGTACCAGATTTGAAAACTAAGTGAAATTAGCATTAGAACTCAAGTGAGAATAACTGCTGCAAGAAACATGTGTTAAAATAAAGAATGGTTATTTGCTTGATGAGCAAGCTACACGGATATCGTCCATAGGTCAGTAAACGGTTGTTAAAGAATAAGGTCGTCTCGAAAAAATGAAACACACGGAGATTGGGAAAAGTAGTGCCCAAGGAAGAGCAACCAACTAAGAAATATCAACTCCCTATAAATACAGCAACCTTTCCATCAAGAAAGCCCTCCTAACAACACACAACAATTATCCTTGCTTTATCTTTATTTTTTTCGCATTTTAGCTATAGTTTCCTAGATTCTCATAGTTGATTAAATTCTAACGTGTATCTTTATCTGGTCCACAATCGTCGATTGAATTCCGGTATTGTTCCACAAGCCCAACATCATTGATTGAATTCCGACGTTATGTTTATTATCTAGGAATATTGTTGTTGATTAAATTCCAGCTTTATACCTAAAACAAGCTATGTCGTGGATTAAATTCCAGCATAGTTTGAGTTCGAAATGTAGATTAGCTAGCTACTGATGTCCAAATTGCATCATTGATTAAATTCTAGTGTAATTTGTGCCTAGAGGCAGTTAGTCGTCAAGTGGATTGCCAGGGTTGTATATAC
Source organism: Eucalyptus microcorys (assembly GCA_014182515.1). NCBI lineage: Eukaryota > Viridiplantae > Streptophyta > Magnoliopsida > Myrtales > Myrtaceae > Eucalyptus > Eucalyptus microcorys. The sequence continues at coordinate 5,623,253 of CM024570.1, read as the reverse complement.
AAGTTGGTGAATAAAACTCTTTCCTGCATTTGACATTCTCTATCCAAACTCAATACAAAACATGAGTCTCTCATAAAAACCAAAACGCAATGTTTGGTGAAAGATTTTTATGGGGATAAAAACCGGTAAAACAAATTCAAAATATTTATGAGATGGGAAGGATGAAATTTCAAAACCTCTAGTAATTTTCTCTCAATATTTTCTCGATTTAATTAGTTTCTTCTTTCGAATTGACTCCTTTACATCGTACCTGAGAGTCCAGTCTCCCTCCAAGTCGTTCTCCGTCGCTCCAACTTTTGCAAAGTCTTAGAACAAGTATTGCATGGACTCGGAGGGAATAAATCAAGCGAATACATTTAAGAAAGAAACAGAAATTTTCATGCAGTTTACTTAGAATTAAAGACTATCTTGGCCCTCTAGCTCCCCCGCCGTACCGTCGCTAGCCCCCTCCTCCCGTCACCAAGCTGTTGCATGCTTAGAATGGACGGGGCAGCGACAAGCCTTAGATTTCAGAGGAACAAACCAAGCTTCGATTGAGCCCTAGATCTAAGATCTAAAGGTCGACTAAACCATAGATAGAGGTTGAGCGCTTGAGCGGGAAGGTGTTGGGGGAGAGGGGTGTTTTTGTTTGGGTTTTTTTTTTTTTTTTTTTTTTTTGGGGTTGGGTGTGGGTTGTTAGGGGGTGCGTGGGGGCGGGGGCGGGGGCGGGGGAAGGAATTGTTCCGATGAACTCACAAGCTTTAAATTGCAAAAAATTTTCAAATTAACACAGAATCACATATATAATTGTTCGAAGTGGTCCCACATGATCTAACGATACACATGAGTTGAGCTCATGTGCACTTAGTGTAGGCGATGCAGGCTCTTAAGTTAGGACAAATGAATATGTGACGTTAGTAGGTTTATCTCATAAGAACAAGGATGTAGCACGAATTTTTCCATATTAACGAAGTCGACTCTCATATGAGAACGGCGTCTCCTCCACGGCAGTCAACTTTTTGACGTTTCAAACGCGCGATCATACACGGACAAACTTGGGCTTTCAAGTGGGGGCAAACTCATTCAAGAGTTGCCGCAAATAGGTTTTTTTTTTTTTTAATACCCAAAAATAGGTCCCTTTATTTATCTCATTTAAAATTGCTCCCCCAAGTTTTTAATTTATACAATCTTGTCGTATGAAGTGCCCATTGAAGCTGGGCAGGGGACGATTTTATGTAGGTTCTGTGTCACTACTCCATACATGCTTACGCATAAGTTCCCATAAATTTCCTACACCCTTAATCAATAATTAGAAAAAGAGACATGCTTACGCTTATGATTGAATTCAGTAAAAATTAAAAAAATGCAAAATGTTATTCACGTCAAGGTTGGTCATGCCACGTAAGACAACCGCGTTGACTAAACTGTCACTTCAATGAATTTCGACCAAGATTGACAGCAATGACTAAATTGATAAATCGTCCAAAAATTTATGACTAAATTAGTATTTATGACTAGACTAGCAAACTGTCAAAATGTTTATGACTAAATTAATGAAATTGAAAGGTTTAAACTAAATTGACCATCGTATAATAGCTTCAGGACTTTTTGGATAATTTTCTCAATGTTAGCAAGTTTATCTCGTAGGAACAAGGATCTAGCACTCATTTTTCCATGTTAACAAAGTCAAGTCTCATATGAGAGACAAAAGCAGCGTCTTCTCCACGGCAGTCGACTTCTTGACGTTTCAAATAGGCGATCATACACAGATGAACTCGAGTTTTCAAGTCGGGGGCGGACTCGTTCAACAGTTGCCAAGTCCATGATACTCTAAAAATGAATTAATCTTTTTTTTCAGTAAGCCCACTTTAGGACCCTTTATTTATCTAATTTGAAAATGGCTCCCCTAAGTTTTTGATTTGTACAATTTAGTCGTGTGAAGTGCCCATTCAACCTGGGTGGGGGACGGTATTATGCTCGTTCTCAGTCACTATTACATGCTTTTGCATTAATTCCCATTTAATTTCCTAAACCCTCATTCAAGATTAGAAAAGAGACATGTTTTGTGTGCACATAGTATATGGAAAACAAAAAGAAAAGGTTATACTGACGGTACATATATTATTTTAAATAATTATCTTTGTTTCGCTTTGGCCAATCAACGGTAGCGGACCATATAATATGTGAGCTAAAATCACGATTGATAGTTCAAATACTATTAGATTCGTTTTGCACTCAATAATGTGAGTAATTGTACTTGTCAGCACGCATGCACGATAGTTTGCATAAACCTTTTCCTTCAGAGCTTGTGTATTCACTGAAATTTAAAAATAATATATATGTAAATCAATTTTTTTTAAAATGCATATATTAACAATTGAGTAATCTTATTCTTTACCTTTACCAAAAAAAAAAAACAATTGAGTAATCTTACGCACAGGTTGGCAACTTGACGATGAGGACCTCCAAAAAATCTGTCCCTGTCACCAGGTTAATTCGCTATATATACGTTCTAACTCCATCTTTCCCTTTGCCAAAACTCCAATTCATCGTGGAAAAATCCAACATATTTTTAAGATGGAGCTCGTTGGGATAATGTCGATTGCCCTTTTGCTGGTGGTCCTGAGCACCAATTCGTATGCCATCTCCTCTTGTAATGGCCCATAGGGGTGAGCATCAGTCTAAGGTCAACTCAGGACCGACCTTGGACCGGCCCAACCCTACCGGTCCTGGTCCGATTCCCAGGAAGATTGAGTCGGTCCTTGATCTTAGAATTCCTGGACCAGCACTGTGCTGGTTGGTCCTTGGTCCTGAGAGTTCAGGGTCGGTCCAACTCGGACCAACCCTAACTATATATATATATATACACACACACACACACACACATATATATACATAAAATATATTCATGTGTATACATATATGTATATACATATATATAATATATTACTTATAATTTTTTTATATAGAGAAAACCTTAAAATAAACAGCGTCAATAATATTAAACAGTTCTTTAGTGAGGAGTTCAAGTAATTTTACATTATTCTTTAATAACTTAGATTTTTAATGTCTTTTACGGTGTCAATAGTCATAATTTACCAATGAGGAAAATGTTTTTGTGAGGAGTCCTCACGACGTCCAAAAAGGCATAAACAGCTTCTTATGACATCATCCTCTAGTATTCGTTCTCTTCTGTCTTATTTGTCCTCTCAGTCTTTAATTTGCCAAAATCAAAAGAAACAACTTCTCCGCTCACCACTTGACACTCGCCTCGCTCGCTTTTGGTCACTTGTGCCGTTTGCCGCTTGATGCTCGCTTGGCTTGTTGCTTCCTGCTCGAAATTCGATGCTCATTCTGTTCAATGCTCACCCCACTCAACCCTCACCGCTTGCCTTTCTTAGCTAACCTCACTCATCATCGAACCCACTGGGTCAGTATGGTCCTCAGTTGCCCTTTTAAGGAGTACAAAAAAATTAAATTAAAAATTATTGGTTGGTCCTGGGTTGACTTTGAAACCGAACCGAACTCATTGGGTCAGTTTGGTCATCAATCGCTTTTTTAAGGAGTACAAAAAATGAAATAAAAAATTATTGGTTGGTCCTGGGTTGACCCTGAAATCGAACCGAACCCAATGGGTCAGTTCGATCCTCAATCGCTTTTTTAAGGAGTATAAAAAATGAAATAAAAAATTATCGATTAATCCCGGGTTGACTCTGGAACCGGACCGAACCCATTGGGTTGGTCCAATCCTCAATCCCAAGCTCAATAGGGTCGGTCATCGGTCCCAAAAATTGAGAACCAGCACTGTGCGGGTTAGTTATAGGGTTAGGGGGCGAACCGGCCCAATCCGGACCATGCTCACCCCTAATTGTCATGCCCCGATCCTCGAGCACGCACACATCCTTCTCACTTGGTCGATTTTATAATGCGATATCCCAGGACTATGTATCGCCGACCCTTTCATTTATTAAGCACATGCGGAAGCAGTTAAAATCCCCAGACAATAAAATGATGGGATAGAAAAGCAGGGCCATATTTTTCATATTGAAAACTCATAACCACACTTTTATACATAGCATAACAGGCTTTCATTATACTTCACAGTACTATTCATCAAGGTCTGATTTAACAAATTTACAAATATTCACAAGGTTATCAAAATGAGGGAGGTCTCAATCCTTCTGCAAGTCGTACTCAAAATCATCCTCTTCACCTTCCTCTGATTCCTCGCTAGGCTTTTCCTGGAATCCTCCTTTTAAAGATCTTCCACCTAAGGGCCTGAAATTGGTTTTTACAACAACCAATGAGACGATGTCTCAGGGAGTCCTACCCCCTAAGACTCGATTAGGAAACCAATACACCACCAGGTTACCTAGCACAACACGAGTCAGATGACTTACCTTGGCATCAGTTTCCAACCTGCAATTTAAGGTTATGCACATATGCCTCATATATTGCATTAAAACGTTCAATCAATTCACAACCTCTGGATCAACTCATTGATCAATCGACCTAGTCGATTCACATGTCAGTCAAACCATCTTTGGGTCACTTCACTTCCCATCATCACACCCCCAGCAGTACACTTAGTCACAGAGCCTCATTAGTGCTCTCGGGCATTACTTCTGCCAAGGTGACGTGTATAATGGACAGCACTCGTGCGTTCTTTAAGGCGCCGTTTTCACCAGTGATACTCTCCATCACCGAACCACGTATGTCCATACTGCTGCATGTAATAGACAGCACTCGTGCGTTCTTTAAGGCGCCGTTTTCACCAGTGATATCCTTTAATCACCGAACCACGTATGTCTCATTACATCGGTCCTGATTGGTTTCAGCCGAGAATTTCCCCAATTCACTTTCATAGTTCCCTCTGCTTTACAGCTCATCAATGCTAAATAGTCATACTCGGCCATCAACCAATCAATCACTCAATTTCATTCAATTTGGGATAAATTCCTAATTTGCACAATCAATTCAATTCCGTGCAATGTAGAGCTCAAATAAATAAACGGATTGTACCACGACAATCAGCATGAAATTCCGGTCACCGGCCATCCCGGTTGAATTCCCGGAAAATAAATAATTAAATAATTAATTTCGAAAATTAAATAAATAAACACAATAATTCCAATTTGGCACAACGTAAAGCTCAATTAAATAAACGGACTACACCACGATCATCAGCATAAAATCCCGATCACTGGCCATCCCAGTTGAATTTCCGGAAATAAATAATTAAATAAATTAATTTCGAAAATTAATATTAAATTCCTGAAAATTCCTTCTAGGCCCGAATTGCTTAAATAATACCCGATAAGGGACGGGAAAAATCCCAAGATGCCTTCAATAATTAATAGGACATGTCTACCTACTAATTACACCATCAATTTAACTAACATGCATTAAAAAGTCTCTAATTTAATTATTTTAATCTAATCTATCCACCTAATTGCAATTAATTAAATCTAATTAACCCTTAGGCATATTAGTCTACTAATAAAGCATTAGTGAGTAAAATTCACTTGATTAAAAGCGGGGACCAGGACACCGCAACGGCGACGCGACGGCGGCCAAAATCGGGCTTTCGACTACACCGGCGGGCTTGGACCGGGCCTTAAACTTGGGCCCAACAAATCTCAGCCCAATTGAGATTTGTTCTTGACTTTGGGTTGAACTTGCTCTTGGGCTTGGGCCGAACAACAAAAGAATCTGCTGGACTGGGCTTGAAACAAAGCTGAATTGGGCTTGCTGGTCTTGAGTTGAATTCAGTGGTCCAAAGGACTGAAGACAGGCCCAGCTGTTGGGCCACGAAATTTCTGGCTTCGCTGGGCTGCACAAGAAAGATTCACGTGGGCTTGCCGGGCTTCAGCTTCGTTGGCAGATGGTCCACGAAAGTTGCTGGATTTGCTGCTGGGCTTCGAGGATTCAACTGGCCGAAGACACGCGAGCTGATGACGCATGGACGGAAGCAGCTGCTGGCGAAGACGTCCGTGGAGATGCAGCTGGCGTCGTCGCTGAGAGATGGAGCGGACAGCCGTAGCTTGAAGAACTCTCGTCGATGGAGTCAACACAGGCTCTTGCGGGCATTTTCTATTGACCGAAGACTTGGACGTGAGCTGACGATGGGGATTCGGTGGATTGAAGCCGCGTGAGCTTCGGTGGTCAACAATCGGGAGAAGGGGCAGCTTCGTTTGACTAGCAGGGGACGCGTGGAGACTTGGATGAAGATGATGGACTTCGGTCTTGCTGGCGTTGAGCTGGTGGAGAGATTCACATGAGTTGTTCGGTCAACAAAGAGGCTTCAGTGCTTCCGGTTGTTGACTGAAGAGGACGCTTGGCAAAAGACACTTGATGGAGGAGCAGCTTCGCTTGGGCCAAGAGAGGCGCGTTGAGAGGAAACGGACGAGGGCAGCTCCTTCGGTGGCTTCGGTGGACTTCGTGGACGCGCGCTGGACGAGGCAACCGCAAGGGACGTCACACGTGAAGCTGCTTCGTTTGTTGTGGGCCGGTCGGTGAGCTCTCGGGCTGAAGCAACAACGAGAGGGAGAGAGAGATGAAGTTGCGGAGGGGGAGATTGGCGAGTGATGATGAAGACCGAAGATGGAGCGCACGTGAAGGAGAAGCCAGCTAAGAGGAGGGTGAACTTAGATAATCCTTAGCCATTACATTGAATGCTTTGGCCCCACAAGCCCACAATCTCATCCCCTATGTCTCTCAATCACTTTCAAGCACAATATTCCACCAATAATTCAATTTAAAGTAAAAATTAATGCTGCCCTCCTTTAAATCCGAATTTCACAATTTTTCGGGACATCTATTTCTTCAAAAATTTCCCAAATTCGATGTCCAATTTGATGTAGAAAAAGCCCACATAATTTCTACCAGTCCTCCTCGCCACATGGCTCAGCTTGCAAAACAAAATTTCATTTAATTTGACCTATTCGAATTTCCGTTGATTTTCCGCGGCGTCCGAACCGATTTTCCGAAAAAATCTTGGGATCTCTGAAAAATCTTCTGAGACTGAGTTGACATTCCTAAAATAGCTTGTGACACCACCGAACTTTCGATTTCTGAAATCTGACTCAAATTGACGGTTAATTTCACTCCGGCGCGCTTTTAGCGTGACCTAGACTACCGGGTAGTTTTCAGAACTTTTTAGGGCAATTGACTCGTGGTCGATTTTCTTCGAGCCACAATGAACCCACTCGACACATTGGCGACTCTCGATTGTCGTGAAAATCTCGAGGGCTCGATTACCAACACAGGGTACCAAAACGACAGAAAAATCAAATTAGTGCCGGTCGACGAGAATTTTCTAATTTAGTGGAGTCACCCACGATCGGCCACACATCTCAGCCGAATCGACCTATCTCTCGATCTCCATTCGATTTTTAACTGTACAGAATAACCTCTAAAAATGAGTACGGTCGAGAAGCCGATTCCTGGTCGAATTCTCAAGTCTATTGCCTTAATATTCTTTAATGGCTTATCCAGCTAGTCTAGTTATCTCGAGAGTGATCAGCTCCGAGAACAACCCTATAAATGCGTCAATGAAATGCCCGATTAATTTAATAGAAAACAATACTGAAAATTCTGGATGTCACACTAAGAGCCCATGTCAAACCCTCGACGACTGCTAAGGCCAATTGATCTGCATCAACGGAGTGCGCAGCGACAACCCCAATTTAGGCACTCAGATATGCGGTACTGGTGGCAGCGGTAAATCCGTGCCAACATCCGACGACGGATGCAACTCCTCAGGCAATCTCCAGTGCGACGGCATGTCTTATCCTACGTTCACTTGCTCGCGCCCAATAACTTCCTCGACCCGTGCCATCCCGACGAACAACGATTTCAGCCAAGGCGGTGAGGGGGAAGACCCGTCTCGGTGCGATGAGCAATATCATAACAACACAGAGCAAATCGTCGCTCCGTCGACGGGTTGGTTTGATAACCAATCACGTTGCGGGAAGACGATCCAGATAATGTCTATTAAGACCAGAAGCAGCGTGACGGCCAAAGTGATGGATCAATGCGATTCTATGAATGGGTGCGACGAGAGCCATGCTTACCAGCCGCTGTGCCGAAACAACATCGTCGATGGCTCGGATGGCGTATGGAATGCTTTAGGGCTTGATAAGAATGTAGGTGATGAGGATGTGATTTGGTCAACGGTGTAAACACAGGAAGTGAGATTGATGAAAATTTAGAGAGTGCTAGCTCTCCAACAGATGCATAATAAGATAAGGAGAAATTACACACAACCCTAATGATTGGGAATGGTACACGTTTGGCCCCGGACCATCCATCGACTATTATACGTTAACTTTTTGAGCTGTCGATTTTTATCGAAATTAGGATTTATAATTGGTGTCTTGGGAGAGATCCTAGTTATGACGATCAAGAGCGAACGGGTGAATTGATTGGTATTGAAATTTCAAACAATTTCCAAACTTAAGTATCATCACTGCAACAACATTTAAAGCATTCGCAATGCTATGCCAAAATAACAAATGCACTTTATTATAGCATACAAAAAGTAAATGGCTAGGGATAAGAGAATTTGAGTCAAATAGTTATCACAAATTCAGTTTTGCTATTCTTTCGAACCTTAGGTCCTGTTCTAGCTCTACACAAAACATATAATATCTATTAATATCTATAGCTCTTTAAGTGTATGTATATTGATCCATGATTGTGAATATTAAGACCTAGTGGATTTTCTTAAACAACAAACTTGACTCTTGTCGATACCCAAAAATACCCCTACTATCACGTGCTAATCACGAGGGATAAAAGCTTTTGAAATTACCCATACTGATTCACATCAGCCAAGTCCATGCTAGTCATAAAAACAAAGGATTGCCAAGAATTTCGTGAGCTCTTAGGCTAGAGTTCAATGGACTTACAAGTGGAGATACATGATTCGATAATAAAGTAGTTGGTTGCCACATGTCCAAGCCAAGAGACACTGTTGAAGACATAGCATTAATAGCAAAGTTTGGGCGGGAACAGTTGATACTTAAAAGGGCACCAAAATCAAAGGAATGGTTAATACTTGTTGGACAAACCATAACAACATCGCCGAACGAATCAGAAAGTAACCAGATGTGGATAAGGCAGTTCAACATAGAATGTGGAGTGACTTTTAAGGAGGAAGCAACCGACAACCAATGGTTATCAAAGTGGCCTATAAATACCACAGGCAATCCAATAGAGAGCCCCTCCCAGCGAATAATACACAAAACTACTTTATCTTACTTTTTATCTTAGCTTAGTTTAGTTTAGCTGTAGCTTAAGATTCCCGTCATAGATTCAGATCCAACGAGCATCTATATCCTAGATGGTACTGTCGATTAAATTCCAGTGTTATCTTACTATCCAACATCGATACTTAAATTTTAACGTTGTGTTCTCATACTCATCTAGAAGCAGTGTTTACTAGGTATAGTTTTACTAGCCAGTGTTGTTGATTAGATTCCGACATTGTGTCATTTACTAAGTCTTGTTACTATCATTTAGCGTCATTAATTAGATTCTGATATTATGTCATGGTATCCATTTAGGAGCAGTGTCTATTAAGTGTTATTCTCATTGTCCAGCGTCATTGATTAGATTCCGATATTGTGTCCTCATATCCATCTAGGAGTAGTGTCTATTAGGTGTTAATCTCAATGTCTAGCGTTGTTGATTGAATTCCGGCATTGTGTTCTCGAACTTATTTGAAAGCAGTGCTTTCTAGGTAAAACACTTTAATTTTAATGGGCTTTCATTAATATGTTAAAGTGAGTTTGGATCAAACCATTGATTAGATTTTGACATGGATTATCATTAATTTCAAACTCATGTTAAGCATGTTAAGCAACCTCATTAGATTCGAGATTATAATATATATATATTCTCGTTCGCATTTAACCTTTTCTATCGAATACTAATACAGAACATGAGTCTCCTTTAATAAAAACTAAAATATAACACTTAGTGAAAGATATTTTATTACGAGATCCAAAACCGGTAAAACAACTCTAAAATTATTTGACAAATTCCGATTGATAAACTAACTCAAAACAGTCAAATACTTCAACAAACCAAGCAATTGCTGTATGACTTTCACAACACTTGCTTAAAGTTAGGCCTCAATTGTTATAATGTAATCTCTACTTTTCTTGTCAGACCAAAAAAACAAAAAACAAAATCTCTGCTTTTCTTTCATTATTTTTTCCAGTCTTACGCATGTCCCCAAGGAAAATCCTTGGAGCTAAGGTCATACAAAAGACCGACTAAAAAAAAAAAGAGGAGATTACATTGAAATTGAGACCTAATTTTAAGCACATAAGGGTTGGGAAAGTAACGCCATAAGCAACAACTCCAGTCACATTGCTTGCACGTAACAGAAATAAATCACCAAATAATTTTGTCATGGCATTAGTGGTTTGATGGAGACTTGAGTAGAGGTGATCATTGGATAGATCTGGATTAGACAAGATCTTAAGTTTAGACCTAAATTTTTTATGGTTTTATACAAATCTTCGGGCTGGGCTGGACTTTCTCATTAAATGCCCAAATTCAAACTCGACCGAAAATGGCTTTTGGGCCTTGTAACTCGGGTCTAGCCTAGCAGGTCCATGGATCGTTGGGCCCATGATTAGGTATAGACATAGAATTGAAATTGCAACCAATGGATCCACTTCCTCTTGATTGTCATAACTAGTATCTCAACTAAGACCCAAGATAAAGATTCCTAGATAATCCCAACCCCCTCTCTATTTCCCACTTCCTGAATCCCTCGACCACTGCCGCAAACCTCATGTCGTTCCTCCGTCGCGTTCACGCGATCATGAGTGACTTTGACCACAAAGGTTATGGCCACCGCGAGCAACGACCCGGCCTCGCCAATGAAGAACTACGCGAAGGCTCAACGACAAGGGTTAGGTGGCTTCTAAGGCATGCGCTAACATGGACATCAATTGTATTATGTGACACAAATGACGCCGACTTGGACATTTTGAAATAATATTTTGATACTTTCTTTTTATGATTTTTTACTTTTCCTTTGGTTTTTGGAGCGTCGACCCTTGTCGGCTCTAGGCAAAGGGATCGGGCACCCTCGCTTTGGCTGATGAGAGCCGCCAACGCCTCGTCAGCGATAGCGAGGGCTGCTAGCCCTCGCCTACTAGTCGGTGAGGCAAGGGTGTCATGGCCCTTGCCCAAAGCCGACAAGGGTTGGCTGGTAAGCCCTCACTAGCCATCGGTGCATCACTCCTAAAACCAAAAACAATAGTAAAGAAAAGAAAAAAATCGTAAAACAATTCAACATATCATTAAAAATGTCTACATCGATCTAATCATGCTATATTAAATAGTCAACATCCACATTAGCAATTTGTAATCGAAATTAGCCAAATTGACTCAATTGACAAATTTTAAAAAGGTTTAGCTGATTGACAAAATTACAATAGATTTAAGACTTTTTGGCAATTTTCCCGTCTTTTGCTAAATGTTCTCTATGAGGAGTCACTAAAATAGGTGAAAGAAAAAGAATCAAAAAGCTTGTTAACTCCCTCGTATTTTCCAACCAAAATTTAAATATCATTTAGATTTTAAAATATTTGAAAAGATTATATGTCACTCTACACATCAACATTTCTATGTTGTGAAAATTTCAAATAATTTAGATTAAGCCAAAAGTCGAAATGCATGCGTTTTAAGATTTAAATTAAAAAGGTAATAGTAAAAGTGAATTGAGACATGTCCTAAACTATTAAGGATTCATATGAATTATCAAGACATATTGTAAACAACAAAACTATATTGAGAACAAAACAATTGTTAATTCCTATATTTTTGCCTAAAGATCTCTAGTACATTTTATAAAAATTATCTATTGAATTCAATGATAATGAAAAAATCTGACTTCTCAACAAAATCCTCGATATTGTATATCCTTGCATTCACATTTTTACTGCATTTAGATGATAGAGACATTTTTTATTTAGGAATAACATGGCAGCATCAAATGAAACAGAGGCCCGATAGTGAATGTCATTTGAATTGGCCTGACTAAGGAAATGAGCTTGAATTGAGTAGAAATGGGCCTTGAGCTCATTTGAATTTTCGAGACCAACCCCACATGAGCCTGGACCCTATGGAGATTTCTACCACTTCCTCTCTTCTTGGAGGAAAAATTGCATGTGCAGTATTAGGAAAGTAAAAAACACGAAGGAAGGGAATTCAGCTATATACAAGAGAGGAAAGATGGAAAAAAATCAAATCACGAATACGCAGATTGGCAATATGTATTCATACGAAAGAACTCTCATTCACGCACACACCGGCCAGAAGACATTCAGCAAAAGCATGAAACCATGAAGTCAAAGAAAGGAATACAAACAAGAAGAAAATCGTGGAGTGAGCTGCTTGGCTGAACGTGGCGAATTGGAGGAAAAAGCACAAATGGAACTCACGCACAAGAGCAACCAGCGAACGACAGACGATCGACCGAAGGGGAACGCGGTCGAAATCAGAATACACCCGATCCCAGTCTTAGAAGGAATTTCGGCCAGCGTTCGCGCTGTTTTGCCATGTTAAAACCTGAATTTTCGTTTTCAATCTTTGGGAAAAGAACATCATGAATGTCAAAACTTTCGTACGCCGCTCATTTTAATGCCAAAATTTTTTTTCCACTTAATTGAATATCACATCGGAGTAAAATTGATCAATTGAGTGCCATTTCTAGCCAAATGTCCTACATCAATTTTTTTATTAATTTCTCATTCCGATGTTGATTTCTTTAAAATTTTTGAATTTATTATTAATTATCCACATTAGCATCGGCAATACAGCATAATATAACTAGCGTCCATGTCGGATTTTCCTGCAAGGCAAATCGGAATAGGCACTCAAGTAATTAATTTTTCAAATCTGTAGCACTCAAGTGAGCGTTATATGAAAATTAAGACACTTCTAGTGTACTTATCACAAGAATACTTATACATGTGTCCATCAAATGAGTGATTATTTAAATATTTTGGGAAATCATCAATTTAATCTTATATCTATAGTACTAGTTTTAACTTTCCAATTTGTCAATATGGTCATACACATTTACGCAATATTTAAATGTAGTCTTTCTTGCTAATTGTCGTTGCAAATTACAACATGAAAATCAACAAATTGCCCACGTCAGCATGCCACTTAGATCGACCGGCATTGATTAGACACCATATCAGCAATTTTAGGTGGCAATTGATGGAAAAGACTACATTAAAATATGGCCCAAAAGTTAAGGACTACATTGACAAAACTAAAAAATAGGGCTAATTAAGTGGAATAATTATTTGTTGACAAGATAAATATGACAATTGTAATTGCATTATAAGACAATCCAATCAAAACTTTGGCAAATACATATGTTTTTTTGTCAATTCTAAATGCATCAGAATTTCCAAAGAAAGAGAAGAAAAAAGATAAGAAATAATTTTAAATATGGGACCTATAAGAGATATTATGCTTAACATAAGGTGAAAGGGGGCGTCCAAGTCAAAAATGGATGGAAAAAGCATAAGTCTTTATTTGTTTATCCTTTTTACATCATTGCTTATTTAAATGTTAAACCTAACCTACTCATTTATATTTGAGTTGATGCAAGTAAAATAAGAGATGATATGATGAACTTCTAAAGTCAATAGTTGTACGGCAGTTGGGAAAAAGGAGAGGCGAAGGAGGTAGTTTATAATAAATTTTACTTATGTATTCATACATAATAATTGTTTTGTTAATATTTTAATTTCGATCTTTGTTAAAATTTAAATTTAAAATATTTTGAATTTTATATGCAATGGGCTTCATCCATGAGAATTACCTATTTTTAAATAAATGGTATCATCTTTTATTAATATGTCTTATACAGAATTAATTAATGCAATGCATTTGTCTACGTGGGACCCTTACGGTAAAATTCATAAGGAAAGTTTTATTGGCCCTCCCCAACTTTTTTACTTATAAATAAAATATTGAGATAAGGATAACAAGAGTCATAATTTTTGCATGGAGCTCACTTAAAGGTCCGTTCGTTTCGCGAAAAATAATTTTCAGAAAAACGTTTTCCGGATTTTTTGTCGTTTATTTCACAGAAAATGAATTCATTGAGGAAAATGTTTTCCATCAAAGGAAAAAGTCTTCTAAAGTAGAGGAAAATGTTTTCCATTTTTGAAAAGTGGAAAACATTTTACTTACTTAATCTCTCTTATCTCACACCTCTACAAATCCTAACTTCCTCCTCCCCTTTATTTTTCTTCTTTTCTTTTTTCATTCGAATTATTTTTAATTTTCTTTTTCTTTTTTAATTCGAATTATTTTTAATTTCCTTTTTCTTTTTCTTTTTCTTTTTCTTTTTTTCTTTTTCTTCTTTTTTTTTTTTTTTTCGTTTTTTTTTTGTTTCCCATCTTCTTCTTTCTTGGCTAATCGTCAAACCAAGTGAACATTAAGCTCGTCGATCTCAAACTCTTGCTCGTCGATTTGGCGAGCCTTGAGCTTGATGCTCGCGCTCGCCAATCCCAGTGAGCGGAAAATATTTTCCTTACCGAACACCGAAAATATTTTCCGAAACATTTTCAGTTTTAGCCGAACACTGTAAAATATTGTCATTTTCTTGGAAAATGATTTCTGGAAAATATTTTCCGAAAATGGCTCATTTTCCGTAAAACGAACGGATCCAAAGTATCATAATCTTTTTCTTTCACTTATATATCACATCGAAGTAAAATCGGTCATTTGAGTGTCGTTTCAAGCAAATTGTCCTACATGGATTTTTTAATAATTTCCCATTCCCATGTGAATTTTATTTTTAAATTTTGAATTTTTTATTATTTGTTCATGTCAAGACTGGATGTAGGACAACCGACATCCATATCGGATTTTCTGACGAGACAAATTGGAATTAGCGCTCAAGTAATCAGTTTTTCAAATTTGTGGCTCCAATCTTTAGATTAATTCAAGTGCATGAGCCTACCAACGATTTGCTTTGATGTCGTCCGAGGATTTGTCCACCCCAACTGAGAACACTGAGCGACTTGTCACGAATATGGCTTAATCTGAATTTGGGTTTAATTTTGATTCACTTTTCTCGTGAATCTTTGCGATTGATGTCGCAGGTTGCGCCATTTTAGTTATTTCCAATGTAAATAGACAGTTCATTAATTCTATTTTGATTTGACTGAGTTTGCATTGTTTTAATTCATTTTTTGCGTGAGTAGCTGATTTAGGGTCGCTCTAGGATTGTCAGGTACGATTCGGGAACTTTCTAAGCCCGAAGTCTTAGTTCTATTAAGGATAGTTACATAAGTATTTTTCTTTATTAAATTTCAATATGCATAGCATCTTGATGTTCGTGTTTTGGCAGATTTTCTAATGTCTTTTTCGCAGGTACGGGGAAACCGAGAGATCAAAAAGAGTATCAGAAAATTTCCACCCATACCCTTTTCTTGTATTGATTTTAGGCGCTCCTTCTCATCGTGGATGTTAAGATGGTTTTATTGCGTAAAAAAAAATGATGAAACGATAAGAAAAATATTTAGATGTTTCATGCATTATATGGATTAGATAACTTTAGTTTCATTATTACTTTCATCTTGTCATACTTAAAATTTATTTCTCATCACTTAGATTCAGAAACATATTCATAGTTCACGAGGATTTGCCGGGAGTTTTATAATAAGTTATCGTGTAATATTGCTTGATACAACTTGGGATGTTCACTTTTTCATGTTTTACTTGCGTTATCATGATTTCATTTTACTTTTATTTTAAAAGATCATAGAACAGTTTACAAAAGAGGAAAATATAGTGATAACATGTATCAGATGAATATAGAATAACTAAGCTTTCGAACCCGCGAGACTCTCATTTGCAGAATTAAGATGGGCTCTAGCATAAGTGAAAGCGGCCCATTGACATCATGAACATAATCAATGAGAGAACGAAGATAGGAACGGCGCAATTTGGGAGGGATTGTGCTAAGAAAGCGCTACCTTGCAAGGGGATTATTTGCGCCCACCTAGCAATTTATTGAGCTGCTTTGGAGTTTACATAAGGAGGGTTCCGGCAACAATAAGTTATAACATGTATAATCATGAACAATAAAATTGATTATTTTCTATTCCCCCATTCTACGGTGCTTTGTCATCGACCAGGTCACATCATCTTCATCAACTATGTTGTTTAGGCACAATGCATTACTAGTAAATCCAAATGTTAATACCGCAGTGCCATAAAATGCATGCAAATGCCAGAGGCATAGATAAGCAATTCTAAGGTGAGATATACGTACAAACACAATAGTCCTGTACAACACATGAAAATAATCTTATGAAAATTATCCAAAATCCCCCGAATTTTGGGGAAATACATGTTTGTCCCTAAACTTTCAACAAGTACCCATTACACCCCCTCCCCTCTTCTTCCCAAATAATCTTCATTTTTTTAAAGCGGCTAACCCTCCGTTGCATTTTCCCTTAGCATGTGCTAAGCAACACGGCATTCAATTGGTAAAAATACATTTTCATCTCATTTGTTGAATCTCTGATATGTTATTGATTCATGCTAAAAATGAAAAATAAATTAAGAAAAATAAATTAACGATAGGAAAAATAAATGTCAGTAGCAATATTAGAAAATTAAAATATCAAAATTTGACGAGTACATTAACACAACTAACAAGACATTTTAAGAAAAAGAAACACAATTTAGTAAAAGGAAAAGGGCCTGAATAACAGAAAAATTACAAAGTTTGCTACTCCTTAAGTATTTGTTATAGGTTAATTAATGAAAAAAATTGATCAATCATTTTTCACATTAATCAGCCCTTAACATGCATAACGAGTAACCATTTTATATCATTTTAACTTTTTGTTGTTGAGGCCTTTCCCCTGCTCACTTAATTTGTGTTTATTATTATATTTTTTAATATCTTCTTTAGTTATATTAAAGTGGCTGTATTTTATACCCCTTAAAAGTCATATGCATTGAACATGTGAGAGAAAAAATCACAAAAAAATTAATGACTATGACAAACTGAAATTCAAGAAAGTATTGTATTATAGTTAAAAGTTCGCGGCTAATTGTATAGTGCCCCAATCATCAATCTCACTCCCATTGAGCAGTGTTTACACGATTGACCAAGTCACGTTCTCTTGACCAACACTCTTATCGAGCCCTAAAGCAATCCACACGGCGCCTATGCCATCGACCACGTTGTTTGGGCATTGCGGCTGGTAAGCGTGGCTCTCATCGCACCCTTATATTGAGTTATACTGATCGACCACTTGGGTCGTCACATTCCTCCCGATCTTAATAGATGTTATCTGGATCATCTTCCCGTAGCACGATTCATCATCAAACCACCCTGTTGACAGCACAACGATTAGCTCCTAGTTGTCATGGTTTGCCCATAGCATTCAGATGGGTCTCCCCCACCACCGCCTTGGCTGAAATCATTCCACCTCAAGATAGCTGGGTTGAGGAAATTACCGGTGGCGAGAAAGTGAACTTAGGATAAGATACTCCATCGCATTGGAGATTGCTTAAGGACTCGCATCCTCCATCGTCCAGCATCGGGCACGGACCGGTTGCCAGCACCAGTGACACATATCCTAGTGCCAACATCGGGATCGTCGCTGCACATTCCATTGATGCAGATCAATTAGCCGGGGCAGTCGTCGAGCGTTTGACGGGCACCATTGCACAAGGAAATGGCGTGCGACTGGGTGCTCAAGACCACCAGCATAAGGGCGATCGACATCATCCCAACGAGCTTCATCTTCAAAATATGTGGATGTTTCTACGATGAATTGGAGTTTTGGCAAAGGAAACGACAAAGTAAGAACGTATATAAAGCGAATTAGCTTGGTGATTGGGACAAGATTTCAGAATTCCTTATATGATTGTCCTCGTCAAGCCGGTCCCTCTGCGATGTGTTGTTTTAAAATTTGATTTATGTATGTATCTTTTTGAAATTTTATGTGATACACAAACTATTAACCAAAAGGTTTAGGGAAAAGTCCACAAAAACCCCCCAAAACTTTGCCCAAAATGATAAATTTACCTGAAAAATCTCAAACTTCACAAACTGTGACACATTTATCCCATTAAGGGCATTTTTTCATCTTGTTCTTTCTATTTTTTCTTTTTATTTTTTTATTTTTTTCTTCTTCTCTCTTCCCTCCACCATGGCAGAGCCAGCGGAGGGAAGCCGGCATCCGACAAGGGCTACCCTCGCGACGTCGGGCGAGGGTCGCCCTCACCTAGGCGAGCTAGGGCCGCCCTCGTCGAGCGAGGGCGGCCCTCGGGCTGGGTCAGCGAGGGGTGCCCTCGCCCAACGCAGGCGAGGGCCTCCCTCGCCAGACGTCGGCTTCCCTCCGCCATGGCCAACGAAGGGAAGAAAGAAGAAAAAAAAAAGAAAAAAAAAGTTTTTAAAAGTAAAAAGACCAAAACGCCCCTATGATTTAAGGTAAACGTGTCACAAATAAAAGCTTATTTTTTTGTGTCACAAAAAAAAAAAAATTAGGGTAAATATATCACAATTAACAAATTTCGAGATTTTTCATGTCACAAAAAAAAAGCTTGCGGTTTTTTATGGTTTTTCCCAAAGGTTTATGCAAACTATCTTGCATGCATTATGACAAGTATGATTACTCAAATCACTAAGCACATAACAATTCAATAATATCCGAACTACCAATCGTGATTTTGACTCACATTTTATATGGTCCATGAAATTGGTAGGGTATTGACAAATCTAAAGCTAGTCAACCGAAGTGAAACAAATATAATTATATAAAATAACTTATGTCTTCAAGTCATCACCTTTCCCGTAATCTTTTTATTTATTTATTTATTTCATTTTCCATATGCTATTTGCACACAAAAAATGTGCGTTCTCTAGTTTTGATTAATGGTTTATGAGATTAAATGGAAACTTATGTATAAGCATGATGTAGTGACTGAGAACCTTCATAAATCCTTTCGCTACCCAGCTTAAATGCGCACTTTATACGACAAGATTGTGCAAATTTAAAGATTTAAGTCGATTGTAAAATTAGATTTTTTTACGAATGCTAATTTATATTCTCTGCAGGAAAATAATCATACCTTTTAAAAATCCAAGAAAATGTACCAACTTTTGCTCGAGGATATTGACCATCCTATTATCCCAATGAAGCTTGCAGAAGCTGTGCAACTTGTGCGGCTAGATTTAAAGTCTGTGCACCCGGAACTTATCAGGAAACAAGAGATATATAAGGCTTTAAAGTCAAACTTCAACTAGTGAGAATGGCAATGGAAAATGTGATACCAGAATCTGTTTCTTGATCACCTGCTTCTGGCATTGCCATGTCAAAACATTGCACAAATAAGTATGCATTTTACTCATTCAAACTCCTATTCAAGTAGTACATATTGAGAAAGATATGTTTCATCTTCCTACACCTTCATTACACAACACGAGCACCAGATGATCCTTATTGAAATGAAGATTGCACAGATTGTTTTTAAGTCAAAATTCAACTAGTGAGAATGGCAATGGAAAATGTGATACCAGAATCTGTTTCTTGATCACCTGCTTCTGACATTGCCATGTCAAAACATTGCACAAATACGTACGAATTTTACTCATTTAAACTCCTATTCAAGTAGTACATATTGAGAAAGACATGTTTCATCTTCCTACACCTTCACTACACAACACGAGCACCAGATGATCCTTATTGAAATGAGGATTGCACAGATTCTTTTGAAGTCAAATTTCAACGAGTGAGAATGGCAATGGAAAATGTGATACCAGAATCTGTTTCTTGATCACCTGCTTCTGGCATTGCCATGTCAAAACATTGCACAAATAAGTATGCATTTTACTCATTTAAACTCCTATTCAAGTAGTACATATTGAGAAAGACATGTCTCATCTTCCTACACCTTCACTACACAACACGAGCACCAGATGATCCTTATTGAAATGAGGATTGCACAGATTGTTTTTAAGTCAAATTTCAACTAGTGAGAATGGCAATGGAAAATGTGATACCAGAATCTGTTTCTTGATCACCTGCTTCTGACATTGCCATGTCAAAACATTGCACAAATAAGTATAAATTTTACTCATTTAAACTCCTATTCAAGTAGTACATATTGAGAAAGACATGTCTCATCTTCCTACACCTTCACTACACAACACGCGCACCAGATGATCCTTATTGAAATGAGGATTGCACAGATTGTTTTTAAGTCAAAAATGTGATACCAGAATCTGTTTCTTGATCACCTGCTTCTGACATTGCCATGTCAAAACATTGCACATATAAGTAGGAATTTAACTCATTTAAACTCCTATTCAAGTAGTACATATTGAGAAAGACATGTCTCATCTTCCTACACCTTCACTACACAACACGAGCACCAGATGAAACCTCTGATGAGCCACACTTGCTAATAAACATCGATCCACCCATAAAGTCCATCCAATTTTTGCCTTGGGTAATGGGAGTAGTACGAAAATTTTCCAAGCTGCAAAGAAATATTTCAGAAAAAGCTCACGAGTATGGGATGCAATGATCTTTGTAGTTAGAACTCACCCGATTTGCTACGAAGCAGTAAGTGTGAGTAGACCCAGGAGAAATCGGCCTTCGATTGATGGCCTTCGTTCCATCGCTCCCTTGATAATTACACTGCAATCAATTCCAACCCAAAGTCATTGTCGGATTATCTTCTCATTACAATCGATCAAACACACTCCAGAAACCTTCATAACACAGTTTCCATGGCTTCGCTACCTACCTCTTGGGTTCCTTCATAAAGGATGGCTAGATCCTCCCCCAACTCGTTGGCGACCCTAACCAACACTGGGGATCCCAATCGCGCCTGGATTGTTGGCCCTGGAGATACTCCGTTTATGGTGACGACGAACTTCTTGTAGGGGTTCGGCGATTTCAGCTCGTGCTTCGAGGAGTTCAGCGACTTCAGCTCGTGCTTCGAGGAGTTCAGCGACTTCAGCTCGTGCTTCGAGGAGTTCAGCGACTTCAGCTCGTGCTTCGAGGAGTTCAGCAATTTCAGCTCCTGCTTCGAGGACTTCAGCGATTTCAGCTCGTGCTTCACGACCCAGTCGTAGACTTGCCCTCGAGCCATTGCCGAATTCATCAATGCGAAAACACATGCAAGCAATGTAATCCAGCTACCCATCTCTCGCGCTCACCGGAACCCCTAATCAGAACAGACGAGATTGAAGCTTGATCGGAACAGACGAGATTGAAACTTGATCGGACTTGATTGGAACAGACGAGATTCAAACTTGATCGCACAAGATTGAAACTCGATTGGAACAGATGAAACTCGAGATCTGCTGTATTGGAAGGAAGAAGACGACGAAGCGGCACACATACCCGGTAAAGCGGCTATAGCCCAAGGGGCTCTGGGTTCCGACGAGATTTCATGGGCCGCTGTTGCCATCGGCAGAAGAAGAAGAAAAGGAAGTGGCATTCACATGGGCCGGATGGCCCGATATATATCTCGTTAACCGGAGCCGGGCCCAAAAAAGCCCAAGGGGCTTCCTTCGGCTGCAAATTTAGGCCCAGGGGCTCCGGCTGCAATTTAGCCCAAGAGGCTTTAGGAAAGCGACGTGGTTCGGCTCGGATTCCAGATTCCACCCCGCCCCTGAATTCATCTCCTCGACTTCTTGGCCTCCCGCACCGCCTTGTCGCCGGACCCGCTCCAGTACCAGCCGGATCTTGAGCGGATCTGTCTTGGGTCTCGGATCCGGAATGGGTCGCGCCGGAGGTCATCTCTGAGGGAGAAGCGTCGGGATCTGTTTTCTCTCTCTTTCCTCCTTCGTCACCCTCTCTTCTTTCCCCGTTTTCTCTTCTTCTTCACCGGTTCTTCCTCTTCTTTTTCCTTTTTACTTCTTTCCTTCCCTTTGGCCTGTGGCCGGCCAGGGTCGCCCTCACCAAATCCGGTGAGGGGTCGACTCTCCCAGCCAGGGCGAGAACCGCCGCACTGGATCTGGCAAGAGTCCAGCCCTCGTCAGATCCGGAAGCTGTGGAAGGAGGCAGCGACATCGGATGCAGGGGCTGTTGACAAATTGGGTATACCCTGCAAAGTTGAAGCAACCTGCTCTAACATTATATTTTTGTGTGCAGGGCTACAGCCGAGAGAGTTATGACAAATTGCTCGATCAGTCAACAACCATGCAAGAGACTATCCGATGCCCTCATAGGAGAAATGCTGAGATATGACTAGAAACGCTTGTGACTTGGATATTGAAAGCCAATCTAACACTCGACTAGAACATCAAATTCAGCTGTATACGACCCTAACCAGCATGTTCCTCAGTAATTGATGTTAACAAGTTAATAAACAAAACAAAAGAACGACTTATTTTCTCTGGATAAAAATAATCATACTTTTAAAAGATCCAAGAAAAAGTGCAAACTTTTGCTTGAAAGATAATAAATATCCTCTAGGAAATGATAAACCTCATTTTTTCAAAAGAGGGATCAAAACAGCCTCTCTAACTAAGACATTAGTCCTGTGACAAATATTACCTGCGCAAGCCTTGTTCGCTACACCATGAACTAACTGCAGTGCGACGCCATTCCGAATTGGGCCAGTGGGTGGGGAGTAACTGAGCACAGCCAGACCAAGAGAAGTTGTGGTAGTGGCGTTCTGGACTACAATGTTGGTCGTGATCTGGTAATTTCTCGACGGGTCTTGATCCGCTTTGATCTTGACAAAGCATGTCTCGCCCGAGTAGACAATCAGGATTGGCTCTACACAGTGCCTGTCTGCTTCAACAACGGTAAGGTTGTGACTCTGCAAATCAAAGATTGAGGTCCTAAGTAACAAAAATGAAGGGTCGCTTCATCTTGCAAATTCATCTCCAAAATTTCTTCAATCTAATATTCTTTAAAAACATCGAAAAAAGCCCGAAGTATATGATCCAGAAGTGGACACTTCATTATAGAAAGCAATGATAAACAAACCAGCAGAATAATTCATAGGTTGTAATGAAAGTATACCTGAAAGTATACCTGAAAGTATACCTCAATCTGAAAGCTGAGATCAGATTGATTGGTCACACTCCAAATATTGAGGCGATATGTTTTACCAGGGACAACCCTCAAGTGCGGAAATTCGAGATTGATGGCATCACGAGCCGTTGGATGTGAGTGAGCTTGGAGTGGCCGATTCGGCATAATCAAACTTTCCCTTACTGGGAATAAGCAGGGACTGCAATCCAAGCCAAAAGAAAAACGTTTGTGGAATATTTTCAGGGAATTTCTCTAAGAAAATGAGCGAAACAGCCTCTCTAGCTAAGATATCAGTCTTGTCATACATATTCCCTGCACTAAGTAAAATCTTCCTAGTAGCTCATTCATGCATGACCTTAAAAAAGAATTAAGACGAGAAACAACAAGCAGCAGCATCATAGCTCTGAAGCATTCGATGGAATCCACATCTATAGTAGGAGAAAAGATGAAGGAGTTCATCAGATCTGGATCTGGCCAGGGTCGAGCTCTCGTCAGATCTGGATGTGGCGAACCAGATCTGGACCAGATCTGGCGAGGAATCAGATCTGCCGAGGGTCGAGTCCTGGTCAGATCCAGACCCTCCCCAGATCCGGAAGCTGCGGAAGGAGGCGGCGACATCGGAACCACAGAGGACCTCGGGGTCGCGGGTGATGACGACCGGGGAGGACTTGAGCTTGTTCTTGGACCCGGTAGGGCGGCGGACGACTTCAGTGGTGGAGCCGTCGACGGCGGTGGGGGAGGCTCAAAGATAGGCCTCAGGCGAGGGAGAGGGGTAGGTGGTGAACGACGTCTTCGGCGCCGTGCAGGTGAGGGAGACGGCCAGAGAGAGGAAGGGCGAGCAACGGAGCAGAAGAGGCGAGCAACGGAGCAGAAGGTCGCACGGCACCTTGCAAAAGAAAACGAAGAGAAGAGTAAAGGAGAGGACGAGGAAGGATATAGAAAAAAGTGGTGGGACACGTGTCGCGAACGGACTCGTGGTTGAGGACGTAGGTGCAGATAATTACGACTCGGCGGAAAAGAAAGAATCTTAACTTTTGCGAGACGATATTGTGAGGATAGTGACTATCCTACCCTTGCGTAGCAGGGAAGCAGGAGAAAAGATGAGAAAATATTTGGTACCCTTCGTGGTCCAGCGTGGTAAATATAAGAAGATGGTAGGAAAGCAACAATCCTCGTGGGGCCCACAATCCAAACTGACCGACCAAGACATGAGGCGTCATTGTGAAAACTTCTCGGTAGCTATTTTTTTCTACAAGTTGTCTTTCCTCTCCGGACCCTCTCCTTTCTTCACGTCTCTCCTCTCCCTTCTTTCCGTAAATTCAAAATTTTAGGTTCTCTCTCCGGCGCTCGTGCTCGTGCTATATTTGAGCCGACGTCGCTGGCTAGGCTCCCGCTCCCGTCGACGTCGCTCGCTCGCTCGACCTCACCTCCATCTTCACCATCACTCTCAGCCTCTCCCTTGCTCCCGCTCTCCCTCCTTTGATCGAAAAACTAGCTGAAAATATAATTAAAAATCACCTAATTCTATGACTTAATCCTAAAATTAAACATATGAAAATTCACAATGAAAAATTTCCTTCACAAGAATTAACTGGTCTCATATCAGCATGAAAGAAATGTAATGCAAGTAATTACACAACACAATCACTCTTCGGTTCTTGTATACAACCTAAAGGTGGGATATAGGAACCAGATAACTAGCTAATGTTGACAATGTGCACCCGCGTCCAGCCTCTTTTTCCATAAGCCATAAATTATATATATATATATATATAGAGAGAGAGAGAGAGAGAGAGAGAGAGAGAGAATTAAAAATAATAATTATTCAAAGAAAATAGAGTGACTAGCCTCTAGACGGTAGAATAAAGTGCATACATTTCTATAGACGAAAAAAAAATTAATCGATTTACTTGAATTTCGGAGGGCGCGTTTGGTAACGTTTACGTTTCAAAATTGTTGGGAACAGAAATAAAAAAAAAAAAAAAAAGTGTTTTACATTCCTAAACAAACAAAAGAACACGTTTGGTAAGTGTAAAAAAAAACTATTCTTGAAATAAAAAAAAAAAAGAACAGAAACACGTTTGGTAATCGCAAATAATTTCTATTCCTAGAATAGAAAAAGAACAGAAACATGTTTGGTAAACGACAAAAAATTTCTGTTTTAATTTTTTCAAAAAAAAAAACTTTTCTTTAATAAAGATTAAACTTGATATTGAATTCTCATTTTTATGAAATGCTCATTAATTTTATTTTGTTCATAGTGAGTAAAGACAAATATTTTGAACATGATCATATGACATATTTGGTAGAAAATTTTGTAAGTAAAGTTTGTATCAAATTTTTTCAAGTACTTTTTTATTTTTTATTTTTATAACATATAAACTTGATATTGAATTCTCATTCTCATGAAATGCTTATCAATTTAATTTTGATAATGGTGAGTGAAGAAAAATATTTTCAATAATGACATTTGTGCATACTTAAAAGAAAATTTTATACATCTCAACATGAACCATTCCATACATGACATCACAATAATGAAGCAATATAGTTCATTGTTCAACTTCATCACAGTGCATACTTAAAAATAATATTACAAAAGTCAACAAAGCTCATGCATATTGTGATCCCTTGCCATTTTATTTGCAATACTTATCCTAAGCATGTTTATCCCAGGATGATCGCTCATCCGATGTATCATCTGCAACCTCCACTTCTGTAGGTCCAAATGGATACTCCGGATCTCTATATAGGGAAAAATTTATGTCCATCCTATCTTGATCACGAATGTAATTATGAAGAGCACAACATGCAATTACAACAAGTGCTTGCTTCCGAATTGTAAATGGAGGCATATGTCTCAAAATGGTGAAGCGATTCTTTAATGCCCCAAATGACCTCTCAATTACATTTCTTAGTGAAGAGTGCTTATAGTTGAATAACTCTTTTGATGTTCTTGGCCATCTCCCACTCCCTCTATATTCGCTGAGATGATACCGTTCCTTTCTAAATGGAGTTAAAAATCCCGGAAGTGCTGCATAATCGGAATCTGCCACGTAGTATTTCCCTACAACATGATATATATAAATTTGTTATGATATTCAACCATAATATAATCACAAATGTCAATATAAACAAAGTAAATACCGGGTGGTGGTCGGGAAATTGCAATTGAGAAGTTTCGAGTCTTTGAAAGCACTCGACAATCATTGAGATCCTTCCCATCCAAAGATACACGAAAGTAAATTTCATATCAAATGAGTAAACACACAATACGTTTTGTGTGGTAGTCCCTCTCCTGCCTCTAAATCGAACTTGCTGAGACACCGGGATAATAGCATTTATATGGGTGACATCCGAGCACCTACGCAAATCTGTCAATTTATTACCAATCTAAGATTATATAAGATTATGAATTACATGTATTTGACGGTATAAAGTCGATATAGAAATCATACCTTGAAGTAGCGCTTATGACTAGGATCCATAAGAATTTCTTGTGGGATGACATCAAATGACGGTGGTTTGATTATCTCTTTTGAAAGGTTGATAATTGCTTTCAACACTTTGTTGAAATACTTGCCGATCGTTTCTCCGAATGTTGAAATCTCTCACATAAATTTCTATTTGAGCTACCATGACAAACCAAAGATAAGAATATCCCAATTTGTTCATCTACTCTAATATATCGACTATCTTTTAACCAACCTCTTACTCTCATCAAATCACATAAATTCAGAAAAACATGCATCTCCATCCTGAAGGCTTCATATATCCTATCGAATGTCCGTAAAGAATCTCCATTATCCATTCGGATCCTAATAATTTGCTGTCCCTAATGGGTTCTCTTGTATGCACGGACGCATCAATCGCAACCGTGCACAACCACGCTAGCAATATGCGAAGATCATCATCATCCAAGAATTGTTGAACTTGTTCTACTTGTTCACTACATATACTATCCGATCCCTCTTCCATAGTACCTATACCATTACAAAAATATAAAAACATCAATATAGATTTTGAAAATATATCCAATAACAATTAATAACATAAGTCATAGTCTCAATAGAAGATGCCATTACATATAAGTACGAAGAGTCTCAACACTTATATATTTAAAAACTACCTATTAATAGATAACATAAGTTATACAATCTAATGAAAGCCCATTCAATTCATAACATATATCCAAACATCTACTAAAGATGATCAAGAAGTCCAATTCTCCTTTCAGGTGTGGATTTAATGAAAGCCACCCTCCATGAGGCACTATCGCATGCTCGATCCACTTGCTTTATTATAAAGATCTTGGTCTATCTCGGGCATAGTAAGCGAATATCCATCACAAAGCTACGAAGAAAGGGTCCACAGTGCCGGCATAACCCCAGAGGTCGCAGAGGCACTACCAGATTGACTTGACTTAACTTTCAAAAAGTCTTGTATAGCTTTGCAAGTGTCATTAATACTTTTTTTTGGGTACTCCTCCTTCTCCTCTTAGTATTTGGAGTCCTATCCAAATTGTGCTTTCCACGAGTTGAAGTTGCAGCATCTTCTGTTGTAAAGACTCTCTCATTAGTGTGGTGATCACTGAATTCATCTGTATGGCCACCACCAGCATCACCATAGGCATGGCCACCACTGTTGTCACCATATGCATTGTAACCACTGTTGTCACCACCGACATTGCCATCACCATTGTCATCTTCCTATGACACCGTCACATCTTGAGCATTTCCAGTGCCATATTCCCCAGTAGCATATGTACCACCAAATACAATACATAGCTCGGGATACTGGGGAAATCCATCCTTCCTGAATTTTGCCCACTCTACATTCTCCTACAATTTTGACAATAATGACATTTGAGGAATATAATCAAACATTTTTAAATTTATATACATAATGACATCAAAATGACCAAAAAGTTAAGAAAATATACCTTGATGTGAGATTCCCATATGCTTGGATCGTCGACAACAACTCTTTTATTGACATTATCCCAACCAAATCCAGATGAGACATAAGTTTCAAAACCGCTATACTTTTGTTTTCTCGTTTGTTTACCTTGTTCCTCACTGGACCATGCTATATTGGCATCCCGTTTGTCTAACGAATTCAGATCTGTATATTCCTCCACCCCGCTTTGTTGAAAGTTGAAGAGGTTCGATTTCCCTTTTGACCTCATCCACCAACAAACCAATAAATATGTTGGTTACTGACTCGGTCCACTTTGCATTGAACGTCCGTCTCTCGGATGCCATTTAATCTTTGATCGGTTGAGCAAAGATATGAGTTATGAGTTATGAGTTAAATCAATAACATAATACTATATATGCCAAACACAAAATCATTCTCAAGAGATGCAAGCCAAGAAGAATATAATGACAAAAATGATAATTGTTGAACTAACTTGTGTAAAACAGATCATAAGTTGCATTTTGAGCTACAAGAACTACATAGTACTATGACTAGCAATGATCAATCAAACAGAATGCTCAAAATAAAATAAATATCATTATGAGAAACCTAAACAACTACTCTCTCCAACCTATTTTTGAGCTGTGAAATCCAAATGATCTTCATTGTAATGCTACATATAGAATGCAACCATGAAATTCAGCCAACATAAGGCAAAGATTACCCTTGGTTCTTACCTTCTTACGATGCCGCGGTTATCGCTACGCCCGACTTCGTGGTTCTCCCCTTGGTGGTGAAAACTTCGTTGAACGCCCTCGCCACGAGCTTTACCAGCCTGTACATTCCACAAAGCACCATGAGCAACAAAACAACAATCGAAGGAAACCCCAATCCAATTGATGAACTGAAATTCCCCCCCTTTCAAAACTGAATCAAGCAACAACACAACATCACTCGAATCTCCTGCGGAATCGAATAATCAACCTGCTGAATGGCTCGATCGAGCGAAACTTCGCTGCTCTACCGAGCGAAAGGGACCCTCGCTCGAGCTGGCGGAGCAGTTCTGCCGCTCGCGCGAGCTGGCGGAGCTGCTCTGCCGCTCGAGCGAGCAGCCGTCGCCTAGATCTGCCGTAGATCTGGGCGACCGACGCTCGCTTGGGCATGGTTCTGCTCGCTCGAGCCGGGCAGAGACGCCGCTCCGCCGCTCGAGCGACTCGAGCCGCTTCCGCCGAGCGACCACGGCGGCTCGAGCTCGGCGGGAGCGGCTCCGGCGAGCAAACATCGCCCGGATCTGCGGCGGATCTGGGCGAGCTACGCCGCTTGAGCCTCAAGCGAGCGTCCCTACGCGTCGGCGAAGGTGGCTCGGATCGAGCGTCGGCTGGGTGGCTCTCGCCGAAGCCCTCGTCGAACGGAGAAGGAGAAGAAGGAGGAGCAAGTAGAAACCGGATTCGGAAGCTTCACCAGGCGGTGAAGGAGCACTAGTTGTCGGCGCCGGAGAGTCAGCCGAGTGGGGGGCGCCGGAGAGTCAGCGGAGTGGGGAGTCGCCGGAGAGTCAGCCGAGTGAGAGGCGCCGGAGAGAAGAGAGAGATGCCGGAAAAGGGAGAGCAGGAACGAAGAGAAGGGCACGAATGAAGAAGCAGGAACGAAGGAGTGTTTTCCGGTTTTGTTTCTTTTCATTTTTGTTTCTGTTCTTTTTAGGCCTTCAAGAAGTGTTTCTAGATTCCAGAAGTAAGTTTTTTTTGTTTCTTTTTTTTTGTTTCAATTTTGTTCCGGGAACAAAAAAACAAAAAAAGTGTTCAGAAACAGAAATAAAGAATAAAAACATGCAGGCCCAGAGAGTAAATCCAGTTCTGCAGCCCAAAGGGGAGGTTTATTTGTCCTTTTTTTTTTTTCTCTATAATGTTGTCCAACCCAAGTCGACGTATAGAACATTTTAGGTACTATGTTTGCTTGAGTCTACGTCCCCATTGTTAGAGTTCACGTAATGAGATTTCGCACTGACATCATGATCAGATGCATCTAGATTTAGGTTAAATTTTAAATAACGACATGAAATTAAGTTATTCAAAGAAAAACTAAATTTGATTGTTTCAAATAAAAGACTCAACTCGTCGACAGGCTACATTTTTGTTGGCCGATTTTTTTTTATGAATTATAATGGGCCAAGTTTATCTATAATTTGTGGTCGGGTAAAAAAAAAATTCGTTTCAAAAAAGAAATCCCCAAATTGAATTGGGATTTTAGGGTAGCGAACAGAAAAATTGGGATTAGGGTTCCTCTTTCTTCTTCTTCCTCCTCCACTCCTCAAGCAAATTAGCCCTCGCCCGCTCCGCGTGCACGGCCCTTGCCTCTCCTCGCCAAAGAGAATGCTCCCTGCATTGTGTTTGTTGATGCAATTGATGCGGTGGGGGCGGCGGGGAGGAACCGGAATTGGAGGAGGAAATGATGAAAGGGAGCAGACCCTTATACAAGCTGTTGACAGAGATAGATGGATGGTTTTGAAGGAAAGACTGAGCATCGTTGGCTGGCCGTCGTGGGAAGACAGACAATCTCTTCGAAGGAGATTGACATCTTTTGCATACTCATCAGCACCAAAATCACGAGGATGATGGCCAGAAATATAATGTCGGAAATGCTTGCGGAAGACATCGATGATGCCATGAAGAGAAATTTTGGATGACCCGCATGAAATTGCCCCGAGTCACATAAGGAGTTCCCGGGAAGCCATAGACAAGATTGTGGAAGTCCTCCTCGAGAAGGAAACGATGACTGGGGAGGAGTTCCGCGCTGTCCTCTCTGAGTTTGTCGAAATTAATGCTGCTGAGAATCGAGTTCCTCCTTCAGTTCCATCTCCTGTTTCTGTATGAAGTTGCATCAGTCAGTCTCCGGCTGGCAAATACCTCGACACTCGGTCATACAACTCCAACTGATTAATGCATGAAGAGTGTCCTGGAAAACAGAAGATTTCATATGTTGGGCTGTTGTTATTTGTTAAGAACCTGTATACTTTAGCATCACATACTTTATCTGTTAAGAACCTGCATATGAACAGCTCGCCTGTAATGCAGGATTTCACGAACCATTGGATACAGCTTGTGTATGTTTTCACCTCATCAGGAGGAACTTTCGGGAAAAAATGCCGTTAACTGTTTGAATGATGCTGTGCATCTCTTGCGAAGAATCATGGAGTCTCTCTTCTAGATGCCTTTGTACCGAGGCAGGAACAGAGTTACTTTAGGAAAGATCCTGGAAGCTTACTGTGTTGATGCCGTCTTTTGCATGAGGAGGACGGCAAAAAGCTCGAGTTACCTTCTCACTTCGCAGCATACCGTCGGAATGCTTTTGCCCGAGTGGTCACGGATCGATCTGTCTCCCGATGGCAACCGGTTGATGGTCTCGTGTTCATTTACGACAGGCATTCTTCCAAAGCCCATCCCACAGCATCCAATCTAAAGCTTCCAAAGTACAGATACGACAGCCAATCACAACCTTAAAAGTGGGAGTACATTATCACCATGAAATTATCAGTGCGCTCGATAGAATCTTCTCTCTATTTTTGTTGAAGGTCGGCTTCAGTTAATCTTGTTCTTCGCAAGAGCCCAGCGATGACTTGGCGGGAGTTCTCATCACCAATGATTGCACGCCAACCATACAGCACAAATTTCATCTAACCTGCACAATTGACCATCGCTAAAGTCGCAAAACTCCATATATTTAGGAAGCTATTTGGTATGATCTTTAACATGGGGAAACTTCATAGCTCAGCTCAGCCCATGCACAACCAGTCATCAACGTCAAGTATCGAACGAAGTCAGAAATTTCCATTCATTTAAATGATTTCGCAGCCCATCCATCCACCATTCTTTCAGTTCATAACACGCATAATACACTAAACAAACTCTAGTTTAAGATTTATTTTGTTCTCTTAGATATATATAGAAGCCCGATTTGAAGTTAAATTCTTGTTTAGGGCCAGACCAGACTAGCCTGGCCTCGTCTGGCCTTGCCTGGGCCTGTTTGGTAAAAAAAATTATGTTTCCCGGAACAACTATTTCTGTTTTTTTATTTATTTTTATTTTAGGGAACAAAAAAAGAATAGAAACTTATTTGGTAAAATTTTTATTCTCAGGAATAGATTTGGAATAAAAATAAGAAGCAAAAAATATATATATATAGTTTCTTGTTCCTAAGAACAATTTTTAGAATCGGTTCCTATTTTTTTCTTTTCTTTTCTCTAATTCTCTTCCCCTTTCTTCTTTTTCCCTTTGGCCGGTGACCTCATTAGAGCGTCGCCGGCCCCCAGCGAGGTTGACCTCGCCCAGCCAAGGCGAGGCCAAGTCTCGCACGGCCACGACGAGGCTTGACCTCGCTAGCCGGCGCAAGACTCAGCCTTGTCATGCTAGGGCAAAGTTGACCTCACGTTACTTAGGCGAGGCCGAGGCTCGCCTTGGTTAGGCGAGCTAGCCATACCTCACTTTGGCTCGGCGAGGCTACGGCAAGCTCACCGGATCTCACCTAGCCGGTCATCGGCCACAAAGTGGTGGGCAAGATTGGCTACAAAGAAGGAGGAAAAAAAAAAAAAAAAAAAAAGAGAAAAATAATAATAAAAGTATTAAAAAATTAAAAGAAATAAAAGAATTTAAGAATTTTACCAAATGCATTTCTATCCCCTAATAGAAATTTTGGACGAGTTATTAATCTGCGTTCTTTTTCTCAGAAATTGTTCTTGGGAACAAAATCAGAAAAAATCATTTTTTGATAAAAAATTGTTCCTTAGAACAAAATGATTACCAAACGCACCCTTAATTTAGAAGACTTTTTTCCTTTCATGAAAAACATTTTTCCCAAGGAATTCATTTTCCGTGAAACGAATGTTGGAAAATCTGGAAAACGTTTTCTCGGAAATTATTTTCCGCGAAACGAACGGAGCCTTAGTGTCTGAAAATTTTGGGTTGCTCTAAACTTGATATATTGTTTGGTCGAAAATTTTGATACAGTTGTGGTGCTATGACATTTTCCCCATTATTTTCATCAATTTACAACGAATATATCATGAAAGTATTTTAATAATTATCTAGTTTGAGGATATCCACACACACACACACACACACACACACACACACACACATATATATATCTTTTCTATTGAGAGTACTTTGGACATTGTGATTAATTGATCCTTAGAATGTACCTTTTTTATGGTATTGTTAGGAAATGTAATTGGCCTACCCAATCTTGCCTAGGACTAAGAGGTAAACAAGTGAGTTAAGGCAATACTTTTCACATGAGAAAGTCCAGCCAACTCATCCTCAACACAGCCTGAAAATTATTGTATACATTTTATATCATGCATGAGCTTAGTTAACACATTAGGTCCGATCTTCAGACTCAACCTAACCAAAACCCTCCCAATGATCACCTCCATACTACCAATTTATAATATGATTGTTCGTGATTTTCTAAAACCTTAATTAATAACCAATCAAAGAGTAATTATTTACTAAAGTGGCTTGATAATCAAACACTCAAATTTGTGTGCTAGTATTTATCGAGAGGATGGGCAAGATAAGGCCTTACCTTCGGCAATTTTTTGATTTGCAAATGAAAATGTGGGGTTACTGTTTTGGACCTAATTTAATCCCAATTCATCAATTTGGGGCTCGGAAAGGGCTAAACAACGTTGTTCCACACGCTTTTAATGACATCATTTCCCTAGGGAGCCTAGTCGAATGATTTTAGATTAAGTTTAATGTCATGTTGGATTTTTCGGTAAGGGAAATTTCGATGTTAATCACGTGAACATTTTCTAAAGATAATAGGACTTAAGTGATCATTCGAAAAGTTACAGTACGTCCTGTGAAAGTTTTGACATTTTCCCGATTATTTTTACAAATTAAATGAACATCTAAAATCTGAGGAAATATATAAGCAATAAACTTGTTTGGGAAAAAAATACTACAAGTGTCATAACTTTCAGACGAGTACTCACTTAAGTGTCATATTTCCTTTTTCCAATTTTTTTAGTATGATTTAAATTTTCAATCGATTGATGGAGTGCTAAAAATTTAAAAAAATGTTAACCACAAGTTTATGCCATATCCAATTTCTGGCATTTAAGTAAATGATTTTGGAAATTTTTGACACTCTAGTGAATGCTTTTTAGAATTTATGACACCTAAATGGTTGAAAAAAAAGTTATGACATTTAGACGAGTATGTACGAAAGTTATGATAAGTGATATGTTTATCCCAATTTGTGTTTTTCTCTTTTCTATCGGAAGTTATATGGGCATTGTTATTAATTGATCATTAGAATGTACCATTTACTGATTGTCGATAGAGGTAATCAACTTACGAGCGGCCACTCTTGCGCTAGGAAAGTCTGGCCCCCTCATCTTTAACCAGCCCGGCCTAAATGCATTAGGCCAACTTGACTAGCTTGAGCCTTTCTAACGATCACCTCTATACTACAAATTTACTCGATTTCCTAACAGCTTAACTAACAACTTATTAGAGCATAATTAATAACTAAAGTGACTTGATAATCAAAGACTCAAATTTGCATGCAAGGATCTCATCGAAACTCGAAAGGCATTTAAAAGAAGGAACAAATAGAAGAGAACATAAAATAACATATAGGGATGTAAAGATTGACCGCCAACTTTCTGTCATGATTTTATTTCTTTGAGAAAATCTCCTTTGCAGTTTTGAAGAGGACAGAATAATCAAAGGTTACTGACATATGTATTTGAATGTTCTCATTTCTTCCCAAAGTACCATCGACAATTTATTATCTCTACATTAAATGCGAGGACAAGAGTAAAATAATAATTATAAGTCAAAATAATCAAATGGTAATATTCGTGGCGCCATTCACTGACTGTAATGCTTTTGCTCCTCTTCAGTTATATTTCCAACTCTCATTATTCGTTTCATGTTTTAGTCTCTACATGGTACGTACAATCTCACTGATTTTATGTACCCAAATAAACCGATGTTTAAATTTACGTATTCAATACACACAATTTGGGTTTGCACATATTTTAGCCCTACCATTAATGAGGTGAGTTATGAAGATTTCCTCCTTTAAGATTTTTAGGAAAACTGAAAGACTGGGGGCTCAATTTTCTAATCTTTAAAGAGAAAAAGGAGAATGATTATTTTGTGAGCACTAGAGATTCATATTTTATTTAAAAATAAAATACTCGTTGAAAAATTCTTTTTGGAAGAATGATCGATTTCACGAAATTTAGAAGTTCATTTTCTGACCGATTCAATTCATTTTTGGTCAACCTAATTAAAAGCGTATCTTTCATAGTCATCCTTTAGAATTATGTCCTTATCATCACTTGAGCAAGCAACATGCATGCAGCTTCAATAATGAACGATAACGAAATATTAGATGACGTGATTGCAACAATTTTGCCCCTCTCTTAAGCATCATGAGATCAGTGATCAAAATGAAGCAAGTCGAGCCATTTTTTTTTTAAAAGGGGATTTCTATAGTTCATTGGGTATTTGATTTGTCGTAGTTTGATCGTAAAAATAAGCACATTTCATAGTAATTTCTCTGAAAATAAAATTTAGGATGAGTAAGATCTAAATAAGGTGTGGAATTAATCTAGTGAGATTTATTTCCTCCTAATTACATTAAATGGATTGCCAAAGAAAAGATGGATGGGTTGTAAACTTCATCCTCCTGTTCAATGCCTTGCCATATGAGGAGGTTCCCCTGTTTCAAAAGCCTAGCCACCCTCCCTCCCTCCCTCCGTCGCTCTTCCCCTGCCTCTTCGTCCTCCTCTCCCTCCTCTGCAACTCTCTCTCTCTCTCTCTCTCTCTCTCTCTCTCTGCCCACGTGTAAAACCCTCTTCTAGGGTTTTGCAGTGGTGCCCGGCTCGTCCCTCTTCCGCTCCCCCGGCGAGCGGGTTTTCTTGTTCTTGATTCTCGGCGAATCTTGGCGTTCGCCCTCTTTCTGTGATTCCGGCCACCTGCCCATTTCTTCTCCCGTGCCGGGGTCTCGCCAATCTTCCTCGACTCTCCGGTTGGGCATTGGCGGGTCGGTTCCCGGGAGTTGCCCCGGTTCTTGATTCGGCGGTGCGTCGCTTCTCCAATTGAGGCCTCTTCACGTTCGAAAGACCGAATCTTGATCGGTTTCGCGACGTGGTTGTTTCGTTTCTTCGGATGGCTGGGTTCTTGGTTTGATGCTGTGTCTCGGATTCGGGAGCTATGAGCGGGTTTTCGGTGGATGAACGTCGTTGTTAGGGTTTTCGTCGCTCCGGATAAGTCTGAATTGCTGTGCGGGCGTGTGTTCAGTTCTGATGAATAGCGTATTCAGCGAGCAGATACTTGCGGACAAGCTCTCCAAGCTCAACAGCACACAGCAGTGCATTGAGAGTAATGCCACCTTAGTCCTCGTCCTCTCTTTGTGTGCACTCCTCGTAAGAGTATTTTGTTCATTTCCGCATCTTGGTGTTGTCGGAAACCTGTTTTCTTAGTGAATATCTTGATTAGGATATGTGTAGGATGATGGCTATCATGGTTAAGATTTCGTATATATTCATGCCTTCATCTGTAAGTAGTTAGTTAGATTCTATTGGAGTTGTTCTGGTCCCCAATTGGGATTATAGTCTTAAGCATAGTTTTTGAAATTTGCAGTTTCTGGTTCTCTATGGCCAAATGTTGCACATTCATTTTCTGTTCTAAGTTTTTCTTGAATCCCATCGTTGTTATATTGTTCAAGATGATTACTATTGATCTAGGGACTTTAGCAGTTGGCCAATAAAGTCTTTGGTTTCTCTGCATCCATTGACGGTTATATGTTCTTTAAGATCCGGATTTGCAAGACCCCTGTACTCTGTTTCATGCAATTTGACATTTTGATTGTTAGGGTCTAGGTTTTGTCTGAAGATAAAGATGAGTGGTGTAAAAAGTTGAGGTTTGTGTATAGTGAAGGAAATGTAAAGCATGGGTAATATGCAATTTAGTTCATTGGTAGTAGGTTTTGCTTTTGGGATCATTTCCTTGCCTGTCATCATATAGAATCCTGAAGCAGTCATTTATTCTGATGTGCACAAACACTGTCAGTTATTTGAAATATCTCTTGTTACATCAAGGTTACATTGAACTTCAGCCTAGACCAGGAATGGTTTTTAATTTATTGCTGTGATTTCTTCTATGTCTGTCCTTATCCTGATTGCATGTATCAACTGTTTGATTCTTATGGTTTTGTTTTCCTTTATGCACTGTTCACAGCTCTGTCACATTGGTGTATATTTCATCGAAGTAAGGCGGAGCTGGTTGTTGCAACATGGGATAAGCAATTTCACAACTCAGAAATGGTTCAGAAAGTTCCTCTATTATATCTTGCGAATGATATACTGCAAAACAGTAAGCGCAAGGGAAATGAATTTGTGAATGAATTCTGGAAGGTTCTTCCAGCAGCACTCAAAGATGTTGTTGAGAATGGGGATGATCATGGGAAGAACGTCGTTTCAAGATTGGTGCGTCTATCATTTAATATTCTTGCATGTGTGTTGTGCTTCTTTTCTTTTCTTCTCTGAAGCTGTGTATGTTTGTATAGAAACTTTATAAGATATTGCAGGTGAAGTATGAAAGTTCTGCAAATGCAGTTTTGGAACTAGATAGAGCATCTCTTTACCATTTTCATAAGCAGAAAAGATTACTTATTTGATGTTTTTTTGGTAGGTTGGTATCTGGGAAGAAAGAAGAGTATTTGGATCCCGTGCACAGAGCCTCAAAGATTTAATGCTTGGAGAAGAAGTTCTTCCACCCTTGGAATTAAACAGAAAGCGTTCACGCTCTGTCAGGATTGTTAAAAGGGATTCACGCTCAATTAGAACGGTTAGAATGAGAATGTTACTGCATGATACTTGCTTTCTGTCTCAAGTAAAGTGGATTTTATTTTTTTATTATTCTAGAGACTTTCTTCATCCTGGCTGCATGCTTTTGTCCTATTCCCCTTGTGAGATTGGAATTGACGCTAATTAGATGTTATCTTTTTAACATCAGAAATTGTCGATTGGATCAACAGCTGAAAAAATTGTTTCGGCAATTCACCTGGTTCTTAGTGAACATCCTAATGAGGATGTGGAGATGAGTAACTGCAAGTCTGCAGTCCATCATGTGAGGAAGATGGAGAAAGATGTTGAAATAGCCTGTGCGACTGGTAAGCTGAAACTAACTTGTAGTTAACTTTGGGGTGGACTTCATTCTGCTCGAAAGATTAGTTCTTCAAATTTCTAGCGTCTAAGTAAAGCATTTTGTTATTCAAGACTTGAGATCTAATTGGTCCTTGTCTGCCTTCAGCTAAGGATCCAAAGAGGAGAACATTGGCTAAAGAGCTTGAGAATGAAGAGAACACCTTAAAGCAGTGCGTTGAGAAACTCAAATCAGTTGAAGGAAGTAGAGTATCACTTGTATCTCATTTAAAAGAAGCGCTGCATGACCAGGTATATGATTGGAATGATTATAGATTATTCTGCTCTTTGCAATGAGCAGAATAAGGTTATTATTACAAATTCTGCACGTGTACATTACATATTTGGACACTCATCTGTTTATTAGTCTGATCTTTATCTACCTTTATATTTTTTTTTTCAGGAATCTCAGCTTGAGAATGTTCGAACTCAAATGCAGGTATGCATTTTCTCAGTTTAGCTTATTCTCAAATCTTTGTGAACTCAAATATCCATATTGAATTTTTCCTGTCTAGATCCTAATGTTTAACTACTTAAATCATTTGTCTTTTTGCTTGCATAAATTATTGATGAATCTTTAGGACTAGTAACTATAAGATGTCTTATCACAATTAGGTGGCGCAAGCACAAGTGGAAGAAGCTGAAAGTATGAGAAAACGGCTACTGGACGAAGATTACGTATTCAAATCGCCCACCTCTGCTACTCAAGGCCTTGATATAAATGCACAAGGGGGACAAACGCCCAAGAGGACAGCTGCAGCCATTGCAGCTGAGGTTGCAGACAAGCTCACAGCTTCTAGCTCCTCACAACTGATTATGAGTTCAGTTTTGTCAACATTTGCTGCTGAAGAGGCAAAGACTGCTGGGCATACAAACAGCTCCAATAAATCAGACAAAAAAACACCAGTATCAGATGCTAGTGCTTTTATGCCATCTCAGCAACATATTGCTTCTTCGAACCACTTATACCAAGCCGTCCTCGTTAACCATCAAACCATTCAGCAAAATCAAGGCTCGGTGGTGTCTCATAGTCATCAATATTTAGTTCCAAACCAGCCTCCTCAGCAGTATTTGCAGCAGCCCTCTGGAGCAATGATGCCCTCCTACAGTTATGTTAACTTCCCAACCATGTCGCCCGGACCACCCCAACCGCCACATGCGTTGAGTGCAATGGTGCCTCTGAGTCAGCAGTCGTTGCCCATGGCACAGAAACAATCAATGGCTTTGCCTCAGCAGTCTTTAACTCCACAACAACCTGTGCCCTTGAGTCAACAACCGCCCATACCTCCTAGTTTTCGGCCGCTTCAGCCACCAGGCATGGTGTATTATAGTCATCAGCAACATTCCCAGTAAAATGGCAAAAATGAGGATTCATATTCTGTGGCAGCTTTTTCAGGACAAATTTGAGTAATTTTGTGGAGAGTTTGGTTGCCAGTTAACAGGTGAGACCATTCGAAGTATCATACAAAGCAAAAGCATTCATAGAGCGGCTGAAATAATGTCATTTTGAGGTTGAATTATAACCTTGGATTGTGTTTCGAATGTAGGTTCTGTTCAATATAAACTGCCGATCTGGCCTTTAGTGCTCCCAGTAAAGCAGGCAAAAATCATTGGGTGCTCTCGACATGTACATCTACTCTCTTACGATCCACTGGTCTGGACATGGTGAGCATGTCGATCGTTGTGTGGTAGCAGGTAGTGTGTGCATATGAGCTGGTTTTGCGCTGATAGGTTTCAGCATTGATAACTCAGCTAATTGCTAGGTTAGTTTAGGATTAAACCGTAGGTTGTAAGCCAATTCCTTGAGAATTGGGAGAGAGTTATCTGGCATCCTGTAGTTTGCTGAGTCTTAGATCATAATTTCAGGTTTTTCATTCCAACTCAGAGTCCCCGCATAATGTCCATTCGATATTAAGAAATAAACAGACGAGGATCTGGAAACTCGTTGGTGTTTTTCAATCCTTATCGATGCGCAGACCTCAGAGTGAATCGAGCCCTTGAGACTCGGTGAGCCTGTGCCACTAGCAAAGAGGGTTCCTTGGTTTCATTCCGAGCCCTGCACAGGTTTTCCTTATGACCCTTGACTTGTGGGAGACCATTACTGTCGTTCCATATTTCAAAAACGAAGGCAAACAGCTACATTCCTTATGATTGTGATTGTGGCATGTGGGTGAAACGTGGAGACATCTCCTTTTGCTCAAATCACATCGACTCCACACACTGTAATTTGGAGGACGGACCGCATGATGGTAGCGGGTGGGTCGGATAGGAAGAGTCATTGGTAAAACAGCTCGGTTCTAGACACCATATGTGAACCACAGCTCGTCCTCAGCGCTAACAGCCTAAAAATTTTGGGTTAGGGCCGGTCTTCAGGCCCGTGGCTAAAGAAGCCCGGGAAACACGGACCAACTTGATTGTGCTTGCAAAACTCAAGAAAAGAATGCAAAAAAATAAAAGCATAGAGACCTTGTAATGCAGAAAATATCATATCCATACACAAAAGCCAAGTTAGCTAATAAAACCTAAAGGCAGAGAGAACAAACAAGGCTCGCAACCTCGGAAACATAGGCTCGAGGAGGTAAAAGGATAAAAACAGAGTAGGAGTGTCAGTTGAAATCCTGATTAAAAAACAAGAGGAAATTGTGCCCTTTACAAGCTAAATCATAATAAGTTCGGACAAAAAAGATCAGGGTGTTGATTTCAGATTTGATAGAGGAAATTTATCAGGACCTCTTCACCATATCTGTTCGGGCCAAGGATAGTACTTCTAAGGAGTTACATTGCCCAGTATCATAAAAGAGAAATATGTTCCAGAAATTATTCAAGCGAAATATATCACGGTACCAACCTCACTAGCAACCATTTCGGCAAAATGACAGAAGAATGGCCGATTTAATAAAAAATTGAACAAGTTCTTAACCTTACATACCAAATGCAATCGCCTAAACCTTCCAATTGGTTAAACCAAATCCTAAACCTTCACTTAAGAAAAGGCAAACAAGTACTAAATCTTTAATTTGATTTAATAAAGTCCTAAAGTTTTACAAAATGATGCAATTAATTTGTAAAGCACGAGTTTTAGGACTTGTGCTCTGCTCTATCCATCCATTTAATCATACTAATGTAAGTCAACAGTTTCCCTACCTTTCTTCACAATCTTAATTTCTCCATTTTCCTTATCCTTATTTTTGGGGAGAACAGTTTTATGTTCTCTAAGTTGCGGAAACAAGCTAAAAGTATACAAAGGCAGACCTGCCGACTCTGGTTCATACCTGACATTTCATTGCCTTCCTTGTTATGAAATCCCGAATGAAAATTGGCAGATGGTATACAATACTGCTCATGGTCGAATACTGGCCGTAGGAGAACCAGGCAGGAGGATTCTTTCTTAATATTGCAGACACAGCCTCCTTGGCAAACTCTTCAGTAGGGGTTGCTTTGATTCCCTGAGAGAAGTAAGCCCTGTCACGTATCACTGCCTCAAATGGCTTATACAGCTTCCACTCAGGCATCTTGTTGTAGCACGCAACTGCAGAACTTCCTATGTTCGATTTGATAGCACCAGGGGCAATGTTGATGACGTCGATTCCAAGTGGTTTTAGCTCCAACCTGCTCATCCCAAATAACGAAATGTCACCAGAACACTATTTCATTGCATTGACCTTGTCATATGAACCTACATCAACAGATTGGCCGCTACAAGAATGTCCTCTTGTTAGCATAATGTTATTGCTAAGGTCATTTTAAGGACTCAAAAAGTACCCTTATTTTGCTGAAAAATATAACTCTCAAGAGTTACTGAATTGAACTAAGATATATGGTAAACAGAGGGAACGGCTATTTTATTCCTAGCGTATTCCTTCCTAAATACCTATTGCTTTGTTTGGTTGGTGTGATAAAAAGAGACATTCAACTAGGCTGTAGGTACTTCTCAGAGCTAATTTCCATAGCATTAGTCATTCCATTCCATTCCTATCCCATTCTATTCGACCCATCGTACAAGGCATTTTTTCTCCAACAAATGGTCAGAGCCTGGACATATACTAACCACCCTAAAGAAAAAGAAGGATAAAATCAACAATGCTCTCACCTGAGAGTATCAGTCATTGAATGGAGGGCAGCTTTTGATGAAGTATAAGAACCAGCCCATGGTCCATTTGTCAAAGCAGCAACACTCCCCACGTTAGCTATTTTCCCCCTTTTCCTAGTTGCCATGTGATGGACAGCAGCTTGTATCATTCTCAATGATCCTGTAGGAAAGATGGAGAAATACACGAGAAGGCTATACTTAACACTCACTTCACAGTTGCCAAGAGACTGAAGGAAAATTGAAATAGGAATTAAGCAAGTCTACATCATCTTAGATGGAATTCACCATTTCATAATGTATGTAATGGATGGACTGCCCATGACATCATGAAAATGAAGTTTACATGTATGTTTTGTCACAATTAACTAGGAAAATCCCCACGAGATCAGTTTAGACCTAAGGGAAGTCATTGATAATTTTCGACCAACACTTGCTCAAGGATTCTAACGCTGTATAAGACCCAGTAAATAGTAAATCTCGTAATCCAAAACTACAGCAGACACATTTCATCTGAGCGGCAGACAAATGTTTCCCAGTTTAAGCCATGCTTGCACAGAGAGATAGAACTTTGTTCCACCCATCATAAAGGAGTTGGATTGAAGCAGCAGAAAAGATCAAAGAGAAAATTCTGAAACTATAAGCTTGAAGTTGAA
Source organism: Eucalyptus microcorys (assembly GCA_014182515.1). Taxonomy (NCBI): domain Eukaryota; kingdom Viridiplantae; phylum Streptophyta; class Magnoliopsida; order Myrtales; family Myrtaceae; genus Eucalyptus; species Eucalyptus microcorys. Next base: position 5,580,320 of record CM024570.1, on the reverse strand, counting down.
CAGGGTGGCAGCTGAATGTTTTTATTTTATTGGAAACATTGACTGAGGCAAATAAGCACCCTTAGATCACATACTAATATGCAGTCTTATTTATTCTTCACTGCCATACTACTGTCTCAACTCTCTAGCACACACAAAAGGAGTGTGTGGTTCCTACGTTGAAAGGACATCTAACGTAAGTAGACACGATTCTAAACTTTTGGAACCTGAAACCTATTCCATGGCCCTTTGAAACCCCCTTTAAACAATATATGGGTCCACACAAGTCTCAAAGTATCCATTAGTTCCTCTGACAACATGTGATCAGTTTTGAGTTGAAACTGTCATGAGTGATAAAAGAGATGCAATCGTGTCACTTAAGTTAATCATCAAGGTCAAAGTATTTTGCAATATGCTATGAACATAGTCCCAGGCTAATTACAAGAATATGTAGCCACCGGTAAACAACATAAATACAGAATGAGTATGTATATAAACAGAGATGCAGAAAAATTGCCTAAGCGAACTACAGTTCTACAACTCTAATTTCAACCAATAGATCTAGAAGAATGTCTTTTTTTCTGGAGTCTTGACTATAAATAAAGGGATATTATCAATACAGATAGTAATCTTTTTACAGTACCTTATGGTCTGGATCAATTTAGAGATTTCTGGATGAAGAGAATTGACAATGAAAAATTTTCTGATTGAGAACATGAAATTACCAGACGTGATATTGTGAAAGAAAGCATTCTGAATTACTTTTGGTACTAACCTACCCCTTTTTGTGGTTCACTGGAGGATTTACATGTGCTTTCCATGTAATGTCTGGCTTAAAACTACTATAGACTGGATTGGCGAGGAGATGACCAAGAGCTAAACACCACAACAACTGAGAAAAATGCTTTACAGCATCTAAATATGCTGCATATGCTTTACAGCGTCTAAATATGCTGCATAAACCTATTCTGTGTTTTTAAGTCGAAATTCTTGTACCAAGACAAATGCACCATGGATAGGACAAAGTAGGAGTAGAATGCAGCTGAGTTGTTGCTATATCTCAGGATGCTGCTTTCAAACCAGGATACAAAGTTCATGTACTATAAGAATTCTCCTATGATACATCCAAAAGCTATACTGGACCCGAGAATGGGATCCTAAGAAATCGAGCTAAAGTCCAAGGGGGTGGTCGGGCAATGAAATTGTTTGCACCACCTGATGGTGTGGGGAACTGAAACTGTGTAATGTGTCTAAATCACACAAAGACGTCTCTATTCTTTCAAACACTAAGTCAATCGCATTGCTGTAATAGGGAATCGATCCCATGTCGTGTGTCTAAATTGGTCACACACATCTTCAGTCCTCAGACCATTAAGTCGATCCTATGTTTGCATCAGAAAAAAGCACATCCCCAAGCAACCATCTCATCCACAGGACGATCTATGTCATAAGAGTTTCCCACTTTCTGGTTGCTAGCAACAAACTGAGCATATCCACCATCAGCAGGAGAGACATTTTGAACAAAGCAGTAACTTCGAGCTGTCAATGAAAAGCCTTACAAGTAGCATCATGTGCCATCTCGTCCAGCACATTCACCGACAACAAAATCATCAGTCAACAGCTAACAAGGACAGTCGCTACATATCGCTCCACGTCCATAAACAGCTGATAACTTCACCCAGAACACCGCATTTCAACACAAAGCTCACAAATTGCCTCCGCACGTTCATCCCAGAAACCAAAATCAATCAACCCAAGAGCACACGTCAAGCAACGAATCGAGACTGTGCAGAGAATAGACGAATCATCAGCATTCATTACCATAGACGTTGGTATCGAACGTCTTCTGGAGGGCGGAAAGGGGGATCTCCGCGAGAGGTCCCACGCACTGGACACCGGCATTGTTGACCAGCACATCGATTTTTCCTAACTTGTCGATCACGTTCCCGACCACCCGCTTCGCGCTTTCCTCGGACAGCACGTCGAGCTCCTGGAGATGCTCGGGTCCCCGTCGAGGTCGGCCATGGAGGCGCGGGACCGGCTGGCGGCGACGACGCGGCAGTCCCGGGTGGCGAAGGCCCGGGCCATGGCGTGGCCGATGCCGCCCTGGGAGCACCCGGTGATCAGGACCACCTGCTGCCCGTCGTCGCCGCCGCCGCCGCCGCCGCTCGCCATCGGAGTCGAGAAATGGGTAGACCCGGATTGAGATCGAGACGCGTAAAAAGGCAAGGTTTAACGGTGACAGCGAAGGAGGCGAGAGTATATAGCTGCTCAGCCTGCTCTGCGTCGTGGAGTATTGCGGTGCGCTTTGTGGTGGGTGTGGCTTTGGCTTGGTCAGTGAGTCAACCCAGCAAAGCTTCTGGATAACACTTTCATTCCGTAATTTCCTTTTTATTTATTTTAAATTCTATTTTTTAAAATTAAATTAATATCAGAAAAATCACAAATTAATATATCCGTGACAAATTTACTTTGAATTAATTTTTTTATCGTAAAAAGTTCTAAATTAATGCACTTACGACAAATTTTTTTGTGATTACTTTATGTTAAATTGTTGATTAGATGACGCGTGACTAATGATGGATATATCAGTTTATGCTTTCTAACGATAAAAATTAACGAATGACAAATTTATCATAAATGTATCGGTTTGGGATTTTTTTTGATATTAATTTTTTTTTTAGTCTAGGGAATTTTTTTCTTTTTTTAAGGCGAAAAATATTTAATCATTGAAACTAACTTTACCACCAAGCCTTAGCTCACAACTTGGTAAAGCTTGCATGGGGTTAAGTCACGCGGCACGATCATTTGTGTGCTTTTATTCAGCAATTTCCTTTTGGCGGTCGCTTTAACAAATTTCTAATTTTGCATATTTAACTTTTATGCCTGTTTTGATGATAAATCTTTCATCGATATATTAGAAGTAAAAGAGTTGTACATATTGCTCCAACAAATCAGACAAAACATCTGTATCAGATGCTAGCGCTTTTATGCCATCTCAGTCACATACTGCTCCTTCGAGCCAGTTATATCATGCCGTCGTTGTTAACCATCAAACCATTCAGCAGAATCAGGGCTCGGTGGTGTCTCAAAGCTCATATTAACTTCCGAACCAGCCTCCTCAGCAGTATTTGCAGCAGCCATCTGGAGCAACGATGCCTTCTTACGGTTATGTTAGGGCGCGCAGGTTTGTGTTTCTTTTTTTTTTTAGTTCATGAACAGGTTTTCTGTTTTTTTGTTTCTGGAAATAAAAAAAGAACAAAAACGCATTTGTTTGCGTTTTTGTTGAAAATCTGTTTTTTTTTGTTCTAACAAAATTAAAACAGAAATAAGAAACAAAAAAAAGTTGTTTTTTTGTTCCAAAAACGCTTTTCGAAGAATTGAAAGAACAAAAACACAAAAAACAACTTTTTTTTTCTTCTTCTTTTTTCTTTGGCAGGTTGCCGGCCTCGACCATGGCTGGCGACCAGCTGTCGAGGGCCGGCGACCTCGCCGAAGAGTCGCCGGCCCCCGGCGAGGCTCGGCCTCGCCTTGGTTGGGCGAGCTCGAGCTCACCCCGGATCCGGCGAGGCCGAGCTCGCCAAGCCATCGGTGAGGCTCGGCGAGCTTGGGCTCACCTAGATCCGACAAGGCCGCCGGCCCTCGTCGGCCGGTTGCCGCCATGGCCGAGAAACAGCAACCTGCCAAAAGAAGGAAAAATGAAAAATGAAAAAAGAAAGAAAAAAAGGAAAAATAAAATCAAAATTTAAAAAATTAAAACAAACAAAAAAAGAATACAAATTTACCAAACGTGTTTTCTATTCATTTTTTATTCCCTAACAAGTTTACCAAACGCTTTTTCTAATAAAAATTGTTATAGGAACAAAATAGTTTTTCTATTTCGTTTCTGCAACGATTTTGAACAAAAATACAAACAAACGTACCATTTTAACTTCCTAACCATGTTGTCGCCTGGACCACCCCCACCGCCACATGCGTTGAGTGCAATGGTGCCTTTGAGTCGACAGTCGTTACCCGTGGCACAGAAACAATCAATGGCTTTGCCTCTGCAGTCGGTTCCTTTTAACTCCACAACAACCCATGCCCTTGAGTCAACAACCGCCCATACCTCCTAGTTTTCGGCTGCTTCAGCCACCGGGCATGGTGTATTATAGTCGTCAGAACCATTCCCAGTAAAATTGCAATAGTGAGGATGCATATTCTGTGGCAGCTTTTTTCAGGACAAATTTGAGTAATTTTGTGGAGAGTTTGGTTTCCAGTTAACAGGTGAGACCATTAGAAATATCATATAAAGCAAAAGCATTCATAGAGCGGCTGAAATAATTTTTCTTTTTGAGGGTTGAATTGTAACCTTGGATTGTGTTTCGAATGTGGGTTCTGTTCAATATAAACCGCCAATCTGGCCTTTAGTACTCCCGGTAAAGCAGGCAAAAATCATTGGGTGCTCTCGACCTGTACATCTACTCTCTTACGAGCCACTGGTCAGGACATGGGGACCATGTCGATTGTTGTGCAGTAGCACGCGGTATGTGCATGTGAGTTGGTTTTGCACCAGTAGGTTTCAGCATTGATAACTCTGCTAATTGCTAGGTTAGTGTAGGACTAAACCAAAGGTTGTAAGCCAATTATTTGAGAATTGGGAGAAAGTTATCTGGCCTCCTGTAGTTTGCGAGTCTTACATCATAATTTCAGGTTTCTTATTCCAACTTGAGTCCCCGCATAATGTCCATTCGCTATTGAGAAATAAACGCTATTGAGAAATAAACAGACGAGAGGACCTGGAGATGTAGTGGTGTTATTCAATCCTTATCGATGCGCAGACCTCGGAGTGAATCGAGCCCTTGAGACTCAGTGAGCCTGTGCCGCTAGCAAAGAGGGTTACCTTTGTTTCATTCCGAGCACTACACAGGTTTTTCCTTATGACCCTTGACTGGTATGAGGCCATTGCTGTGGCTCCATATTTCGAAGACAATGGCAAACACCTACTTTCCTCAAGATTTTGATCGTGGCCTGTGGGTGAAATGTGGAGACATCTCCTTTTGCTCAAATTACAGCAACCCCACACCCCGTAAATTTAAGGACATACCGCACATAGGTAGGGATGGGTCGGATCGAGAGTCGTTGGTAGCGGGAAACACAGCTCGGTTCTAGACACACCATATGTGAACCACAACTCGTCCTTCGCGCTCACAGCTTAAAACTTTTGGGTTCGAGCCGGTCTTCGGGCCTGTGGCTAGAGAAGCCTGGGAAATCCAGGCCCACTCGATTGCACTTGCAAAACTCGAGAAGAATGCAAAGAGCATAGAGACCTAGAAATGCAGAAATATTTTATACACAAAAGCCGAGATTAGCTAATAAAACCCAAAAGCAGAGAGAACAAACAAGGCTCGCAACTTGTGGAAACATGGGTTTGTGGAGGAAGCAGGATAAAAACAGAGTAGGAGTGTCAGTTGAAATCCTGAAAAAAAAAACAAGAAGAAATTGCCCTTAACAAGCTAATCATAATAAGTTCGGACAAAAAGATCAGGGTGAGTTGATTTCAGACTAGATGGAGGCAATTTATCTGGACCTCTTACCATCTCTATTCCTGCCTATGATAGTACTTTTAAGAACGTTACATTGCCCAGGATCATAGAAGAGAAATATGTTCCAGAAATTATTGAAGCGAAATATATCACGGTACCAACCCTTATTTTTTGTTCTTACGGTACCAACCTCACTAGCAACCATTTGCGCATAATGACAGATGAATTGCACAAGTTCTTAACCTTCCATACTGAATGCAATCGCCTAAATCTTTCAATTGGTTAAACCAAATCGTTAACCTTTACTTAAGAAAATGCAAACAAGTCCTAAATCTTTCAATTGATTTAATCAAGTCTAAAACTTTACCGAATGATGCAATTAATTCATAAAACACAAGTTTTAGGACTTTCAATCCACTTTATCCACCCATTTAATCATTACTCACGTAAGTCAACAGTTTCCCCACCATTCTTCACAACCTTTTTTTCTCCATTTTCCTTATCCTTATTTCTGGGGAGAACGGTTTTATGTTTTGCAAGTTGCGGGAACAAGCCAAAAGTATACAAAGGCAGACCTGCCGACTCTAGTTCATACCTAACATTTCATTGCCTTCCTCATTATGAAATCCCGAACGAATATTGGCAGATGGTATACAATACTGCTCACGGTCGAATACTGGCCGTAGGAGAACCAAGCGGGAGGATTCTTCCTTAATATTGCAGACACAGCCTCCTTGGCAAACTCTTCAGTAGGGGTCGCTTTGATTCCCTGAGAGAAATAAGCCCTGTCACGTATCACTGCCTCAAATGGCTTATACAGCTTCCACTCAGGCATCTTGTTGTAGCTCGCAACTGCAGAACTTCCTATGTTCGATTTGATAGCACCAGGGGCAATGTTGATGACGTCGATTCCAAGTGGTTTTAGCTCCAACCTGCTCATCCCAAATAACGAAATGTCACCCAAACACTATTTCACTGCCTTGTTCTGGACCTTTATCGTATGAACCCACATCAATAGATTGGCCGGTACAAGAATGTCCTCTTGTTAGCATAATGTTATTGCTAAGGTCATTTAAGGACTCAAAGTTACCCATTTTTTTGCTGAAAAATTATAACTCTCAAGAGTTAATGAATTGAACTAAGATATATGGTAATGAGAGGGAACAACTATTTTATCCCTAGCGTATTCCTTCCTAAATACCTATTGCTTTGTTTGGTTGGTGTGATAAAGAGAGACATTCAATTAGGCCGTAGGTACTTCTCAGAGCTATTTCCATGGCATTAGTCATTCCATTCCATTCCATTCCTATCCCATTCTATTCCACCAATCATACAAGGCATTTTTTTTACAACTAATGGTAAGGGTGAGAGCTTGGACATATACTAACTACCCTAAAGAAAAAGAATGATAAAATCAACAATGCTCTCACCTGAGAGTATCAGTCATTGAATGGAGGGCAGCTTTTGATGAAGTATAAGAACCTGCCCACGGTCCATTTGTCAAAGCAGCAACACTCCCCACGTTAGCTACTTTCCCATTTTTCCTAGTTGCCATGTGAGGGACAGCAGCTTGAATCATTCTCAATGATCCTGTAGGAAAGATCGAGAAATGCACAAGAAGGCCATACTTTACACTCACTTCACAGTTGCCAAGAGACTGAAAGAAAATGAAATAGGAATCGGACAAGTCTACATCATCTTAGATGAAAAACTCCATTTCATAATGTATGTAATGGATGGCCTGCCCATGACGTCATTAAAATGAAGTTTACATGATTGTTTTGTCACAATTAACTAGGAAAATCCTCACGAGATCAGTTTAAACCTAAGGAAAGGCATTGACAATTTTCGACCAACGTGCTCAAGGATTCTAATGCTGTATAAAACCCCAGTAAATAGTAAATCCCACTGATCCAAAAATACACCAGATACCTCCAATCTGAGCAGCAGACAAATGTTTTCCAGTTTAAGCCATGCTTGCACAGAGAGATAGAATTTCGTTCCACCCATCATAAAGGAGTTCTATTGAAGCAGCAGAAAAGATCAAAGAGAAAATTCTGAAAACTACAAGCTGCAAGTTAGAATGGGGTGGCAGCTGAATGTTTTTGTTTTATTGGAAACATTGACAGTGGCAAATAAGCTTGACACTTAGATCACATACTAAAATGCAGTCCTATTTGTTTTTTACTGCCATACTCCTGTCTCTAATCTCTAGAACACACAAAAGGAGTGTGCGGTTCCTATGTCGAAAGGACATCCAACATAAGTAGACACAATTCTAAACTTTTGGAATCTGAAACCTATTCCACAACCCTTTGAAACCCTCTTTAAACAATATATGGGTCTCCACAAGTCTCATGGTACCCATTACTTCCTATGGCAACGTGTGGATCTGCTTTGAACTGAGAATCTTCAGCTGTAACATCCAGCTGTCATCAGTGATAAAAGAGATGCGATCGTGTTACTTAATACTCAAGGTCAAAGTATTGTGCAATATGCTATGAATATAGTCCCGGGCTAATTGCAAGAATATGATGTTACTGGTGAACAACATGCATACCAAATGCGTATGTATATAAGCAGAGATGCAGAAAAATTGCCTATGCGAACTATAGTTTTACAACTCTAATTTCAACAAATAGATCTAGAAGAATGTCTTTTTCCTGGAGTTTTGACTATAAATAAAGGGATGTTATCAATACAGATAGTAATCTTTTTGCAGTACTTTATGTCTGGATCAATTTAAGATTTTTGGATGAAGAGAACTTACAATGAAAAAATTTCTGATTGAGGAAATGAAATTACCAGACTTTGATATTGTGAAAGAAAGTATCTGAGTTACCTTTTGGTACTAAACTACCCCTTTTTGTGGTTCACTGCAGGATTTACCTGTGCTTTCCATGTGATGTCTGACTTAAAACTACTATAGACTTGATTGGCAAGGAGATGACTAAAAGCTAATCACCACGACAACTGACAAAAATGCTTTACAGCGTCTAAATATTCTGCATAAGCCTATTCTGTGTTTTTAAGCCGAACTTCTTGTACCAAGACAAATGCACCATGGACAAAGTAGGAGCAGAATGCAGCTGCGTTGTAGCTATATCTTAGGAAGCTGCTTTCAAACCAGGTCATGTACTGTAAGTATTCTCTGATGACACTTAAAAAAGCTATACTGTACCCACGATATGGAATCCTAAGAAATCGAGCTGAAGTCCAAGGGGGTGGTCAGGCTATGAAATAGTTTGTACCACCTGACATTGAGGGGAACTGAACCTGTGTATTGCGTCTAAATCACACAAACAAATCTCTATTCTTCAAATCACTAAGTCAATCCCATTTGGTGCAATGGGGAATCGATCCCATTAGATACACACATCTTCAGTCCTCAGACCATTAAGTCAATCCTATGGTTGCATCAGAAACAAGCACATCCCCAAGAACCATCTCATCCGCAGGACCACCTATGTCGTAAGGGTTTTCCTCTTTCTGGTTGCTAGCAACAAACTGAGCAGATCCACCATCAGCAGGAGAGACATTTTGAACAAAGCAGTAACTTCGAGCTGTCAATGCAAAGCCTTACAAGTAGCAAATTGTACCATCTCGTCCGGCACATTCACCAACAACAAAATCATCAGTCGTTAACAGCTAACAAGGACAGTCACCATAACTCTCACTCGACGTCCATAAAGAGCTGATAGCTTCACCCAGAACACCGTATTTCAACACAAAGCTCACAAATTGCCTCCGCACATTCCACCCAGAAACCAAAATCAATGAACCCAGTAACACATGTCAAGCAACGAATCGAGACCGTGCAGAGAATAGACCAAATCATCATCATTCATTACCATAGACGTTGGTATCGAACGTCTTCTGGAGGGAGGAAAGCGGGATCTCCGCGAGAGGGCCCACGCACTGGACACCGGCATTGTTGACCAGCACATCGATTTTTCCGAACTTGTCGATCACATTCCCGACCACCCGCTTCACGCTTTCCTCGGACAGCACGTCGAGCTCCTGCAGATGGAACCTCGGGTCCCCGTCGAGGTCGGCCATGGAGGCGCGGGACCGGCTGGCGGCGACGACGCGGCAGTCCCGGGCGGCGAAGGCCCGGGCCATGGCGTGGCCGATGCCGCCCTGGGAGCACCCGGTGATCAGGACCACCTGCTGCCCGTCGTCGCCGCCGCCGCCGCCGCCGCCGCCGCCGGTCGCCATCGGAGTCGAGAAATGGGTAGACCCGGATTGAGATCGAGACGCGTAAAAAGGCAAGCTTTTACGGTGACAACGAAGGAGGCGAGAGTATATAGCTGCTCAGCCGTCTCTGCGTCGTGGAGTGTGGCGGTGCGCTTTGTGGTGGGTGTGGTTTTGGCATGGGGAGTGAGTCAACTCGGCAAAGCTTCTGGATGGCTGTTTCGTTCCATAATTTCCTTCTTTTTTTTTTTTTAATTCTGTTTTTCTTTAAATTGGATTAATATTAAGAAAAATCACAAATTAATACATCCGTGATAAATTTTTCGAACTAATTTTTTGACTGCAAAAACTTTAAATTAGTGCATTTGCGATAAATTTATCCGCCGTTAATTTTTGTTAAATTGCTGATCAAATAACGCGTGGTTATTGATGGGTATATCGGTTTATACTTTTTCATGATATTAATCTGACTTAATGAAAAATAATAAATGATAAATTTATCATAAATATATTAATTTATATTATTTATAATATTTTTTTTTTTTTAAAGTTTAGGGAATTTTTTTTTTTTGACGGCGAAAAATGTTTAATCATTGAAACTAACTTTACCACCAAGTCTTGGCTCACAACTTGGTAAAGCTCGCATGGGGTTAAGTCACACGGCACGATCATTTGTGTGCTTTTATTCAGCAATTTCCTTTTGGTGGTCGCTTTAACAAATATCTAATTTTGCATATTTAACTTGTATGCCTGTTTTGATGATAAATCTTTCATCGATAGATTAGAAGTACAAGAATTATACATATTTTGATAATAAACGTTAAAAGAATAGTTTTGATTTAAAAGTTATTCATTAAGAAACAAATTTCGATTAGGGTTTCATAAAATATCTTGTTTTAAAACCTGTCGAGCCCTGCATGTTTCACGGATCCCACAAATTCCACGATGTAGACCCCTAATTTCGAAATTGAATATAGTAAGATCTAGGGTTTCAAAATTGGAGAAACTCAAAATTTCCTAGGTGGACTCATCGATGGCCTTGATCAAGAGCAAATAGCAAGGAAGCCGGATCCTCCGTGATAGAAGATTCTGCCATGGCATTTTTATAAATGATTCATTTATAAAATATTTTCATAAAAATAATCATTTGTATTTCTTATAAAAACAAATGAATAAAATATATTTTCATCATCTATGTAAATATTTAGACATAAATTACTATCGATAAATTAAAAAAATTCATTGACTAAATATTTTGAGCAATATAAGCCATTATTCTTAGAATATATATATTTTTAACTCATTCATTTTTCGTAAAATAAACGAAAGTTTGAAATACTCACAAACGCACTATAATTCTAGTAACCAAATGAAACTTCCATTTGGCCAGGGTTTACTCGTTTCTACATGATTAACTCTCAATTCAAGCACCTACCTTCATAAATGTTTGGCAATCTCACTTTCCACCATCGAGTAGGTGAGTGCTTAGTTGAGGCTAATCAATGCAATGCTTTGGGAGGTTGCATGTGATTTAGCTGTTCATAGATGATGATAGTCAGTCCCTTTGACTTAGAAAGATAGAGTCACTGACTTTGCCTATATTCATTGAAGGAAAGTGGCAAATCGTTTGATTCTATTTTTCTATTTCCACCGTCGTTTTTTACCATATTGGTTTATCATCTTTGTTATCTCTTCGATCGTTAATCAAGATCAAAAGTAAGCTTCCACAAGTCTTTCACGAATCTCAAAAGATCCATCAACCACTGTATTAGCAAATGCTTAGCATAAGGGCATCACAGTACCTAAACTTTTTGAAATTTTTTTATATAATATAGTCTCTAAACTGTATATTTTTCATGTTAGTCGTTCTGTCAAAAGGTAAAAATGAACATGATTACGTGGATTGCCACATAAACGCCACGTTGGTGCTGATGTGGCTGACTTGACTACTAAAGAGCACCGGAAAGTTGGACCCCTTTTTACATAAGCACGATAGCCCTCCTCCATCTACGTAAAACCATCTGCTAGATGGCAGACGGCTTGATGAAATAAATCTATAACACTATTGCCTAGATGCTCGCTTTGTGCCATAGATTTCCCCTTTTAGCGAAGTTCTCAAACAATCCAGGTAGAAGCACTGGTTAGGGTCTAATCTATTATGAAATGGAAGCAAATGGAGCGAAAGTAGAACTCTACACCATTTTTTGGCCATTTTTCTTAGTGCTCCTCTTTCTTAACCATAATAAGCATATTATTATTGGGGCCAGTTCCACATTATTTTTGTTTGGCTAAAATAGACTCGTTTTAAGATGATTGACCAAATTAGCCTTTTAACTCTGGCTTAGCATGTCATGATGTTTAGTGACGCATTACTTAGGCGATTATGATCCACGAATTGCCGCTTTCTTATCTTAGTTTACTTCAAGAGGTGGCGGAAATATCACATAATGTGCACTTTGTTAGAAACTCAATTTAGGAATTACTTCTATTTGTCCCTACTAGGAAAAATCAATTCTTGGTTCGGTTCGGTCTCACCCGAAATTGAGAATCGGACCGAAGGACCTAGTTCCCAAATTCTGGAATCGAGGATCGGCTTCTTGGTCTTGGGACTTGACCATCGATCGGGGAAAAGTGCCAAAAAAATCCTAAACCTTTTGGTTTTGTGCCGATTTAGTCCTAAACCTTTTTTTGGTGCCGATTTAGTTCTAAACCTTTTTACGTTGTGCCAATTTAGTCCTTTCCAGCCAATTTTAGCCGGATTTTGCTAATTGGACGCCGGTCGGCTGACATGGCCGATCGGCGCCGACGTGTACAACTTTTAATAATATTTTAATATTTTAGAATATTTATTTTATTTTATTTTTTTCTCTTTTTATTTTTATTTTTATTAAAATATTAAAATATTATTAAAAGTTGTACACATCAATGCCGATTAGGCCACGTCGACGACCGGCGTCCAGTCAGCAAAAATCCGGCCAAAATTGGCCGGAAATGATTAAATTAACACAACGTAAAAATGTTTAGGACTAAATCGGCACCAAAAAAGGTTTAGGACTAAATTGGCACAAAAGCCAAAAAGGTTTAGGACTTTTTGGCACTTTTCCCATCAGATCGGTCTAGTTCCCAAGTGGTCTAATGGAACATGTGGATTCACAATAATTCCTATTCTTCAAATGTGTTAAAACACATTAAATTCCACACACAAACACACTCAAAGACCAATTGGTTATTTATGGACAATCAATTCAAAGCTACCAAAAGTAGTGGAGGTGTGACTTGACTCATGAGAGGCGAACACGGAAAGAGTAGACGATGCGTGAGAAATAAAAATATATAAATAAAACATAATTGTTTCAATTTGGGTGGTTCGATTTCCCCAGGAACTGGAACCGGTCCGAAATCACCAGTTCCAATTTTATGAAATTAGGAAGTGGACCAATGCCTTTAGGAATTGCCCATTACTAGTTAGTTTGGTTCGATTTGGATAATTCCCAATTCGAGTAGTTGTTAGTTCAGGTGATTCATATTACTCACCCCTAGTCTCTTCAATCTCAAAATCAACAAAACTTCACAAGATTAAAAAAAAAGAAAAAAGGAAGCAAAGAGAAGACCAAGATTAAACTTTTTAGTAATACTATTTAACACGTCAAGTCATGAACAAATTAATAGTCTTTTGCTATCATATTCGTTCAAAAGGAAATCGCAGAAAAATTTATTAACATTTTCGAGATTTAGTTAAATCTCGTATCCAAATGAGAGATAATGAAACGTAGAGACAGAGATAATAATGTTTAGCCGTTGCGCTTAAAAATATATTGTTTTAGCAAAAAGAAGATATAGCCCGACTCATTTATATTTCATTTTCTCTGTCTTTATCATCACTTTATTGTTCCGTCTCATTAATTAATGTCCTTTTTATATGGAAAATATACAGGACTTAATAAATGTACTTCTGACATGCAAAAAAAAAAAAAAAAAAAAAAACACGTAGGATATTTACGTAGAAAGTAGAAACAGTACGACATACCTCGTAAAACACATAATAAATAATAATTCAATATTCTGTACCTTATTGTCCAATCATCATATTTTGTTAGAAAATGCACACGAAAATACGAATAGCCGGTCCTACATGTGCTGGCCTTGGTTTAATAGTCACTGACAATATAAATTTCTATGATAATTTATTTTCCTGTCCAAAATTATGGCATCCAATGCCACGGACAAATCCTCCCCAAAGCTTTTGAAAATCTACGCCCATCGCCCCTCGCTCGTTTCTCTTGCCTTTTTACCACGCGCGTTTTGGCTGTTTTTTCATGTTCGGACATTCCATGTACTGCGAATGAAGCGTTTATGTGGTAAATATCGTCTAGAACTTTAGGAAATTGATGGTGTGATTTTGACCAATCAACCAACCCGTTACACGTGTCATGGGGACATTGATAGGGACGGATGGTAATTTCCAACGGGTTTGGACAATACCCGGTGACGTTTTATAGACCGATGGTCTGATATTGATAAAACATGATTTCAACATCATTTCGTCTGAGCACACAATGACAATATCGATATCTAAAAGATTGTGTATGTATAGGTCTCTAAAATGGTATGAATGTCATTTGTAATACCGGGAAAGATAACACAAATAATTTTCGAATTTTAACTTAATATATAATGTGATTCTTGAATTTCCATTTATTCAATATAGTCTATTAACTTTTGATACATATTTAATTTAGTTTCCGTTAAAGTAATTAAATATTGAATCACATATTTTCATCTAACAGCTTATATTTTTAGAACAGTCAACAGTGATCCAACAAAATCTCACATGATATCAAAATAATAGGTTTTGACTTTAAATTTTTCCAGATCCCATTTACCTTTCAAATTAAATTTTCATGCTTAAGATCAGACTAAGCATGGGGGTAGTGTTAGAGTAATTAAATATTAAACCACATGTTTTCATCTAATAACTTAACTCTTTAGAATAGTCGGTAGTGATCCTACTAAATCTCTCAGTTTCTAAATTAGATGAAAATGTGAGGTTCAATCAGAGCACAAAATCCCGGTGCCTTGACTCATAGGTCGTGGTGCAGATTGATTTTCTGGTGAAGCTTCAACTAAGCTCGTGGTTCATACTTCAAGTTTTAAACCGTCTATGCTCCAGCAAATTTGTCAGTACTTGTCGATATTTGACAAGTTTCTTAGTTGATAACTATGGTTGATTCGTCAGTATTTGCCGTGCTTCTAATTTTATGAGCTGTATAAATTCATGTGATATTCTCCACAATTAGCTCCATCCTGCCTTTGGCATTGTAGTAAAACCACAAATGAGATTCCCATAATATTCAACTGGTTTAGATTACATTTGGCTCAAATTGTGATGATTTTATTTAGGGTAAATTTCTTTGTCGGCTTCCAAGCCTGCATTTATGGTCAGTCATAGCATGAGCTGTATATCCTGCTTAAATTAGCTGAATTTGTATATGCTGGCATCTTCCTCCCAAAATCCAGCACTGAAATCGTGAATAACAATGCCATAACATGTGAACCACTCATACAATTACTGTCCGGCCAAAAAAGTAGATATGTAATGTTTAATGTCTATCCCTCAATTCTCTATTGCTTTGGAATCGTTCCTGTATGATGAATGATTCATTATTACTCTAAAAGGCATTGACAAGCCTGTCCTTTTCAAGGATCGCATAGTTCTCTTAGCATTAGTATCTATAAAGAATCAGATCCTTCACAAATTAAATGGCAAAGAATATCAGATTATATGCTTATTAACCTCAGATAGTACACCGATCTAAGAATGCAATATTAATCCTAATGTAATAGAAATTCACAAAGCTTTCACTGTGCACACTAATCGACTCTCTAAATTTAATCAATTTACAAATAAAAAATATCGAACACCTTTGACATCTTTTAGAAGAATATTAGGGAAAATTATCAAAAAAATCTTAAACCTTTTTGTAGCCGTGTCAATTCAGTCATAAGCTTATTTTTTGACTAATTGAGTCCTAAACCTTTTACAATTGTGTTAGTTCAATTATTTTGGCTAAAATTGGTCGATTGGTGTTGACGTGGGTGCCGAACTTCATATTTGGAGACATTTTTTAATAATATTTTATTTTTTAAATTATTTTTTGAATTTTTAAATATTTTTTTACCCCCTCTCTCCCTCTCCCTCCTCCTCCTCCTCCCTTCTTCCTTTGACTCCGCGACCGGCCAACCCTCACCGGTCATCGGCGAGACAGCCACGTGAGCTCGCCTTGCTGTCGGTGGATGAGGGTGAGCTCACCCAGCCATTGGCGGAGAGGCGAGCTCGCCCGGTGACGGCGAGGCGAGCCCTCACCGATTTGACGAGGGCTTGCCCGCCGGGGCTGTGTGAGCTTGCCCTCGCCCGGCGACGGCGGGCGACCTCGCCCAATTGCCTCAATTTGGCAACCGGCCAGCCTTCCTTCTAGTCGATCATCGGAGCCAAAGGAGGGAGGGAGGGAGGGAGGGAGGGAGAGAGAGAGGGGTAAAAAAGATTAAGAATTAATAGAATAATTCAATAAAATAAAATATTATTAAAAAGTTGTCATTTGGCCGGCCGGCCAATTTTGGCCTAAGGACTGAATTGGAATAATTATAAAAGGTTTATGATTGAATTGACAAAAAAAAAGTTTAGAACTGAATTAGCACAAATACAAAAGGTTTATGACATTTTTGGTAATTTTCTAGATCATGGCCAAAGAAACTGTTAAATCCCAAATAGAGATAATTGTATTTGTCTCGACCATAATGACATTTTGAGTTTTCGTTTGCTCAAAAAGATGTGTAGTTTTCTATTCATTGTATCATACTATCTCTCGTGTTAATTTATCACTCAATGCTTTTAGGCTGTGTTTGGTTGGCTAGATAAAACTTCGGATATGATAACTTTTATCCTATGCGGTGTTTTGAGAGACACGAAAGCTGGATATGACCAGATGTAGTCTAGATAAAAAAATCCCACCTAGGGGTGGGATAAACCTAGATAAGATATGTGAAATTTTAAAAATTAAATTTTTTTCTCTTTCTTTCCATCTCCCATTGTCGCTACAGTTCAAATCTGGTTGGAGTCGTGGCGACCATGGGAAGACGGAGCTGACTAGGCCGGTGACACCGCTGGTCCATGATCGACGAGGTGAGATCTGGAGCCAAGGTTCATGGCGGAGCCACCATCTTAGTCCCGGTGGCTTGCAGTAAATGGCCGAGCCAACTCTTCATGGTTGCTCGCGTTGAGGCTTGTAAGTCGCCAGATCTAGAAATGGTAGTTGATCTCAAGCCTTCGCGTTGCAGATTTCATTCTAGGTCATCCATACAGAGCGACATTGAAGCTCAGAAAAGCAAGGAAGAATAGAAAGGCGCAGGCAAAAAGCTCAGGCGTTCTGAGATTATTTCCATCGTCTCTCAAAAAACTACCCCCTTCCCCTTCAATTCTCCAAATCCCATGTCGTCCTCTCTCCTCTCTGTTCAGCACACCGTGGAGACCCAGATTCTTAAATGATCAACTCAATAACCTGAAATCTCCGGCAAAGTGCAAAGCTTGGTTTTTTCTTGAGTTCAGTTATTTATCGAAGATCCACACGATCGGTTTTTTTTTTTTTTGGTGACCCGGGAACCGCCGTACAGCCGGCAGCAAGCGGCGGAAACCCAGAGCAACCCGCGGGGACCCACCTCCCACGGGCCGCAGGAAGATCCACACGATTGTTTATCTCCAGCAACGGAAGTTCTCAGTCCGCCTCGCTTCCCATAAATTTTTCTGCCTACTTTTAGAGTATTGAATTCTCTGTGGAAGCTGGGTTGAGCAAAAACAGCCTCCTCCTCTACTTCATGAGGAAGAGGGGATTTTTTATAAACACAGTTTATTCATAATTTTAATCTTGCAAATCCAATATTTATTTAGATAATATTTATTTATATTCATGTTATATCTGGACGTGAACAGATATTGGGTGGGAGAATTGAAATACTATCAAGCAAAAATATTTGAACGACCAAATGTAACCTTAGAGAATACTTTCTCCATCTTTAGTTCTTATTAGGTTTATCCCATCGGAAAATCATATCAAATGATATAAGCGAGACTAAAGAGTCTGATTGATGTTAGAAATCTTTCAAATCGACTAAGATAGTACTTAGATAGTAGAAAGAATTTAATAAGGTTTGACTTTCAGCTTTATAACAGTTTATGAGTGGACACTAAAAATATCGAAAGATGTTTACGGTGTTTATTTTAATGTTAAAAGTTTTCGTCGGCTCTTAAGTACCAAATAGGATAAAAAACAATCATTCAAGAAATTCTGACAAAAAAATTAGGTGGCTTTTAATAAAAAATCAGTCCACGTGGACTTTTTTGGCTGCTGTCCAACGAATGAGAAAGGAAAATATGGGCAAATTTTTCTTCCTTGATCTCTCTCCTCTGTTACTTCGTAAGCTCGCTCTCTTCAACAATGGCGTCGGCCCTCTTCCTCACCTGCACGCCCCCGGTCCCTCTTGCTCGAAAAACCCATCTAGTCATCCCCTCTCTCCGAATTTGACCTCCGCCCCTCCTCCATTGTTGCCACCAGTGGAGTCGCCACCAGATCTAGCCGAGCAACGCCGACGCTCACGAATCTCGGTCGTCCATGGACGAGTGCCCGTGTTGCTTGCAAGCCACCCGTATTGTCTCTGGCAAGCTTGGCCGAGAGGCCTTGTTGTCGTGTCTTCAATTTTCGCTTTTCAAGAGTTCGCCTATCTGTCTTGAATCTCTGTTCACCCACTCCCGAAGCTTCAGACGTGCGTCTCGCACCTCATCGATGTGGGCGGGCGAAGCGACGTCGTCTCGACAAGATTCTGGAAAAGCTGCGCAACGAATTCAGTTCTGGGGGTTTGACAGAGTACGATTCATTTTTTTTTGGGGTATATACACATACAACTTAGAAGGAGGGAGGGGGCACGGTCTCCGCAAACGCTTTTTTCGCGCGAAAAAGGAAGCAAAAGCTCTCGACAGCCCTCGATGTTATGGAGCTCCCAGATTATGTTCTCTATTCTGCGATTCGAGGACCTAAAGAACTCGGATTCGGCTCAACACACCATTGTTGGCTTTGATTCTCGGCTTTTTCGTCACTAAGAATCTTCCTTGTTGATCTGACCTTCGTTTGCCGCCGCCAGCACCAATTGATTCCGGAAGAGTGGGAGGCGCGCTCTGTTTTACTCTACTTCACGGCCGGGAGTTACAAAGTGATGAAACTGCTTTCGGAATCTATTCGTTCACTTTGATTCCCACCGGCGGTGATAACTAAACTTTCTATCCTTGATCTTGTCACAAATTGCAACTCCACCATTGTCCATATACGAGAGAGTGTCTTGACTCCTCGTTTTGTAGTGCTTAGACCAAAGTTGAAGTTGAGAGTTGACCTTCTCTATTATCAAGAAGGAGTGGGTTGGGCCCTCAAGACTGCGGAGGTCGGGATGAGCCGGTGGAGCAGCTTCTTCGTGGCTTGCCAGAACATGGTGTATTGAGGTGGAGGGATTCATTCAATAGCCGGTTAGGTTTTGCAATTGGGGCTTCTTTTTTTTTTTAATTTGGCGATTTAGGGTTTTCATTTTGAGGAAAGTACCGATGACAACGTTTCTTGCTCTAGATGTTGACTAGACCCTCCGGTGAGCCTCATCGGCTTAAGAAATTAATAAAAAAAAAGGCTACATCAAATTTCCGGCCATATAAATCGGAGTTAGCATTGAAAAGATTGTTTTAAAAAAATTTGGCACTTAAATGAGCTCTCGAAAACTTTTGACACTAAAGTGAGCATTTGAAACAACTTTTTGGCACTTCTGCTTCTCCTGCAGTTTACTAGCACATCTAATAATGACATTGAATATTGATCATTAATTTGCAGCGTCCACAATTTCAATTGAGCAATATCATTAATGATCTATGATTTGATCCACCAATTTTCCTTATAAGTTAAGTTATGACCAAAGATGTGCATTTTCATATAAGTGAATTAAATAATTCCCACCTAACCTACCATTTATCATATTGAATTCAAAATATCCTGGTGTATCCACTAATAAAGAGAATGACCAATTATTTGTCTATTTATACAGCTCATCTTTTGATTCTCCTCGCTTAAATATCTTATTAATCTTGAGCCATAATCTTATCTTTTTCCTTGTTTACAACCATCTCTGTCAACAAATGATGAAGTTATTCTGCCTACTTCTATAATCTTTTTACTCAAGAAACCTATTAATGCATTTAAACTATTGTCCACGGTTTCATAAAAAAATTATGGTCCACACTCCTTATGTCAGTAGGAGATGCACAATCATGCACTCCAACTTGAAAAAGTTGAATCAGCAAATTACCAAAATAAGCTATTTTCATGACCCCGACTATGCTAAAGGTATGAATTTTCAAAATTAACATCATTTTAACTTAATTATTTTTGTCTTAATCCGACTAAATATCAGTCCTACGTGTGAATTTGATGGTTGATGTAACTTCCCAACGCTAACTTATTGGTAGCTTGGTGACACTCACGGTATAACATTTTGAGATAATCTTGCTTTATCGGTACATTTGATAATGACGTCGAGTATGGATTATTGAGTTGCCGCATTGTCAAAGCAAAATCATCAATAATTTGTGGTTCGTTACGTCAATCATTTGTGATTTGATTCATCCATTTTCAAGTATCACTTGTCAAATCAGATAAGGGCTCACAGTAATGGTGTGAGCTTCCCTTAATTTTTTCATCCCTAAGAAATGAATTTTTGTTGCACGAAACATCCATCTCCTTTCTAGTTTATTATACCGATCTCTTATACAGTTGCTTCTAATTTATTTCTATGTCGCTAATGAAAAGTTGGCCATTCGTTAATGAAGCTTCTACAATCTTGCACTGCATGCTAAATAATCCAAGAAGCACTCCCCGACCCATTTAGCCCTTCGAAGACAATTTTAGTATCCATTTTCGACATTCGCTCTCTCTTCATTGGGTGATTGTTTCGCTAGAATTTTCCTATGACCAAATAGTTTTCACCAAAAGTTGTTCTTCAGTTTTTATTTAAGGAAACTAGACATCTGAACCAATTTTGGACAAAAAATATCATAGGCTAATAGGAATCTAACTTCTTCAATCCTAAAAGCACTGCATAATCTCAAATCAAGTCGGAATCTAATTGATGACAAAGCCTGAGAATTACAAACTCAATAACGTGACAAGGTGTAAGCAAGTTACGATGGAATTTAATCCACGTCACAGCTTGAGAATATAAAGATATAATCTCGGAATTTAATTGTCGATGTAATATCCAAGATAAAGATATACACTGTGATTTAATTGATGATAGATTTGAAAGTTACAACTAAAAAAGATAAAAGTGCAAGTAAATAAAGATAAAGAGTAAATCTGATTGATTTGTGTGGGGGGACTTCTGATGGACAACTAGCAGTATTTATGATAATTTATGGTAGCCCACCTTCTGATGGAACTTGTCGTCTATATTTCCTTCAGCCACTTCTGTAGGTTACCTTCACATCTCAATAACCCCTCTTGCCTCTTGTCTTTCTTCATAAACAGTAGCAATGGGTGTCCCATGATCTTATTTTTAGATTGTAACCGCTACCTAAAAAAACGTGCACCTTTGTTCTCAACTGCTTCATTATTTTTAAACTCCTAAACAGCTTGCCAATGGCCCTTCAATAAATATTCATCACAACAACTTTATTGGCTACCAACTTTCAACCCTATTTTAGTAAATGACGTGGAAAAGGGTAGTGATATTGATCTACAAGAAGCTCAAGAAACCCTTGAACTAGCGGAAGCTAACTTAAGAAAAACTGAAGGTAAGAGACAAACAATTGAGGCAAATCTAGCTCTCAGACGAGCTAGGACACGAGTCGAGGCTATCAATGCAATTTCATAATTAGTTGGTGCATACGAACAATCAAAGGAACTTCGATAGAAACAGAGGTTCTGTTTATACACCCCTTTTTTTTTTCTTTTTTTTTTTCTGTCGATTGAATACAATATTCAATACAATTCAAAAAAATTAACCGTATTTCGACAGCTGAATATGTGCATTGATGAACATCATCATTAATAAGCATATGTTAGTCCTTGCACTTATAGATGAGATGACGTATTTGCAGTGATATCCACATGCTACATGCGCGACTGCCCATTTTAGGTGCCATTCATGTGTTTGTCCTTACCTGCCTAGCAAGTGGATTATTATTGGTGTCACCAATGATATAACCAAGAGCCTCTGGCACCGCTAGGGTTTTGGCTTGTATAGCCGAATGACTTCTGGGGTTTCAAATTGTGTAGCTGAATCAGATGGAAATCTTTGTGATTTTCCTCCTATTATATTTCCTTCATGGTCACTAATAGTGAAAGCCTAAGCTCCTGGCTTCTTTTGTGATGAAAAGGCCCCATCTTAATTAATTTTTATTTCCCGAAGCTTTGGCGCTTTCTATCCGTCTGATCGAGATACGGAGTCATAATGTCTTCTCGAACTCAATTGCTCTTGCACCTTGTTAAAAGCTTTCAAGTTTGAAGTCACAGCTTGGATAAGTGGCGGGCTTCACTTGACAAAAGTTTGATTATTACCTTCATTCTAGATTTGGCAAAAGATTGTGGAAACTTCTTCTTTTAGACGGCGATGATAAAAAATTTGACCGATTAACTATATTTTTGAACCAATATTTTATTCATGACAATCTGGCTTTGATTCGCGCAAGCCATTGTGCCCGTATCCGATTTTCCCAAATGCAAAGAAGAAAGATATGTTCTGGAGTTTCTGGTTTGCACTTGCATATAGAGCACAATGGCGAAGGCAAGATATTTCTCTTATGAAGGTTTTCCATTGTGGGTAATGCGACTTGAAATAGGTTCCACAAAAAAAATGCTTTATTTTCAGCTGCACATCGAGAAACCACAAAGATCTCCATCGAGTCGTAGGCGCAGGGTGTGATGAGAAAGCAGATTCCTCGTTTTCAACTAGGGTCCTTTGCCTTGTCCCTCATGTCCGCTCTTCACAGTGGCGTCTATATCAGCCTGTCTTCTGAGTTTGCATGCCCAGGAAGAATTGCGAGAATTTCTTCTGCCATTTCTTTTGAAGAAATTTCTCTCATCAAAAGTACATTCCATGTCTTTGGTTGGCTTAGGATCAGCTGGTTAACTGTCGTGGGATTGCCTCTGTTTATGGGGCCTTGATAAGTTCCAGAATTTAACCATTTATCTTCCCATATGTGAATTCTCGAGCCGTTAGCTATCGTCTATCTCAATTGTGGTTGTTGGGAAACGGATTCCAAAAAAAAAAAAAATGATCCGATACTCAATCGAATACCGAAAAAACAAATGCGGAAAGCGTGCCCAGAAAACACATGTTACATCGATCATAAGGTACATTATGGAGTCGAACATACCTTGTCTTTCATAGATTAAACCGTGCAATTTGCAGAGGAATTCTGATACTGTTCTTCAAAGGTGCGTACTGTTTTTGGGAGAAATTGAGAGAGCGTAAAGGAAAAAGAAAACTGTGTTTTTCTTTTCTCAAAATTGCTACTTATCTAATTACCAACTGATTAGATATATTAACTGCCTAGATTTTCCCTTTTATTTTTATTTTATTTTACAGTAACTGCACTTCTCCATGGGCCCTACACTTACGGGCCAGGTTTTGGCCCAACATGGGCGGACGGGCTTGAATAAACCCATCAAATATAAAAACCCATCAGTGGTTCTAGTAGATCTCTTCCCACGAGTAAACTTTGCCAACCCCAAAATGATCCATGACTTCACTTCGCTTTCCAGAAGTCCGTGTTAGCAAAATAGATGGCTCTAAAACCCTGTGCCACAGACTCTGGCTGGGAGTGCATTCTCCAAGTTTGCTTCCCTAATATGGAAGCATCAAAGTCGTGCAGCTCTCTCGGAAGCCTAAGTCGCCATTATCTTTTGTTCTTGTTGAGACATCTTGTCTTTTCCAGTGAATCCCTTTACGTCCTTCTGTAGATTTTCACCAAAATGACACAATTTTTTTCCTCAAATCAATCTGCAGATAGATTTACGTACTTTAAAAACAGAATTTGCATAGTGGGGATGGATTGCACCGTGGCGTTTATGAGTACTTCCTTTCTAGCTCTAGACAGCATATTCTCCTTCCAGCTTTTAACTTTGCTATTAGCTCAGTCTAGAATCTAAGCAAACATTTCCCTTCTTAACATGTCCCAATTTGAAGGTATAACTATTTTTCTATATTTCGGAGAATCTGTATGCATAGATGATCTGCCATTGTTGCTTGTAGATTCTCTAAGCAACTTTACTAAAACAGATGCCAGATTTGTTTAAGTTGATAGTCTGATCGGAAGCATGACAATATTGGTTAAGCACGGCAGCAAGATTCTGACTCTCCTTCGCACACCCATCCAGAAAGAAAATTAAGTCATCTACAAATAGTAGGTATGCGAGTACTGGACATGAATTGGCGAGCCTTACACCCATGAGCAAAGCAACTATCTACACCATTGATAATAAAATAGAAAGGGTATTTGCAAGTATATACATAGATATGGGGGCACTAGATCACCTTGTCGAAGTTCGCATGAGGTCTTCCAACAACTCCATTGAATTTGACCGCAGAAGATCCTATTGTCATTCATTTCATAATCTGGCCAACAAATATTTCTTGGAAGCCCAATTTGTTAAAACATGTTTTATGGAAATCCTATTCTACTTGATCATAGGCTTTTTGCATATCCAGTTTTAAAACCCTTACCTTTTTCTTATGTCACTATGGACATGTAATCCGATGCTGCACTACCTAGACAATTAAAATGCTGTTCTTGATCATTCGGTCTTCAACAAAAGCACTTTGCATTGGCGAAATGAGCTGGGGTGTAACGGTTGGAACCTATTAGCTACAGTTTTAACTACTACTTTGTAGCTAAAATTACATAGACTCACAGTTGCAAACTTAGACAAGTCTTTCGGGACAGGGACCTTGGGAATCAGAGTCAAGTGTGTAGGGCTCATATTTGGATATAAAAGGCCATATAAAAACATATTTTGCAGCTCGGTTGAGACATCATCTTTCAAAATTTCCCAATGCTCCTGATTGAAAAGGCCATTCATGCCATCTGATCGAAAAGCGTTCGTTGGACTGTTTAAAAAACGACTGATTCAACCTCTTAAAAGGTGGAAACAAATTCTTATAGTAAGTCTGTGGCCATTTGCTTTATTGTTTATGTTGTGAAAAAGGCGAGCGATCGAACAATAATATAAACAGAAGAAGAAAATAAATTGGACATCAGATTTACGTGGTTCAGTCGTAAAGACCTATGTCCACAGGAAGAGCAGCACCAGATTTCACTATAGATCAAGCGATACAAGGAGATTACATACTCGAGTTACTCAAACACTCTTTCGGTGTTTCCCAAGCCCCAATTACACCCAATAACGCACACAGTATTTAGCCCCAAAATTCCTCGAAAATAATCTCTCAATCTCACGAAGGAATTACACGCAAATCTTACTACAAGATTTAATTGGCATGAACATTAAATTTCTTGGAAGTAATTTACGAACGAGAACGACAAAGAAAATCCCTCCCAAGCACTCGACGACAAGACGTCGCTTCAAGACCAATTCTTCATGATCAACTGTGGAACACCAAGCATTCATGCAACGCTTCAAGACAATTTGTGATCTACCTCTACCACCCATGGCCACAAGTCTATATATAAGTAAAACCCTTATTCTTTTGCCAACTTCTCATAGGATTCTGTTTCCTATCTAAAACGATTTTATTCAAAACATATCTATATATATTTTAAACAAAATCCAAATCCAAGTCAAAGTTGAACTTTCATATTTCAGCGGCTGAATTCTCCAATGCAGATTCAAACTTTGGGAAGTTGATATTCGGATCTTCTTTACTCAATTTCGAACGTCCGTAACATATCCAATTCGAATATTCTGAATTTCACATTTGACTCAAATTTGAGACATTTTAACAATCTTCACCTTGGCTCGACGTTGAGCCAAGTTGCAATCGTTTCGCAAAAATTCAAACTTTACTGCTACTTTCCCATAACCTCCGATGGGCTCAACCGCCAAAAATATTATCTAAGTTTAAGCTTCGTTTGAACTTCGCCATAACTGAGGACCTCATCAGAATACCAACTCCACATGTACCTTTAACTGCTCCGCAAGGATTTTCCGACATAATCTCCTTAACTGCAGATAAAGCAAAACCATTGTTGCATCTATATATGTTAGGAAATCGAATACGTACCTTGTTAATTTCAGCAGTTACAGCAACCATTGGCTCTATAGGCTCCACCTCGCTACATGCACCATTTGTGTCGATTACTTTACTAGTACTCGTACTCGTTAACTCATGAGTTTTTGGTCGCAACTCCACCTCAAGCTGAACACCGTCCATATCCATATTAACACTGCCACAAACACTCCTAGCAAGAAGTATCGGAGACTTGTCAATGGTAACTTCTCTGCTGTCAACATGTGAATTTATATCCGGGCACCACAACTGATTGCCCCACTCACCTTGTGCATAGCCATGGAATATGTACTTTGCCCTCCAATCAAGTTTACCATCACTCACTCGAAAATAACACGGGCAACCAAACATTCTAATAATAGAATAACCAGCAACGTTACCCGACCACACTTCTTCAAGAGTCCGCCTTTCAATAGCAGTTGATGGGGATCTATTTACCAGGTAGCTTACCGTACTTAGCACATCAGCTAGGATTCTCCTAGCAATACTAGCACTAGAGATAATTTTTCGGGCCGTCTCTAGTAATGTTCTTCTCGTCAATTCTGCAAATTGTTGTGATTTACTGGCACTAGTGTGGTGTTTCACTATGCCCTCTTTCATGCAGAATTTATTTACCAGTTCCGAGCAGAACTCCATGCTATTGTCAGTCTGCACATGCTTAATCGACTTACCAATCTCCGTCTCGATCAAAGTTTTCAATTGCGTGATCTTGATATCAGCATCAAACTTGTGCATTGGCACAAACACCCAGGTCTTCCTCGAGCAATCAAAAGACTCTCGAACAGATGTATCCGACGTCTCTGCAACGAATTTTGTCATTGTCTCACCTTGAAATTTATACATACCTCCATGCTTGATTCCTTTCATTATCACCAAGGCACCTCGAACAACCTTCATAACTTCACCTTTTGAAGAATGCCTGCAACCAGCTAAATTTAGAGCACCAAAGGAAATTATGTTTTTTTTTCAATTCTGGAACATGCCTCACTCTAGTCAATGTCCTCACGATACCATCATACATTATGATTTTAACATCACCAACATCCATAACATCGCACTCAGTGTTGTTCCCTAACTGGATTTTACCACTACCCGTGCACTGATAAGTGATAAACCAATTTCTATTTGGTGTGACATGAAAATAATAACTAGAATCCATAATCCATCCATCAAGCGATGAATCATTAGTGACAGACAAGATATAATCGACATTATTTGCTACAGCTGCAACATTATCTGTAGAATCAACTATAATTCCCTTACCTTTCTCATTCTTCAACTTAAGGCAATTCTTTCTAAGATGCCCCCTCTTGCCACAGCTCCAACAGACAACATCAGCAGTCCTAGATTGACTACGCCTATTCATATTAGTACTACTCTTACCCACACGTGTTATAGATCTTCCTCTATTTTCACCTACTAAAAAAGTAGATACAGGTTTACCAGATTCTCTTCTACGAATATCCTCGCTTAGAATCAAATCTCGAACCCCATCAAATGTCGAACTTGTTGACCCAGAGGAATTACTAACAACAATAACAGTAGTATTCCAACTATCAGGCAATGGGGATAACAGAATCAAAGCATGTACCTCATCTTCAAAGTCAATCTCAACTGAACTCAATTAACTAACAATCACATTAAGTTCATTGATATGATCTGCAATTGACGCACCTTCGTTCATCTTCAAATTAAATAGACGTCGCATCAAATAGACTTTGTTGATCGCAGAGGGCTTCTCATACATATCCGATAGGGCTTACATCAAATAACTGTGGTCTTCTCCTTCAAGATGTTAAACTCGACGTTACGAGCCAATGTCAACCGAATAACACCCATAGCTCGTTTATCCAGCAAATCCCAATCAGCTTGCTTCATCGTCTCTGGTTTCTCCCCAGATAAGGGCAAGTGCAGTTTCATCTAGTAAAGATAATCTTCAATTTGCATCTTCCAGAAACTAAAATTCTTCCCATCAAATCTACCGATTTTCACTTTTACTTCTTCTGTCGCCATCGATTCGCTTCAACTTAGCCAAGCCTGGCTCTGATACCACTTGTTGCAAAAAAGGCGAGCGATCGAACAATAATATAGACAGAAGAAGAAAATAAATCGGATACCAGATTTACGTGGTTTAGTTGTAAAGACCTACGTCCACGGGGAAAGCAGCAACGAATTTCACTATAGATCAAGCGATACAATGAGATTACACACTCAAGTCACTCAAACACTCTCTCGGTGTTTCCCAAGCCCCAATTACACCCAATAACGTACACAGTGTTTAGCCCCGAAATTCCTCGAAAATAATCTCTCAATCTCACGAATGAATTACACGCAAATCTTACCACAAGATTTAATTGGCATGAACACTAAATCTTCTTGGATGTAATTCACGAACAAGAACGACAAAGAAAATCCCTCCCAAGCACTCGACGACAAGACGACGCTTCAAGACCAATTCTTCATGATCAACTGTGGAACGCCAAGCACTCACGCAGCGCTTCAAGACAATTTGTGATCCACCTCTACCACCCATGGCCATAAGTCTATATATAAGTAAAACCCTTATTCTTTTGCCAACTTCTCATAGGATTATGTTTCCTATCTAAAACGATTTTATCCAAAACATATCTCTATATATTTTAAACAAAATCCAAATCCAAGTCAAAGTTGAACTTTCCTATTTCAGTGACCGAATTCTCCAACGCAGATTCAAACTTTGGGTAGTTGATCTTCGGATCTTCTTTACTCAATTTTGAACGTCCGCAACATATCCAATTCAGAATATTCTGAATTTCACATTGGACTCAAACTCGAGACATATTTTAACAGTTTCTTTATCCATGACCTAACAAATTCTTATAGAGGTAAGGGGTTGGGCAACCCCCATAATTACAACATTTCGGGTAACGACCGATACCACCACAAAAATAATACAAATGTGGTAGACTATCGTAGTTAACGTCTATCTAAACAATCGCTTCTTCCTCCGTGACCAACGTTTTGGGTTTAAGCGGCATTCAATCTAGATTGACCTTCAAGCAAACTTTCCCATATCATAACTAGTATTCACTATTAACAACGTCCTAAATTGAGATGCTAGTTTTCCCACTAACTCTTTAGGCTGTGTTTAGTTGTTTAGATTTCTAGTCAGGATAGAATTGAATAGAATATGATACAAAATACTGGGATTTTTTCATATCCTATTCACTGTAGAGTGAATTACTAATTTAAAGTCGAATATTTTTGGTCGGAAGATGAAGATGTATAACCGCTGGAGCTTCTGGAATTCAAAGACCACTACTAGAAATCAAAGAAACAAGCCGGAAAGATGAAGATTTTGCATATTGAAGCTTGAACTCGCTGGAGATGGAGCTTGAATTTGTCAGACTAGAGCTACGGAGAAGAAGACTCCCATTGCTTTCGTGAACTGTTTTTGTGAAACTTCAATGTGAGAGGAGTCACAGCGCGTAAACGAAGGAGACCAAAAAGGAGAGCACGGGGTTTTTTGAAAAATAGTTAGATACGAGAAATCATATCCGGGTCTATCTCACCTCCCCTAGAATTTTTTTATTCGGGCTATATCTATCTTTATCTTGTCCTTCACAGCTACCAAAGCACAAGATAGGATAAAACATATTATAATCTGACTTATATCTAGATGACCAAATGCTAACTTAGAGAAGTAGTCCATAGGTAAAACAAGGAGCTGAATCCAAAAGCAGCAGCAATCAAACGAATACCTTTGGATGGCGTGCCTCGTTCCCACCTTTTCAGGATAAGAAGATGATTTGCAAAAGCTTATGGTGCTGCATCCTAGATTCGTTTCTTCTCTCTCTCATTAGAGAATTGGAATGCAAGAAAGAACTCTATCAAGTCGGGAGATTATTAAGTTTTCCAACTTCCACACCTTTTCATAGGAGACCGGAAGGTGTTGCGATGGGGCGAGCGATCGAACAAAATATAGACAGAAGAAGAAAAATAAATCGGACACCGGATTTACGTGGTTCAGTCGTAAAGACCTACGTCCATGGGGAGAGCAGCAGCGAATTTCACTATAGATCAAGCGATACAAGGAGATTACACACTCAAGTTACTCAAACACTCTCTTGGTGTTTCCCAAACCCTAACTTAACCCCAAACCCAACTCACGGCACAAAATTACCACACGTTCAAGCTCAAAATACAATACTCTACGTACGCCTAGTTTGCGTACACACTAAATCGCGTATCTCTTTAAGCTTCGTGACTTCGTTGATCGATGAATGTGCGGCTTCTTGGATCGTTGAACCTCTGCGGCTTCGTAGGGTTTTTGAGCGGTAAACGTACGTTCAGCGGCTCCCTTTTTATCTTCGGCTTGTACGTGCAGCAGCAAAGCAAACCTCTCTGATTCCCTTTTATATGTGTGTGTGTGCCCAAGGTCAAAAGTTTGACCTTGGGCCCCACCTTCCTTTTTGGTTCCACGTCCAAATCCAAGTCCATGTTTGGACTTTCCTATTTCAGGCCAAACTTCCAAATACACCAATCTTTCTTTATTTCAATTTATTTCAAAATTCGGCTTTTCACTTCGGGCTTAAACTCGAGACATATTTAACAATCTCCACCTTGGCTCGACGTTTGAGCCAAATTACAATCTCTTCACAAAAAAAAGTTCAAATTCTACTGCTACTTTCCTATAGCCCCCAATGGGCTCAACCGCCACAGATATTATCCAAGTCCAAGCCTCGCTTGAACTTCGCCATAACTGAGGACCTCATCAGAATACCAACCCCACATGCACCTTTAACAGCTCCGTAAGGATTTTCTGACACAATCTCCTCAACCGCAGACAAAGTAAAACCATTGCTGCATCCATATCTATCAGGAGATCGAATACGTACCTTGTAAATTTCAGCGATACAGAATCGTTGGCTCTATAGGCTCCACCTCGCTATGAGCACCATCTCGTGTCGATTACTTTGCTAGTACTGTACTCGCTACCTCGGGAGTTTCTGGTTGCAACTCCACCTCAAGCCGAACACCGTTCGATCCGTATTAACACTTTCTTGCTATAATCACTCCTAGCCAGAACTATCGGAGACTTGTCAAGGGTAACTTCTCTACTATCAACAGGTGAATTTATATCTGGGCACCACAACTGATCACCCCGCTCACCTTGTGCATAGCCATGGAATATGCACCTTGCCCTCCAATCAAGCTTACCATCACTCACTTGAAAATAATACGGGCAACCAAACATTCTAAGAATAGAATAATCAGCAACGTTACCTGACAACACTTCTTCAGGAGTCTGCCATTCAATAGCAGTTGATGGGGATCTATTCACCAGGTAGCTTACCGTACTTAGCACATCAACCAGGAATCTCCTAGCCATACCAGCACTAGAGATAATTTTTCGGGTCATCTCTAGTAATGTTCTGCTCATCAATTCTGCAAATTGTTGCGATTTACTGGCACTAGTGCGGTGTTTCACTATGCTCTCTTTATGCAGAATTTATTTGTCAGCTCCGAGCAGAACTCCATGCTATTGCCAGTCCGCACATGCTTGATCGACTTACCAGTCTTCGTCTCGATCAAAGCTCTTGACTGCGAGATCCCGACACCAAGATCAAACTTGTGCCTTGGCACAAACATCCAAGTCTTCCTCGAGCAGTCAAAAGACTCTCGAACAGATGCATCCGACGTCTCCGCAGCGAAATTTATCATTGTCTCACCTTGAAGTTTATACAGGTCATCGTGCTTAATTCCTTTCATTATCACCAAAGCACCTCGAACAACCTTCAGAATTCCACCTTTTGAAGAATACCTGCAACTAGCTGAATCTAGGGCACCCAAGGAAATTAAGTTCTTTTTCAATTCTGGAACATGCCTCACTCCAGTCAATGTCCTCACGATACCATCATGCATTCTGATTTTAACATCACCAATACCCACAACATCGCACTCAGCGTTGTTCCCTAACTGGACTTTATCACTACCCGTGCACTGATAAGTGATAAACCAGTTTCTATTTGGTGTGACATGAAAAGAACAACCAGAATCCATAATCCATCCATTAAACAATGAATAATCGGTGATAGACAAGACATAATCAGCATTATCTCTACAGCTGCAACATTATCTCGAGAATCAACTATAATTCCCTTACCCTTCTCATTCTTCAGCTTAAGGCAATCTCTTCTAAGATGCCCCCTCTTGCCACAACTCCAACAGACAACATTAGCAGTCCTAGATTGACTACGTCTGTTCATATTAGTACTATCATTACCTATACATGTTACAGATCTTCCTCTATTTTCACCTACTAGAGCAGTAGATGCAGATTCGCCAGATTCTCTTCTACGAATGCCCTCACTCAGAATCAAATCTCGAACCCCATCAAACTTCAAACTTGTTGACCCAGAGGAATTACTAACAGCAGTAACGGTAGTATTCCAACTATCATGCAATGAGGATAATAGAATCAAAGCACGTACCTCATCTTCAAAATCAATCTCAACTGAACTCAATTGACTAAAAATCACATTGAATTCATTGATATGATCTGCAATTGATGCACCTTCTTTCATCTTCAAGTTAAACAGACATCGCATCAAACAGACCTTGTTGATCGCAGAGGGCTTCTCGTACATATCCGATAGGGCTTGCATCAAATCAGCAGTGGTCTTCTCCTTTAGGATGTTAAACGAGACGTTACGAGCCAACGTCAGTCGAATAACACCCATAGCTCGTCTATCCAGCAAATCCCAATCAGCTTGCTTCATCGTCTCTGGTTTCTCCCCAAATAAAGGCAAGTGCAGATTCATCTGGTAAAGATAATCTTCAATCTGCATCTTCCAGAAACTAAAATCCTTCCCATCAAATCTGTTGATTTTCACTTTTACTTCTTCTGTCGCCATCGATTCGCTTCAACTCAGCCGAACCTGGCTCTGATACCACTTGTTGCGATGGGGCGAGCGATCGAACAAAATATAGACAGAAGAAGAAAAATAAATCGGACACCGGATTTACGTGGTTCAGTCGTAAAGACCTACGTCCACGGGGAGAGCAGCAGCGAATTTCACTATAGATCAAGCGATACAAGGATATTACACACTCAAGTTACTCAAACACTCTCTCGGTGTTTCCCAAACCCTAATTTAACCCCAAACCCAACTCACGGCACAAAATTACCACACATTCAAGCTCAAAATACAATACTCTACGTACGCCTAGTTTGCGTACACACTAAATCGCATATCTCTTTAAGCTTCGCGTGACTTCGTTGATCGATGAATGTGCGGCTTCTTGGATCGTTGAACCTCTGCGGCTTCGTAGGGTTTTTGAGCGGTAAACGTACGTTCAGCGGCTCCCTTTTTATCTTCGGCTTGTACGTGCAGCAACAAAGCAAACCTCTCTGATTCCCTTTTATATGTGTGTGTGTGCCCAAGGTCAAAAGTTTGACCTTGGGCCCCACCTTCCTTTTTGGTTCCACGTCCAAATCCAAGTCCATGTTTGGACTTTCCTATTTCAGGCCAAACTTCCAAATACACCAATCTTTCTTTATTTCAATTTATTTCAAAATTCGGCTTTTCACTTCGGGCTTAAACTCGAGACATATTTAACAGAAGGCATGAAAGTCGAGAGCGGGGCTGGCTAAAGGCTACCCAACAAGAGCTGTTGGGTAAGTTCACAGTTTCTGATAGATTGATCGGATATAGTATCATCAACTTGCTGGCTTGCGTTTGAGGCCAGAGGTTGCTTCTTCCTTTATAAAGAGCAGCAACCTTTTCCCAGTCATTATCGTCCTAGGATAACAAAATAGGGGTAAGAAAAGATGTTGAAAGGAGGTGGTCTAGGAGAGAAAGAGTCTCGGGATACATCAGTAGAGGTAGATGGTGGAGAAAAGGTTGAAGATGGGGAGATAGGGCATAGAGAAAACTACCACAAAGGTTAGGGTGAAGAAAGCTCTCTCCATGGTGACAGACGAAAACAGGCGATTCTTGTCCGACGATTCAATTGAGACTAGGAGTGTTGCGAAACCTATGCAATAGTTAGGAATTCTTGATAGTATCGAGCTAGAACAACCCGTTCTTCATGAATACCGTGATTTAGTTAGTGGTAAAGAATTTCCCACTGCTACCATATAGTATTCATCTCTACTGTCATAAGCTATGATTCTTACATGTGATCAATTACTATGACTAAATCCTGGTATATGGAAAAAAGCAATTAGAGGATAGTTGGAATTATTTGCTGAAAAAAAAAAAAAATCTTCAAATCGAAATCTCATTGCATAAAATTTATTAACTGGCACGAAAAAAAAAAAAAAATCCGATAAGACATCATTGCATGAATGAACATACTAGTACGACCACAATGCTTTGATGTTCCGCCGTCATTTCCTTCCTTATTCATCACTAAATCTCAGATCAGCCTAGCCAAGCAATTTCGAGTTATGATGCAAGAAAAGTGCCACGCCAAGCTGATTCAACTTCCAAAGTTTAATCTGCGACATCGTCTCTGGACCTTCCTCTCTGCGAGCATCCTCAGGAACTTGTAGATCGCCCATTGTAATTCCCCAAACCTTCCCTAAGGAATTAACGATATCGGTTACGGCTGAAATGGAAGAAAGCGCATCCTCAGCATCTACGTCCCTCCTTCCCTGGTCCTTCATCTTCACGATGAAGGTCTCTACATGCACCGGCTTCAGGAAGCCGGTGAGAATAGCGTTGCTCACTATCTTGGTCGTTGCCGATGTTCTGACAACCTTTGACAAGCTCGTCGCCTCATTCCCTTCCATCAGTCGCCAGTTATTTCCGATCTTCCCCCGTGCGAAGTTCTCAACAACCGGTCGTACTGTTGCCCAGAAAGTTGGTTCGTTGTCAAGACATGGATAACCTGTAAATATTAGTCATTAGAATTCTTGTATCCAACTCTATCATATTTATTATACGAAATTCCAATCCAAAATTGCATAAATAAAGAATATAGAACATTGTAATCAAGCGATTGGGATATTTCAACATTATGATTATGTAATGACCACTTTGAGGTATGTCAAAAAAGTCAAACATTGAAAACGGAAAGACAATTAAGAAAATAAAAATCAATTTCTATTATGATTGGTCGCGAGGTTTCCAACGATTTCAATGCTCCAAGTTCTTCCTTCTCCTTTTGCGACTGTAATTTTCACCAACTTTAAAATAAAATAAAAAAAGAAGAAGAAAAAACCATGAACCCACCGTCAAGGAATGGATACACACAACACGTGCTCAAATTCCCTAACGCTACCAATATCGACCAATCTCATGTCTGGCGGAATATCTATTTAACGACATCCGAATTTCTTAAACCATAAATTTGACCATTATTGAGAAAATCCATTTCAACGAAAAATGTGCATCTACCATTTGTGCTCAAGAAAATTAAAATCGAGTCTGAAAATGCGAAAGACGGAAGCTAGGCATGGAAGAATTTCTACCATTTTCTCCATTGTCGAGGGCGGTGTAGTCACTGAACTTCATGAAAACCCTCTCAAGAGTATCCACCGTGTCTTCATCACAAAGCGGAGGAAGCTGGAGGCCATACATCAGCCCTAGCATCACAAATGCAAAGCTCCTCTCTCCAACACGAATTGCCATGGAGTCTCTCGAAAGTGGCCACTGCGCGTCACGCACGGCGCACGTCGTCATCATGACGTGAGTCATGGCCTGCACATAGAGGTTGACCACAAAGGCCCCGGCTCGCAAAACTGTGAACGACTGTTCATCGCCCCGGCCGATCTCCATCACAACCAGGGAAGCACAATCGAAGTTGAAAATGTCAGTGACAGTCCCATGAGGGTGCTCTCTCCTTGTCCCTGTCATTCTTGAAAAATTCGATAGGATCGACGTTGGATCGCGAAGATTTATAGACTAGGGAGAGAATAGAAGTTCAAAAAACTAGTAGATGGACTGGGGTTTAGTTTGATTTCGGTGCAGAGAAGAGGAGATCGTGAAGTCTCGAGAGTAATTTCTTGAGTCGCATCACATTTCGTCAAATGTATCCATCCAATTTGACTTACCCAATTAGAATTGACAGAAGAAGTAACAACTGGTCGGTCCAATAGGACTCATCAACATTTTCACATTTTTCCAATAAGGAAAAATATCTCCTCAAATGTCCTAATTAGGAAAACTCCTATTATGTGCATCATTTTTTAAGGTCTCTCAAATTTTCCCTAATTACAAGTTCATTGGTTGGGCATCATTGTTAAGTGTTATAAAGTAGCTAGCCAAATTTTGTTGGTCCTATGAGAAATTGTACAAGCAATTATATAGACATATCTTGATCTTGTCCTTTTTCGGTTTATAAGTAGGTTATTTGTTCATAGATTCGATCAAAACGTGCAAACGGATTTGCTGTTATATAACTACTTAACTACATTGAGTCATGGTTCTAATTTTGTCGGCCTCTATCAAATTTGCCTTATCACGACATCTAGTCTTATTCAAGAGTAAGTAATCCATAAGGTCAATTAATTTTTGCCACGTGGCTTAAGTTAGTGGCTTTCGGCCCCTTTCCACTCACTCTAAACATAATGTTCTTACGAATGAATTTTCACACACTTCCAGATTTTACATCTTTGCGTTCCCCTCTAATCTACAAGTTCCCTTGTTCATTTTTCCAAATCTTGTAACGCAAGCAAGAGCAATAGACGCTGAACTTCATGTACATATTTCGGGAGCAAACAAGGAAGCTTGACAGTAACAACCATATTTTATTTTATTTTTTCAGTGTAGTCATCATAATCATATGAAAAATAAAATAAAAATTAGGGAAAATCCCAAATAGGGACCCAAAATGCATACTTTTTCTTAAAAGAGGACCTGAAATGGAGTCTATCTCAGATAAGAACCCAAAGTAGTCATTTAGGTCCTGCATAGCAACGTTTCTGTTTCTCCCAATTTTCTGTTCTTTTGTTCCCTAAACAAAAAAAGAATAGAAATCCGTTTGGCAACGCTAATTTATTTTTCTATTCCTTGAAATAGAAAATTAGCTGGGGAATAGATTTGGAACAGAAAAAAAAAAAAAAAAAAAAAAAGTAACTTCTTATTCCCGAGAACAATTGCTAGAAATAAATCCATTTTTTCTCTTCCATTTTTCTTTTGTTCTTCTTCCTTGCTGCAGCCACCGCTAGCTCCCCTACCAATTGCCGACCACCTTCAGCTACCCAAGGCCGTCATCGGCTGGCCGTCGCCGCCTGACCACCAGCGACCGTCGTTGTTGCCGTCGCTTGATTGTTGTTGGCCGATCGCCGACCATTGTTGCTTGACTGTCGGCGATTGTCATCGTTGTCGCCGCTCAATCGTCGTCACCGCAGCCCATGACTGCCAACGACTATCATTGTTGCCGCCCATAGCCCACCAATCATCCCTACCGGCTGATGATCGCCACCGATCACCACTTGCCCGCCGCATGACAGCCGCACGAAATCCGCACGACAGCTACCCGACTACCGCATGATAGCCGCACGACAGCCGTCCAATCGCCGCACGACAGCCACTCGATAGTCGATCGCCGACCGCCGCCCATAACCACCAACCGTCATCCTCTCCTGCGACTGGCGGCCGGTGGTCAGTTGGCTGTGGGAGGCGGTCATGTGGCGGCCATCGGTAGCTGGCAACAACAGGCGGCGATCATGCGGTGGCCAACGGCAGCTGGCGATCTGTGAGCAAGAAGAAAAAACGAATAAATACAAAAATTTATAAATCACACCAAATGCATTTCTATTCTTTTTCTATTTCAAGAATAGAAATTTGTATCGTTACCAAACACATTATTTTTCTCAGAAATTATTCCCCGGAGTAGAAATAAAAAGAACTATTTTTGAAAAGAAATTGTTCCTCGGAGTAGAAGCATTGCCATACGTACCCCAAGACTCTAGAAAGGCAAAGGTAGAGAAACATAAACCCATTCTACACGAGAAATGGCTTTAAATCCCAACATAGAGCTCAGCCAAACCGTGTCTCACGAGCCACAGCAGAAAGCATTCGACGATCGCCGAATTGAGGTTGAGACCAATG
This sequence comes from Eucalyptus microcorys, assembly GCA_014182515.1. Taxonomy (NCBI): domain Eukaryota; kingdom Viridiplantae; phylum Streptophyta; class Magnoliopsida; order Myrtales; family Myrtaceae; genus Eucalyptus; species Eucalyptus microcorys. The sequence goes on along the minus strand of CM024570.1, from coordinate 5,542,249 downwards.
GTGGTGAAAACCTCCATGAAGATGAGCCGAGGCCGCTCGAGTCTGAGTGGATCATCTCCATCAATAAGAACTTGATCGAGCTGAGCAAGACCACAGGGCATGCTCATGGGCAAAGCGCTTCATTTACCAGATCCCACACCATCTCAAGGATGGCAAGGAGAAGGCTTGCGTCCCCCAGATTGTCTCATTCGGTTCGTACCATCACAGTGACGAGCGCCTCCACGAGAAGGACAAGTAGCATGGCCTCGTGTGCATGCTCAAGCGCAAAAATCAGAAGATAGAGGACTATCTAGACGCGGTGAAGCAGGTCGAGGAGAGAGCCTGCGCCTACTATGAGGGGATGATAAAGATGCGCAGGGAGGAGTTCGTAATGATGATGGTTCTCGATGGGTGCTTTGTCATCGAGTTGTTCTGGGGATACTCCATGGGGTTCGATAAACTTGGTTACACTCTCGATGACTCTGTCTTCTCCTCATCGCGAAGTTGGACGCAAATTATCTGCAGGACATGATCTTGCTCGAGAATCAGATCCCGCTCTTCATTCTCGACCTGCTGTTCTGCCTTTGGCTCAACTGACTTCACCAGGACGGGGTATTGGCCAAGCTAGTGCTCTAGTTCTTCTACTCTCTGAGGCTGACAAACCGCCCCCTTAATTGCCTCGATAGGAGAAGGCTGGAGTTTGACTCGTTACCCCTTGAGGGCGAGCTCCATTGCCTCGAATTGTTCCGGCGGAGCCTCTTGTACCCGGGCCCGAAGCCGGCAGTAACCTAGTAGTCGTCACAAACTAAGCTACAGTTCATTCATTGCGTGACGAAGCTTCGGAAAAAAAAGGAGCAAGTTTTGGCACGTTTGATTTTTATCAAGTCTCGCCAGAGTTTGTACTTAAGTATATTTTTTAGAAGTTTCGACACTAAAATATTCACCTATGCCAAGTTTTGGCATTTGGGGGTATACTTTTGCCATTGGACAACTATAGGTAGCATGATACAATGACTGGTGATGGCAAGACAAGATGAGGCGATGTTAATAGCAGCTTGACAAGTAGTTATGGAAGGCAACAACATTGGGTTAATGACAATGTGAATGTGGAGGGGAAGAGAGAAGAAGATATTACAAATCCCATTATTATCATATTTGACGTTTATCTTTTTCAACCTTATTCTATCCAACAAAAATGTATAGATCACTAAACCTAGCCTAAAAGAATAATAATATGCAAGTGGCAATAGCTCGTTTTCAACGATAGATTTTGGGATGTTTGGGGCAATTAGTGTTAAATCCAGAGATACGGATACCTGGAGTGCTAAAACTTGGCACGGAGGGACACTTAAGTGCCAAAATCGGAGCAAAATGGATCATTTAAGTGCCACTTCAACCAAAATCCAACCAAATTGCTGACGTGGCAATTTTTCATCGAGATGAGTGTGAAATGGCGTCATTTTGCACGCTAACATGGCGAGAAAACGCAAAAACGACGTCATTTTTTGTATGATGTGGTAAATAATTAATATAAAAATTAATTAAATTAAATTTAAAACTAATTTATTTAAAATATTCTAAAAAATAAAAAACTTAAAATTTAAAAAATTAAAATTAAAATAGAAAAGGGGGCTAAAGGGAGGCGGGCGAGGGCCGAGCCCTCACTACTGCCGTCTCTCGGCCGTCACCGAGAAGGGCTGGCAATGGAGGGGGAGAGTCGGCGGGGTCGTCGGCCCCCGGCCAATGGGTGACGAGGGCTCGCGAGCCCTCGCCGGATCTGGTGAGGGCCGCGACCCTCGCCTGCATCACCGGCCCTTGGCCGACCCGTGGCGAGGGCCCGCGAGCCCTTGCCGGATCTAGGGCGAGGGTCGGCGGCCCTTGGCCGGACCAAGCGAGGGCCGCCGACCCTCGTTAGATTTGGGCGAGGGTTGCGACTTTCACCGGATTTGGGTGAGGGCTCGCGGGCCCTTGCTGCTAATCAACCGGCATCGCCGGACCACGGCCGTGGCTCGGCGACCACTGGCCAATGCTCCCCCACCGTCGTCGGCCTTTCCCGACGACGGCGGGAGGCAGCAAGGGCCCGCGAGCCCTCACCCAAATTCGGCGAGGGCTGGCGACCCTCGCCACCGGTTGGATAGAGGCCGACGACCCTAGTCGACCCTCCCCCTCCATCACCGGCCCTTCCCGGTGGTGGTGGGGAGGCGGTGGCAGCAAGAGCTCATCCCTCGGCCGCCTCCCTTCGGCCCCTCTTTTTTTTAAAATTTTTTTTAAAATTTTTTAAAATTTTAATTTTTTTATTTTTAGAATATTTTAAATAACTTTAGTTTTAAATTTAATTTAATTAATTTTTATTTTAATTATTTACCACATTATACACAAAACGACGTCATTTTTGTGTTTTCTTGCCATGTCAGCGTGCAAAACGACGTCGTTTTGCACTCACCTTGCCGAAAAATTGCCACGTCAACAATTTGGCCGAGTGGCACTTAAGTAATCCATTTTGCTTCAATTTTGGCATTTAAGTGTACATTTCCAAACTTTTGGCACTTAAGTGTCTATCCGTGCCAAGTTTTGGCACTTGGGGTGTACTACTGCCGTTAGATCCATAATCGGTGGGATTTATTCCTAGTATAGGGAAAAAAAATATAATCCAAGTGTAATCGTAAAAAATTATGTTAATTGGCACAATATGCCTCGTAATACCCTCCTAAAAAACATAATTGTATCAATCAAAATACTTATTTGACTCCAATGCATGGATGTTCCATCATCATTTATTTCCTTATTCATCACCAAATCTCATAGTGGCAGTGCAAAGCAATTTCAATTTTTGACGCAAGAACAAGGAAAGGCCAAGCTGGTTCAACTTCCATGACTTAATCCGCGTTGTCTTCACCGAACCATCTTCTCTGTTGGCACCCTCAAGAGCTTGTTAATAGCTGGCTGTAACTTTCCAGACCGTCTCCAAGGAATGAATGATGTCAGTTATGGCTGAAATGGAAGAAAATGCTTCTTTAGAATCTGTGTACCTCTTGTGTTGGTCCGCCATCCTCACAACACAATTGTCTATGTACGGGGGGCTTCAAGAAGTCGGCGACAGCGACGATAACCTTGCTTACGGTCTTGGTGGGGGCCGATGTTCTCATAATTATTGACAAGCTTGTTGCTGGATTCCCTTCCATGGGTCGACAGTCCTTTCCCAGCTTCACCCTTGCGATGCGCTCAACGACCGGTGGTACTGTTGCCCAAAAAGTCGATCGTATTCAGGACATGGATAGCCCGGGAGAAGTACATTATTTGTGCCATAAGTTGTGTACGGCGCTCACTTTGATGCCAAAAGTTTTCGTCGGATCACTTAAGTGCCAAACCGGCAAAAAAACGATCACTTAAGTGCCTCCCGCGAAAAATTCAGGTCAAAAAATAACGTGGCTTTTTTAATTAAAAATTTAATATGACTGGGCTTTTTTTTTATTTATAGAAAATCAGTCCATGTGGACTTTCTTGGCTGCTTTCGAATGAAGAAGAAAGAAAATCAGTCCATCATCATCATCTTCTTCTTCTTCTTCAATGTTCACACCTATCGTTCTTCCTTGCTTTTTTTTTTCTTCTCGGCGTGAAACACCAAGAAGGAGGACGAGGTCGCTGTTGCCCCCTTCTACTAGAGCTCCTCCATAAAGCTCAAGTCCGTCTACAGAGGATGGCCCGACATCATTGACGATCCACCTTCTGCCACCATGCACATGCGGTGAGCGGCATCCGAAGTCCTTGGCTCAGACCCGAGCCATAGCTCGGAGCCCCGTTCCCCCAACTCGGCCAGGAGGTCGTGGCTCCACGGAGCTGGAGCTTTGAGTCACAGGTTGCGTTGCTTCCAGGACCTTTGCGGCATGACCTATCTCCTCAACCCTCTGACCCGAGACATCTTCTCGCTGTCAAGCATCGAGCCATCGTACAAGTGGTGGCGCCAGGAATAGAATCGGAATCAAGTCAACTGCCTGACCTACGGTAGAAGATTGTGCGATAAGGGAAGAGGTCCTCGATTGGGGCTCGAGGTCATGGGGAGACATCGTGACCGTCCCTCCTAGGCTCCTCAGCCCCGTGTTCGGCGCTGGATCTGTCCATTGGAAAGCCGTCGGTGGAGGCGGCATCATCATCTCGTCCTTCAATTACGGAGAAGGAGGTTGAGACGTCCACCTGGCACAAGTCTGGGGAGTTCTAGGTTTCGTCGACAATAATTAGGGTTTGAAATTGGGGATTTCTTTCAATTTGGCAAATTAGGGTTCTTATTTGGGGGGAAATGCAACTAGATGACGTTGTTTCTTGCTTTAGATGCTAACTGGACTCTCAGCGAGCCACATCAGCATAAGAAATTAATATAAAAAAAGGCCACGTTGGATTTCCGGCCGATCAGATCGGCGTTGGCACCAAAGTGAGCATTTTTCAAATTTTTTAGCACTTAAGTGATCCGACGAAAACTTTTGATACCAAAGTGAGCGCCATACACAACTTATGGCACCAATAGTGTACTTCTCCCGGGATAGCCCGTTACAATTTTATTGTCATTAGAGTCCTTATATCCATTTGTGAAGTGAATTTAAATAATAAAGTTAACTATTAAAAGAAATACATATTGTTGGTGAAATCTTTCTTCTATATTTTGAAGCGACAAAATGTTTCCAAGTCTAAAGACTTTCGAGACTCATCTATCAAAGTCTAAAGACTTCCCGGATCAAGATCACCAGACTCAAGATTTAAAGTCTGCCCTCGTTGACAGTTTCTAGATCATTGAAGAAGTCTTATTTAGATACGAGGTTATCCTTAAGGATTTGATTCGTTTTGATCGAAGATTATCTCACGGTTGGAGAAAGCACATATAGATCTATTATTCGTATGACAAGTAAATCGAGTAAGAAAGATCCGTTGATTGGTGAAGTATACTTGGAAGGTTCTACTTATGGAAACCTAGATCCTGATTGTATGGGCGAACATGATTGGTGGGCTATCTTCATATTCCTTAAATAACGAGAGATCTCCCTAATTGATTCGGTCCAACGGGTAGATTGGATGAACTCCTTTGGAAGGTGCCAACGGTTATGTATGCATGGAGGAGTATAAAAGGAAGATGCTCTAGTTGTTCAAGTGTGTGCGAGATAGAAAAATTCCAAAGTCTGAAACTCCCTACTCTTTGCTAATTCATTTGTTGAGCATTCATTGTACTCAAAAGAAAGAATTTTGTAAGACCTCGAGGAAGTGTAGTAGAGTCTCTGCATTGTGGAATCGAGGACGTGAAATTGTAACAATTCTCTTGATTCATAGTGAAATCCAGCCGGTGGGCTGTCAGCGTGGGAGAGTGGACGTAGGCTTGGATTAAGCCGAACCACTATAAATCTTGTGTTCTTATTCTCTTCCCCGAATCTCTTTATTTTGTTCCTATTTCTATTTAACCGCTACAGTTAGATCTCACTTAAAGTCTACTGCTCTTTGAACTCAGTTTCAAAAGTCTGTTGTTATTCAGACTCAGGTTAAAAGTAAAGGTTTTTCCTGTATTTTGCAGAATATGTTTTTATACCTATTCACCCCCTCTAGGTGTTCATACTAGCACTTTCAATTGGTATCAGAGCCTGTGTACTCATTTAGATTGAAGTGTTTTTACTTTAGAGTTAACAATCCATGGCTAGTATGTTTGCTCCAGATTTGGTTGAAGGGCAAAGCAACACCAGACCGCCTTACTTTGATGGGAATGAATACAGTATATGGAAAAACAAGATGAAGGCATTCCTAAGATCAAAAGATCCTCTGGAATGGGATGTGGTAGACAAATGAGTCATTCCTAAAGCTGCAATAGTCTCAGAAAGAGGAAAAGAAGTTGTTGAGTCCAACGAGATGACTCAAGAAGAGATAACCAAGAGACAAGCTCTCGATGCAAAAGCAATTTATTCCTTATATTGTGCGTTATCTCCCACTGAATATAACAGAATATCTTCTTGTGAAATAGCTAAAGAAGTCTGGGATAGATTGCACATCACCTATGAAGGAACTGATCGAGTGAAAGAAACCAGAATCAATATTCTGCTCGGTCAATATGAAGCATTCAAGATGAAATCATGAGAATCTATCACTGACATGTTTAGTCGTTTTATAGAAATCGTGAATGGTCTTGAGTATCAATGACAACCAATTTCTGGACCCATGAAATTTAACAAGTTATTGTGTGGACTCTCCAAAGATTGGAATCACGTGAAGACCTTAATAAGGGAGACACAAATGATCATGCCACTTTCTATTGACGAATTGATTGACACTCTTCAGTCTTATGAAGTAGAGCAAATCAATGAAGATGAGGATCCCAAAGGTAAAAAATCTATTGCATTAAAATCTAATGATGATTCTGATGTTACAGATTCAGAAGACGATATGGACGATGAAGAACTTGCCCTCATGATAAGAAGGTTCAGAAAATTGAACAAAAAGGGAAAAATATTCAACTGGAGGAAACAAAGTTCTCAAAAGTTCCAAAATAAATCAGCCGAGGATGATGAATTCAATAAAGATGTGATTTGTTTTGAATGCAAGAAAAAGGGACACATCAGACCCAACAGTCACTTACTGAAGAAAAAGAAAGGAAAAGCTGAGAAGTACAAAAAAGCTCTCAAAGCAGAAACTTGGAGTGATACCGAGTGTGAAGAGAATGATGATGATTATGCCAATATTTGTCTAATGGCACAATCGGAATCGATTCGACTACGAGACAGGACTCGAGACTCGGATAGTGAAATTGAGGTAAGTAATTTAAAAATTCCTACTAAAGTCTCTAAATATATTGACGAATTGTGTCTTAGTCTCAAAACCTCTCTCAAGAGAATTTCCGAACTAAAAGAGAAAATTATGCACTTTGAAGCAGCAGGAGATTGTTTTGAAAAAGAAGATCGAAAATTTAGATAAAAGTGTTATTACCTTAAAAGAAAATGTAGACTCTCTTTCAAAAGAAAATGCACTTTTGAAAATTGATATTTCAAGTGTTTCAAAAAAGTTTTCTATAAGTTATGAGAAATTACAAAAGATTCTTTCAGCATAAAAACCTTACTTTAATAAATCAAGCTTGGGAATGACTGCTGAAACTATCCCTCTAATTGATTTTCCAAAAGTAAAGGAAAGAATCAAATAAAGACCTTCAAAAACCTTTTACAAGAATCATTTTCAAAAGGTCTTTGTAAAACCCGTTGGCCGAAGTGCTCTTAGATGTTCTAAGTGTAATAGCTCAAAACACTTTGAGAAAGAATGTCCTATGGTTTGGAAGCCTGTTAAGAAGGATTGGGCAAAGACTGCTTATAGCACTAACTCTACTGGACCCAAGAAAGTATGGGTACCAAAGAAAGCTTGAGTTTTCCTTTTAAATGCATGTTACTATCAAGAAAAAGGGGAAATGGTACTTGGATAGTGGCTACTCAAGACATATGACTAGAGATTCAAATTTTTTTATCAAACTTACACAAGTAACAGGTGGAAAAGTTTCCTTCGGTGGAAACAGCAAATGAAGAATTATTGGAAGTGGAAATGTAAAAATTGGAAGTCTCATAATCAACAATGTCTCTTTAGTGGAAAGACTTAACTACAACTTGCTCAAGATCGCCAATTGTGCGACACTGGATTCAAGATCAACTTTCAAGAAGGAATATGTTCCGGCACTAGTAAAGATCCTTCACAATCCTTCACTAGGCGAAGACATGGGAATATTTATCTTTTGGATATCAATCCAAAAAGATTTCAATGTTTAATCTCAATCCAAGATGAAGCAAATGTCTGGCATCGAAAACTTGGTCATATCAACATGAAGCAACTTGCCAAGATCTCTTCAAAGAAGCTTGTTCGTGGACTTCCTGACCTGAAGTATCAAAAATTAGACTTATGCACACCATGTGTATTGGGAAAACATGTTAGAAACTCTTTCAAATCAATAAATCAAGTTTCCACTAATCATGGACTGCATCTCTTGCATATGGATCTCTTTGGACCAACCAGAACCCAGAGCATTGGAGGTAAGAAATATTGCCTAGTAATAGTGGATGATTATTCATGATTCACTTGGGTATATTTCCTAGCAAGTAAGTCTGAAACCTTTTCTTATTTTATAAAATTTCCTAAGAAAGTTCAAAATGATAAAGAGTATGCCATTTCAAGAATACGGACAGACCATGGAGGTGAGTTTGAAAATCAAGATTTTGCTAAATGCTGTGATGAATCTGATTTTTAGCATGTATTCTCCTCACCATACACTCCAGAATAGAATGGAGTTGTGGAAAGGAAGAATAGATCTTTGTAAGAAATGGCTGGAACTCTTTTAATTGATTGCAATATTTCTTCTCGTTTTTGGGCTGAAGTCAAGTTTCTACAGCTTGTTATATTATTAACGAGTTGTCTTAAGGCCAATTCGGAGAAAACTCCCTATGAGTTATTCAAGGGAAATAAGTCAATTGTTTCTTACTTTTATGTGTTTGGTTGCAAATGTTTTATCCTGAAAAATGCAAATGATCGAATTGGTACGTTTGAAGAAAAATCAAACGAAAGCATCTTCCTTGGATATTCAACCACCAGCAAAGCTTACAGAGTATACAACAAAAGGACTTAATCTGTGGAGGAATCAATGAATGTCAAATTTCAAGATTCTTTACAAAATCAATTGATTTAGACTCAACCTGAAGAATCTGAACTTGCTCCAGACTTTACAAAGTCTAAATCTCCAGAAACAGCTCAAACTTCAGAAGACCAGCAACGAATGATCGAATCAAATAAGGAAAAAGATCAACAGTCTGACAATTCAACCAGCAACTGGAAGCACAAATCTAGTCATCCCAAATAACTCATTATTGGTGACATTAATGAAGGAATTCGTACAAAATCCAAAGGGCGTGAAGAGTCCAGTGCTGTGGCTCTTATTTCTGAAATAGAACCCAAGAGCATAGAAGAAGCTTTAACTGATGAAAGCTGGATCGAAGTTATGCAAGAAGAACTCAAGCAATTCAGTATCAATGATGTATGGGAATTGACTCCTAAACCAAAAGGTAAATCTATTATTGGAGCTAAATAAGTTTTTAGGAACAAATTGAACGAAAAAGGAAAAGTCATAAGGAACAAAATAAGATTCATCGCCAAAGGATATACGCAAGAAGAAGGGATAGACTACGATGAGATTTACGCACCAGTAGTAAGGTTAGAAGCAATTAGATTATTACTTGCCTTTACTTGTTATAAGAATTTCAGGTTATTCCAAATGGACGTCAAAAGCGCATTCATGAATGGATTTATCCAAGAGGAAGTCTGTGTGGAACAACCTCACGGTTTTGAAGACCCAAGGAAACCAGACTACGAATTCGGACGAAAAGGCGTTATATGGTTTGAAGCAAGCACCACGAGCTTGGTACGACAGGTTAAGTAATTTCCTAACTCAAAACGGTTTTGCCAAAGGTAAAGTAGATACAATTTTGTTTATCAAAAAAGAAGGTGATAATTTTTTGCTTGTTCAAATTTATGTTGATGATATAATTTTTGGCTCTCCTAATGAAAGTATTTGTAAGAAATTCTCTAAGACTATGCAGGACGAATTTGAAATGAGCGTGATGGGTGAACTATCTTTCTTTCTCGGACTACAAGTGAAACAATTGAAGGAAGGAATTTTCATTCACCAAGAGAAATATGCTAAAGAATTTGTTAAAAAGTTCGGTTTAGAAAATTGCAAAAAGGTTGAAGTTCCAATGTATAGTTCCTTGAAACTGGATAAAGATGAAGGAGGAAAGAAAGTTGACCAGAAACTTTACAAGAGTATTATTAGTTCACTTCTTTATCTCATTACTTCTAGACCTGATATTTTATTTAGTGTTTGCATGTGTGCCGGGTTTCAATCAGGACCCAAAAGTATCTCATCTAAGTGCTGCAAAACGCATCATCAAATACGTTAAAACATCTTCAAAGATAGGTCTATGGTATCCCAAAGAAGGAGACTTTACCCTCCTTGGATATTCGGATGCAGATCTAGCGGGTTGCGAGTTGAAAGGAAGAGTACTTCTGGTACTTGTCAATTACTTGGTAATAGAACAGTATCTTGGTTTTCAAGGAAGCAAAATATAGTAGCCCTTTTCAACAGCATAAGCAAAATATGTGGCTCTTGGAAGTTGCTGTTTACAAATCTTATGGATAAAACAACAACTGAGAGACTTTGGAGTCAAAGATTCTTACACTAAGATCAAATGTAACAACACCAGCGCAATTAATCTTTCCAAGAATCATATTCTCCATTCAAGAGCAAAGCATATTGAGATTCGACACCATTTTATTAGAAATCACGTTCAGAATGGAGAAGTAATGATCAAGTTCATTGACTCTAAGAATCAACTGGCAGACATATTTATAAAGCCACTGGAGAAAAATCTATTTGAGTCTATTCGTACCAGACTTAATATCATCTCTTACTCAGTAAAGTTTGGATACTCTCAAGACTCAAAGTTAGAAGTCTTTAAATGCTAAGACTCATAAGACCTCAAGCCTCGATTGTAAGTTATTCTAAATTTCAAATTTGAAAAGGTACGATTATCTACTGGCTGTTTAGTTGATTGATTTATCTTTCTTAAAATACTCCTTATTTAAAAAAAGGCAGTTATCGATTTTAAAAGGAATTCAGTTAAATTCATAAAGGGAAGTTATTATTTAAAAAGACATCTTTTTTATTTCCTTTTATGACGCTTCGTTTGCCTTGCTTCATTTACTTTATATACCACTATGTCGTCTTCCTCACTTTTACTCCGAAACCCTAGAATACAATATTCCTATTCTCTTTCACTTTTACTCTCGATTCGTTCGAAAGTTTTCATCTTTTCGAACAAGTTGGTGATTCTCTCCATTGGAGTGTTAATGTCTTCAAGAAAGTCTTCGAGGATTGCAAGTAGGGGACCACGTCGCATGCCTGAGGGTCCTACCCACTTTGACTTAACCAAAGAAGAAGATTCTCCTTTGCGTCCAAGTCAACAGCGTCAACCTTCCTCGAATCAAGCAGCCGATGAAGTCATAGAAGAGGTTGAACCTGTAAGAACTCTAACTCCAAAGAATGCTTTCAAACTCTACTCAAATTTGAAGAAAGGAGGTACAACATTATCCTTAATTGATGAGTTCTTAAAAGATAGGGGATTCAAGAATGAAACCCCGTTTTTGAGAGATTTGGAGAGGCTAGGAGTTGTGGAGAAAGGATCGGCTGAGGAAGCATTTCAGAATATTCCAAGTGACCCACATTATAGCACTGCGAATCAACCACAATCTCTAGATGATGATGAACGGTTATATTCTCATTTTCAACCTAGGTCTGGAGTGACTGCAAACATTACCGATGGTTCGAAACTTTTTAGATCCAATGATCATAAAAAGGTTTATGCAAGTCTTTTGAAAAGAGGGGTGATGAACCCTAGAACCGTTGACCTTGATTATTCGATAAAAATTAATCCGAGAGAAAAGTTTGCTTTATTGTAATTGGAAAAGTTCTATTCCGATTCTATTGCTGCATTTCCAGAGCTGACTACTTACTTTTATTCGAATCTATCATTCTTGGATGCACACAGCTTTATCTTCACTGTGAAAGACAGGGAATTTTTGGTGACCACAGACATTTTGGCTGACATAATCGGGGTGGAAAGAACGAGTTTTCAACCGATTAGTGTGTCCATTGGTCATGCTATTCTGTCTTTGGTAAGAGACAGGGATGTTGAAGGAAAACTTTCTTATTTAAGGATGAGTGCCTCGAACATTCTCTTGTACAAAATTGTGATTAATTGCATTCGCCCTAAATCGACATCCAAGACTGATGTTTCTCGATCAAAAGCCAAATTGACGTGTGCAATCAATACTGATTTTAAGTTCTCTCTGCCTCACACCATACTGTTCCACATGTTTCGAACTATGATGAAGGATAAGGAACAGCTTCCTTATTCTGCTCTTATCACTCGACTCTTTAGGCACTTCAAAATTCATATCTTTGCATCATTGAGTCTGAAAGCCATCACTCCGATGGTAATTGGGTTCAAAATGGTGTCAAAGATGCGCTTAAAGGAGCTGAACAAAGTGCTGGAGCGAATGAAGGAGAAATCTCCTCTCAAGGCAAAGCAAGACTCTGCTGCAGCTAAAAGAAAAGGCAAGGAGCCCATGGTTGCTCCTGTAAAGAAGAAAAGAGCTCTCATTCTAGAAGATGAAGAAAATGAGGATGAGCTTACTATTTTTTTTTTTTTGGTAAAAGGTAATAAATATATATAGCTAAGGCAATTTACAAAAGACCGGCACCAAAAACCTACACTCAAACCTCAAAACGAGACAGAGTGTAAGGGAGACAATGTAAGAAGCCACAAAGGCAAACAAGAAAAGCCACAAAGGGCAACAGCAACCAAAAAACAATAAGCGGGAAAGAAAAAACAACAAGGCTGACCAACCCTCAGCCCACCAAAGGAAGCGGGCTAAGAACGGAGAGCCAAGAAAAGCTAGGAGCAACTCGTGCAAAACAGCAACTAAGGAGCACTGGGTGGACGAGAGAACACTGCAGGGTCAAAACCCCAACCACGCTGAAGCCTCTTATTCCTCGGGGTAGGAGGAACATCTTTGAATGTTATAGCTTTATCCCTCACAACCTTAATAAGGTGGTTTTTTAGAGTCGAGGCCACTAAGGATTCGCCCCGAAATATAATCGCATTCCTCTTTTTCCAAATAAGGTGACACATAGCTCCAAAAGAGAATCGCGCAATGCAATGGAAGAAGTCCTTACTGGATAAGAACTTTAAGGCCCAACTGAGGATGTCTTTCCAACATCTATTCCGCCACGGGAGGTTACACCTGGCAGCCCAAAAGTAGGCCGAGAGAAGCCGAGGTGCGACACTCCGAAGAATAAATGTTCGACGGAATGAACATCATTGCGAAGGAACAAACATTATAGTCAATCCTTCCATAAGAAAGAAGCATCATTTGAGTCGGCAGGCGATTTTTGGTTATAAGCCATAAATTAAACTGGAACCGCGGGGCTATAGCATTGTCCCATACAAAAGATGCCCAATCAACACGATCCTTCTTGACTCTAATGGAATTCCATGCTGAAGCTACAGAGAAGGATCTAGAAGCATCACAGCACCAGGTAAACCTGTCACGAGCCGAAGAGAGATCCCCCATCTTTCCAAAAAGGATTTAAATAAACAACCCATCGAGGTAAACAGATCCGCAACAACAGCACAGTCAAGAAGACATAAACCTTCACGGAATGAGCAAGGGATGAAGGCATCAAGCGGGCCACAAGAAAGCCAGTGATCATGCCAAAGAGACACTACTAGGCCATTTCCAATCTTCCACACAAAGGATAACCGAAAGTAATTCCTCAGTTGAAGGATTTTTTTCCATGCCCAAGAACAATGACTAGGCTGGGAAGAAATCCAAAAGTTTTTTTTTCTTTAAGAAGTTAGAGTGTACCCACCGACACCACAACGCTTCTTTATCAGTGAAAAGAATCCAGATAAATTTAAGCATGGAGGCTTTGTTGCAATCTTTAAGATTCCGAATGCCTAGACCGCCCTCAACCTTCGGGAGACAGATATCGTCCCACGAGACTTTGGCCCCACCCCTGCCAAGGGTCGTGTCCTTCCATAAAAATTGTCTTAAAATGCGCTCAATACTAGCTAGTACCGAGGACGGAAGGTTAAAGACACTAGTCCAATATGCTTGAATTGAAAGGAGTACTGACTTTATGAGTTGCAGCCTCCCAAAGATAGGACGAAAGCGGTGCGCCCAAAATTGAACCCCGCAAGATACAATCGAGTCAATGCAACACAGTTTGCATTGCCCAATCTAGTAGTAATAATCGGAACACCCAAATAGCAAATCGGCAGTTTCCCTTCCTGAAAACCAAAGGCCCATTGCACCTCATTCCGAAGAGACGAATCCCCTCCTGAGATGAAGATCTCACTTTTGTTTTTATTTGGGTAGAGGCCGCTCCATGAGGAGAAAATGTCCAAACCCCTTTTTAGCATCGTCACCGACGCCCAATCAGCTTGACGAAAAGGAATACGTTGTCGGCGAAAAGAGGTGAGTCACTGCACAGATTTGCATCTCCAGAAATATTTGAAGTCATTGCTAGCAGTACGGGAGAGCAAAATTTCAGAGAAAATTTCCATGACTAAGGTAAATAGGTAAGGTGACATAGGATCACCTTGCCTAAGTCCTCTTCCAGCAGGGAAAAAACCATGCAATTCACCATTGATAGAGATGGAATATTTCGGCGTACGTACGCAAACCATAATTAGCATAATAATCCACTCGGGAAAACATAAGGCACGGAGAGCAAGCTCCAAGAAATCCCAATCAACCGTGTCAAAGGCCTTATGGAAATCAACTTTGACAGCACATTTGGGCAAATAAGGCTCTAAGTGAAATCCAGCAAACAACTCTTGAGCGATGAGGATATTATCTCTAATCCTCCTACCCTTTACAAAAGCATTTTGTGAAGGGCTTATCAAATCACTTAAGACAGCAGCAATGCGGTTAGCAAGGATCTTCGTAATGACTTTATAAATGGTATTGCAGCATGCGATAGGCCTAAAATCAGTGACTGTACTTGCGTTAGGGACTTTAGGAACTAGGGCAAGGATAGTGGTATTTACCTCCTTTAGGAGCTGTCCCGAAGAAAAGAAATCCTGGATTGCTTCCACCACCAACGGCCCCACTAAATCCCAATTAGTCTTGTAGAACTCTACCGAGAACCCATCGGGACCTGGGGCCTTGCCTTTGGCAAGAAAGAATAGAGTATTCTTAATCTCAGAGGGAGAAATCGGCTCACACAAAGAGCACACCTGAGCATCCGAAAGCGGGTGACGAACAAACGTCTTCAGCTCCTGAAGCGAAGGTTTAGATAAAGCCTCATGATGAGAGAGCAAATTCGAGAAAAACCGGACAAAAACTTGCGGTATAAGAAACAGGATCAGTGATAACAGCCCCCAACTGGTCCTTAACGGAAAGGATCCTATTAGTAAGCTGCCTCATCTTCACCGAATGGTGGAAAAACTTAGTATTCATGTCACCTTCTTTTAGCCATCTCACTCTCGACTTTTGTTTGAAGAAGGATTCTTCTTGATTCCTCAAATCAACAAAAACACGACGCTGAGATTTTTCCAACTCAGCAAGTGAAAGGTTGGAAGGGTCCGATTGAAGGCTAACCTGAGTGCTTCGAAGGGCCTCTCTTGCTTCGGCCGTCCTCACAGAAATATCCGAGAAGGCGTCTTGGTTAAGTAACTTGAGTTGAGCTTTCACAAATTTCAACTTGGAAACAAGCATGTACATTGGAACACCTGTGATGGAGGAGTCCCAAGCTTGGTGGACAATTGAGTTAAAGTCCGGATGGTCAGCCCAAAATTCAAAATACTTAAACGGCTTCCTCCTATGGACCGGCTGAAGAACTCTGACGATCATAGGAGTATGGTACGAGATTCCAGGGTTCAAAAACGAAGCCTCAGAGAATGAGAAATCAAAGTTCCATTTGTTGTTAACCAGAACACGGTCGATCTTCCTCATCTTCCTGGCGTCCCCTGCCGAGGTAGACCAAGTATAACGGAGGCCAACATATCTGAGATCCATCAGTTCAATTTGTGCTAAGCATTTGGCAAACTCATCAAAATAAGGGATCCAGTTGTTGGAACTTCCAACTCGATCGGATGGGTCTTTAATGGCGTTGAAATCCCCAGCAACAAGCCAAGCCGAATCCTGCATCAAGTCATTGAAGTGGAGGAGGTCCTCCCACAAAGGTCTACGACGCACAAACGATTGCGAGGATGAACTTACTATTTCTGCCTTGAAAAATCTAAAAACTTTTGTCAGCTTTCCTGAGAAAAGAGAAGAGTCAGACAAAGGAAGAGAGAGAGAAGAATCGGAGAATGAAGAAGAACAGAGAGAAACAGAGGAAATAAGAGAATAAGAAGAAGAAGAAGAGGAGGAGGAGGAAGAAGAAGAAAAAGAAGAAGAAGAAGAAGAAGAAGAAGAAGAAGAAGAAGAAGAAGAAGAGGGAGAAGAAGCTGAAGAAGAAAGAGAAGAAGAAGCCAAAGAAGCAAAGAGAGAAGGAGATCAGGGTACTCAAGACTCTTTCGAGTCAACCTTGGCGATCTCTCTGTCTAGTCATTCTAAGATAAGAGAAGAAGAGTCTACTGGAGTGCATCATTCTGAGGCTGAGGAAGCTTTACCTACTTCTTCTGAGGGCATCAAAACAGGGGGAGCTGATGGTCAAAAAGGTACTTCTTCACCCCTACTTGCTAGTGATGTAAGTCGATCTATAGCAGACTCAAAAGAAGTGCATGCCTCACATTATCCAGAAGATAGACTTCCTACTAAGACTCCATCATTTCTCAATTTCCCTGAGTTTCACTTTGCTGGTCCAAGTGATACAACTGCTCAAACAGCAGACTTTTCAAGACTGTTGGAAATTCTTTTGGATGTGCGGAGTCAGCAATATGCTATGAGTTTTGAGATGCTGGATCTCAAGAACGCTGTTAAGGCCACTTCAGTGTCTCTTCATGAACAGCTGGATACCCTGAAGATTCAAGTTTAGTCTTACGTGCAAGGTGAAGAATTTCAGGCGCTGAAGCAAAGTTTTGACAAGCTTGAAAAGACAGTGCACTCAATGAGGGAATACGAGCTTGTTCGCTTACCCAAGCAGCCTTAACTCTTGATCTTTTCAAATCTATCTCTTTTTTCGGTCTCCACTTTTTGCTGTTGACAAAAAGGGGGAGATGTTTATGTAGATTTGCTTGACTTGATGACTTGATGTTATGTATGTTTTGTTTGGACTTTATCTTGTTTGGTGTGATTTTTGTTTTAGTCTGGTTTGGATTAATGAGGCTTACTGAGTAACTTAAGCTATTATTATTAATTATGCTAAAGATAGTTGCGTTTTCAGGACTAACATGTTTTTTGTGATTATAGATTCGCTACTATTTTTTTTTCTAATCTTTAATAATTTTTTATATACAAGAAAAGCTTGGTTTGCTTAAGTGTTGCAGGTTAGAGTGTCTAAATCTACAGGAAAGTTTTGTCACCATAAAAAAGGGAGAGATTGTTGGTGAAATCTTTCTTCTATATTTTGAAGCTGACAAAACGTTTCCAAGTCTAAAGACTTTCAGACTCATCTATCAAAGTCTGAAGATTGCCAGACTCAAGATTTAAAGTCTGCCCTCGTTGACAGTTTCTAGATCATTGAAGAAGTCTTATTCAGATACGAGGCTATCCTTAAGGATTTGATTCGTTTTGATCGAAGATTATCTCACGATTGGAGAAAGCACATATAGATCTATTATTTGTATGACAAGTAAATCGAGTAAGAAAGATCCGTTGATTAGTGAAGTATACTTGAAAGGTTCTACTTATGGAAACCTAGATCCTGATTGTATGGGCGAACAAGATTGGCGGGCTATCTTCATATTCCTTAAATAATGAGAGATCTCCCTAATTGATTCGGTCCAATGGGTGGATTAGACGAACTCCTTTGGAAGGTGCCAATGGTTATGTAGGCATGGAGGAGTATAAAAGGAAGACGCTCTAATTGTTTAAGTGTGTGCGAGATAGAAAAATTCCAAAGTGTGTGCGAGATAGAAAAATTTCAAAGTCTGAAACTCCCTACTCTTTGCTAATTCATTTGTTGAGCATTCATTGTACTCAAAAGAGAGAATTTTGTAAGACCTTGAGGAAGTGTAGTAGAGTCTTTGCACTGTGGAATCGAGAACGTGAGATTGTAACAATTCTCTTGATTCATAGTGAAATCTAGCCGGTGGGCTGTCAGCGTGGGAAAGTGGACGTAGGCTTGGATTAAGCCGAACCACTATAAACCTTGTGTTCTTATTCTCTTCCCTGAATCTCTTTATTTTGTTCGTATTTCTATTTAACTGCTAAAGTTAGATCTTGCTTAAAGTTTATTACTCTTCGAACTCAGTTTCAAAAGTCTGTTGTTATTCAGACTCAGGTTAAAAGTAAAGGTTTTTCCTATATTTTGCAGAATCTGTTTTTACACCTATTCACCCCCATCTAGGTGTTCATACAAGCACTTTCACATATGTCAAAATATATTAGGTGAAAAATATGCTTTTGCTTTCCCTTTAGGTTTTGAAATATATGTAAAATTAAAATTTCATGAAGTTATGAAAATACTATACGTGAATTAATATATCGACATTGGAGAATTATGGAGGCTTTCAAGAGTGTCGCATATGAAAAGAAGTCGAAATGCATGGGACATGAGATTGAAATTAATATAAAGCAAGAAATAAAAGTCCACTAGGACTCATGATCAATTATAATTTATCTAACAGAACCTGTTTCTCTCGGAACTTAATAATTCTAGGGTAAAGAAACATCTTTTTGACATCTAGAAGGAATGCATTCATTAGGCTACGAATAAGCAAAATGTTGTCAGGGTAGTCAATTATAGTGCCTAATTAGAATTGACTGAAGAAGTAACAACTGGCCAGGCTTAGTCCAATAGGACCAATCAACAATTCCACATTTTTCCAGTATAGGAAAAATATATCCTCAAACTTCCTAATTAGGAAAATTCCTAACACGGGCATCTTTTTTTCAGGTCTCTCAAATTTCCCTTATTTGGAATTCATTGGATGGGCATCATTTGTTAGTTTTACAAAGTAACAAACAAAATTTTGCTTGGTCCTATGAGAAATTGTATAAGCAATCAAATAGACATATCTTGTTCTGGTCCTTTCTATTTTATAAATAGGTCATCTGTTCATAGATTCAATCAAAACGGGCGAGTAGATTTGCACTTCTGTAACTACTTAACTACGTCAACTCATGAGTCTAATTTCGTCGGCCTCTTTCAAATTTACCTCATTGCCAAGTTAGTTGGACATCTAGTCTTATTTAAGAGTAAGTAATTAATAGTGTCAATTAAATTGCTGTCGAGTCACTTAAGTTCATAGTGTTTGGCAGTTTTCCACATGCTCTAAACGTAATGTTCTTACGAATGGATCTGCACATCTTTCTAAATTTTACATGTTTGTGTTCCCCTTCAGCCTGCACGTTCCCTTCCTATTCGTTTTTTCGAGTCTTGAAACGCTAGCAAGAGCAATTGATGCTGAATTTCATGTACATCTTTCAGGGGTTTGACCACAACAACCGCAAACCTACAAGAAGATGAAATTTATGGAGTAATGTCAAAGTTTATTGAGGATGCAAAATTAGTTCAAATTTGAACTTAGAAAATGATAACAATTATTATTAACAGGATTATTAGCCAAAATATTTTTTTTCAGTGAATTCATCATAATCATATGAAAGATAAAATAAAAAAGATCAAAATGTCAATACATTTTCATCCAGTCGTGGATAATATGTAATAAGAATAGCAAAGTTCAAATGAAAAAGGACAATAGTACAACAATTCACATCTCATTTGACTGACTAATATCATCTTCTATGAAGAAATTAACATAATACCTTTGGTTGAGTGACTTGAAGACTTATCTGTAAGCTGAAAGTCAGGTTTGATTCTCCGATCTATTCTTGATCTCAGGGAGCCTTTGTCAAGGACGGGCTGAGGTGTACCACCGCTGGGGGAAGTATCAAAGGTTTTTGCTACATTGATTATTCAAAAGGGTAAATGCAAATTCATAGATATGATTGTAAACGCACATGCAACAACACACATTCCCTTCTTGTAATGACGTTTTTGTGTGGAAAATATCATGAAGTGTTTTAGGAACTTGATGTAGCTGATTGTGACTAATCAATCGACCCATGACATGTGTCACGTTGACAGCAACTAGAAAATTCCACCCGATGTTAAGATTTTACTATCCCACCGTTTGACTTTGATAAGAGACCATTTTAACGTCATTTTATCAAACATACAATAGTGCCACAACCATATAAATGATGCATATGCATAGAACCCAAAATATCATGAATGTCATTTGTTGCACCCTTTTCTTTAGTTGTTCATAAACCACCTCATGTCCAGCATAATTCGACAATCCACCAACAGTAACGCATAAAGAGTAATTTGATCACTCCGGTATACTATCTTTGATTCCTCTATTGAAAAACACCTCTCCCTTTATCTCTAAGCTATGATTCCTCTCCTTTCCCTCTAAATTTCCCTCGTTTCAAGTACTAGCTTAAGCATCAAAGGGCCGATCCGAGAATGAGACCCCAACGCCTCGACCGTTTTGGTGCAGATTCATTCTTCAGTTTTAGAGCTTCCACGTTAGCGCCATCCATGGGAAAGAGAAAATAGCTATCATGTTCTTCCTGCGAATCTGAGAAAAGGAAAATATCTCTAGCCAACGTTGCTCCTCAAAATATCCACAAGGAAACTGATTAGTTGACAGTACCGTCATTTAGCAAAATGTACGGTACAACGTCAACTACACTTTTTTATTCAGGAAATAAGGAGACTGGCTCTACCGGTTTTTTTTTTTTTTTTCTCTTATTGACTTTCCATGACTTCCTATTTTCTTGGCTTACTTTATCATTAAATTAGAGAATTTAAAAAGGAAAATGATTAGCTTATAATACCAAATCACAAATAAAAACATACCAGTAAGGATTTTTTTTCCAATCAAAGAAAATTTTAATTAGACTAAAAAATTTAAATTGAAACTTTTGAAGGAATGAACATCATTCTACACCAAAGAAAATATTTAGGGACTCTCGTCCCCAAATAAAATGAAATTTATTACTCAAATAAAATAAACAAGAATGTGACTTATCTAATATATTTTGAACTTTCAATTATTTAGTATTTTGTAATCGATGAATACATTACCATCGTCTCCGCTTCATTGATTGACGTTGAATTTTAATTGGTGTCTATCATTATATACTTTAGATATGTAATACTTAATTATTTTTTTCCCTAATCTCATTTAGATGGATGAAGTTCGTGTTGCATATCTCCATCTACGAGATTTGCATTGATTGGATAATTTTTTCATCTACTAATTATTATTCTGATCTTAATCTTTTCTTTAATTCATCCATTTCTATGCATAATTGATGTCGGTGTTTTTTTTTTTCTTTTAGGTTATCAGATAGTCCTTCTATTGCAATTTGATTTGAGTGAAAAGGAGGAGCAACCGTTTTATTGTGCAATAATTTCTTTATTAATTGTAAAGCTAACATGATAAATATTATTCATCTTTAAAATTTAATTAGTTGATATTAATGATTTATTTTAGATTAGTGATAATATTTTTTACCTTTCATTATTTGTATTACGGTATTTAAATTTCTTTTCCATTCTTCATATTCAAAATGTTCTGTTGGAAGATATGATTTAGAAGATTTGTATCAATTGTAAATTGATAGGGATCGTGTTTATTTTAGGATTAGAAAGATTAGAGAATATTTACTTTATATACACTCCTGTACACGATTACAAAGTAATTGAGGCATACATTTTCCTCGACAAAATCATTTCTTTCGCTTTCCTTCACCTAGTTTTGTGACATGGTATCAAAGTCTATTATGGTTCTGACTTAACTTCTGTTTCTGCTCCGATTGCCTCACAAGGAACTCCAAACTGCAAAAGAGAGTTGCTGTAGGAATTAAAGCTTTGATTGCCTCATAAGGAACTCCAACCTGCAAAAGAGAGTAGTTGCAGGAATCAATTTTTTCATCATGACCAAACCACGAGATCTGACCTCCACCTCAGATGACCAGCCTACAAAAGAAGTAATGCCGCAAACCTTGGGCAACCAGGAATCGTTTGTTGTGATTTTTGTATCCGAACAGCAACACAGTCAAGTTCAGGCCTAGGCCCAACACGCACAATGGCAACCATTTCAGGCTCAGTTTAATTTGGGGCAGCCCTTCTCGGGCCATCCTTACCAGTGGATACCCTATTCACGGTACCATGGGCCAGGCTCAAATACATCATTGCCAGGCTACCAGAGCAACGCGCAGGCCGATGGAGGCCCACCAACCAACAATAGGGCAAGCCCAACCATCAGCCTGGAGCAAACGGGTAGGTCGAGTGGATTGGGTATGGGAACGAATCCCTACTCGAGATTTTTCAATGTGGGTCATGAAACTGGATCGAGCGGTTCGGGCATGGGCGCAAATCCCTACCCGAATCTCTCGCCCGGATTTTTTCCGTATCAGATCCTTGTTGCCAACGGTCGGTTGGAACCTGGCAACCCTCTTTACACAACAAATGTTGATGGACTGGAACTGAAACTCATTGGTCAACAGTTAATCGATCCCAACAACTACTCAAGCTGGTCATGAGAGTTCCAGCGAGCTTTGGTAACAAATGACAAGGAAGGTTTTATTGACGGGACGATTTCAATTCCGTCTAACGAGTGAATGGCACGACTTTGGAAGAAATGCAATCAACTAATCAGAACATGGTTCGGGAATTGCATCGCACATGAAGTCACGGCCGGACTTCCCCCAACGGAGGATTCAAGAAAAATGTGGGAAAACATTAATGAGATGTATGGAAAATTGGATCAGGTTAAAATCTTTTCCTTAACACAGCAAATCTCGGATCTAAAACAAGAAAATATGACTGTCGCAGTTGTTTACAATAAACTTTTGGCTCTGTGGAACGAGTTAGAAGCAACCGAAGAGAAATTTGACTGGCCCGACCTTATTTAACAATAGTATAAGAGCATGCGGGAAAGGAAGAAGGCGACGAGGTTTCTCCTCATCCTAAACGAGACTTACCTCTCGTTCCGCTCCCAAATTTTGACCATGGAGCCCATGTCGAGCCTCGGCCACATCTATCAACTTGCTATCTAGGAAGAGAGTCAACAAAGGACGGTGGACTACAGGAAAGGCAGAGAAGGAGTGGTTCTGGTGGCAAGGAGCCATCTCCGTTCTTCACAGAGAAACATAGGGGCAAAGGAAGAGAGGCGCATCTAGGGTTCCCTGAAGAAAACCCTAAAATATTCAAGAAGGCGTTCGATGGCTCCGATTTCATTGAAAAATCGTATGGTCCACGTTCGCTTCTGGCAGCAACTAGATTAGACGGCCCACGGAGCAGTAATCTTGCTGAATCGGATGGTCCGTGAGGAGCGGCTATCTATGGGCCAGATGGCTCACACGGCAATTTTTTCGATGGATTGGATGGCATGGCCCGAGTTTTCCAGCCCATGAATAGGACCTCCTCAGCTGCGAAAAATAATGGTAAAAAAGGAAAAGGTAAATTGTATTGTGACTATTGTAAGTGTCCGCACCATACGATTGAAAACTGCTGGAAATTGCATGGCAAACCTGGAGAAAAAGAAAAAGGGAAATTTTCAACCGTTTTTCAGGTATCGGGCCAACCAACAGGCAAGTCAATTACCCATGAACAATATTAAGAGCTGATGGAAGCCTTAAGGAAATTGGATGCTTCTGATAAAACTTGAAGCTTCACAAGTACATCTTACTGTCTAATGAACTCAATTTCGAAGAATGCATGGATTATTGACTCGGGTGCTGGTGACCACATAGTCTGTGATAAGGGTTTCTTTTCTAATATTAAGAAATTACTCTTTCCCATATCAGTACAACTCCTAAATGGAAGCACCACACAAGTTACAATGTCCGGCACTTTGTGAATCTTAGTTCTCTCATTACACTTCGAAATGTGCTTTATGTCCCTAATTTCCACTTCAATCTCATGTCAGTTTCTCAAGCTTGTGAAGAAAATTCATGTCGCATCTTGTTTCATTGTAATAAATGTTTCTTTCAAGCCCCTTCGACTAGCAAACCGATGGGCTTGGGTAAAGTCTATTAGGGGCTGTATTTTTGGATGGATTTTCTGAACAGTTTTAAACGATCTCTTGTTGAATTCAATAAATCATTGTGTAACACTGCTACCAATGACAAAAATTTTCTTAATCATCAAAGATTGGGTCATTTTGCATCATTCCCTTGTCCTTAATGCCCTATCTGCCCTATGGCAAAATAAACACATGCTCTTTTCCAAAATAGTACTTCCCGAGTAGACGATATTTTTTCACTAATCCATACTGATGTTGGGGGGCCCTATCATACTTTGCATCATGATGGCTCTTGGTTTTTTTATCACAATCGTAGATGATTCTCCCATGCGACATGGATATTTCTCATGCAATCAAAAAATCAAGTCCTTTCTCACCTAAGTACTTTCCTTTCCCTATCCAAAAATCAATTTGGGAAATCAATCTGACGAATTCGCACTAATAATGGAAGAGAGTTCTTCAATGGTGAATGTGCTTCTTTATTTTCCTCGAATGAAATTTTGCATGAGAGTTCTTGCACTTATACACTACAGCAAAATGGAGTTGTTGAGCGAAAACACCGTCACCTCTTAGAAGTAGCACATGCCCTTAAATTTTAAGCATCTATTCCTGAGAATTTTTGGGGAGATTGTGTGGTCATAGCAACATATCTAATTAATCACATGCCATCACGCATTCTAGAAGGGAAGACACCATTTGAGATATTGTATGGGAGGAAATCTGATCTGAATCATCTCAGAGTTTTTGGGTGTCTATGTTATGTGACTACGGTAGGGCACAGGAATAAAATGACACCTCGTGCCCGTCAATGCATATTCATGGGATATCCAACCCTAAAAAGGGGATATCAGGTTCATGAACCATCCACAAGAGAATTCTTTGTGAGCAAGGACGTTGTTTTCATGAAGATATTTTTCCTTTCCAAGATGTCACTTCTTTATCTGAAGATGAGAAGACAACAATAAGCAATTCTTATCGGAAGAGGATTTATCTTCTGGAGGAACATATATTATTGCTTCTCCTCCAAGACATTAGAGACCAACTAGTGTATCACCTCCAATGCCTAATGAGATTTCTACCGGTCATTCAATTGAAGACCCTCCTATAGAAGAGCAACCGCAGATGACAGCTCCTTCAGAAGCAAGCACTACTGAAGAATCATCCTTGATGCAACATGAGCCACCACGGCGTTCTAGTCGAGTTACTCGTCCACCAACCTGGACGAAGGATTATGTATGTGGTTCCTCGAGATCATCAGGTACTTGTTACCCTATCTCCTCTTATATTTCATTTGATCAGCCATTTATGTTACATAAGCCGTATCTCTAAGGAATGAGAGCCCTCTACTTATAATGAGGCAAAAGATGATCCTCGTTGGCAAAGGGCTATGGAGGCAGAACTACAAGCCCTGATAAAAAATCATACTTGGGATGTCATACCATTACCTACTCATCGCAAACCAATTGGATGCAAGTGGTATATAAGATTAAATACAGAGCATATGGTTCTGTAGAAAGATACAAGGCTCGGTTGTTAGCCAAAGGTTTTACACAGCGAGAATGTTTTGACTACCACGAAACTTTTTCTCCGGTGGCAAAGGATGTTGCGGTTCATTCTTTTTTATCGGTTGCTACTTTTCGTGACTAGCCACTACACCAAATGGATGTCCATAATGCCTTGCTGCATGGTGATTTGGATGAAGAAATTTACATGGATCTTCCACAAGGATTATGGAGATAAGGGGAGTCTAAGGTATGTCGTTTCCGCAAATCTCTTTATGGACTAAAACAAGCCTCTCGACAATGATACACCAAATTTACTAATGCACTTACGGCTGTTGGATTCAAACAGTCTAAATATGACTATGCTTTATTTACTTGGACAAAAGGTATGTCATCTATTTACTTGATGATTTATGTTAACAACATACTTATCATGGGAAATAATGATTCTACTGTGAAAAAACTTAAAGAGTATCTACACTCCACTTTTCACATCAAGGATTTAGGCTCACCTAAATATTTTCTTGAAATTGAGATAGCTCATTCAGATAAGGGAATCTCTCTTAGCCAGCAAAAATTTGTAATGGAAATTATATCAGAAGCAAGACTGTCAGGTTGCAAACCAGCCATTATTCCTATCGAGCAAAATGCCAAACTGACTTCGTTGACTATGATGTTGGCATACCTCCTTCTTTTGAAGATTCGTTATTAAAAGATCCGTCAGGCTATCGGAGATTTGTAGGAAAACTTATCTATCTCACCATGACTAGGCCAGACATTTGCTATGCAATACAGACTCTTAGTCAATTCATGCACAGTCCAAAACAGTCTCACATGAATGCAGCTTTGAAGATTGTGAGATACTTGAAGAAATGTCTAGGCTTAGGGATACTCCTTTCTCAAAAGTGCAACATGGAAATGATGGCCTATTGCGATGCAGATTATGCTACATGTCCTATGAGCAGGAGATCTATCACTGGCTTCTGTATCAAATTTGGGGAATCATTACCTTCATGGAAGACAAAGAAGCAGTCTACTGTGTCCTTATCTTTTGCTGAAGCCGAATATCGATCTATGACCAAGACTGTTTGTGAAATAGTTTGGTTGAGGGGTTTACTACTAGATCTTGGGGCACAAGTTAAGGGACCGACTTCACTTTTTTGTGATAATAATTCAGCACTCAAACTTGCAGCAAATCCTATAGTACATGAGAGGACAAAGTATATAGAGGTTGATTGCCATTTTACTCAAGAGAAGATTCAAGAAGGAGTTATCGAGACAAAAGGGATCAAAACCATGGAGCAACCCGCAGATATATTCACTAAACCTCTCTATGCATATCTTCTAAGCAAGCTAGGTGTCTTGGACATATACAAGCCACCAGCTTGAGGGGGAGTGTTGGAAGATATGATTTAGAAGATTTGTATCAATTGTAAATTGATAGGGATCGTGTTTATTTTAGGATTAGAAAGATTAGAGAATATTTACTTTCTTTTTATTGATTCTTCCTTTGTATTATATACACTCCTATACACAGAATACAAAATAATTGAGGCATACATTTTCCTCGACAAAATCCTTTATTTTGCTTTCCTTCACCTAGTTTTGTGACATGTTCCACTTTTTAGGATTTTTCCACTTGTGATTTGGTACTGTTAGTTGTCAGCTAATAATTTTCCTTTTCAATTCCTCTAACCCAATCCTAAATTAAGCCAAGAATATAGGAAGCCATAAAAAGTCAAAAAAGAAAAGAAAAAATCACTAAAACCAGTCTCCCTATTTCCTTATATATAAAGTGTGGCTGATGTTAGACCGTTCCTACCGTAACAAAAGCCCTACCATTAGACTAGCCGGACTCCATCCACAATGACTCCCTTGCTCCTCGTCTACATTTTGAAGCCTCCTTATCCGGCCCAGACTCCTGCCCCGTACCCCTTCATGCCTCCATGTTACATGCCCAATTCTTACTCTCAACAATTCCCTACTCCTCCTCGAATGTATGGTCATTTTGGCTACAAGCATGCGCCACTTCATACCCTCTTCCGTCGCTGAATATTTTCTCCCCTTCACTCACAACCCCCATGTGCCGCAAGAGCTTATTTTTACATCAGATGCAGGAGATGTCCCTGCAACCAGTTTTCCACCTTGAAAACAAGGTTGACATGCTCTTAGAAGCGTACCAGCGGGTTTTTCCAAAGGTTAAGTTGCGACAGGCATTGCCCAGGGAGGAGAGTTGACAGTTCAGCTATGAGCTTAGGAAGTGAACATGGAGTCAAGGGAGAAGCTTCCAGCTCTCGTCATCGTTGGCCAACTGACCATCATCGCTTGCCAGCTGATCATGTTCCCCAATCCGAGCTTCCCGATCAACATCCCCAACTTTGTGCGAATCTGGTGTGATGGCGCAGCTTTTATTCATTGTGCCTTCTCATTGACAACTTGCACGTCCTCTCTGTTGCATAGTTACTTCACCTGCGACGAAAAGTTTCCACCTCTTTTGCAGTCTTTCACTTAATCATGCTTTGTCCTCATGGAACTTGAAGAAAATCAAGCGACGCATTAGGTCTTCTACTTTGATACATTGCTAGAAATATGACGTGTTCGTGAGCTTCAGAGGTAAGGACGTTTAGAACACCTTTGCGGGCAACCTCTTCATTATGCTGGAGAACTACTATTTTAGGGACAGTGAAAAAGTGGAATCCAGGTTTCCTGTCGCAATGTCGAAGACTGAGACAGGACAGAGATAGTGGCCAACTAGGCGACATGGGTCGTTGATTGAGCCAATATAGGGAGCACGATACTATAACTGGTGATGGCACGGCGAGATGAGGCAATGTCACCGGCAGCTTGACAAGCCGTGGTGAACCCAATGAAAACGTTGGGTTGATGGCAATGCAATGGTGGAGGGATAGAGGGGAGAATTTGTGTTACTAGGGCATTTACTAAACACTTATAAGACATTACAAATCTCATCAGTATCATATCTGATATTTATTTTTTTCAACTTTATTTATCCAACAAACCAAACCGCCAAAAGCAGCCTAAAAGAGTAATACTATCCAAGTGACAATGTCTCATTTTCAATGATAAATTTTGGGATGTTTGGGGCCTTTCGTGTTAGATCGATAATTAATGCGATTAATACCTGATAAATTATGTTAACCACCACGAAAGAACCTACCGATTCCTTGCTAAAAAAAAAAAAAAAACTGCATGAATGAAAACACGTATGTCACTCCAATACATGCATGTTTCATCATTATTTCCTTCCAAATTCATCACCAAATCTCAAATTGGCCTAGCCAAGCAATTTTGACTTTTGACGCAAGAAAAGGCAAGGCCAAGCTTGTTCAACTTCCATAATTTGATCCGCGATGTCTTCACCGAACCATCTTCTCTGTCGGCATCCTCAAGAGCTTGTTGATCGCCGGGTGTAATTTTCCAGAACCCCTCCAAGGAATTAACGACGTCGGTTATGGCTGAAATGGAAGAACACACTTTCTCAGAATCTGTGTACCTCTTGCGTCGGTCCGGCATCCTCACGACGAAGCTGTCTACGTGCATGGGCTTCAAGAAGCCCGCGACCATAGCATTGCTTACAGTCTTGGTGGTCGCCGATGTTCTCAAAACCTTTGACAAGCTTGCTGCTTCATTCCCTTCCATCAGTCGCCAGTTCTTGCCCAGCTTCACCCGTGCGATTCTCTCAACGACCGGTCGTACTGTTGCCCAATAGGCTAATTCGTATTCAGAGTATGGATAGCCTGTTACAATTTTACAGTCATTAGAGTCCTTATATCCACTTGTAAAGTGGATGTAAAATAAAGCACTCTTAAAAAAAAAAGCGCACATGTCAAAAAAATTCAAGCGAAAAGCACTTTTTTGCTTTCCCTTCAGGTTTTGAATTCTATGTGAACTTAAATTTCATATAATATGTGAATTAGTATATCGACATATGAGAATTGTGGGGGTTTTCAAAAGTTTCGAGTATGACAAGAAGTCAAAATGCATGAGATTCAAGATTAAAATTAAATAAATACATAAGAAATGAAAATCTTCTAAGACTGACGATTAATTATTGTTTATTCGACAGAGCTAACTTCTCACAGAATCTAATAATTATGGAGCAAAAAACATCTTTTTGACATCTAGAAGGGATAGGTTTATGAGGCTACAATAAGCAAAATGTTGTTAGAGTAGTCAATGACTTCGTGCATTTTTTTTTTTTTTTTTTCGCATGATTCATTTAGTGTGTCCTATTTATGAATATATATATGAAATCCTTTAAGGATGGACAATAATTTTTTTATTAAAAAAAACGTGCCTACATCGAAATATAGAAATTTGTGAACCAACTTAATTATAAAGGAATGAAATAGGCATACTATTTGCATCAATCAATCTTATGTTTAGATTATTTACCCAGATATTGGCCTTATGCTTCCAATCTACTAGGAGAGCAAAGATCTGGATCTTTATATGGGGAGATCGTCATGAGGGAGCCAACTCTAAGCTAGTCAACATATCCAATTAGACACATCTTCACTTAAAAGTTTATACTAACGAATTATTGGCCAATTTAGATATATTGACTACTTATTTTATAATATGAGACATTTTCTAATGTGTATCTTAATATTCTCCAATGTCAAGACCCCCCCAAAAAAAAAAAATAATAAAAATAAAAGTATCATTCTACATCAAAATATCTTAACATGAATCTCCATCATCCACCTTCACTCCTGATCTCTTTCTCTAAACCAAACAATGCCAATATACATTGGGAATGACCACCAATCAACTATCGACAATGACACCATTTATTAAGGCATACAATAGAAGCTTGATACATTCATTTAAAGAGATCGTCAAAAGCGAGCCCAAGTCTATGCCTAAGGCCAATAAGTTATGTGCCAACTTCAATATATTGATTGTTTCCCATGAATTCCCCCAAGTGTACTTAACACAATCCATGAAACCAATGGAATCTCTATGGTACTGGAGTTTTATTCTACAGTAAATTTTCTTGTTATCAGGAGAAACAATTTCAATGAAAAACGGGCATTTAACATTTGTGCTCAGAAAACCAAATTAAGTCCTAGAATGCAAAAGATGGAAGCTAGGGCAAGGGAGAATTTTTACCTTTTGCTCCGTCGAGGAGATTGGCGTAGTCACTGAACTTGATGAAAACCCTCTCAAGAGTGTCCACTGTATCTTCATCACAATCTTCATGAAGCTGGAGACCATACATAAGCCCTAGCATCACAAATGCAAAGCTTCTCTCTCAATTCGAATCACGAGAGAGTCTCTTGACACTGGCCATTGAAAGTCACCGACGCAGCATGTAGTCATCATGATGTGAGTTATAGCTTGAACATAGAGGTTGACCACAAAGTTCCCTACTCGCCAAGCTGGGACTAACTGTTCAGCGCCACGACCCATCGTCATCACGATCAATCTACTATATTGAAAGCTGAAAATCTCAGTGACAGTCCCATGAGGATGCTCTGTCCTTGTCCCTGACATTCTTGCGCAATATCTTCAGCTACGAATCTTGCACCTGCCAAAGTAGAGGCAAAAATGAAATTGAAAATCCAGAAGGTCGAAAAGATACAGGAGTTCCACGGGATTAATTTTGATCGTGAAGATGAAGAGACAAGGGAGAGGACAGAAGTACCAGAAACCTAGAAATTGCACTATAAGAGGAGATTGTGAAGTCCTGAGAGAGGAGGTTTTAAGAGTCACACACGGTCACCACTTATAGGCGGATCGGTCAAACTTGTCCGTCCAATTTGACTTGCCTAATTAGAATTGACAAAAGGAGTAACAATGGGTCAGTCCATTAGGACAATAATCACATTTCCACATTTTCAAGTATAGGAGAGATTTCCTTAAATTTCCTAATTAGATCATTCCTAAATGGGCATCATTTTTACATCTTTTAATTAATTAATTAGAAAATTATAGGATGGGCATCAATTTTGTTAGTATTATAAAGTATCAAGACAAGCTTTTGCTTTGTCGCATGAGGCATTGTATAAGCAATTAAATGGACACATATCTTGGTCTAGTTTTGTTTTATAAGTAGGTTATTTACTCATAGATTATCAAAATGGGCAAAGAGATTTGCCCTTCCATAATTACTTAACTACATTAACTCATGCTTCCGATTTCATTGGCCTCTTTAAAATTTGTTTTGTCCCGTTGGACATCTAGTCTTGTTTAAGAGTAAGTAATCTGTAGCATCGATTAAGTTCTTATCATGTCATTTAAGTCGGTGGCTTTTCATGGCTTTCCACGTGGTCTAACATAATGTTATTACATATAGATCTTCACACCTTTCCAAATTTTATATGTTTGCATTCCCCATGGTGTGTTGGAAACCATTTTATTCTTATAAACAATTTTTGCTCAGAAATATATATATTTTTTTCATAATAATATTCTCCAAACAAAATTCTAAACATTTGAACACGTTTGGTAATTGCATAAAATTTCTATCCTTGGAATAGAAAAAGAACAAAAATGTGGTTGGTGCAATCCTCAAATTTTTTGTTACGTAGAATTTCTTTAAAAATTTTGATAATTTTATGATTTTTTTTTTGTTTTTTTCTTGCTTTTTTCCTTCTATTCTTCTTTCTCCTTTGGCCAATTGCTAGGGCTTGGTGATGGCCGGCGATTGGCCAGATAAGAGTCAACGACCTCCTTGGCCCTTGGCAAGATCGAGCCTCACCTAGCCATAGTGAGGCCGCTGGACATCAACTTTGGCAGGTTGCTTGCCATTGCCAAGCCTGACAACCAGCTATAGAAGGAAAAATAAAATAAAATAAAATGACTTGATTTTAGAATTGTTCCTGAGAGTAGAAAAATTAGTTGACATTATCAAATGAAATTTTGTTTTTTCCTCTATTCTAGAAAAAAAAAAAAAAGAAATAGCCAAGAATTAACTGATTACCAAATAGGTCCTTCATCTGCAAACTCCCTTGCTATTCGTTTTTCGAACCTTGTAACGCTAGCAAGAGCAGCTGACGCTGAATTTCATGTACATCGTTCGGGGGCGCACTAGGAAGTTACTGTACCAACCGCAAATCTACAAGGCTACAGGGAGACACAATTTATGGAATAAATGACAAAGTTTATTGAGGAGGCAAAACGAGTTTGAATTTGAACTTAGAAAATTATAAAAATTGTTAAAAACAGGATTATTAGCCAATTTTTTTTCAGTGTATTAATCACAATCATATGAAAGATAATTAAAAATTATAAAAAAAAAATCTATACTTTTTCATCCGATCGTGGATAATATGTAATAAGGATAGAAAAGTTCGAACGAAAAAGGACAATAATACGACTATTCAAATCTCATTTGACTGACTAATATCATCTTCTATGAAGAAATTAACATAATACCTCCATGAATTAGATGGCTGGTTGAGGGACTTAAAGACTTATTCTTTTTTTTTTTTTGGTAAGGGACTTAAAGACTTATTCTGTAAGCTGAAAGTCAGAGGTTTGATTCTTCAATCCACCCTTGATCTCAAGGAACCTTCGTAAAGGACGGGTTTAGGTTTGTAAGTATAAAAGGTTTTTGCAACATTGATTACTCACAAGGTTGAAAGCAAATTCATAGATATGATTTGTAAATACACATGCTGCAATAGACATTCCCTTGTTGTAACGACGTATTTATGTGGAATTTATCATATATTTTTTTGATATCTAGAAGGTTCTCATTGCCCCATAGTTTCTGAATAAAACCTCTGACTAAGTAAAAGGATGCATTCGTGGCGATGAAGGCTGCGTTTGTTTTTATTCTTTATTTCTGTTTTTAAACAATTTTTCTGTTTTTTTGTTCCTGGGAACAAAAAAGGAACAGAAACGCGTTTGTTTGCGTTTTGTTCCCAGAAACACATCTGAATGCAGAAACAAGAAACAAAAAAAGTTATTTCTTGTTTCTAGAACACATTTAAGGAACACATTTTCTCTCTCTTCTATTTTCTTCTCTCTTTTTTCTTCTTTTTTCTTTGGCCGGTCGTCGGCCTCGGCCATGGCCGGCGACCTCGCAGGAGCATCGCCGGCCCCCGGCAAGGCCGAGCCTCGCCGTAGCTGGGCAACGCTCGGCCTCGTCTTGGCTGGGCGACCACGCCGACCTGGCGGTGGCTCAGGTGAGGCCGAGCCTCGCCCGGCTACGGCAAGGCTCGACCTCGGGGGGCCGCAAGCCTCGCCGTGGCCGGGCGAGGCCGTCGGCCCTCGTCGGTCGGTCGCTGGCCATGGCCGAGGCCGGCAACTGGCCAAAAGAAGAAAAAAAGAAAAAGAAAAAAAGGAAAAATAAATAAGAAAATAAGAAAAATAAGAAAGAAAATAAAAAAAATAAAATAAATAAAATAAAAATATTAAAAAATTAAAAATATATATATATAAATTTACCAAACATGTTTCTATTCTTTTTATATTTCTGGAACAGATTTACCAAACGTGTTTTTGTTCAAAAATTGTTCCCGAAATGAAATACTTTTTTCTATTTCTGTTCCTAACAATTTTTAAACGTACATGTTACCAAACGCACTGTAAGTATCCAACAAGGCAGTTTGAAATGTGACTTTCCCTTAGCTACAACCTTGTGGGTAGGAACTATGATAAGTTTATCTCCATTCTTGACAGGTAGGTGAAAGTCCAATTTAGCAGACTGCGCAAGGTTGCCCATAGTAATATTTTTCCAAAACACACTTAAAAGTAACCGTAGCAGTAACTTTCTGATAGGGTGCAATGATTGTTTCTCTCACTATATTAGATTTAGACGCACAATTACTAGTCCCAGGGTCAATATTAGCAAATTTCCCCAAGCCAAATTAGCCTCAGCATCACAAATATGTTTACTAGCAGTAAAATTACATACGGCCAAAGCATCATCATCACAACTAAGGAGAGCGACGTATGTTTTTCCTGGGAAGCTTGTATCCTTGTTAGTCTGGGCTCCTACACTTGGTTCCTCCATCTTCGACAGTCCACCAACGGTAACCCATAAAAAGTGATTTGAATGCTAAGATATACTATCTTTGACTTCTCTATAGAAAAACACCTCTCCCTTTATCTCCAAGCTCTGAATCCTCTCCTTTGCCTCTGAATCTTCCTCATTTCAAATGCCAACTTAAGCATTGAAGGACCAATCCAACAACAAGACCCCCACGCCTCGCCTATTGTTTTGGTGCAGATTGATTCTTTAGTTTTCCAGCTTCAACGTTGACGCCATTGGCCGGAAAGAGCATAGCTATCTTGTTCTTCCTACGAAGTTCTCAATAAAGGAAAATATCATCAACCAACGTTGCTCATCTAACATATCCCCAGTGACTCCCTTGCTCCTCATCTACATTTTGGAGCCCCCTTACGCTGCGCAGACTCCTTCCCCATACCCCTTCATGCCACTGCGTACCTTCTTCACTCACGAACCTATGTGCCGTAGGAGCCTATTTTGGCATCAGACGCAGGATATGTCCCCACAACCAGTTTTCCACCTAGGAAAACAAGGTTGATATGCTCTTAACTGTGTACGAGCGAGTCTCCCCAAGGTTAAGAGATGTTGGATGGTCTTGACCCTCTCTCACCCTGAAAACTAGCTTAAGAGGTGAGGCTTTCTGTCATACTTATAAACTGACCACATGCCCCTTCTACAATCGATATGGGATAAACCCCAACAATCTCCCCCTCACACATTAGACTTAGGTCAAAGGTTGCAACAACTCTCCAAATGACTGTTGGGTCCAGACTTGTTGGTAACCTGGGCTCTGATACTGGTGTTAAGTCTTGTCTTAAGCCTCTCTCACCTCGAAAACTAGCTTAAATAGTGAGACTTTCCCTCACATTTATAAATTGACCACATGCTCCTTCCACAACAGATGTGAAATAAATCCTAACAGTTGACAGTTCAACAATGAGCTTTGGAAGCAAACATAGAGTCAAGTGAGAAGCTTTTGGCTCTCATTATTGTCGACCAACTGACCGTCACCGCCAGCCAGCTGATCATGTTCGGCAACCGGAGCTTCCCAATCAACATCTCCACCTTCGCGCAAATCTGGTTTGATGGCGCAACTTTCATTCATTGCCCCTTCTGATTGACAACTTGCACGTCCTCTCTGTTTATGAATAAAAAAGTAGACTATAAAAAAGAAATTATGTGTCAAAAAATATCAAGCGAAAAGCACTTTTTTGCTTTCCCTTCGGGTTTTCAATTATATGTGAACTTAAAATTTCATAAAGTTATGAAAATACTATACGTGAATTAGTATATCGACATTTCAGAGTTCTAGAGGTTTTAAAAGAGTTTCGGGTATGAAAAGAAGTCAAAATGCATGAGATACAGGATTAAAATTAAATAAAAAGTAAGAAATAAAAGTCTACTAAGATTGCGATCAATTATAGTTTATCCGACGGAACCTATTTCTCACAAATCCTAAGAATTTAAGTGCAAACAAACATCTTTTTGACATCTAGGAGGGATAAGTTTATTAGGCTACGAATAAGCAAATTATTAGGCTACGAATAAGCAAAATGTTGTCAAAAGTAGTCAATGATATCATGGATTTTTTTGCCTCATGAATCATTTGATGTCTCCTATTTATGCATATATATGAATGCCTTAAAGGATGGACAAATTTATGTCTCCTATTAGCATTGACCAATCTTATATTTAGATTATTTACTCGAATATTGGCCTCATGCTTCCAATCTATTAGGAGAGTAGAGGGAAATCACAAAGAGGGAGCCAACTCGACCCAGTCAACATATCTAATTAAACCCATCTTCACTCAAAAGTTTATGCTAATGAATTATGGGCCAATTTGGATATATTAATTACTCCATACCATATCAATTCTTTGATATGAGACTTTTTCTAATGTGTATCTCACTAATCTTTAGTGTTAGGTCCACTACCCCTTAACAAAAGTATCATTCGGCAATAAGATATCTCAACTTGAATCCCTATCGCCCATGTTCACCCCCAATCTCTTTCTCTAGACCAAACAATGCCAATATAAATTGGGAGTTGCCATCAATCAACCATCAACAATGACTCTACTTGTTAGGAGCTTACAGTAGACGGCCGATACCTTTGTTTAAGGAGATTACCAAGGGTGGAGCCAAATCCATGCCCATCAACATATCTAGATGGATTTATCTTAAATCAATAAGTGATGAGCCAACTTAAATATATTGATTGTTCCCCTCCAACTCTCCCATGTCTAACTAAATACAATATATGAGACCAATGGAATCTTTTTGGCACTGGAGTTTGCTTCTACAGTAAATTTTCTCGGTATTAAGAAAAATAATCGCCCTGTTTGGTTCAGCATTTGGAATGCTTTTTGGGGCTCTAAAGGGGTTTGGCCAAATGCTGTGGTGTTTGGTTCAATTTTTTGAGGATTTTGGGAAGATGCAATTGCATCTTCAAATGGCTTCAAAGGCGTTTGGGGGAACGGAGGGGTAAAGGTCCATTGGGAAATTGCATTTCGAAAATGCAACTTCTAGTACTATTCATCACTGTTCATCTCTCCGATGGAGAAACCGATCAGAGGCCAACAACCGCCGGCCAAGGGGTCGCGTGCACCGATGACGCGCCGGCGACCGTCGGCCAAGGGTCGCCCAACCCCGGTGACCGTCGCCGGACCTCAAGCAACGCCTGGGTCGCGCGACCCAAGCAGCCAAATCTAGCGGTCTAGCCGCTGGATCCAAATGGTCCGGCCGCCTAACTTCAAAAAAGAAAATATAATTTTTTTTGTTTTTTTAATTTAATAAAAGTTATTTAGAAATACAAATTTTACCAAACGATATTTGCATTTCGGAAAATCCCCTTCACCTAAAGATATTTGTATTTTGGCAAATGCATTCCCCTAAAGCCGAATCAAACGGGCCCAATGTCAATGGAAAACGGGCATTTAACATTTGTGCACCAAAAGAAGTCCTAGAATGCAAAAGATGGATGCAAGGGCAAGGGATAATTTTTACTCCATTGTCGAGGAGAGTGTAGTCATTAAACTTCATGAAAACCCCCTCAAGAGTGTCCACTGTATCTTCATCACAAGTTTGAGGAAGCTGGAAACCATATATAAGCCCCAGCATCACAAATGCAAAGCTTTTCTCTCCAATTCGAAATCACCAGAGAGTGTCTCGACGTTGGCCACTGAACGTCACCGACGCAACACGTGGTCATCATGATGTTAGTTATAGCCTGAACATAGAGGTTGACCACGAAGTACCTACCCGCCAAGCTGGGACTAACAGTCGAACGCCATGACCCATCATCATCACGATTAATCTACTATATTCGAGGCTGAAAATCTCAGTGACAGTCCCATGAAGATGCTCTGTCCTTGACCCATTCTTGCGCAATATCTTCGGCTACCAATCTTGCACCTGCCAAAGTAGAGAAGAATGAAATTAAAAATTTAAAAGGTCGAAAAGATACAGGAGTTTCACGAGATCAATTTTGATCGTGAAGATGAAGAGACGGGAGAGGACAGAAGTACCAGAAACCCATAAATTGCACCCCGGCATCACTTATGGGTGCATTTGGTTCAACTTATTCTTCCAATTTGATTTGCCTAATTAGAAAAGACAGAAGAAGTAACAACGGGTCAGTCCAATAGGACAATAATCACATTTCCACATTTTCAAATATAGGAGAGATATCCTCAAACTTCCTAATTAGATAATTCCTATGATGGCATCATTTTTACATCTCTGTAATTTATTAATTAGAAAATTTATAGGATGGGCATCTTTTTGTTGGCTTTATAAAGTAGCAGAACAGAGTTTTGCTTTGTCCTATGAGAAATTGTATAAGCAATTAAATAGACACATGTCTTGGTCTAAATTTTTTTTTTTTATAAGTAGGTTATTCACTCATATATTATCAAAATGAGCAAAAAGATTTGCCTTCTATAATTATTTAATTAGATTAACTCATGCTTCTAATTTCGTTAGCCTCTTTAAAATTTGTCTTCTTGCCAAGTTAGTTTGACATCCAATCTTGCTTAAGAGTAAGTAATCTGTAACATCGATTAGGTTCTCTTCATATCACTTAAGTCGGTGGCTTTTTAGGGCTTTCCACGCGCTCCAAACATAATCTTCTAACTAATGGATCTTCACATCTTTCCAAATTTTACGTATTTGTGTTCCTTGTTAGAGTACATTTACTATTTTGTTCTCGAGAACAATTTCTACTCACAAATAGTTTTTTCGATTTTGTTTCTTAAATGAGTTTCCGAATATTCGAACACGTTTAGTAATTGCACAAAAATTCTATTCCTAAAATAGAAAAAGAACATGAATGTGTTGGTACGACCCTCAATTTTTATTTTTTTTTGTGATGTAGAATTTCTTTTAATTTTTCATAATTTTATGATATTTTTCTCTTTTTTTTTTCTTTTTTCTTTCTCTTCTTCTTCCTCCTCTAGCTAGTCGCCAGGCCTCGGTGATGACTAGCGACTTACTAGACGAGAGTCAGCGACCTTGCTGGTCTTCAATGAGGCTCGACCTCGCCCAACCATGGCAAGATCGTTGGACCTTGACTCTAGCTAGGTGACAGCCATCGCCAAGCTTGGCAACTAGCTAGAGGAGGAAAAAGAAGAGAAGAAAACGAAAGAAAAGAAAAATGCTTGATTATGGAATTGTTTCCGGAAATAAAGAAGTAATTTTTTTCTACTTCTTAATTTTATTCCAAAGAACAATTGTTTTTGAAAATAGAAAAGTTAGCTGACATTATCAAATAAAATCTGTTCTTTTTTTCTTTTTTTGTTCTAGAGAACAAATGAGCAAAAATAGACGAGAATTGATCAGTTACCTTACATATCCTTAGTCCGCAAGTTCCCTCCCTATTCGTTTTTCAAATGTTACAACACTAGCAAAAGCAATTGATGCTGAATTTTATGTACATCTTCCAGGGACGAACAAGGAAGTTACTGTAACAACCGCAAATCTACAAAGCTACAGGAAGATAAAATTTATGGAATAAATGACAAATTTTAGTGAGGAGGCAAAGCGAGTTTGAATTTGAAATTAGAAACGTATAGCAATTGTTAGTAACAGAGTTATTAGCCAGAATTTTTTTTTTTCAGTGAATTCATCATAATCATATAAAAGATGAAATCAAAATTATTAAAATGTCAATACCTTTTCATCCGATCGTGGATAATATGTAACAAGGCTAGCAAAATTCAAACGAAAAAGACGATTGTACAACTATTCCCATCTCATTTGACCGACTAATATCGTCTTCTAATTTTCTTCTGAGAAAATCACCAAAAAATCAAGAACTTATTTTGCGGATAACAATTTAATTCTAAACTTTTCAATTTAACCCATTTATTCATAAACCTATTGTATTTTATTTATTTTTTTCCAATTGAGTCCATCCTGCCATTTTTTCTCGGAAAAGCCTGATGTGGATAACTAGTTAGCGTCGGCCGTCCCGCATGGCATGGTCATCCTACATGAGATGGCCATTTTACGTAGCACGATCGATAGTAACATGGATGCCAGAAAACAAAATAACATCATTTCCCTCTCAGAAAATTGACGTCGTGGCCAAATTGAAAAACAGAAAAAAAGAACTTGAAGTGCCCCAAAACGATGTCATGTGGTGACCCTTGTCGCCTCAAATTCAATAGAACTCGCCCACATCACCCTAGGAACCCTAATTGAGATCTTTTTCAAATTGATCTCAAATTTTGTCCCAAATCCAACCTCAACGCTGGCTAGACACCTTCGCCCAAATTCACCCGACGCTTTTGCCTAAATTCACAATATGGATGTTGTAGTCATTATAGAAAATTAAAATTTGGAGGTTGGCCCAGTTTTGAACTCATACCAACGCTTGTATGTACAACTTCGTTACTAATGTGATTGAATCAGTGAAGATGATTTTGGATATAGTTCGTGTTGTTTGATGCTATGTGTGGTTGTAGCGTGTAATTTTGCTTGGGAGTTTGTCCGATTTATCCATGAGAAAATTGCTCGAAGTAAAATTGAGGAAAAGTGAGGCCTGAAAAGAGAATTCTTATTTGATGGCTTTAAGGCTACCTAGGTTAGGTTTTTCTACACTTCAGTGATCTTGTGCAACGAGGGTTTCCCTCGCCTCGTTCACCTACAACTATGCTGACTCGCAGTGAAGGCTGAACGGGGCTGGAGGAGATAATGGAGTGCAACGGGAGGTTCCAAGATCATCTCGTTTTACCCAAGGCCGATGACACCATCAAATGCGATCTTGGCCGTAAGGGTCGTATTGTCAAGGATCGAGATGGGATGGCGATGGTGGCTGATCAGGCGCCATGAGTCGTTGACTGGGCGACCATAAGGAGCAAGATATGACCACTGGTGATGGCTCGACGAGATGAGGCAATGTCAACGGCGGCTTGACAGGCGGCGGCTAAAGGCAACAACAAGGTTGGTTGATGACAATTTAAAGCTGGAAGGGGGAGGGGGTTGGGTTGGGGAAGAGCAGAATTTGTGTTATATCCATATTATATCCAAGCATTTACTAAACAGTGTATTAGATATTACAAATCTCATCATTATCCTATCCAACCTTTAACTCATTTGACCTTATTATATCCAACAGAAAAATGACTAGACGACTAAATGCGACCCGAAAGAATAATAATATGCAAAAGACAATAGCTCATATCAAAGAGAAATTTTGGAATGTTTAGGACATTTCGTGATATATCAATAATTAATATGATTAAATCCTGGTGTAGAGCAAAAAAATAGTCCGAGAGTCATCACATAAAATTATGTTAATCGACACAGATAACCTACTAAATCCTTTATAAAAAGCATAATTGCATGAATGAATTTACTTATTTGATTCCAGTGGATGGATGTTCCATCATCATTTCGTTCCATATTCCTCACTAAATCTCAAGTTGGCCTGGCAAAGCAATTAGGAATTTTGACGCAAGAAAAAGGATAGGCCAAGCTGGTTCAACTTCCATAATTTGATTCGCGCTGTCCTCACTGAACCATCTTCTCCGCCGGCAGCTTCAACAGCTTGGCCATCGCCGACTGTGATTTTCCCGACCGTCTCCAAGGAATTAACGATGTCGGTTATGGCTGCAATGGAAGAAAATGCTTCCTCGGAATCTGTGTACCTCTCGTGTCGGTCCTGCACCTTCACGGCGAAGATGTCCACGTGCGTGGGCTTCAAGAAGCCGGTGACAACAGCATTGCTCACCGTCTTGGTGATCGCCGATGTTCTGACAACCTTTGACAAGCTAGTTGCTTCATTCCCTTCCATCAGTCGCCAGTTCTCTCCCAGCTTCGCAAGCGCGATGTTCTCGATGAACGGTCGTACTGCTACCCAAAACGTTGGTTTGTTTTCAGGACATGGATAACCTGTGAGAATTTTAGAGTCGTTAGGGTCCTTATATCCACTCGTTATGTGAATTTGAATGATAAAGTCCATCTTTTTTTTGTCTAGAGTTGAAGTTGACAATTTCATTATGAGTTTTGGATTTGAAAATGAAGTCAAATAGCGTGAGTTTCAAGATTCACGGACAGTAAGAAACAAAAGTCTACTCCAAAGGACAATCAATTAAAGTAAGCTCATATCATTTTATTAAATACATATGAATGCCTTCAGAGTGGACAATAATTAT
Source organism: Eucalyptus microcorys (assembly GCA_014182515.1). NCBI lineage: Eukaryota > Viridiplantae > Streptophyta > Magnoliopsida > Myrtales > Myrtaceae > Eucalyptus > Eucalyptus microcorys. The sequence continues at coordinate 5,500,351 of CM024570.1, read as the reverse complement.
TGACATTATCTTACGTGTGTCCAAACATACAAAATCAAAAGCCAATAAGAAAAATAAAATTTAAGTTCTATTGAAATTCCTCAAAAGGTGCTAACCACTAAGAAATAGATAGGCACGACACGTGTTCATTCCCCTTGTACTATCAGCATCAACCAATCTCATGTTTAGATTATTCACTAAGATTCCAGCTCATGCTTCACTTCCATGGAGAAATTATCCTAAAAGTCCTTAAGTTATTGTGCAACAACCAATTCAACTCTTTGTTCTTTAATTTGGGTAATTTAATTCTAAACTTTATGACAATTTACCAACATAGCCATCCAAACCAAATTTATCTAGCTACCATTGATGTGGCAATTTAGTCAACCCTAGTCATTTTACATGACATGATCAAAGCTAACATGAACCATCCTTTATAATTTTTTAAGATTTTTTTCAATTTTTTCTTCTTTTCCTTTTTTTTTTTCCTCCTATTTCCCTCCATCGATCATTAGGCCTCGACAATAACTTGTTGACCACAAGTGAGGGGCTGCAATGCCCTCGCCGACCTTTGCTATTTTTGGATGAGGGCCTACAAGTCCATACTATGGTCAGCAAGGGCCAGTGACCGTACTTATGGTTAGATATCTTTGACGGCCATTCTTGAGGCTGTTGCAATCAATGGAACAAAATATGAAAACAGGAAGAAAAAAGAAAAAAAATCAGAAAATTCTTTTAAAAACTGTAAAAATTGCCAATGTTAGTATTGGTCGTACCACATATGACAACTAGCATCCACTTTAGTAGTTACCAGCGAAAATTGTTCGACATGATTACATCGGCAAATTATCAAAAGGTTTAGAGTTGAATTGACCAAATTAAAAAGTTCATGATTGAATTGACCTCCGTACAACAGATTTATAACATTTTGGTCAACCGTCCTATTTCCATGATACCAACAGAATACAATTTGACGGCACCCAAGTTTTCTTCTACGATGAATTTTCTTGTTATTAAGAAAAAGCATTTCAATGAAAAATGTACATGTACCATTATGCTCAAGAAAACTAAATGAAGTCCTAAAATTCAAAAGATGGAAGCTAGGCAAGGGAATGACTTTTACCATTTCCTCCTTGATCGAGGTTGGTGTAGTCACAAAACTTGATGAAAGCCCTCTCGAGAGTGTCCACCGTATCTTCATCACAAACTGGTGGGAATTGGAGGCCATATAGAAGCCCCAGTATCACAAATGCAAAGCTTCTCTCTCCAACTCGAATCACCATGGAGTCTCTCGAGATTGGCCATTGGAGGTCACTAATGCGGCAGGTGGTCATCATGATGTGAGTGATAGCCTGTACGTACAGTTCGACCACAAACTCCCCTGCTCTCCAAACTGGGAGTAAGTGTTTATCGTGATGACCCATCATCATCACAACGAGCGAAGCACTTTCAAACCTGAAAATTTCGGTGACAGTCCCATGGGGAAGCTCTCTCCTAGTCCCGAACATTCTTGCGTGATATCTTCAGCTACCAAGTTGCACCTACCAAAGTAGAGAGAAAACCCAATATTACGAAGTGAAAATTAAGCCAAAGAAAATTGGGGAAATAAAAAAACAAAACGATGAAAGGATCGAAGAGTCTCATGGAATCAATTTTGATCGTGAAAATGAAGAGATAGGGAGAGGATAGAAGTACCAGAAACCCCGAAGTTGCACTAGCAGAGGAGATTGTGATGTCTTGACAGAGTAGGTTTTATGGGGGGCATGTGGTCAAACTTATCCATCCAATTCGACTTACCTAATTAAGATTGACAGAAGAAGTAACAATGGGTCAGTCCAATAGGACTATAATCACATTTCCCCATTTTCAAATATAGGAGAGATATCCTCAGACTTCCTAATTAGAAAAAAACTTAAAGTTTGCATCAATTCTGTATCTCTCAATTTCCCTAATTTGAAAATTCTTAGAATGGGAATCATTTCCATGCTATCTTGCACAATGATCATCATCAATTGTACATTTGGTAGGGTTATGAAGTAGCAAAGCATAATTTTGCTTTTGTCCTAAGAGAAATTGTATAAGCAATTAAATAGACATATCTTGTTCTAGTGCTGTTGTTATATAAGTAGTTTATTCATTCTTAGATTATCAAATGTGCCAAAGGATTTGGCCTATATAACTACAAAGTTACATTAACTCATGATTCCAAATTTCTCTGACTACATTAACTCATGATTCTAATTTCCTCTAACCTCTTTCAAAATTTGCCTTATCGCCAAGTTCAACATCCAATCTTAGGAAGATTTGTCTAAAAGCCTAAATCTATTGTCGACAATCAAATTCATCCAAAACTTTCCAATTTAGCCAATGTAATCCTAAATCTTTTGACGATTTTCCCATGTAATTAATTCCGCCAATTTAGGTAGGAAATTGCTGACTTGATAGTCCAATGTCTAGTCAACACCAGCCATAGTATGTGACATGGTCAGCTATATGACATACTTGGCAGGTCTTGAAACGACATCAAATTGAGATATTTTTTAAAAATAATTATTCTATTATTTTATTTTTCTATTTCTTTCTCTTGTCTTCCTGGGTTTCCGACCAACAAGGTTGTCGCCCTTGGCAAGGCTAGAAATCTGGGAAGATGAAGGAAAAGAAAGAAAAAAAAACATCTTTAAAAAAACATCTTTAAAAAAAAAAATCTCAAAATGATGTCATTGTGAGCTCCATCAAACACGTCCAATTGTTGGCCATACCATGTAAGATGGTCGGCATCCATGTCAACAATTTTCGTCTAAATTGGCCCAATGGAATTCATTAGAAAATCATAGAAATTTGAATGATATATTGGTCAACTTGAAAAGTTTATGATTAAATTAGTGACCCTATAATAAATTTATGACTATTTGAATAATTTCCCTCCAATCTTATTTAGGAATAAGCAGCCCCGACAAACTTGTAATGTAGATTAATTTTTTGCCTCTTCACTTGAGTACGTGGCATTTCGCAATTGTCCACTTGCTCTTTCTTAAGGATGGACCTTTAAGTAATCAGCATTGAATTTCATGTACACCTGTCGAAGCAAACAAGGAAGCTAGACTGAAACAAATCGCCAAGCTACAGAAGATGAAATTTATGGAGCAAATGATAAATTTTGTTGAGGAGGCAAAATAAATTTGAATTTGACTTTAAGGTGTGCATGTTTAAATGAACAAATAAATTAGTGTTCTAGATTTCTACTCACTTGGTAATTAGTTAATGGAAAAGCATTCATAATAAAAAAAAAATGGATATATTCACTGGAAGTCCGAAAATTTGTTAAGAAAATACAATTAAATCATAAAATTTGCAAAAGTCTTAAAATTTGTCAAATTAATCTAATCAAATCATTCCACTAAAATGATTATTTTGACTAACAAAAAATGTTGATGTGACATTTTAAAATTAATTTCTATTTTCCACGTGGCATTTTATATTATTTTATTCAATTCTTATATAAATTAAATTAAAAAATCTAAAATAAAATCTAAAATAAAACAAAAAAAAAAATTAGTAGGGCTTACCAGTGAGCCCTACAACTGCCACCCCCATTGCCGAAGGGGCCAATGGAGGTTGCCTGCCCTCGCTTGACCAGGGCGTGGACTCGCCGGAGACATTCACCAAGCTCGGCGTGGGCACCCAAATTTGGTTTATACCAGCCCTCACCTAAGGTTTGTGACCATCGCCAGGCCTCGTCGGCTCACCTCTTCTCCTAGGGCTAGCAAGCCTCACCATCCCTAAGCAAACACTCGGTGTTGCCCGAGCCTAGGGCTAGTAAGGCCTCACCCAAGACGAGTGGCCTCACCCAAGACGAGTGATAATCACTAACCCCACGGGAGGGATGGTGTCACCCAAATCTAGGTGCCCTCGCCTAGGGCCATTGACTTTCGTTAGCCCTTTCGGCAATGGGCGGCGACAGGTGCCCATCGACTTGCCATTCTCTTTTCTATTCAATTTTTTTAATAAAAATTAGGTTTTCTTTTTATCTTTTAATCTAATTTAAATGGGAATTAAATAAAATAAGAATAAACGCCATGTAAGAAATAGAAATTAATTTTAAAATACAACGTCAGCATTTTCCGTTTGTTAAATTGACAGTATTAATGGAAAGACTTGATTACATCAATTTAATAAATTTTAGGATATGATTGTACTTTATATAAGTTTTAGGACTCAAATGCACTTTTATGATAAGTTCTAGGGTTTCCAATAAACATATCCTAATATATATATATATATATATATATATATATATATATATATATATATATGAATGCTTAAGTTATAAAAATTAATTTTGGAAAACAAATTAAATGTAATTTCCTTTATTATGAAGTTTTTCCCAAAACAAATACACCTATAAAAAGAAAAAAAAAACAATTGTAGTATAAGGTTATAACAGACCCTATCAGGATGTAGGATGTAATCCTCTCCACGATGGTTCAATGGGGTCAACATAACGATACAATAATAAAATGAAAATTATTAAAATATCAATGCCTTTTCCTATGTAAATTTTACCAAATCGTCAAAAAAAAAGTGTTAAAACCCAGCAAAGTTCAAACGTAAAAGATAATAGTACAACCATCGACATCTCATTTCATTGGCTAGTATCATCTCCTATCTGGAAACAACCGTAATAGTTCCATCATTCAAGTGGTTGATCAAGTGATGCAAGACTTGATTTGCAGGTTATAGGTTTGATTCTTTAGTATATCCTTAATCTCAAGTTACCTTGGTCAATCAATGAATAGTGGGTTTCGGCTTAGGTTTATTACTGGTTTTGAGCTTTTCCACTAGCATCTAGTGGGGTTATGGTAGGTCGCCCAGTGGACAATTACTGTTATGTCAGCATCTTAAATAAAACGAACGAAGTAATTCCATAGAATTACTGAATTGCATAACAGAAGTATACAAGTAAATTTTAGCATAAATTGGATAAAGAATGGAAAGAATTACTCATTTAAGAGAAATTCTCATGTATTATTAACTCACAAATCTACATGCCTACATTTCAAAGGTGTAGGGACTAGGACACTAAAATAGGAAACATCAAACTAGGAAACCTTAAACTGGGAAATATTAAACTAGGAAATATAAAATTAGGAAGACCTAAGCTAAGAAATATAAAATTAGGAAAACCTGAACTAGGAAACATTAAATTAGGAAATCTATTTGAAGGTTGGTCTTTTATTTTCTTTTGCAATTTAGGCTTTTCAGAACTATAGTTTGATAAGAGATATTAGGGTCAATATGATGCGGGCACAAGCTCTAAATATTCTTGAACTGAATACTCATTTTTAAGTAAAAGCCTAGAGTATAATGAAGGATCCGTTTGGTTCAGCATTCCCAATGAGCTTTCAGCCTCTAAAGCTCATTGGGGAAATGCTAGACCGTTTGGCAATCATTTTGAAGTAACTTTAAAGTGAAAGTCAACATTGAAAAAACTGAAAGCTCAATTCTAGTAAGGACTAGTTTTGAGCTTTCAGCATTTAGCCAAATGTTGAAACTTATTTTTTTTCTTCTAAACTATCATCACTCATTCTTCAAATTTCTGATTTTGCCCTCGTTATTATTTTTTTAAATGCATAATAATGCTAAAATAATCATATATATATATATATATATATGCTAAAAAAAACTTAAATATATTTTGGTCTTTTAAAAAAAAATTATATATTTGATTTTTTTAGCATTATTGTCAAAATTTATCTTTAAAAAGTTGCATACATTATTTTTTTCAATTTTAAACAAATAAAAATTAAAAAATTCCAACAAAGGGTTTGGTCTTCTTTTAATATATATAATTTCTTAGCATTATTTTCAAATTTATATTTAGAAAGTCGCATACATTATTTTTTCAAATTTTAAAAAATTAAAATTAAAAAATTTCGATGAAGGATTTGGTCTTTTTTAAAAATATATATATGTATTTTATTTTTCTAGTATTGTTGTAAAAAAATATTTTTAAAAAGTTGCATACATTATTTTTAAAAATTTTAAACAATTAAAAATTTAAAAATTCTTATGAAGGGTTTGATCTATTTTTTTTAAAAATATATATATATGTATATTTGATTTTTTAGCATTATTTTCAAATTTTATATTTAAAAATTTGCATACAATATTTTTTTCAATTTTAAACAAATAAAAATTTAAAAGTTTCGATGAAGGATATGGTCTTTTTTTTAATTATATATATGTATTTGATTTTTTTAACATTATTGTGAAAATTTATATTTAAAAAGTTGCATACATCATTTTTTTTCAATTTTAAGCAAATAAAAATTAAAAAATTCCAATGAAAGGTTTGTTCTTTTTTTTTAAAAAAAAAAATTATATATGTATTCGAATTTTTAGTATTATTGTTAATATTTATATTTTAAAAGTTGCATACATTATTTTATTTTTTTCAATTTTAAACAATTAAAAATTTAAAAATATTGATGAAGGGTTTAAGTCTTTTAAAATAAATTATATATATGTATTTAATTTTTTAGCATTATTTTCAAATTTATATTTAAAAATTTGCATACATTATTTTTTCAATTTTAAACAAATAAAAGTTTAAAAAACTAATATCAATCACCAATAGAACTTTCAAATGTGTTTAATAACAAATAATATTTCTCTTAAAATTACTTCTCAAAGTATAATTTACCAAACGACATTGTATTTGTTAAAGTCATTTAGGCTAAACTGTTTTGCATTTTCCTAATAGGAATTCAAAATGCTGAACCAAAGAGGTGATGAACAGCGGTGTCGAGCTTCGACAACAGTGGAAGTCGGCTGAGTTCGGTGGATATGATGGCCGATGGGTGGGCAATGGAGGTATGATAAGGATATATTGGAAATCTGGGGGCTGCTCGAGGATTTTCCAAAGAGAGGGTAGTTTGGCCTTTTTGTTTTCGTGTTTAGCTTGGAGTTGTGCAAGATGTACTTTCTAAAATAGAGACATGTAAGCGGTATATGAGAGAAAAGTGATGCATCTTTTCTAGATATCCACTTATTATTTTGCATATAGAGGGCAATGTACATGCATGTGCAATAATGTTCTTGACCGAAAGAAGAAGAACGGAAATGGCTAAGATGATTCGTAATCGTACGGCCACAGGTTCGTGTCAGGAGCAAAATGCCGCAAAAATATTTTCTGGTAATTTTCTATTGAAAAGCTGCTCACGTTGAAAAGTCTTAATTTATTGCTGATTCCGTGAGACTGAAATGCTACTATAGAGAGCTGAATCGCGATAATACCATGGGATTTTCCTCTCTTTAATAATTATAGATTGTTCCATTTAATGGTGGTGAGGAAAATTAGGATCCTCCATATTTACACTGATCATGACGAGTAAACCTCTTATGATGTATCAATAGAGTCCGACCCTTGATACTAGGTAAGTCAAATTGTCCATGTGCGAAAGGACTTTGAACTCAGTGCCCGAAGGTGGAATTGAAGCGGTACCTCCGCACATGCCTCAATTCATTGGGCAAGGCGAGGAATTGCATATTATGATTACATTATCAACAAGTGTGTTTCTTATAAAGGGTTAAAATATCTCCTTTACCAACTTTTAAAAATCACGAAAGAATTCTCCAAAATAAGCATGCAATAGTTTGATATAGTTCATTAGTATTTTATGTGATTATAAACAATTTTTATTTTTCTTCATTCTTGATTAGAGGAGTCGAGCCCCTGATTTGAAACAGATGCAAACTCAACTAAACAATTATGAGCGATGTGTTGTTACAATCTATTAATTAGAAAAATTCTTGAACAAAGATGGTGGAAAATATAGCCCTTATTTGACTATTTAAAATCTTTATACATTTATTCCCCGATTGACCCTAAAAACGGCTTGGAACCGACCGGTTCTATTCTAGGCTAGCTTCAGGGTCAATAAAGTTGATTCCCAGTTTCGAAAATAGGGAACTAACCCTAACATGATAAGTTATAGGTTCCAAGTTTGGAACTTTATCACCTTGAAACCAAAAACCTTAGATTGAATGGAGCCACAGACGGTCCAAAAACATGTGTAAACCATTGTTTTTTAACATTAGACCTCAGGTGAATATTACTATTTTTTGACATATAAGATACATGATTTATTTAGGGTAGAGTTATTTCCACCTCTATATGACTAAATCCGCTCATTTTTCACTAGATAAAAAAAAAAATTGTCTTTAATTGTTTCCATATTTGCACAATTTTCTTCAATTTAGTTATTTTCCTACTATGGTTTTCCTTTGAATTTAAACTTATTGGTATTTAAAAAGAAAACTAATATCTTCTTTATTATTGCACTTAGAACAATTTATCCGATCTTCATCATTCCTACCTCAAAAGCTCACTTTCAAGGAAAATTTGTTATCTTTGATTTATGTAGTTTAAAGAAAAAAAGTCAAATCTCTTCATTTACTTTATCGAGAAAATTGGTGCTTTTTCCTACTATTGGTGAGACACATTTACACAAAACACATGTAAGGCTTCATAGGTTTATCTAGAAGTACACTAGGGAAATTTCCAAAAAAAAGACCCCAAATGCCTTTATTTCCTCAAATAAAGACCCGAAATGGATCTTGTTTAAAAAAGGAGCCTGAAGTGGCCATGATTGTTTCAAATAAGGGCCTTACCTCGCTAGTCACTAACCAGCTAAATTTTTCGACTTGCCGAGGACATTTTTGTCCAAATCTTCTTCTTTTTTCTCTTATCTTCTTTTTTTCTTTTCCAATGTCAGCCGGCAAACGCTAGCAAAGGCTGGCAAGGGCTCTGTGACCATCATTGGCAATGAGCGAGGGTCATCGAGCCTTCGCTGGCTACAGGCAAAGGCTTGTAGCCTAACCCTTGCCTTTGTCAAGGGTGGCCTCATCGACAGCCGGGGAGAGCCGTGGATCCCTCACTGCAAGGTCAACAAGCCCTCACCGGCAGTAAGCAAGGCCATCCTTGCCAAGGTGACCTCCCCTAGGGCGAGGGTGGCCTCGCCCAGGCAAGGCCGTCTCTTGCCTATGGCCAATGAGGGTGGCTCTCACCGGATTGAGTGAGGGTGACCATCGCCTAGCCCTCTATGGGTATTGTCGATAGCCAACAGGCCACTAGCGAATAAGGAAGAAGAACTAGAAAAGAGTAAAGAAAAAAGGAAGACAAAAAAGAAAAAGGGAAAATGACAAAAATGTTCTTGATCGCCTGAAAGTCAGGCCCTTAATTGAAACAAACATAACTATTCCAAGCACTTATCTTAAACAAGATCCACTTCAAACCCTTATTTGAAGTAAGGTTCACTTCGCACTCTTATTTGAAAAAATGAGAGCACTTGAGGCTTTTTTTTTTCTTTTTCTTTTTTTTTTTTGAAATTTTCCTAGTACATTAAAAACAATAGCAAAAAAAATAGTTATGCACATTAAAGCATCTTGATTTTATTTTTCTAAACATACCATGAATGATGTTAGTATTTGTCAATCCAAAATATATTAATTTTAACTAACATTTTTTTTTCATTTTATGCAAAGTTTTGATTTAATTAAATTTCATCATTTAAATTTTCATATTGGATAATGTCGTTTTGGAGAATGCCATTGTCATTATGTTTTAGCAAATATTTAAAAGGGTTTTTTTTTTATCCAATCATCCCATTATACATATATAAAAGACATGATAAGAAAGAGTTTGATAGTGATATACGCAGGGAAAACAAAGATTATAAACATATGTGTTAAAAAGTTATCTATGTTAAAAATTTAATAGATTCTCCTTGACAATCCATGAATTTACTCAATTGTGTAGAAGAGAACTAGATTTGTCAAAAATTTCTCTCTTCATTAGTGCAGAGATATAATATAAAGAAAAATGATATTGTGACTGTCTTTAATCTATTATGAGATTAACAACTTGTTTTGGGCAATAAAAATAAATAAAAATTAATTAGAAATTATTGTGGGATCTATTTCTTTAAAAATTTATGATTCAAAATATGTTGTTACTCTCACAATAGCTCAAAAATTGTTATGCTAGTTAGAGGTATACAACCAAACTGATTCTACATGGGAACCATATTGGACCACCCAAAAATCGGTTCGGAAATTGATTCCTGTTGAAACCGGTCTAGGAATAGGTTCCAAATTTTTGGAATTGGTTGAAAACGGTTTGGGAACATGTTCCAAGTAAATACTCACTTTGAAACCAGACCAAATTGCCTTGTTTTGAAACCAGTTTTGGTTTTATAAGCTAAAAAGCCAAAACCGTAATTTTGTTTTCCCTAAATTCTGACCTCAACACTTCATGCTTCCTCAAAATTCCTCGCCAGCTTTTTTCTTCCCCTAAATTTTTATGGATGAATACGGAATAGAGTTTTATAATTTATGTTTCATGTTACATGTTTGAACTTTTTATTGTTTATAATTATTCGTAACTACGTGTTCATTTCATGGATTGTTGTTTTTGGGGGTATTGATTTTTTGTTATTCATCTTTTACTTTGAACCATTTTGTTACTCATTATCTCAATGATTTTTTTATAAATATGAACAAAAAAAAGGAACAAAAGAAAACAGGTTCTTCATTAAACATTGGAATCGGACTAGGAAAATAGGGTAGGCTAGACAAACAAAGTAGGTTTCAGGATCCAAAAACTGGAAACCAATTATTACATGATAGATTCTAAGTTCCAGCTGTGGAACCTATCCATGTTGGTGGAACCTACCATGTTAGAACTAATTACCCCTAATGCTAGTAAGCCCCTATGTAAAAAAGGAAAAAGGGCACAAATACTACCTTCAATTAGACAATATCCACTTAAGAGAAAAAAGAAAATATTTCGTGGAAACTATATCCAACAAAAAAAAAATTTATAGAAAAGTAATTAAATATGGGTTCACATCATTAGAAAAGTAATTAAATATGGGTCCACATCATTAAATTTCAGGTGGATGATTACAAGACAAAAAATAGTAGTCACATAGGAAATGTGAATTCCCAGCCCATTTATTAGTTGGAGATTACTTTCCTTAGACTAACCCACAACATCCATCTATAGGCCCCATGCTTGTCGGACCAATTCTCCACACAAAGACTTGCCCTCTCTCTCTCTCTCTCTCTCTCTCTCTCTCTGCGTGTCGGACCAAGCCCCTCCCTCTCTCTCTCTCTCTCTCTCTCTCTCATATGCACTGCAGTATATATATCTACCTAGCTCCTGCTCTTCATCACCCCACTCTCACTTGATCCTTCTCAATTGAGCTTGTTGAGCCCCCCAGTTTCGATGGCCGACCCGGTGCCCGGTGGTTCTAGGAGAATGTGGTGTTCGGTGCCGGAGCGGCTCCAGCTGCACATGGCCATGTTGGCCATGCAATTCGGCTACGCTGGGTTCCATGTGGTGTCCAGAGCCACCCTCAATATGGGCATCAGCAAGATCGTCTTCATCGTTTACAGGAACATCATCGCCTTGCTCCTCCTCCTGCCTTTCGCTTATTTTCTTGAAAAGTACGTGCTCGTGTCATTTAAAGGCCTCTTTTCTTGAATTTTCTCTCCTCCTTTCTTGTGATACTCGTAAAAGCATTTCAACGAACACCCTTTTTCTCTATCAATTCAGACTTTGGATGCGCTTGTGATGAATCCCACATTTTTACACCTCCTTTATACGTACTTAGGACTCATTCACATGCTTATCACAATTTATTTGGTGTCCAGGAAAGAGAGGCCTAGGATCACTCTTAAATTCTTGGTGCAGTTCTTTATCCTTGCCCTAGTCGGGTACGGCCTTTCTTTTTTCTCTCTCCCAATTTTGTGATTGCGGCAATTTTAACATACTCAGTAGAGTTGTTTTTTCCCTTTTCTCTTGGCATATAAAATTGCTCTCAAGTTTACAGGGGACGATTTCATTTTATTTATGTGTTGTCAATATATCAAAACAGAATAACGGCAAACCAAGGATTCTACGTCTTGGGTTTGTACAACACTTCACCCACCTTTGTTTCAGCAATCCAGAATTCTACCCCAGCCATTACATTCCTCATGGCTGCCCTACTCAGGTGATCATCATTAAGCTCACATGTCCGCATACATGAAGTTCTATCTGTGGAAGCCTCCTCAATTAAGCCGGTCACTAAAAATTCTTCAATTCATTCCCTTTATATGATATAATTTGGCTTCTATAACCTCAAGGCTGTGAAAATCGACATATTAGGCCGACAGCTCACATTTTACATCTTAATAGTCTTCTTTTAAGCCCTTTGGTGGATTATTTTTTGGTTGGAGAAAAATCATTGGTCGAATGAGACTGAAAGAATCTCCGCAGAAAGGAATTCCAACAGCTCATGAAAATGGATTCAACCTGGATCCAAAACAGAAAGAGAGAGAGAGAGGGAGAGAAGAAACGAAAGACAGAACAAGGGGGAGGAAGAAGAGACCATGTTCTTCAAAAGGAACTACTAAAAGAACGCGAAAAGTACATAATTGTTGATGATGCTTCTAGGAAATAAGAATCTCGATTCTCATCAATATCATTTGAGTTCAATTGGCTTAACACTTACCATACGTAATATCCATGAGATAAAGAAAAGTCACATAGTTGAGTTAGCTAACACATTTTTTTGGCAAAAACACTGACGTGACATTCAGAATAGAACAAGTTCGGCTCGACCGAAAAGATGGCATTGCGAAGGTCGTTGGGACCATCGTCTGTGTTGCCGGAGCATCAGTCATCATCCTCTTCAAGGGACCGGCCATATTCACTCCGGCACCACCACTTCACGAGCCCACAAAATACACAACCATGTTCCTCTCCTTAGGTGACGCGAAAGGCAAGAACTGGACCTTGGGCTGTGTCTTCTTGATTGGACACTGCCTCTCCTGGTCAGCTTGGCTCGTGCTGCAGGCCCCAGTCCTTAAGAAATACCCAGCTCGGCTCTCGGTGACATCATACACTTGCTTCTTCGGGCTCATACAGTTCTTGATCATAGCTGCTTTCACGGAGAGAGACCAGCATGAATGGCTCATTCACAGCGGTGGAGAGCTCTTCGGCATCTTCTATGCGGTGAGTTAACCAAGCATACAAGCATGCACGATTTTGTTGCAACATGTTAGGGCTTGCAGGAAATTTCTTTATAGAAGCAATTTCTTCTTTGTTTGGGCACATCTGCAATCCCAATGACGTTTAGGAACCTCAGCATTTGTTTACTAAGTTGGCTGTTTCATTTTGAATAGTTTGAGAAAGCATATGCAGGGTTCTATACGAGGAAATACAATTGCAGTTCAAAAAGCCAAGATGAAAGTAGTTTTGTTAGTGAAATATTTTTTTTGCTTGCTCATACTGAAAATTACTTGGTGATACTTTTGTGTTGCACATTTCTCAGCTTATACAAGGCAGATCTATTTTATTTTGTCAACCACAAGTACAGAAACCAACACCCCCCCCAAAAAAAAAAAAAAAAAAAACACTATTTCATACACAGATATTCAACAAAATAAAAAAAGAAATTTATGTAAGTTACCATGCGTCTTATTTTGGCACTCCATTAATTTGTAGTAGGGTCCACAGTATATCCTATGAAATTGTGAGTTCCACAAAAAAAAAAAAAAAAAAAAAAAAAAAAAAAAAAAATCATCTTCAAGCTTTGAAATTACAAATATTGGGAAGATCAAGCTTTTGTTAATGGAAAATATAAATGTGCAGGGAGTGGTGGCATCAGGAATAGCATTTGCAGTGCAGATATGGTGCATCGACAAAGGTGGGCCGGTGTTCGTCGCTGTGTACCAACCTGTGCAGACACTCATCGTAGCAATTATGGCCTCCGTCGCTTTAGGCGAGGAGTTCTATTTGGGAGGGTATGCATCAGTCTCTTTCTCTCCCATCTCATCTTTCTTCTCAATCATGCATCGATGGGGCCAGCGTGCGCCATCATCCCTAATCCTACAATGGAATGATCCATGTTTTGTTCATCGAAACTTAGTATTAACTTTCCCGAGCCAATTTTGGAAGACAATCGCTTTAGTGACTCCTCCTCAAGTTATAAACATCAAGATATGATCATCCCTTAACTATTTACGTGTCTGGAATCATATTCAGTGGATAAAGTTCTGAGAATATAAGGTTCTTTTTGGCTATGGAAGGATGAAAGTATACTAACTTTATCAGTTCTGACTTCCATAGGATTATTGGTGCGGTGTTCATCATAGTAGGCCTCTACCTGGTCCTGTGGGGTAAAAGCGAAGAGCGCAAATTCGCAAAGCCAAAGGTCGCGATCCAGTCCACTCAGGACCACGGGAACAACAGGACTTCCAGCCACATCGCGCCGTCCCTTGCTCAGCCGCTGCTCCCACCGACGTCCGATGATGTTTGACCGGCGAGCATCTTTGAACTCTTGAGTTGGCGGAAAGGAAACGTGGGCCCATCTGTCAGGGATTTGGATTTCAATTTTTTCTTTTCTTTTCTTTTTTTGGGTTTGTTTATGTTCTGAACTAAATTACAATCCCTTCCTGGGCCTGAAAGAGCGATTTTGAGGGGATGAAAGCATGACGATTAAGGTCACTTTTGGCGTCGGAGACATGTTGCCATCTGCCCATATGCTTTTACATGTTTTAATTATACGAGGGTTTTGATTTAATAAAAGGATTATCTCCAATAATTATGGACGTTATGATGTTCGTCCATGTGGGCCCAGAGTTTTATTATGCTGGCTGCTGTTCGTTTTGCTGAAGTTGGGAAAATGTGGCCCCATATTTTCTTGTTGAGAATTTTTCTCTTTTTTTTTTTTTTTTTTTTTTTTGAGGTGATATATCATTGGATGTTCTTCGAATTTGTTCTTATAACCTGATTTAATGTGTGACATAATATATAATTTGCTAAAGCAAAATTAATTTTAGATGAAATATGATATTTCACAATGAGCATAAAGTAACGCCCATTGTCTTTCCCTCCTCTTTCCGTAGTTTGTCAAAGAAGCAAAGGCTCGAGGGTCGAGAATTCGTCTCTGACAGTCGGTCTGGGGAAATGGAAATATAGAGTTGAACCAATTCAGACTGAACAAATATGAAAATCTTTACATACTTCGAAATTACAGACAAGGCAAAAGAAAAATACGAAAAGAGAAGAACATCAATTAGTTCCTGGGAAATGGAGCTCAAATATAAACAGTTCCCCTCAAATTAGAGTTAATTTACAATCTTTAGTTAATCGACAACGTACAAATTCAAGCAGAGAAGAGCCCATCAGAGGCTGCGAGACTCAAGGGGCTCTTGGCCTCCAACACCCACTTCACCATCTCCAGCTTCTTTTCCTCTCCCACCATCTTGTTCTTCACTAGCTCCGAAAACGAGGACACAGAAGAAGAGACCAGCCTCAGGCTCAGACCTTCAAACCGATCGCTGCCGACGCCGCCTTCGTCGGCCTTCAGCTTCATCTTCGGGTAATTCTTGATCCTCCTCTCGTGCTCCTCCGCCACCAGGATCGCTATGTCCGCCATTCTTGATGCTTTCTCTCTCTCTCTCCCTCTTCTCTCTCTGTGACAGGCAGCTTCTGGGTTTGAAACTATGGTCTTTTTCCTCCTTTTTTCTTGAAACCTTGGTGGGCAAGGGATTCTTGAGGTAGGTTTATATAGTGGACAGGACTCGAGGCGATATGAAATGGAGGTGAGTTAGGGAAATGGATAAGGCTCCCAGATGGCTAATGGTTTTCTTATTATTATTAGCACCACTGTTGTTGGGAATATTCTATCTTTTCTTTGCTGGTTTTCTTGTGGGGTTAGATGGTTTTGGACGTTGTTTTTTCTTTCTTCCTCCTAGGGTCGGTTGCCGGTTGCTGTGCACTTGGGGAATGAATGATTCATATATTTGATATTTTATACTGATTGAACCAATAATTGCAAGGCAGAACCTGCATATGTGTCGGCCTTGGCTCGCCTTAGGGTTAACATCATTACAAATTCCAAAAAAATAAAAATTTCAAATCAATACTTCACAACGCATTTATTTCCTAAGAAAAAAATCTGAAAAAAATCTAAATGGGTATTTCATTATCCAAATCTACTATCCGCTAGCATTTTATCTACTATCGTGTTAAAATGCATGCAAATCGATAAATCTAACATTGAGAGTGACAAATTCTACGTGGAGGATTCGTGTGTGTTGATAAGTATGCAATTTAAGAGAGAGTGTACTATATCATTAATCTGAGTTTACGAGAG
This sequence comes from Eucalyptus microcorys, assembly GCA_014182515.1. Taxonomy (NCBI): domain Eukaryota; kingdom Viridiplantae; phylum Streptophyta; class Magnoliopsida; order Myrtales; family Myrtaceae; genus Eucalyptus; species Eucalyptus microcorys. Next base: position 5,484,161 of record CM024570.1, on the reverse strand, counting down.
TAATAAGTTACTTTTCAAAGCTCTTGGATTATTACACCACATTGTTGAAATTTAGAGGAGTGATTTGTAATTTTAAAAAGTTTGGAGACTATTCGTGTAATAATTAAATTTTGAATTATTCATTGAAACTTTTCTCGACAAAGACGGGTTTCCTCGACTAAAAAGTTAAAACCACCGGAACGAACGGCCAATAGCTTTGCGTTGTCGGCGGCCGTCCGTTTTCAAAATGAGGAGATACCAAGGGCAGTTTCATCATCCCGTTACGTATTCCGTCATCTTGGGAATGGAGTTTCCAGATTCATCCATCACCGCCACTAACTTTCGGACACGTTGATTTTCACGCTCGGACATTTGAAGGGCCCACAGCCTACCTGGAATTTTCATTTCTCCACTTCTTCGAAATAGTCAACTTGAGATCCATCATGGTGAACATTAGATTAAGGGTGTGTTTATTTTCATTTCTTTTTTTTGTTTTTAAACACTTTTTCTGTTTTTTTTGTTCCTGGAAACAAATGTTTCTTTTTTGTTCTTTTGTTCCTAGGAACAAAAAGGAAACAGAAATAAAAAACAAAAAATTTCTGTTTCTTATTTCTGAAACAAGTTTGAAGAACAAAAAGAGAAACAAAAATCGTTTATCTTGCTCGCCTTCGAACACCGCCCTCTCCTCCTCCGAGCGTCTCCTCTTGCGATCGTCTTCTCCGGCGCCTCCCACCCTCCGGCGCCGACAGCGCGCTGTCTCGTGACCATCCGGCTTCTCCACCGTTGTCCTCTCCGGCGCCGATAGCCATTGCGGCGTCTCCACCTGCGAGCATCTCCACCCCCGGCGGGCGAGGCCGACCTCACGCCCGGCCGGCAAGCTCGATCTTCCCGGATCCGGCGAGGCCGAGCTCGCCCGGCGGCCGGGGGAGTGGCGAGGACGGTTGGTCGAGTCGTGGGCCGGCGCGGGTCGACAATCGAGTGGATCTCAAAGTCGTGGGTCACGGCGCGGTGAGATCCGATGCGGCGGTGGCGAACGAGGCTCGAGACCCGCGGATGCGTCGATCGGGCGTGAGGAGGAGGGGCGGTCTTTGGGGCTCGGCATCGCCGGGTTGTCGGCGGAGGCTTCGGGTGCGGAGTGTCCGGTGTCGCGAGGGGAGAACACGGAGCGGTAGGCGATGGATCTGGGGACGCAGAGGTCGGCGACGCCGTCGGGCGCGGCTCGGCGTCGCGGCGTGCAAGGGGCGCAATGGGGCTGCTCCGATGAACGAATGGCCGGTACGGTGGCGGCGAGGAGGCGTCGAGCGCGGTCGCCGATGCGGTGGAGGGAGACGACGGTGTGGCTCGGGTCACCGTCGGCTCGGGGCCGCCAACGCGGGCGCGCCGGGCACGGTCGTGCGAGGAGACGCCAAGGAGGAAGAGTTAGCCAAAAGAAGAAAAAAAAAAAAGAAAAAAATGAAAAAAATAAATAAAAAAATAAGAAAAATAAAATAAAAATAGAAAAAAATAAAATAAAAATATTAAAAAATTAAAAAAAAAATTATACAAATTATACAAATTTACCAAACGTGTTTATATTCTTTTTATATTTCCTGAACAGTTTATCAAACGTGTTTTTCTGTTCAAAAATTGTTCCTAGAAACAGAAATATTTTTTTTATTTACGTTAGAACAATTTTTAAACGAAATTTTACCAAACGCACCCTAAAAGTCTAAAACTACACTCGAAAGAAAATCAAGTATGGCCTCTTTATAGATTATTTTTGTGACGTACACAGTCGACGCTTTGAAAATCAAATATAAGCTCATTAAATCTTTTTTTTTAAATCAATATAAAGTTAAATAATATCTAAAAAAACACTTGTTTATAAAACAATTCAAAATTTAGTCTCGTCAAATAGCATGATCTATGTGCACAAAAAGTAGAATTGCTATTTTCTAAGACTTCCCCTCTTCCCCCTCCCCCCCAAAAAAAAAAAAAAAAATAAAAAATAAAGTACTTTTTCATTTGATAAAACCTTAGAAGAATTGAAAACTTAGACATTGAGATTTAAGGGTCAGCAACTTCAAATACTAAAAATAGAAGTAAATTGCTGGGCAATGTTAGTTGTCCATATGGGTACTCTACATTTTATAGATATGTATCAATACTGTCGATTGGAAAAGGATAAGAAAATGTGACAAAACAAAGCTATAGACATATAAATACCATTCAATTAATAATTGAGGGTAAAAGTGATCATTGGGCAAGCTTCGACACATGTTTGAGTCTCCTGAAATCCCAACTTCACGACTCTTAGTTGGATTATGAGCATCACATTGTGAGAGAGCATCCACCGTAAAAGATTCATAGGGTCCAAGACATGTTTGGAATTATTCAGTAAGTATACTCAAATCCCAATCTGACTCAGCATGCTATTTAGAAAACAGAAAATTATCATGTAATTTCAACAAATTGTCTAATAATTTTATTTATTTATTGCATGAAATGATATAGCTAGTAGAAGTCCCTACTTAAGTAAATCTCATGAATGTACGGAAATTGTTACATTTGGTGCATCAAATTGGCCTCCCTCCATATAGAGATGGACGTGGCCCTTAACATTATTTTAATGAGACATTATGTGATTTGAATATTAAATATACTACATTTAAATTATGTATTTAACTAACTCCCAAGGATTTGAATATTAAATATACTACATCGGAATTATGTATTTAACTAACTCCCAAGGGAGGGATTATTAACATTTTTCACTTTCCAAATCAAAATTTTAGTAAATGAACATGTTTCCAATCCTCATCCTCTCTTTCTAATCTCTCTCTTATTTCACAGGACGAAGACTATTGGTCTTTTTTTTTTATTGGAATATGATGGAGTTCAAGAAAAAATAAATCAAGTGGACCTTTGGTCATTGTTTTATCATCAAGGAGAGACGGTTTCACTAAAAATCTTATATATTTCAGCTTAGCTACCTTAAGTAATAAGTTACCCGTTTCTTTTGACTTCTAAAAGTTGACAACAACATCTAATCGCGCACCACACATGCATTACACACACATATAGCAAAAACTATTGAGACAGACAAGTTCGTATGCACTAGATAATAAATAATAGTAAATAACCAAAGTGGGTTGGCTAAGTCGGCAAAGGATCAAACATTTTGCACACCATTCTCAGGTTCAATTGCGATCTGAAATTCATTAAGTCCTTATAGGTTTTGTCTTCAAACTGTTGCTAATACTCCTGCTATAATTTCACAAATAACATGAGGGACTAAATCTTGGTAGATGAGAAGTACGTGGATTTGATGCATTTTTAAACATCTAACACCACATGTTTAAACCTACTTCAATTTTTCTCTATCCAACGTCCGGTTCATCGGGGTGTTGCACATTCAACTAAGGATCAAATAATTACCAAAAATCTGAGGTAACACGTCAAAATCCAAAGCACCGAATCCAAATTTGTTTGGATGGCGCCGGTCAATATTTTAATAGGATCAAGTCTTGCTAAACAGCCAATTATTTAGGGGATTTTTTATTTTAATTTTTCCCAAAGAACATGAGAACTTGTAATTAGATTAGAGTGACCAAGAGAGTAACCCCGCAATTGCACATGGTGGGCATGTGGGTACACCAACTTAGATGGTTGCCTGCTTGTAAACATTGATTAACATATTTTCTTTCCAGAACGTTCCGATTAATCTCCATGAATATAATGCGCGATCATGCTTTGCTTGCGTGGCAACTCACATTGCTCTTGGCAATTGAATGGAACTGAAGACATCGTGATTTGATCATGAATTTGTCTTATCTATCTCCTAGCCGGGCAACACTCCATCCCTGAGCTCATGATGAAGCGTCTACTAGCCAGTACTCTATCCTGTTAGCTTGCATTTGATCAGTTGCTTTCGACTTCTATTCACCTTCCCTCAAAAGATTTGACGATACAAATATCATTCAAGTTTCGGAGATTTTTGGAAAAACAAAAGCTCATATACCATTATACTTTCTCGTTATAAATCGGTGTAAATTCAATTTAAAGCTTTCCCTAGGAGGAGATAAGTAGCTGGCCTTGCAGGCTTGAAGCTCCTTCAACCGTAAGATACTTACCAAATTGAAATCATTCGTCCTAAGTTGCTAAACCAAACTCAAGACTTGACTCTCCACATCATGTCATCGTATCAGAATCCTCTGTTGATTCTGTGATGCTAACATCGTTTCGGATCCGCCACAGAAGTTTTTTCTATCCAAAATAACCATCAAAACAAAGAGATAAATCAAACTTCGAGGATGACTTGAGTACCATTTCAGCAGCATTGCAATCCAAAATGATATTTCAAAAGCTTCACCCTTAAGTATTTATTTGGACAATGACCGGTAGTGACAATAGATAAAATGCAATACAAAGATACAAAAACATACCGTAAAGTGTTACCAAGGATGAAATTCATGTGAAATTTACTAGCTTTTGTAAATTTATAGGCTTCACTTCTGCTCAGGAAAGGAAGCTTTGGTACTACAGCCGTCAACAGCGACTTCATTTACAATATTTGGATCTGGTCTTATGCATCTCATATTGCAGTAAATCTCAACGGAAAAGGTAGGTGCCCAAAACTAGTAAGTGAAAACACTAGAGCATTGTAACATTTAATCTCTTCATGGTTGGGCTCTGAAGAGGGATTTGGCCAATCTCCTCCTTCAGGGATTTACCACATACAAAGGCAATGATACAGAGAGGGTTATTAGAATCGTATTGGTTATTCTCATTAACCGTATAATGACTCCACTACTAGAGGAGGCCAAGTGTTTTCAGCTGCTGAACGTGCTCGGGAGGGAGAGGTGGGGAGACCAATCAGATCCCGTCATCTCACCATCAACGTCTTCTACCACATATTCCTATCACATGATGCAAATCATATTAAAATTGAGAAGAAGAAAAAAGCAGATCATGTGAACTTGCAATAGAACCAGTTCAACATGACAGAAAACCACATAAAAATGCAAGAGAAAATGATAGAGACACAAGAGACACAGAGACAAAATGCATGAGAGAGGAAATGCTAAGACTGGAACACAATGGAAATAATTGAAGCTTAATGCATAGCCAGAGGACGTCAAAGCAAGCAACTCGAGATGCATAGGTCAAGACCCTCATCATTATCTCCATTGCTGAAGATTAGAGCTGTAATCAAGCCAACTGGAGTTGATACTATATGATACCCAAACTCAACTTGCTTGAAAATACTCAATATTTGACTTGTGCCAGATCCAGAATCATTTTCTATGTTTGAGCTTGGCTAGATACAAACTACACGTACTCTAGCTCGACTTTATTTCTTTTAAGCAAGAATTGGGCTCAAACTATGCAAATTGAAAGTATAGATCTCTTGACGGGCATGCAAAACATCAGTGGTCTCCAGTAACTTATCCATTAGGGCTTAATTTAGAAAATTGGAAAGAAATTTTAAATTTTGTGAGACAGGTGGAGGGAATATTAAATTTTGGAGTAATTTCTCCCAAGTTTCTTCAACCCCTGTTTCCAAACGTAGCATGCAAGCGAGTGAACTTAGGAGTAAAAGTCACATAATTAAGGGTTGCTCCACTTCAAGAAGAGTAAAAAGTAGTTTTACATTCTCACCAAAATGTAAAATATTACTCAGGTTTCAAAATATTATGAATAAATTTGTCTACTTGTCAACATTTATATGTTATGAAAGCTTCAAGTGTTTAAGAAAAACTCATCACGTGCACCATGAGATTTAGAGAAAGTTTAAAAAAAGAAAAAAAAAGGAGTAAAGTCAATCTAAACATGCTTTAAATTTTCGACATGCTTCATCTGGAAAATCACAAATGCTCTCTAGGCTTAAAAAACAATAGCACAGAAAAGAAACAAATCATGTTATATGCTCTGGTTTGTTTTTCAGCTTTCCAAGGGCTGTGAACCAATTATTGTGACTCGAACATCTTTCACTTGTTTACTCTCACAAATACATATACAGACAAAGCAGTAGCATCCACTTACTTTAGTTAGCATCCTTTTGGCAAGTATGTGATAATGCCTTTGCCATATCCGCTGTCCAACCATTGTGGCAACTAAAACACTGTAGAATATGCCAATCACAGTAAACAGTCCAAGAACAACCAGAGCCATAATAAACAACAGAGGTAACCCCGCTTCACCAGCACCTCCTAAACATCCACACTCAGCTGCTGAACTTGCACAGCTCTCAAAACATGTGGTACAATCAGTCCACATACAGAGAGTGCCAGGTAAATGGCAATCTGCACAAATCCTGTGACAACAAAGTGAATGATTATCATATATTTCACTGCGGATCAGTTGAAATTGAGGGAAAGCAAAAACTGCACAAGCTACAACTGTATGATCAGCATGGGAACCATCTACACAGCTAAAGAATGTATCTTTTCCTACAAAACACATAATTTGAGCACTTAATTAACATGGCTCTTCCTTCCTCTTTCGCTCCTCTGTCATTTTCTTCTAATCCATAGATTAACTTTGCATGGAACTACCAATTTTACTAGGAAAATCTATCTTTAAGATTAGACTATCCATGAGATGATCCACTCTGGATCCTGTATTAGCAACTACGGCACTCAGCAATGAAAATAACATCAACAGGCTAAGATTTATTACAAAAAGAAGCTTCAAGATATTCTGCACTAAAAAGTGAAAGAAATAATCTGCAAAACTATACCCAGGATGACAGCAACATAGACAGAGTTCTCGACAAGGCTGAGCCAAATCATTTCGCACTCTCCGGTCGTAGCAAGTGATGAAGCACCCAGACAACCCCAGCAAAGCAAAGAATAATAATGCTCCTGCATCAAGTAAAAAGATTAGAAACATAGAAGGGGTTATCCATTCTTACAATCTAACAGGTCCAGAAGTAATGGCTTCTAACTAAATCAATTGGGGGTGCAAAGCACTTAGGTGGCAGCAGCTCCCTCTTTTTAAATTGGATTCGCAGCATCTCCTTCCAACTCCTGCCCCCAAAAGAAAACCCCCACTCTCTCTCTGTTTCTCTCTGGAGAAACACTACACAAACCTTGCTCTGCTAAGTACAGTGTTAAACTGAGCCAGAAACATCTTGATCAAAAGCAGAAGCTTCATCAAGATTCTCTCCATCACAGTTTCCTTGATCTACACTTTTTCTTCAACCATTCATAAGATCAAAGAAGGAATACACCAAAAACATACAGCCAGAACCCAACCCATAAAATTTTGCAGAACCGATACTGAGTTAAATGGCTATTAACATTATCCTGAAGATGTACAAGCATACAAACACAATGCACAAATTTAAGGTGAAGACTTATAAGAATTTACCACAAATGTAGTAGAAGCTAACTCCAGTATCAAAACCCCATGCATGCCGAAGCCAGAACTGCTGGTAGCCATCCATCAAATACACCAAGTATGCTAGAGAAGTGATCACCTGTAAGATATTAGAAGGGAATGAGTAAACTTAAAGACCCAACAACATGAAATTGCATAATGGAGAAAAAGATCAATGACCTACAAGCTGGACGGCCAGAAAAATAAATATGATGTCTCTAGTAACAAAGAACCGAAATTTCAAAGTCCGCCACTTTCGATCAGCTACAACATGAACTCTCAAATGATAGGGGGCCTTGCAAGTGGTGCAATGAGCAAATGCAAACCCTTCCTGCAGAAATAGAGTGACATATTAAAAGAAATTATAAGTAGGACACAAGAAGTGGCCAGGCAGCAAGCTATGCAGTATGCACATTATGCTCATGCAGCAATAAAGAGACACATAATTAAAATATACATAAATGAAGGCAGCATGCTTCGCACTAGCTTTATTACATGTCCATTGTCCAAAATTGAGATAATTCAGAGGCTATTTTCCCTGACTTTGTCTGTGTCAACAAACAATTTGAAATGCCTCAACTTTTTCCGAATAGGTCCAAGTCAAATAGCAATGATTCGAATTTTTAGCCTTTAGAAAAAGGCTCTAATCAGTCAGCTCAGCCCCTTTCCTGTTCAGCTTCTACAATTTCGTGAAGATGTTACATTTCAGAAACAATATTGAGATTCTTCCTCTTGAAAAATACATTTGGATATCAGCACTTGCAATAAGAACTTGAAGGGAAAAGCATGAAGTTTCAATTAAATTCACATGAAGATATATGCCGAAAATAGTTAAAAAATTGAAAACTTGTTTGCTTGAGAAACAGCCAGGCATTTTTCACTGCATACGTGCTCATAAAAATCATCATCTAGCTAATAATTGAGAAAATGAGGCATAAAGGACAGCAAAGAAGAGATGATAAGCCATGACAAAGCCAAAATGGAGCAAATCCAGGGAAAGAGAAAAGGATTAACAGCAAAGAAAGAAAAGGAACAATGGAAGATGAGAAAGCAAAAGAAGGGATGCTGATCAACAAGAAAAGATCAGAAAAAGAGAACCATGCTCACCTGGTAGTTTTCAGACAAAGCAGAAACAGGAGAAACAATCTGACTATGAAATAAATCAAAGCAGGGCAGGTGAGGAGAACAGGAAATAGAGAGACAGTTGTGAAGAAGAATAAATGGCTTGGAAGAAAAGAGAAAAAGCAATACCTTTTTGAGTTTTCAGATACAAAATACAAGCGTAAGTATCTAAAATGTAAACTCCAAATCCTGGGTCACAGAACAGCAGACCACTGTCACCCCACTGGACTTTTTAATTTCAAATCTAAAACCTCAGAACATGCTCTTTGAACTATTTTCCACTAAAGCCAATGTCCCAACTTTCAACCTTCTTTGTGATTAGTTATCTCAAGGGAGGGAATAAAGCCTAAGATGATCTGAATAACATCTGAAACTAACCAAAAGAACCAGGAGACAAATAAACAAAAACTAAAAGGTCATACATTTCAGCACAAAAGCAAAAAAAATAAACTACAAAAAATGGTGAAAAGTAGGATTTGACTAAGCAAGCAATCCCACTACCATTTCAATAAAGACAACAGGCCTTCAAAAGAGTCACCTTTAAGAGTACGAACTTTTGGTTTCAAAGAAAAAGAGGCAAAAAGACTAAAAGCCAATAGCCTACACTAATCATGTCTTCACAAGAAAAACTGCAAGCACATTATACAGAAACTCTCAGTAGTATTAAGTGCCAGGTATCAACAAATAAAAAAACAAAGCTGAACGCCATATCTCAATTGGTTTGTCCCTCCAGCACACGTCAGAATCTCAACAGCATCATGGTATAATATGTTGTAAACAGAATTCGACAGAAGCTGTCATTTTGATCATACCCGAACCGCCCGCCAGTGATCCAAACATTCACGGTGTACATATTTCGATGTCCCTTTACACTTGCAAGGAGCAATAAAATCTCTGCCTGCAGAAAAGAACAAACATTTAAAAAATGCAACTGACGGGAGATCGCAAGACACATGCCATCTCCTTCTAATCACCCAATTCGGAACTCTCGAACCTAAACCGAAAGGACAACTGAACCGAGGCCAAGCTAATTAGCAAAAGATCCCTCATTCAACAATTCAATCACGCAGCAAGTGATTGAATTCTTGAATGATCACTTGCTGAACGACCCACCAGTCAACTTGCTAAGCACGATCTTTTCAGCCAATTTCAGACGCGACTAACAACCCCATTTCCCCCGAATAGACCCGCGGGCAGACCTAATCAACCACCAATTCCGCAAACCCAGCATTCCCGACCCAACGACCGCGACCCACAAAAACCCTACACAGGCGGCACGGCACGGCACGCGGTCCAGGGAAAAGCAAATTACCGTCGGTCTCGAGGCAAATCCGGCACTGAATCTGCTCCCCGGGGCCGGCCTCGAGGTCGACCTCGCTCGGCTCGCGGAGCGGCGAGGGAGCGATGAGGGCGGAGGACTCCGTGCGATCGGCGGCCATCGGCGTCGAGCAAGAAGGAAGGAAGAAGGGAGGTTACTGCGGAATTTCTAGGGCTTTAAGAGGGAGGGAGGGGGAAGGGAGGGAGCATTCAGGAGGAAGGCGGAGGAACCCTAAGAGAAGGATTCCATCTCTTCCTCCTCACTTCGGGAATCTGCCTTTTTTTGGCTACCACTGTTCGTCGCGGTTGCTCCTGTGAATCTCCATTGCCTCCATTTCCGCAAGCGAGAGAGAGAGAGAGAGGAGTTGCAGAGAGAGAGAGAAGGACACGGATGGAAAGGAAATTGTTGTCGTACCGTGATGCAACCGTTTGATCTTTTCTTTCTTTCTTCTTTTGTTTTTTTTTTTTTTTTTTTTTTTTTTACATTTCGATGATATTGATTTTTTTAGTCTTTCGTAATTTGACTTGTTTTTAATCCTCTGAAATTGGTATTTTATAGGAGTTTCTGTTTTTTTTTTTTTTTTTGAAATGTGGAAGTACCTTTTACTCTATATTTTAATTTGGGTTTTTTTTTTTCCAGAAGTTATTAATATTAACATAGATTTTAAGTTATTTTTTAAGTTCTGGTACATCTTTTTTAAATTTTTGTGGGTTCGTTTGAAGTTATTAGTTTTCGATAAAAAAATTTAATGGTATGATTGCATTAATAAAAGAATCGGGACGTTATTATATTTTTGGAAACAAATTGATTGCGACAATTGAATAACATAAGACTCACTTGTTAAACTCGATCAACGAGATGTAGCCGGCTCGGCCTTCTTTGGCATAATTGGTCTAAAAGGAAAAAAAAAGATGAGTGTACAATAAATTTTAAAATTCATCATGAAAGTATAATTGAATTTTAAAACTTACAAATTATGTAATTAAATTTTAAAATTTATTAAATTGATACAATCAAGTCATTCAGTTAACTCTGTCTAATTTGACCAACGAAAAATACTAATATGACTTTTTTTTTATTTTCTTTTTCTTATGTGGTGCTAACGTGACTAAAATATGAATGATAAGGCTAAAACAATATTGTTTTGGTCCAAATATGATTTTTTTTTTTATATGATTCATCCGACTTGATGATTTTCATATAGAATTTTAATAATTCTTAAAATACGGATGTGTTTGGCTAAGTCATTTAGGTCTATTACTAAGGCCAATCCGTCCACTTATCTATTTATATCCAAAATTGACAACATTCAAAAATGTGTTTGGTATTTAAGATTTAGGTTACTGTTATTTTCACTTTAGTTTTATCTCCATACATGCCCTTGAAAGTTAAACTAACAAGGGATAAGAGTCTTAGGAATCCCAAATTGTGAAAGTGCAATCAAGTCTATTGTACTCTTAGTCCAATTTTGATGCAACCTATATCTAAGACTCGCTCGCTCAACCAAGAAGATCGGCACACATTCAAGATCAACAACACTATGATCGAAAGTCCCTATCGTTAAGGTCTCATCTTTGAATTTATCATGACATGCATTAAAGCTTGCATCAAGGCACTTTGGGACAAGTAGAAGCATTTGAAATATTGTTTTAATTTTAATAGCTTCTAGTTTCTAGACTTGACCTTAGTCGTTGCTCTTCTTTTATTTTTCTATAAAAGGTCATTGAGTCTCTCTAAAACACACATTGAATTTGATTAATGAAAATTTGCTTAGTGTAATTTCCTTGAATCTTAAAGAGTGAAAGCCCTCGAAAACCTAAAAGAGTGTCCTTGAAAAGTCCGAGCTTTTAAAGCCTGCATTCATAAAGAGTTGCAGCTATTAATTTTGAAGACTTGATGTTATTTCAATTTCCTTGGAGGCCTAGAAGAATAACAATTGAAGTTCCTATCCTTTTCTTCATTCTGTCTCATCTTGCATCCATAAAGAGTTGCAGCTATTAATTTCGAAGAATCGATGTCATTTCAATTTCCTTGGAGGCCTAGAAGAATAATCATTGAAGTTCCTATCATTTTCTTCATTCTGTCTTATCTTGTTTTGTCCACTTCCTTCCAAAATCGACAAGTTAGCAATGCTTTTATGAGAAAACTCTCAACATAAAAGTTGTAGATCCAAGAGTTTCGGTTCTTTTGGCTTTGGTATCAAGTCATTTTGGTCTAAATTGACAAAGGTATGCCCATTTTTACAAACTAACGCAGAACTGAAATTTTTGCTTGATTTTTTTACTAAATTTTCACATATATAAGTCATTCTCCCAATCCTATCGTTTGAGTAGCTAACTTTGGGCTACATCAAATTTGGTAATGGAAAATGCTAATATGATTCTTTTATCATTTTTTTCAGACACATAGCACGTGCCACATTGAGAAAAAAGTTTATAATTTAAAAAGATAAGAAATAAAAAGATGAAAAAAAGTAAATAAGAAAATAAAAAGAAAGAAAGAGGAACATGTCCATGTGAATTGTGCAAACAATTCAGAAATTTTCATAACATGACATCCAGAATTTTCATATTTATTTTTCAGAAATTTTTGTATTCAACAACAATATTATTTACTTTAGAATTTGGACGGATACATAGAAATTTTAGTGAACTGTAAATTTCACGAGGCGCGGAGAGTAATCATCCATAAACATATTTGTCCATAAACATATTTGTCCCACGTCCAACGTGTCGAATCAATTTGATAAACGTCAATACGTGCGTTAATAGTAGAATAGATTAATTAAAGTAATGTCGACTTAGTTGTCAATGGTAGTATTATTTGTTTAAAATCTAGTTAATTAATATTAATGGTTAATTAATTTCGCTAATGGCGCCATGGAAATGAGGATTTTGTTTAGTACCATGATAGTCCACAAGCCTCTCTCTCATTAAGCCACCCATATGCCACTTGTCATTGTATTCTCTCTTACATGACCATGTGTTCCTTCAAAACAAGACCTTATCACTAATTTGACGCCTAGATTAAGTCATGATTTCAATTCAAAATGAGTCGTTCCCTCTAGCATCTCCTCTAGCCATGTACTAGATTTTGCTTTGTAATTGTGCTACATCAAATGGGTAATTAGCATGTATGGTTCCACCTAGCATTGAAGACATCATTTTTATCTAGGTAATTTTTTAATAAAACTTCTTCTACTTTGGCCGTGGAACCCTTTTCACTTTGAAAAACCTCTAAAGAAACTTTCATGTTTTATTCACACTTTTCAATCCTAGAATTAGAGAACTCAACTTTCTTGTTCGAGAGCTACAAGGTGGTTACAACCCTTGCTTGTTCGCATTTGCTCAAGGTAAGTAAAGTTTCTAAACATTAAGTTGGTTCAATCTACTTGGCACTTCTATTTTGGTGGGTTGGTTAAGATGTGCAATTATATTGAGGATGTATTGTTTGTTAAATTTGTTTGGTGATTTTATGCATGTTTAAAAAGGTGTGTGATCGATTTGCTTAAGGAGAGGCATAATTGGTAAGTAGGAATAGTGGATCAAGACTCAGTGATCTAATGTACATTGTTAATCATATACACTTTCTATATGTTGAAAATTTATGAATCTGATCACGAAAATGTCATTTTTGGAGTTTTAGACTCAATCAGCATTGATACTATCTAACTCGTGATTGTTTGTTTTATTAGATTTTACTAAATAAGAATCTATTCAATTGTTCTATCTAAATTATCGAGTCTAAATCTGTTAATTCGTTCTACTTGAATTATTGAGTAAGAATCTCTTCATTCATTTTATCAGATATTACTAAGTCTGAATTTGTTCATTTATTCTATCGAAATTTATTGAGTTGAAATCTATTCGTTTGTTCTACTAGATTTTACTAAGTCTAAATCCGTTTGTTCATTCTACCAAAATTTGTTCAATTAAGATTTTACTAAGAATTTGTTCCTTTATACCACTACAATTTATTAAGGCTCTATTTGTTTTGTGGAAAATGTGGTGTTTCTGGAAAATATTTTCCAGGAAATCATTTTCTAGGAAAATGTAATTATTTTTTGGTGTTCGGATAAAACTTGAAAATAAAGTGGAAAATATTTTTTGTTGTTCGTAAGGAAAATATTTTCCTCCATATACTCTTTTTCATTTATTTTATTTTTTAAAATGGATTTTTCATATTTTTAAAATTTGATTTTTAATTATTTTTAATTTTTAAAATCTATTATTAATTTTTTTCATTTTCATTTTTATTTCTATTTTTTTCTTTGTTTTCCATCTCCTTCTTTCTTGGCCGATCGTTGGCCACAGCGATGGCCTGTGATCGGCCATCGGGGAGCCTCAAACTTGTCGATGAGCGCGAGGCTCGCCGCTCACCGGTTGGCGAGCACAAGCGTCGAGCTCAAGGCTCGCCAAATCGATGAGCACAAGCTTGAGATCGACGAGCTCGAGGTTCGCCCGGTGACGGCCGACGATTAGCCAAGAAATAAGAAGATGGGAAATAAAGAAAAGAAAAAGAAAAAAAAAAAAAAAAAAAAAAAAAATAATTCAAATAAAAAAAGAAAAGAATAAGAAAGAGGAGGAAGAAGTGAGAATTTGTAGAGGTGTGAGATAAGAGAGATCAAGTGAGGAAAATGTTTTCCACTTTTCAAAAGTGGAAAACATTTTCCCCAAGGAATTCATTTTTCGTGAAACAAACGTCGGAAAATCCAGAAAACATTTTCCTAGAAATTATTTTCCGTGAAACGAACGGAGCCTAGGTCACAAAATCTATTCCTTCGTTCGACTAGATTTTACTAAGTATAAATATTTTCCTTCGTTCTACTAGAATTTATTGAGTTAAAATATGTTTGTTTGTCCGACTAAATTTTTACTAAGTTTGAACCTGTTCATTTGTAAATCTATTCATTTGTTGAATATGTTCTTTCGTTCTATTAGCTTTCACCAAGTCTTAATGTACCCATTTGATTGTTTAGTCTTCAACGACTAGAATATACTCATTTGCTCAGATTCAAAACGTACCCATTTGATTGTTCAGACTCAGAATGTACCCATTTAATTATTTATACTTGAATGACCAAAATGTACTCATTTATTCAAACTTAGAACGTACACATGTGCTTGTGCAGACTTAAAATGTACTCATTTGATTATCCAGACTTTAATGACGAGAGCATGCTCAACCCATTTGATTGTTTAGATTTTAATGATCAGAATGTGCTCATTTGTTGTTCAGATTTAGAATTTAACATTCGATTACTTGACTAACGTATTAAATTGAGTTAAAAAAAATGTGCTATGCTTATAATTGTGCATAAAGTATGGTTTGCATGAAATTAATGTGTTTCCGTCACCTACAAAGTGGTGTGATATGATGCTTCGTGAGTCTGGATGTATCGGGGAGTGTTTCAGAATGTCTCAAGAGTCGAAATGCCTCATGAGTTGGGATGCTTCTTTGGCAATGATATAGGATACCTCAGAGTTGAGATACCTCATGAGTTGAGATGCCCCATAAGTCGGGATGTCTTGAGAGTGTTGGGGGTAGAAGTAATAACGAATAATATGCATGACCATGTGTAGATTCCAATATTGTTTAAATTGATTACCTTATATTGAAGATTGTATGCTATATGCATGAGTCGGGATAGAAATATTTAGTAGTAATGATTACTACGGTATATATAAATATTTTGTGGTAATGATTACTACGGTATATATAAATGGGAAAGGTAAAGTCTATTTATATTCTCATCTTATTATCAATTGTTATTATTCGTGTTGCTTGCACCACGTGAAGTGCTAAGATGATTTTTCTAACTTAAAACTAAAGATTTCATTTACTGAGTTTCAATTTATTCCTTCTTATTTTAGATGTGTAGGATGAACACCCCTCAACTTTTGCATTACGAAGTTCCTATGCACTACGAAGGTCTCTTATGAAAGTGTGTTTGAATTTGAGTTTTGAATAGAATATACCAAGGGTAGTTCTATTGTGCGGGTAAACGTAGGTTTCATGGAGTGGATTCTCTATCATTTTATTGCCCGGTACCGGAACTTAGATGGCGCGTTGGTTGGTCTATGAGGGGCTCCGACCTTGATGACAATGGTGATGCCAGGAGAAAGAAGTTATCAATTTGTGACATCAGCTTGGACATTTGTGCAAGTAGACTTTTGAAGTATAGTGTAGTATGGAGATAAGTCTCCCCAACCCTTACATAGATTTTTGTATTTTGCTTGTAATGCAGTAATGTGAACTTAAAAATATGATAAATAAAACAAGTATAAGTATGCTATTTATTCTTGTACGACTTTCTTTGTAAAGGGATTTTTGAAAAAGTTTGATCACTTCCGCATGCTAAAAGAGAATAATATTGTAAGAAACACATGTCATGCCTGACATTTTGGGCCATCACACGTGAGAAGTAAAAACTCAAAGCATTGGTGATTTCAAGAGGAAAGCTTGGAAGCTTCATGAGCCATGCCCGATTCGACCAAGCTCTAAGCTAGATTCAGGTCCACCATAACCGACTCTATGAAGGAGCCAAATATGGTTTTGTGGCCTTCAATCGAGCCAAATCTAGCTCCCACAAAGGCAGCAAAGCCAAATTTGGCTCCATCAACAAGGGTAGAGTTAAATATGACTCCACCATGTCCAAGTTCATTATGGCCCAACTTTGGGTAGGGGAGCGCCAATGACAATGAAATTCAAGAAAAACTTGATCATTTCGATGGACAATCCGATCGATAAACATCATTCTAGAAGACGAGTCTCATCATCGTTTGACATGATGGGTTCCATGGGGAACCGAAGGGGAGAAGTGACGGTGAATGGGGAAGAGAAAGGAAAAAAAAAAAAAACGAAGCTAATTCTGAGATTTTCTCCATTTTTAATTTTTTCATTTCTTATCATTTTTTCAATCTTTTATATATATATATATATATATATATATATATATATCTTTTGCGAGTTTAAGTTTTTTTTTTCCCCTTATATGATGTCTCCAAGTCTCTTATGAAAATAATGAAAAAAGGTCATACTCAACGGAACGACTTAAATTGCCCTTTCATCATAAGAATTATGGTATATTTACACAGAATGACAAAGCAATTCAAGTTGTGGATCCCACTGTTCCTTTTCTCTTTCTCTTTGTTCTCCTCCGCTCTACCCAAGAGCCTCTCGCATACTTTCCCAGCAGTTCGCTCCGCGTGCACGTTCGATAATCTTCAAGAACCCGTTTTCAAAAAGCACGATAAATTCACAAAAACCCTTCCAACCACACGTCAGCGTCAACCCGGTCGGGCTCCACACCCAAAAACCTCAGACACACTCGTGTGCAGTAACGCGCCGTACGTTTGTCGGGTATCGAGTATCCATCTATAAAGGTCGTCGGCCGATGAAAAGTCGATCGCTTGGCGAAATCTTGGATCAATTCATGGCGTGGTGAGCGGTAAATATCGCGCCTTGGACAAGAATTCATCCACGCTTGACGAGATAGAGACGAGGGTGACCATCGACGTCGGGAGCTGCTAACTGGGTCGCCATCGATCTGCTCTCCAATGGCGAAGACGGGGAACAAGACCCAGAAGCCCAAGCTCTCCCAAGACCCCACCAAGAAGGCACCCAAGAAGCTCAAGGTCAAGAAGATCAAGAAGCAGCGCCCTCGCCCCAAGCCGGACTCCGACTCCGAGCCCGACGCCGACAAGCTCCCGACCCTCCTCGAGCCCTACACCAAGGAGCAGCTCGTCGACCTCATCACCGCCTCCGCCCTCGCCAACCCTTCTCTGTACGCCCACATCCGGGGCGTCGCCGACCGCGACGTCGCCCACCGGAAGATCTTCGTGTACGGCCTCGCCTGGGAGGCGACGCCGCAATCCCTGGCCGCCGCCTTCGAGTCGTTCGGCGAGATCGAGGAGTGTAACGTGGTGACCGACCGGGCGACGGGGAAGTCCAAGGGGTACGGGTTCGTCCAGTTCAGGACGCGGAAAGGGGCCGTGAAGGCGTTGAAGGATCCGAAGAAGAAGATCGACAATCGGGTCGTGTCGTGCCAGTTGGCCTCGGTCGGCCGTGGCGGCACGGCTGGGTCGAGTGATTCGAACTCGGCAGCGAAGAAGGTCGATGGGAATCGCGCCGGCGCTGAGGTGAAAGGGAAAAATCAGGTGCAGTGGCAGCCTCAGGCTCCGGCGTCGGCTCCGGCTCCGGCTCCCGCATTCGCTGCTGCTCAGAATTTGTCTGTGCTGAATCAGTATCCTGGCTTGCACCAGATCTACGGAGGGCTGTTAGCAAACCCTGGTGCCTTAGGGTTTGTCAATCCAGCAATAGCCGGCGCTTTGAATCAAAGTATGTTGGCATTGAGCCAGGGAAATTTAGGTCAAGGAATGGCGGCAACGAGCCAAGCCGGGGTCGGTGGTGGTGGAGCGGGAGGTTCAGTGCTTGGAGCTTATGGTGGGTCGAGCTCTGCGCAGCAGCTAGGCCTGCAGCATTTTTATGCAGCAAATATGCCACAGAGTGGACAGCAAACGGCTCCGGTTAGGGCTAAGGGAGGCGGTGCATCTTTCAGTGGGTTTCCCTCACAGACTTGGTATGAATTATATCAAGTAGTTTCTTTACCTTCTGTACATTCTCTTTCTATGCCTATGTATACTCAAGTCAAGTTCTTTCTCTTGTTGAGGATTTTTTATAGAGTGGAAGAAAGAGTATGTTCTGTTCTTATTTTAGTTAACGCATTATGTCCCCTCATTACGAAGCTCTGAAACATCTAGGGTTGTTGAATTAGCTGCAAGATATGTAAGGCAATACAATTTGCCACTCCATTATGCTGGCGACAGAAGATATTCTAACTAAAACACTAAAAAATGCCGTCTTTCCTTTGTGGCAGTAATATGTTAGACAATGAGCTCACCCTTGTTGGTTTTCCAAAAACACTGTTACGATAGCCTCTGGAGTACCATAGGGTGGGATTAACCGAGTTAGCTGCTCTTCATGCTATGATGTTTTGTTTGTTAGGTGGCTCCTTTTGTTTTCTTTTGCATAGGGAAAAGGAAAACTTTGCCATAGTTTGGTATATAATTGACTCCTCAGTGCGATTTTCATGTGAAAATCCAATTTTATAAATATGCTGAACAGATGGTTACACGCTTGTTATTTTAAAGAAAAAGTGATTATTTTGCTCTGAATATAGCAATATTAGAGCAAACTTAACTATTTTAGAGATGAAGATTCTGTTCTTGTGCTGCATATCATTAAGCTGCTTCTTTTGGCCCCTTGTGGTTCAAGTTGCTAAATTATGCTGATACTCTTAATGAATGAAACAGAGTATATCTGGTCATGTTAGTTGCTAAAATTTTCTTGCTCCGTTGTATGGTAAGGATGTTCTTCTAGGGGATACTAATGGAGAAGTGAAAAGTTGTCAGAGCATATTATGTACTGGTTACTAAGCTTATTGAAATTTTTTTTCATTGATTGCAGCCTTACTGCCTTGTTCTATAACATCACTGCTTCTATTCAATCTTCTGAGGAACTTATTCTTAGATAAGATGTCTAGCCTTCGTTGTATGGTGTTCTTTTTTTGGTCAGAAATTTTATTGTATGTTTATATAGTGTTAAGATGCTTACTTTTTGCTAGAACGTGCTTTTCAGGCTAGTTTTTCCTTTGCACCTTTAATATGTGTTTCCCTATTTACTTTTGATATTTTGGGCCGTGTCATGCTTATGTTGGTCTCCCCATGAATTCTTTATTCATTTTTCGAAATTCTAGGATTATATGATTATATCAAAGAACTTATTTCTTCCCAGGATACACTTCATATTGTTTACTTGACTAATTAGTAGGTCTTTTCCCTTCATATGTATCTTGCACGCATTGTACTCAGTGATTTGTCAGGTGACTTGGTTTATGAGGATCCCCTCGTATACATTTAAGGAATCATGTACCATGGGGGTATTATTATTTATATATGATTGGTTAAGGATGAATTGTATGTCCGGTTTGCTCTTTCAAAGGCATTAAACAATTTCTTTTGCTGGAAAGGGAGGATGTCGTCTTTTGTTTTTAAACAGAACTAGAGTATTTTATATTGTTGGGCATGGTTCTCCATGGTCTTGACGTCTTCTTCTCTGAAATTTTTTGACAGCAATAGCTTTGGACCTATATCTATTTCTTGTACATAATTCTTAGTTTCCATTGAATTTCTTGTATCCTCACTTGTATTTTAAACCATCCGTTAGCCTCTACTAATTTTGTTAATGTTGGGTAGGGTTTGTCGATTTCATTTTCACCCCTCTGCTGGAGTTTTCTCTTCCGTGCTCCAATTATTTGTTACCTTAAACCAATCAATTTGTCTGCCCTGACATTTGTTTAATTTCGATATTTTGTGACCTAGTATATGTCTTTCAATTGTCTGCATAAACAATAGGTTTTGACTTGACCTCTTGATGATGTCATAGCTTCTTTCTGAAAAATTTATGCAACTTGAAAATCTTTTTAAGATTACTTTCCTCAGTCTGAAGTTTTTCATCATTTATGATGCTGTTCTAAAAAATAGTAGTCTTATTACATGTTTAATTATCGTATCATCTCTTGGATTTCTAGTATCAAGTAATCTTGTCAAGAATGACTTTATTCACTGCATATACGATAAAAGTTTTGATCCCTGAAAATATATTTTGCTTGTAGTATAGTAATTACTAAGTCCATGAAGTGAACATCTTTTCGTGCTTTTTCTCTAAATGGCTGTGCCCGAACCTTTTATTTATTTATTTATTTATTTATTTTTTTTTTTTTGGGGGGTTCTTGCTTGAAGGGTCATTTTTTCTTTGTCTCAGTCAGTGTGTTTTATGGTATAAACTTTTCCGATTTAATTGTTTCTTCTCCCAAATTTGTCAATATGCAATTTCTCTCTCTTCTGCCTCCAAATTTATTTGCCATATTATTTGAAATTTTTGGGGTGCCTACTTGAGGAAAGCAGCAGTGGCTTTCTTCTTGCTCTCCCTGGGCATGATTCTTCCTTTTTTGGGCTGCCTTGTGGATTCTTGTTAGTTGTTTCTGCTTCTGTTTTTTATGTTAGTTATACAGTTTTGATTTGATTATTTTATATTTAAGGGAGAATTTGTCTTTTTTTATTGTCTTTACATTATTGGACTTCCATATGCAGATGAAAGTGCGGCTGAACTTGAGGAATGATTTTGCTCTTCCATGATGGGTGGGCAGAGTGCCTTTCACATTCCTTCGTAGAACTTAATGCTCATTGTCACTCCCTCCCCCTTTTCTCTCCTTCTCCCCTCCATTCTTGTGGATAAATTGTCTCATATTTCTATTGTGTAAGAATCATCTTCACTTTTTAAAGGAAATCAACTTCCTATTATTTTTGTAGTACACCCATTTTCTTTTCAACAACAATTCCTAAGATAATTTTGCTATTTATGTTACTTGTTTTGTTTAGATATTGATGCTGGTCATGAGATTTCATCTTGGCTACTTATTTTGCTATTTCATACTCTTGAATAGTTTTTTTAGATAAATCACGCAATTTTTAGATAAATCACGCAACGATGCACAGTAACGGTCAGCATTTAATGGGCAAATAAATAGGACTATTGAAGAAATATTTTCTTTACCTAATATATAAGAGGTAAAGCTTAGGTGAGAATTTGGTTACGGTTATATTATCTTTTATCCATGCATATGTCCATATAGCAATCTGCAAAATATGTGACTTTATATACTTTTTCCTCATTAAAATTGTGAATACCGATACCGTACTTGAGGGTACTTGATAAGTTAGATTATCATATGATTATTTAAGTTACCTGTGTCTCGAAGTCTTATTGAAAATTAAGTCTTGAACTGATCAGTAATGAGCTACTAAAGCTCTGTCACAGGAATTCGGGTTGCCTTTTGTATCAGGGTGTTATCAGTTTACATACATATATTCGGGAAAGGATGGTTGAAGTAAGAAATATTTTTACATTAGAATTGTTTGACTACACTCTTCAGGATCGTATGGCTGCACTCATTTTCAATTTGTTATTTGAAAATGAAACTTTCAGTTAATTCTCTTTGCCAAGTACAAATCAATAGTTGTTATATAAGCCCTAGTCTATGAAAAACCAGAAAAAGAGTATTGAGTCACAATCTGAGCATCCTTAAATTGTGCGGACCTAATCTGCATTATAGTTTTTGGAGAATTCTGACATTTTGGATGGACAGGTGAAGCTCCCTGTTTATTGATTTCAGATAATTGTGAAAATGCCTCTTAGTAAGGACTATATGGAGTTGTGCTGCTTCCAGACTGAAATCAAAGTGGATATGAAGTTAAGTATTTCCTTATTATAGTTGAATTGGGATGTAGAAGTAGGAGGTATTTGGTTATACTATGGTGTTATGCTTCAGTAGTAGATTGAGGACTAGAGAAGTCATGCTCACATCGAATATTAAAAAATGGAGAATTTCCTTGCTGGTTGGTCAAAAGTACAAATCCGTGTTTTTGGACCAAACTAAAACCGATTTAAACACCTTTCTTAGTGATATGAAATTCCTGTATTCCTTGCCAGCTAATGGAATCAGGACAATGATAAATCCAATGGAAGGTTAATCAGGCAGTGGGATGTGGGTGGGTCCTGCTTTTTTTGGTTGGCTGACTGCTTGTCGGTCATTGCTGGTTGAGTGTGTTCACGTGCTGTGAGAAAGCTAAGTTTGTCCTTTTTAGGTGGTGTGAAGACAATATTTTTGGTCTAAACTGGAGTGCTATTGAGTGTTAAACCTCTCCTGTTTATGGTTTATACATACTTGCGAGGTTTATAGACTCCCGCAGGGTCAACATTGCCTTTGTCCCCCCTCTCCTTTTCTTTGTGAATATTACTTATCGGTTGGGAGCATTAAAGAAAGAAGGATTTAGCAAGTAGTCATAAAAAGAGCAATGTTTGTTCTATCTTTTTTTTTTTTCTTTGGGGGGTTGGAATTCGGGTGTGAAAGCTTTTGCAGAAAGTTCTAGAAATAAAGTTTTCTGGAAACAATTTGCGTGTTAAGCTGTGGTTTGTTGTGACCTGAATAATTTTTAGGTATTAGAACAGAAATTCCAGCCATAGATCATGAGCCAAATCATGAGCATCTTTTATAAGCTTGTCATCTGGTAAATGTGCAAAAACTACTGCAAAATGAATAGACACTTGAACAAAACTTTCAAGAATAATATGTGCTTATTCTACAGCAATTGTTTGTCAATCTTTTCCAAAAGACTTCTCAAACAATAGAGTGATGGGAAGATGCCACATACAATCACATTGTTCATTTTAGAGTTTAGTAAGACTGAATAAAGTGTTTTTAGAACTAGACTTGCTTTGTTGAAGTTGCATGCAAGCATTCTGTGGGGACTTCTTAGTAACTCCTTAATGATCCTAACATTCCCTGGGAGGAATGGTACCGTATGCTTTCCTGCAATTGGGAAATCTGGCAAATGCTCTACCAACTCTCAAATGAGAACATTCCTCATGTAGCAACACTAGAACTCAGGTATTTTCCAGTCCCTCGAGGGAGAAACCACTGTTGTTATATTGTCTGAAGTCTGTTTTGATGGACTTAGCGTTCTGTTACAGGGAGAGGCATTCTCCCAACACCTGTGTTTTCAAGACGCAGGATCCCATTTGGAAACTGGCTTGTTTGTTTCTCCTTCATTTATGTGTCATTTCTCGTGTCAAGGGATTTACTTATTTGGGTCGAGAATGTTAAATCCTGATTGGTGGGGAGCTGTAGAGATTAGTTAAACAAGGGTTTGATACTCAGTGAAAGATTGCAGTGGATGTAACAATAGGATAACAGAGTCTTTTGTAGCCTAAAACTAATTACCTATGTACTTTTAGAATGCGAATTAGGCGCTCTGTGGATGAAGGCGCATGCTTTTTCCAAGCACAGGAACTTTGCTTAGTAATGATGTCATATTTTGTTTATTACCGGGAATTGCTATTCCTATTTTGCTGGACTCCTGCTGGTTAGAGCAATCTCAGGGGATAGATTGGGTTGTTCTGTAGGGTGAAAACTTAGTCAAGTTTGCTTACAAGTGAGCATCCAGTAATCTGAGCAATTCCATCGGAGGGAATGCTTCCTATGACTGGTCATGATTGCTTGATATGACTGGGAGACATTTTGATAAAGTCCATAATATCGGTACCGATGAAACAGTTACTATTCAGATTCTTGGTTGGATGAACCTGTAGAATTCCATAGGAATTTTGTTCTTGTTCATTCAGTTGTCATTTGGATTTGGGATCCTTCTTAGAGAGGCAGCAAGATACTGCGGTACTCGAGTTACGTCTACCCTCGTTGATCAGTTAGGATCGTTGCTGGCATCAATTTATCAGATACTATGAGCATCAAGTCAATGCCATGGTCGATAACTAAGTCTAAAATTTGTTGTGTTCTCCTGTAGTATACTCTTTGATAGCATATGATTATCTCTATTTATTGTGCTCTTGGCTTTGGACCCCTTTTGATGAAATTATATTAGGGAGTACCTTGAAGAGAATTAGGGATTTTGCAGGGAGAAGGCACCCTGCACAAGATGCCGGTGGTATGGTACTTTTGAAACTACCCTATACTCATCGATTTCGAGTTTTTGGGACCTCTAATACTGAACACGGAGCCTATCGAATCTTGTTTTCTGCGAGTTTCATAGGCTCCTCTGGGTGGACTGCTAGATGTGATTGGTGATTGTTTTTGACATGACACGCTAGAACGGTTAGAATTTGCAAGTACGATGTCATTTTACCCGTCTTTGTTTGTCATAATCATCGCGGCCCGTTGGACACAACCTTCAAATCCCATTTAATGTGCACTTGTGTTGTGCATAGACTTGGGGTCTGAATGCATGCAATTCGGTTCCCAACTCTCATTGTATCGCGTATCCACTGCTAAGATCTAGCGTAGCCCCGCAAAAGGAAATACTCAAAAAGCTTGAGGGGCATCCGTGTTGCATCTCTACAGCTAAACAAATTCATGGAGACGAGCACTCTCATTTATAGAAGAAACTGACCTTTCCTACACGTGGAAAGGATTCAGGACCGCTGCATGGGAAAAGGGACGCCAATCCTAGAACTTACATCCTTTTTTTTTTTGGTCGAAATTACTCGAGATATTCATTACTTAACGGAGTACGGTGAAATTACAACAAGAGCATCAGAGCATCATGTGGGATTTCTGAATTGGAGTTAACAAAAAGATTTCGAATTATCGAACCTTTAGCACATATTCAATCAAGTCTATTGACTAAAAAAACAATTGAGTTCTACAAGCTACCGGTCCACAAGATGCCACATGAGACCATCATGTGGGATTTCCGAATTGGAGTTAACAAAATGATTTCGATTAAACAGTACAAGCTACCGGTCCACACGATGCCACATGAGACCATCGTGTGGGATTTCCGTATTGGAGTTAACAAAAAGATTTCAATTAAACAGTGACTACATGTTTAAGAGGGGGAAATTACTGAAAAAGTAAAAAATTTATTATAATTATGCGAATTCAATTCTAAATTATTTTTTTTATTAATTCAATTCTAAATCTTTTACAATTGTGTCAATTTAGTCCAGAAATTTTAACCGATCAATATCGACCGTCCGGTCCATGTTAATGTGGCTTTTTTTTTTTATAAATAATTTAATTTTATTTATTTTTCGTTTACCTTTTCTTTTTCCTTTCCTCACCCGGCCTCACTCAAATTTGAGTGAGCCTCATCGACCATTGCGGGGTAAAGAAGCCAAAGGAGGGAGAAGAGAAAAAAGAAAAGGAAAAGGAAAAATAATTAAAAAAATAAAAAAAAATATTTTAAAAAAGCCACATTAATGTTGCCGTGACGGTCAATGCTAGCTGGCCAACTAGCCATATGGACTCACTTGGTATTTTTGCAAAATGTTTAAGATTGAATTGACAAAAAATATTTAGAATTGAATTGATATAATTGTAATACGTGTGAAACTTTTTTAGTAATTCTCCTTGCTTTAGAACACAAAACGAAATGCCTATGACTCGCTTGTACATTAGGCAATAAGCTTTAGATTCCATAATGCAATGGTTCCCTTCTTTTCAGACATGTATTCGACGTTAGGTTGTGAATTTTTGAATTGACATATGATTTCTCTCTCATAATTTAACATAAAAGTTCCGCACCCATTCCATTTTCTCTCGAAAGTACATCAGGTTTATACAAGAACAAGAAATCGACAAGGTGTTAGCTTACAATCAAACATAAGAACATAAAGCACAACATGGATCATCCTATGGATTTCTTAATATTATCCCAGTACTAATGGATAAAAAATGGAAGTATGAAATTCTCTTGGATTTACCTTCTCCAAGGGAATTTTACCAGGATTTTGCAAACTAATGATACATACAGTTGAAGAAAAGCAGCCGCTAGATCCTCCCAAGTCCAGTCAGACCAGATAACATCCGAAATAGCTTTTGTACCATTGAACCCATTGGAGAAAAAGGTTACTTCGTCGATGGAGGTCCGAGCAGCACTGCTGGCCGAGCAACATTCTGCAGTGAAAAAGCTCAAATGACGGTCGTACAAAGTGATGGTGGCATGACTCGTACAAACGGAACTACATTGAGGTCATTCTGAGGACTATAGTCAGACAAGGAACTTCCCGAGATACATTTAATCTGGGTCACTTGGTATGTCAAAAATATGCGATACAGCACAAACTGGATTTTCTCAACAGAAGGGCAGCACAAAAATGAAAAGAGCTCCTGTGCTAAGTAACGTTTATATACTGATGTCAACCGACCTCAAATTGAAGTCAAGTATACACGCTAAAGCTTCAACTCAACAAATTATGGCAAATGCTTGAGATAAGATTATCAGTTAAAGTCAAGGACAATGGACAGACTAATTGCGTGAAGAAATTAGGTGCAAAGGTACCACACACAGTCCATATGGGCCAAAACACATAAATATCCAATCTACATTAGGAGCGGGATTGTGAGCAGGATTGTGTATGTACTTTGAACAGGATAATGGTCGAGCTTTGATACGAGATTAGCTTGCCAGCTGAAAAACAAGGAAAAGGAGGATCACATGTTCAGCAATAAACACACAGACTGTCTTATTAGCATGAAGAGAAGCCCAAATTTTGAGCCACTTAAAAGGGCCATTGAGATTTCTCAATAGTATGCTTTGTTGGAAGCCCTTGGTATTCTCTGGCTATGATCCAGATGACAATAGACTGTTTTAGTAAATTGTGTCAACTAATGCTACAAGAACCAGAAACCGACAAACAAACTTCAGGTCAAGTTCAGCTGAACCGGATGTTTAGGCTAGGATTCTGCCACACTAGATGCTTATATTCTGACATGGAATGGAGTAGATTGATAAACTTGAATATTTAGATGTACACTTAAACAGTCCCACATATTGGCAGAAATTTGTTTGGTCAAAACATTCATGAAGAGCTAAATCAAGATTAAAACACCTATTCCCCGCTCCAGTTCAGTCATAATTTCAAAACCTTTCTTGGCATTCACCACTAAATTTTAACTGCATGAAAATGCTATAGAATGTTGGTGAAAATTGAAATGGGCACACAAGACTTAAGAGTGTCCTAAACTTTATGTTGGTGTCAACTGACACAAGATCCAAAAGAGAAACAAGGCAACGAAAACTGAGTGCCTAAACCATGAGTACTTCAAAAATCGAGTAAATGTCTTCAGTTTGAGGCATTGTTACACTAATTAATTCAAGAAAAAGAGATCATTTTAAAAACACAAATATCTACCACAAGGATAACCGTATTTGATTAAACTTTCAGGATGAAAGGACCATGAAAGACAAAAGAACGCAATGTATATTCATATGAGCGCAAGATATGCATACCAATACCAAAAGGGCAAGTCACGTCTCAGTGGACTGGTTGAAGAATTGTTGCTCTGTTCTTGTATTACAAGTCTTTCTTGGAGGGCTCCATTTGAATGGAGAGAGTTAACCCATATAACCAAATTCATGAACTAAATCTACTTAAGCCTTAACAGTCGCTTCTGGTCTGCTTGAACTCGTTGCACTGTTAGATTTTGGAGAAGCAGGTAGAGTCCCAAAAGCACCCAGTGCATCAAGGAAGAATCTTTTGTTGGGGACGATGCCATCTCTGTCCATATACTCCAGCAGCTTGTCAACAAGCTCTTTTTTCTGAGACTTAGTATATGCCCTGTACAGAAGTTTATATGTTGATGAATTAGGATTGACCCCAGCAATTCTTGCTGTCTCAAAAAGCTTGTCCGCTTCGATTGGTAAACCATTCATGCAATAAACATCAAGCATCGCATTTAAGGTTGATATTTTTATGTCCTTCCCAGATTTAATCAACTCATCAAATATATCCCGAGCTTTAGAAACACAATCGCAGAACCCATACATCATGATCAGACTCTCATATGTGATGTAATTTGGTATGTACTTCATATCACGCATCCTTTTAAAGACATGTTCTGCTTTGTCCTTAAGTCTTGCCTTCCCATAGTTTATGATCATTGAGTTAAACGTAGGCAATGTCGGCTTCTCCTTAGAGCGCAGTAAGCTCTTGAAGACTTGTTCCATCTTCTCAAATTCCTGCCTCTTCCCATAAGAATCAATCAGCAAATTGAATGTGATAATGTCCGGCTTACATTGATTGCTTTTCATACGAGAAAGCACAGACTCCATTTCTTGGATCATCCCGTTTTTTCCATATGCATCCATCACGCCATTGAAAGTATATTTGTCAGGCGAGACAATGCTGCTATTGAGGTCCTTGAACAAAGCATCGACTTGTTCCAGATTTCGAGCTTGGGCAAAAGCTCTCAAAAGGATGTTATAAGTCACGACATTGGGCTTACAGCGTTCCATTCCCTTCATCTTGCCAAAATAACCAAGAGCTTTGGCCAAAGCCTTTGCTTTGTCATTAGAGTGAAGGTGGGCAGTAATGAGTGCATTGTAAACAGAAGTGTCAGGCCGGCACCCACTGTTTCGCATCTCTGAGAACAGCCACATGGCCATTCGAGTTTGCCCTTTCTTACCCATGACTGAAATAAGCTTTGAATATACACCATTGTCGGCTACATACCAGCGCTGCTTCTGCATCCACCTGAACACCTGAACGCACGTAGTGCAAAGAAACTGATCGATCAGGCTAAGGTTAAATCCTTACAGAAGTCCAAAATTCATCATGTAATTTCTTCATGAAGTAATTATGTCATTAGCACCATGCCCGGATAAGGGCAAACCATTTGCTCCCATTTCATCAGATGGGAATTCTTTTAGTCACATAAGCTACATTTGCCAATTATGTATGGAGATGACATGCTTTGCAGCCGGCCACATAATCTGCTTTCCTTCTTTACAGACTAAGTATAAGGACTAAGAGGGGAACCCAGCGTGAAAACATCTGTTTGCGCACTAACCATTCGCATAGGACATTTATCACACACCTAATGTGCAGAGAAAGGCCACCCCACTTGTTCTAAAAACTTTAAGCGATTTGACCGTATTAATACAGATTACATTCTAGTTTCTTCTCCTCCAACACGAACTTTGAATACCCAGAAGCTGAAATTGCATAAAAAGAGTCTCTTTTACCCATCAATTATAAAGTCAGAGAGAAAGAGACAGACAGAGCACCGCCACTGACCTCGAGGCACTGGGTCCATTTGTCGGTCCTGCCAAGCTCTTCAAAGAGGAGGAAGCAGTGCTCGGTCCTCACGACCCTCACGTACTTATCCAGAGTCTTCACCAGGGGCTCCCTGTCGCCGAACTTCCTCATCAAAACCCTCACCAGATCCTCTGTCCCCCAATCGTCCTCTCCTCCGGTCGCGGTCGCTTTTCTCTTGGGCCTCGCCGACAAGCAGTACACGCGGCCTCCTGGTCCCCTCGGGCCGACGGTCGTGCGAACCCATGGATGGGTCAGCTTGCAATTGCGCGAGGAATTCTGGGTGGAAGAGGGAGAGGAAGACGAAGGTGAGCAGAGGGTGACGGAATTGAGTGGCGGTGACAAAGTAAGGGGCATTTCGCAGGTGGGTGAAGGAAGGTCAAGGAAGCAGAGTGGCCTCAGCGGAGTGGGGAAGGAGGGTGAGGAGAGAGTACTTCCAGTTCTGAACGGCTCAGAGGTAGGAGAGACCAAACTCACTGTATATTGTCATTTCAAGAATATAATTACACATTTTCATACGTTTTAGAGGGTATATTGAATAAATTAAAATTTTAAAAATTATATTATATATTAAATTAAAATTCAAACACCACATTACATATTTAATCAAAATTCGAAAATTATTTGTGTCATTATAGAATTGTAATTCCTCTTGTTTTTCAAATGACGAGAAATGAATGGAGATTTGAAACTTGTTGGCATGAAAATTCAAGGAAATATATATATATATATATATATATATATATAATCACAATTTCTTTATTAAAGATTTTCTCGTAAGAGTAACACGTTGGACTTTGATTTACGAAATTAGACATTCTCCTTTCGAGAAATAATTTTCCTTTTTTTGCACTCCCCACTTGTTTCGCTTCCAATTAAATTCAGTTTGAAAACTCCTTAGAAATACACGCATTACTCATTCTATAATGAATATGTAAGGATTTCTTAATACTGGGAGTGGACCAAATAATAATCCTAGTATTAATGAGTTTTAATGTTGGTAAATGAGCAATTATTGAAAGTTTTAACATTTTTTTTAACCTTTCATATGTAGTATTTCCTTATAAGATTTTATTATTATTTTCTCTCAATATTAATGTTGTCAATTACATATCAAAATTCTCCCATGTTATATAATTACATATCAAAATTCTTCTTCTTCTTCTTCTTTTTCTACCCATGTTTGAATTGAAATTGAGATATTGATACAAGTTCTTCCATTCTAAATCAGATAAATTCATATCTGAAAGAGGTTGACAATAAGTTCTTTCAAAATTGACTATTTGTCCCTTTGTTAGAGGTGTTCCAAAAATTTATGCGATTGAGTAAATAGCTCTCTCTCATTCGCGGAGCGAAGAAAGCGGGCTTTGCCCCAGCTACCGCTATCCTTGGGAAACAAAAAGAGCTACCGAAGGAAAGGGATGCAGTCTCTCCCTTGGCCTTTGGAGAGGAGAAGGCAGAAAAGAAAACGTCATTTGTGCAAGTTTTTTTAAGGAATTTATTACTTAGAAAAGTAGGGATTAATCTTGACTCCTAAACAAAAATAATAACCATTATATTGTATTATGAACATATTTCATTAATAGAGAAGTTTATAAATTACATAAGAATTGGAGCAGTGGTGGATGGATTTAATTAAAGGTTTCAAACTTAATTGAATTACTTGCGCTAAAGCCATGAGGTAAGGGGGATCCGGCCGAGCCCATTGCATCAATGCATTGGTGTCGAACTCACTAAAGAAGGGGGAATTTTCTGTATTTGATTGAAGTGGGTTGAGCCCATTAAATTAAGGCCGGAAATTACTAAGGTTTTTAGCTTCATTGAGCCCATAGGCCAAGCCCATGGAGATCTTTTCAGCCGAAATTTGCATAGAGGAAAAGTGGTTTCTGAACTTTAATCAAGTTGGGTTAAGCCCATGTGAGCTTGAATTCATATAAAGGCCTTGGTTTTGATGAAATATAGCCGTTAATCCTTTAATAATGTTGGAATTGAGCCAATTTATTTAGTTAAACCTAACTCATAACATTATAAATAGAAGCTTATGTCTCACAATTTAGTGGTCGACAATTTGAAAATTTGGCATACACTTAGGGTCCGTTCATTTCTCGAAAAATGACTTCTGGGAAAATATTTTTCCGATTTTTCGGTGTTTGTTTCACGGAAAATAAACTAGTCAAGGAAAATATTTTCCATCATTGGAAAAAATAACCTTTAAAGTGAGGAAAACGTTTTCCATGACTTCTTCCCTCTTACTTCTTTTTATCAATACATTTTCATTTTATTTTTGTGCTTTCTTTTCTTTTTCCTTTTTTTTTAAATCTAGTTTTTAATTTCTTTTAATTTCTTTTCTTTCTTTCCTTTTTCATCTTCTTCTTTGGCGGTGGCCGGCAACCGGCCATGGCGGCGTTCGGCGACCGGTTGCAAGCCAGCGGCCGGCGACCTTGCCGGCCTTGCCCCAAGCTGGCAAGGCTCCACCTAGCTTGATCTGGCGAAGCCAAGATCGGGCCTTGCCAAATCGAGCGAGGTGGAGCTCTTGCTGGCCTGGGCGGAGCTCGCGGCTCGCCAGATCCGGCGAGTTGGGCGGGGCTCGGGCCTCGCTCGAGCTCGTCGCAAGCTTCGCCAGGCTCTGGCGAGTCGTGAGCTCGGGCGAGATCGGCCAAGCCTCGAGCTCGTCGGATCTGGCCATCGGGTCTTGGTCGGCCGTCGGGCAGCCGGCCATCGTCAGGTAGGAAGGAGGCGGCGGCGGCGGAGGAGGAAGGAGGAGGAAGGAGGCGGCGGCGGAGGAAGGAGGAGGAAGAAGGAAGAGGAAGGAGGAAGGAGGAAGGAAAAGAAAAAAAAAAAAGAAAAAGAAAAAGAAAGAAAAATAAAAAATAATAGAAATTTCGATTTTTTAAAAATATAAATAATTAAAAATTCATTTTAAAAAAAATAAAAAAAAAATTAATTTTTTGGTCAATTAAAAATATTAAAATTCAATTTTTGATAATTTTTCCCAAACAATTAAATGAGCTAACGAACGGTAGAAAATATTTTCCACTCAAATTTTAGGTTTTGGTTGAACACCGGAAAATAGAGTTATTTTCCAGGAAAATGTTTTTCGGAAACATGATATTTTTCGCGAAACGAACAGACCCTTAGAGAAAGGTAAGAAAAGAAAGAGAGCAACGGTCGCCGCTGCTTGCCTCACACCCGTGCCTCCACCTCTTGCGCCAATGTGAGACGACACTACTTCCTTGTTGACCTGCGATGGTGCCGCTGCTATTCAAGAATCGAGATATGACCTGCGATGGTGCCGCTGCTATTCAAGAATCGAGATAGCGCTGTCTTTATCCTTTGCCTACAATGACAACCTGTGCTATTCTTGTTCCGACACCTGCACCTTCACCACGACGATCCCTGCTACGGCTGCCTCGAGACGACGATTCTGCTGATTCTTTACTGTGCCTTGCCCTACACCGAGCTTGACGACAAATTTGTTTCTTCACTGTCACCCTGCACCGAACCACGACGATCCATATTGCTCTATGTCCCAATGCATGCTGCTGACCTCCTATTTCACGACAACGACACCGTCATTCCCCCTATTTTGTAGGTTGTCGATCACTGATCCATGAATTCCAACATCGTCAAGCTACCGAGATCTACCACCATCGATCACCATATTGAGGCGATCTCTAGCTTCGCCATCGCGAGTGCTTCCTCAACCATGAGCAACACCATAGCCAAGAACAACAGGCAAGCATTGTTGGATAAATATGGTTTCGAATCAATAAAGTAATCAAGTCGAATTTTGAGGCGTGATGTTACTTTATTTAAAGATTTATTTACCTATAATGTTGCTAATGGTTATTGGTAAATATCTTCCAAGATATAATAAAGTCTCAAATGAGAATACTAGATAGCAATTTTCATATATCTCTACAGTCTCTTTAAGAAACAATTGAAAAGATAGGTGTAGTTTTGGAAAAAAAAATTGAAAATTATTTCATATTTGTTCATCTAAAAATTGACATATATATATAAATTAGTCTTAAAAAGCATAGACAACTTTTCGTGAAAGGATGTAAAGTAAACAAATGTATCATTTTGAAAGAAGTTGCAAAATGAACAAATGTAACCTTTCCGAATAAGTTGCAAAATGAACAAATGTAGCCTTTCGGAAAAGGTGGCAAACTAAACGAGTATAATTTTCAAAGGTTGTCTTCAAAAGACACATATAAAAATTCGGAATAATAAAAATAATAAAAAAATATTTTTTGTAAATAATATTTAAAATTTCATAATTTCAAAAATACTTGATAAATAAGAAAAAACCTTTGAACTAATAAAGGTTAATAATATAACTATAAAAATAAAATAAAAATAAAGGGGTTAGTGCTAATTAAACCATGGGCACGTAAGCGTGCAAAATGTACCTAAAAATCGTACAATTATTCGCACACCCGCATGAGGATATTGTGGGGATTAGCCCACACCCAACATTTTCTCTAAACACACTAGAGAAGGCTCACATATATTAATTGGCCTATCTTCTCCCAACTTTCCTATGTGGGACAAGGAAAAACGCACTTTGTTTGTATTACAAACAAACTTCCAATAATCCCCATCTTTGTTTGTAAAACAAAGATTTCAAATAAAAAATTTTAAAACCATATAGCCAAAATTTCGGTGGGATTAATATACATATATAAAAGTCTTTTTCGAGTTAAACCTTTATTTAGTCAAGTATCTCGAAGCTCTATCAAAGTGATAAGTAGCTTCGCTTTAAATTTGTACTTTTAAATAATAGAATCGAACATATTGTACATATGCTAACTTCTTATTTTAGTGAGAAGTTCTATATTATTCCGTACTATTATAGCCTTTTACTTGATCTTATTTCATGAGTTCTCTAAAAAACAATCATAACTTTCATAAGAAATGACATTATTTCTAAGCTCATATAGGTGAAGTATCTACTATGTATTGTTGTTATTATTAGCACATTGCAAATTTATGCTATACTTCATTAAGAATTCAATTCAACTTACAAAATGTAACTGATGATACTGATTTTTCATATTAGGACTATGTCAGTATCAAACAATTATATTCAATAATTTGTTTTTACCCATTAAACTTTGTAATTAATGATATTCTAGAAAAATGTTGAATTACCATTAATAATGATTTCAATTAAAAAGTTTTAGCCCCATTTCTCATGAGGTCATTATTACCATGTCTCTTGGTAAAGCCTTTGTCAAGAGATCGGCTAGAATATTACTTGACCTCACACACACAATTGTCATAGTACCATCTTTCATTAATTGTCTTATATATTCATGTCTCTTAGCCTCATGTCTAAGATTAATATGTACTACTATAAGTTCTTTCCAAAGTGGCCTGACTATCATAATGGATAAAAATATGAGGTATAGGACTAGGCCATATTTCAATATCTTATAATAAATTCCTAATTCATTCAGTCTCTTTTCCAATTGTTGCTAAAGCAATGAATTCTGATTTCATAATTGAGTGAGTTATACATGTTTGTTTTTTGCTCACCTAAGATACGACACCTCCACCTAGTGTGAAAATCCATCTAGAAGTGGAATGCTCATCTCTCACACTTGTAATTTAACTAGTATCGGTGTATCCTTATAATATAGCTGAATAATTATTATAGAGCAATCTTAACTTTTTGATTCTTTTTAGAAGACCAATAATTCCGATAATAACCCTATAATGTTCTATACCTGGATTACTAGTATACTTACTAAACTTGCATACAATATAAGCAATATTATGTCTAGTACAATGCATCACATTCATTTTAAGATCATATAACACTTGCATATTGACGTTGTGCTACCGCTCTACCAGTATTATAATGTAATTTAATACTGGAATCAAATGAAGTATTTAACTTTAAAATTTATTTAATGATTTTTCAACATAATTACATCGGCTTAAAGAATAACCTTCGTTATGTTTCTTAACTTTAATACATAAGATATTGTCTACTTCACCCAAATCATTCATTTTAAACATAAAAGTTAGATACTTTTTAGTCTCAATAATTCCAGTCATATTCGTTCCAAAGATAAGTATATCATTAACATACAAGTACACTGACACCATAGTCTTTAGTGAATTTAGAGTATATACACTTATCAGCATTATTGTGGATGAAACCATTAAACAATATGACCGAATCAATTTTTTCATCCCATTGCTTAGGATCTTGCTTAAGTCCATAAAGGGACTTAATCAATTTATATACTTTCATTTCATTTCCAAGAAGAATGAAACCTTTTGGTTGTTCAATGTATATTATTGAATATAATTTAGTACATTTCATCATTTACAGCTTGTTTTAAAAAAAAAGCATCTTTAGAAGACAGTATCATCGAAGCTTTTAGGATTGTCTTCTAAATTTAATACATAAGGGTATTTATTTATTACATTATTATCTCTATCTCATTCAACAAGAAAAACATGAATAATAAAATTAGGACTTAAGTCTTTTAGTTTCTCGATTCTAGTGTTTCTCCTTGGTTCAATCATGTTTTTAGAATTATTCATTTATTTCTCTTGAGAATTTACTCGAGTTTCCATAGGTTTTGAATTATTTTGAAATATTTCAAAACCTGTAGAATATTTATTCTCAAAGAGTTTAACGTCTGTCACTTGATAATGATATTGGATTCTAAGTCAAGAAGCCTATAAGCTTTATTGTTTTCGGCATATCTAATGAAAACATTTTCGATAGCTTTAGGTTCAAGTTTTGTTCTTTTGGGGTTTGATATTTGGTAGTATGTCAAACACCCTTACACTTTAATGTATGACAAATTTTGTCTTCTACCTTTCCATACTTCATAAAATGTTGTCATTTTTCTTGGAAGGTATTCTATTATAAATATAACATGCAGTAAGCAATGCTTTTCCCCAAAGATTAATTAGTAGTTTTAAATTTGAAAGCATATAATTAACCATCTCTCCAAGAGATCGATTTTTTTTCTTTCAGCCAAACCATTTTGTTGTGGAGTATATGATACCGAAACTTGATGAATAATACTAGAATTCATTTAAGAAATATTATTCACCTCTATATGAATGTAGAACTTTGATTTTCCTTTCTAATTGATTTTTTACTTTAGGCTTATATTTCTTAAACATTATAAATGTTTCATCGTTCGATCTCATGAGATAAACTTAGGCAAAAGAATACTTGAAGTGTCAAAACTTAGCAAGGGATACCTAAGTACCAAAAGTTATGAAAGTGACACTTAAGTGCCAAAATCAGAGCAAAATTGATCAATTAAGTGTTAATGGCGAGGAAATTCGACTAAAATACTGATGTGGTGATTTTTCAGTAAATCAAGTGTGAAATGACGTCATTTTAAGTACTGACATGGCTACATAATTAATATAAAAATTAATTAAATTAAATTTAAAACTAAATTTATTTATATATTATTTATTAAAAAAGGAAGAAGATGAAGATTGTAAGTGGCTGAGGGCTTAGCCCTTGCAGCCGCCTCTTCCTCCTTTTTCTCTTTTTATTATTTTTATTTTTATAAGTATAAATATTTTAACTTAATTAATATTTATATTAAAAATTAAAAAAAAAGACAAAACGACGTTGTTTTGGTTCTTCGTTGCTGATTCAACTCTCCGGCATGCCATGTAGGCCAATTATATTATTCAAAAATTACCACGTAAGATTCTCGACCATTTTCATCAGACTTTGTACCTAAGTGTCCAATTTTTAAAAAAAAAGTAGCACTAAAGTGTCATTCTTTACTAAGTTTTGATACTTCAGGTATCCGACACTTGATAAACATATAAAGACCTATTGTAACCTTGTCGGATTCAAACAAAATCTGAAACCCCATTCTATAAAGTAAATCAATACAAACTAGGTTCTTCCTAGTTTTGGGTATAAATAACACATTAAAAAGAGCAATCTTCTTTCTAAAAGTGAAATCCATTTTCACCGTGCCTTTTCCAAGCAGTCTTTGCAAGAGTATTATTAGCCATAAGGACCTCTTGAACATTTGAGTCGACAGTCTCTTCAAATTGCTTGAATATGTATTTGTTCTTGCACACATAGACTGTTGTTGGAGAATCTAACCACCAACCAGATTGGATAGAGGTAGAGTTGATTTCATAAACCATAGCCATCTCACTATTAATTTTAGAAATTTTCATATTTGAAAAAATGATTGAAATCATGACTACATAATTTTATCCAACCAAATTCGTATCTGCCTTGATCATTGGAGTGTTCTTGTCATTTGATATGCTCTTATAGTGAATACATTCCTAGACGTAGTGTCCTTGTTTGCCATAAACAAAACAATAATCATTTTTCTACTTTTGTGTTCTCTTAAATTTATGCTCATTCTTTACTTTGAAGTTCTAGTCGATTTTTTATTTTCTTTACACAACATTCACCTTGGAATTGTATAAAACATAATTATTAGGAAAACTTGACTCTTCCTCACTACGAAGATGTTTCTATCTTTGCTCCAAGGTGATGTCCTTTGATCTATGGATTAGCCTTTTTTCGTAGTCTTTTCAACTCGGAGGCAATTTTGTAATAATTGTTTCAACTTGAAAAGCTTTTGGAATTGATAGAATATAAATCTTATTCACTAGCACTTGCAACTTATGGACTCGTTCTAACAAGTGTTTGGTATCAATAAACTCGAAATCAAAATATTTTGGATTTCCGACCACCTTCGTCGGACTTGGTACTTAAGTGTCCAATTTTTCAAAAAAAAAAAAAAAAAAAATCACTATAGTGTTCTCCGTGCTAAGTTTTGGCATTCGAGTTATCCGAAACTTGATAAACATATAAAAACCTACCGTAATTATCCACAAAAGGTAATAACGTGTAATTGAATTCACATATATTATTATGAATCAAATCCAATAAATTCTATTTTTTTTAACACTAGAAAATGGTTTTTTAGTAATTCAAACATAGAACATATTTCACATTTATTAAATTCGCCATTGAAATTTATTAAGTCTAATTTCTTAATATTCTTCAAAAAACGAATATTTATATGTGCCGACCTACTATGCCATAAAAAAGAAGACTCAACAATATAAACAAAACTAACAATATTATTATTAATATTCAGTTGATACATGCCATCATTGGCATAACCCTTTCCTACAAATAGCCCATTCTTTAATAGGATAACCTTGTCAGATTAAACAAAATTTGAAACCTCCTCTTACAAAGTAAATCAATAGAAATTAAGTTCTTTTTAATTTTGGGTATAAATAACATATTAAAAAGAGTAATATTCTTTCCAGAAGTGAAGTCCATCTTCATAGTGCCTTTTCCAGCAGCCTTTGCAAGAGTATTATTTGCCATAAGGACCTCTTGAACATTTGAGTCGACAGTCTCTTCAAATTGCTTGAACATTTATTTGTCCTTGCACACATGAACTGTTGTGGGAGAATTTAACCACAAACTAGATTGGATAGTAGTTGAGTTGATTTCATAAACCATAGTTATCGCACCATTAATTTCAGAAATTTTCATGTTCGAAAACATAGTAGAAATGATGGCCACATAATTTTCTCCAACGAAATTCATATCTACTTTGACCATTGGAATGT
Source organism: Eucalyptus microcorys (assembly GCA_014182515.1). NCBI lineage: Eukaryota > Viridiplantae > Streptophyta > Magnoliopsida > Myrtales > Myrtaceae > Eucalyptus > Eucalyptus microcorys. The sequence continues at coordinate 5,445,085 of CM024570.1, read as the reverse complement.
TCTTGTCATTTGATATGCTCTTACAGTGAATACAATCCTAGACATAGTGTCCCTGTTTGTCATACCCTGATCCTTGGGTACGCACACATCCTTCTACTTGGTCGATTTTAGAATGCGATATCCCAAGACTATGTATCGCCGACCCTTTCATTTATTAAACACATGCGGAAGCAGTTATAAATCCCCAGACAATAAAATAATGGGATAGCAAAGCAGGCCATATTTTTCATATTGAAATTCATAACCAAACTTTTATACATGGCATTAGACAGAGCACTTCACAAACTATTCACAACTTCAAAGTCTCACTCTATCTACACATATACAAAAGGGTTCACCAAGAGATGGGATTTCAATCCTCATCCGGTTCATACTCATGATCATCCTGATCCTCTTCTGACTTCATTATTCTTCACTAAGCTCACATCCTTCAAGCTCTTCATCATTTTCCGGCTCATCGTCCTCTTCTGGTTTCTCCTCCACAAGCTCATTTATGGGCCTGAAATGTTGTCCCATAACTGGGATGAGATTACGTCTCAGCAAGTTCTACCCCACTACTCAATTAGGGAACCAATACACTACTCGGTTGCCTAAGCACAGCACGAGTCAAAGGACTTACCTTCGCCTCAGTTCCAACCTACAATTCAAGGTGATATAAAGATGCTTCATAACAGTTGTCGCGACCCGATCTCGCCGCCCCTCGAAATGTCCAAGGTAGGAAAGGTCGGGTTTAGGGGTACTTGATCTCAAGATCGCGAGCTCTCCCAAGCTCATATCCCGCGTGACAGCGGGTTTATTTATTGTGATCTAGGAATTTAACAACCTAAGAATATACAGGAGTCACCACTAGCCTCATTCTTTAGGGGTCGGCTAGAAAACCCAATCGAGGGTCGGAAGAGTTCCCTCGATTCCTACGCAACCAGATATCTAGGTTCGGGGACTTGGGTTACGCTAATATTTCTATTAACGCCTTTTCGGTACCTAAACAGTATGTTGTGTTTCTTCCTAACATGTCCATGCGTTTTTTTTTTATTTTATTTTCAGGATCGTTATTTCTAGACTAAGTGATCATGCGTGGTGAATTATTTTCATTCTATTCTAATTCTAAGAAAAACAACAAATGAATCAATCAGAGAAATTGAAATTGCAAGACATTAAGTAAACAATCAAGAAATGCAGTAAATCTAATCATTCAATCCTAGAGCATATAAAAGAGAAAACAATTAAGAGAGAAAGGAAACCCGCAACTTGTCGGGTTTTATACAATGCATGGAACCCGAGACATATGTCGGGAAAAACGAATGGTACATGATAACGGTCAGAATGGACATCGACCTCCAATATCTTCATGCTTTCTCCATCTTCGGGGTCTAATCCGATCCTAACCTAAGAAACTTACAACTAGGTACACACAAATGAGCGAAAGAAACATGCATATCACAACATCCAAGAACAGGACCTCATTGGTGTTCACAAATGGTGACTAAAGTCATGAAGTCCTTAGGCCAAATTCTAAGTGAAATCCCAAGGTTCAACATTATTATGTATTACATCGAATCATTCATCTAAACTCCACTCCACTAAAAGCACACATGATAACAACAAATCACAGCAGGGATTGCACAAAACATGGATGGTATTTATTGAAATGAAGACATAATAAAAATCTATGAAAGTCCAAGTATATGGAAGGAGCTGTCCTGATAATCTATCATGAGACATCGAAGTCCTACTTCGTTCACAAAAATCTATATGAAAAACAGAAAAGAAACAGGGCAAAAATCCAACATTACAGATTGCAGCAACTCAAACGTGACTTTATGGAAGCCATTGACCTTGCTAAAGATGATCACTTGATTCAAGCTATACCTTGTTAGAAAGTTTATGAAATTTCCAATGACTCTCATGAAAGATTCAACTCCAGCAAAGCATGTTTACTAACTCAAATTTGGACACACGCATCAGGTCTCAAACATGACAGATTCTGGACTGAACTTTGGACATGTGAAAACCATACCAAATGAGATTCAATCAGGGCATTATATAGCTCATTGGAAAGATATTCGAACCATCTTCGACTTTCATGAAGACTTCGAACACAGAAAATCACAACAACCAGCTCATATCAAGTCATTTGCACAGAAGGTCAGATCAGTGAAAAAAAACAGAATATCAGAGCAGAATCAACAGACTTTGTAGGTGTTTTTCAGCAACCAAACAACATCTATTATGGGCATGCAACATATCAAATCGAAGCTTGAGAAGTCTATTTTTTATGTTTAGAAGGGCTCGAGGTCAAAAAACCTCATCTAGCACCTAGTTTCAGTCAAAACAGTAAGTGACATATCAGGTATACGAAATTGCAGATCAAGGCAAATCAAGCTCAATCAACCTCAAGTTCATGATCATTGACTATCAATCCACAGAAAATCATTCAATCAGAGAACAATTCAGAACTCAACAAGGGATCAGGTGTGCTTATAATCCACATCATTTATACGGACCAACTACACATCGATGACTTGCTCGCCCTACTTATAAAAAGAAGTTGATTATACAAACTTTATGTATCCCATAATGGAGAAATCAGCACCAATACGAATCAATATACCCTTGATGCTGAGGAAGGATAGTAAAATCCAAACTTCCAGCTAATAAATTGAACTTAATGGCAGAAACCTTAAGCCCTAAGGCCTTAGCATACTCTGTAATAAGTCTCAGATGATGAACATAGTCTTTGCCTAGGAATAGAGACTACCTAGTCACAATTTCACCAAGTATGCAACTCATAGGCCAAATATCAACCGCAACAGTGTACTCTGAACAATTAAGGAGCAATTCTGGTGCATGATAACAGCGAGTAACAACATGCTCAGTCATAAAATTCGTTTCAGATGTGGTCCTAGCTAGCCCAAAATCTCCAATTTTAAAGTCACAATTCGCATTCAGAAACAAATTGCTTGGCTTTAGATCGCGATGCAAAACATCTGTTGAATGCACATACTTGAGATCTAGAAGCAACTGATACAAGATTTACCTTGAATGAATCGATGAAGGATTGAAGCCGTCGATGCTGTCTGAGCCTTAAACTCCAAACTCTTCGACCGGCCGTTCGAGCAAGTCAAATCTGGCTCGCAAGATAGAGCCGAGGGAAAATGTGCGAGGTCAAAGAGAGAACGGGAGAGAGAACTAGATCCTAAAAACTTAATCGGATCAAGAGAGAAAGAGAACTCACCGATCTGGTGAGCTCGATCTAGAGAGGAACTTGGTTAAGCGTCGTCGTCGCCGCAACTGTCGCGATCGAGCAAACCAGAGAGAGAATCAGAGAGAGAGGGAGTCCAAGAGAGAAAACTCCAGCGAATCCCCGAATGCCGGCCTCTGATCTTCGATCCCTCGCCAATGGAGGAAAAACCCTAGCTGATCGAACCCCCTGTCATCATTGCCATAACCACCGATGTCTCTGCCGGCAGTTGCTTCGTCTTCGAGAACTGATCGAGCGAGAGTCAGCGATTGAGAGAGAGAGGGAGCGGATCGCTGGAAATGGAGATGGAAACTCCCTCTAGTGGATGGCGAGCGAGGCTAGGTTTTCCAGATCTGCCATGGAAGCTCCATCGAGCAGTTAGAGAGAGAGAGAGAGAGAGAGCGATCGAGAGCCTCCGAGAGAAAGAGAGAGCCCCGAGAGTTTTTCGAGCGTGCGCGGGAGAGAGAGCAACGGTTGTCCAGAGAGTGAAAATGGATCAGTCAAATGGCTCCCCTCTCTTTTTTTTTTTTTTTTTTTTTTCTCTTTATATATTTTCAGGCCAGATCAAATCTCAGCCCTTGGATTGAACTAAGGGCTAGGATTTGATCTTCCTAGTTTAAGAGTTCCCCTAATTGAGCACATGCCTATTTCAACGGCCATGATGCATTATTGATGAACGGTGACGATTAATTGCGAACTAATTGGGGTTTTCTCTCTATTTTTTATTTTTTATTTTTTATTTTTTATCGAGTAAAAATCAGGTGTCAACAGCAGTCAATCAAACATTCAATCAATTCACGACAACAGATCAAAGCATTGATCAATCGACCTAGTCGATTACATATCAGTTGGACCATTCCTAGGTCATTCATTTCATCCCATATAACCTCCAATAGTACACTTAGTCATAGAGCTCCATCAATGCTTTTGGGCGTCGTTTTCGCCAATGTGACATAAGTATCAGACGGTTTACATGCGTTCTTTAAGGCGTCGTTTTAGCACAGTGATCTCCCTAATCACCGAACCACGCCCATCATAGGTCACAGATCACCGACAGTCTACGTGCGTTCTTTAAGGCACCGTTTTCGCATAGTGATGTCCTTCATCACCGAACCACGCCTGTCACGATTCATAGGCAGTCTATGTGCATTCTTTAAGGCGCCGTTTTCGCATAGTGATATCCTTAATCACCAAACCACACCTGCCATAAGTCATAGACAGTCTACGTGCGTTCTTTAAGGTGCCATTTTTGCACAGTGATGTACTTTATCACCGAACCACGCTTGTCTATACTTCGTACTTGATCGGTCTCAGCCAATAGAATTCTCAGTTAGCTCTCACCACTTTCTCCACTTATAGCTCAACAAGGCATTACAAATGCTAACTAGCTATACTCGGCCATCTACCAATCAATAATTCAATTTCACTCAATTTCAATCAATTTAGGGTAAATCCCTAAAATATCACAATTTATTTAATTCCATACAACGTAGAGCTCAAATAAATAAACGGACTGTGCCACGACAATCAGCACGAGATTTCGGTCGTCGGCTAACCCAGCCTTAATTTCCGAAAAATAAATAATTATTTAATTAATTTCGAAAATTAATAATTAATTACAATAAATCCAATTTAGCTCAAATCAGAGCTCAATTAAATAAATGGACTTCACCATGATCATCAGCATAAAATTCTGGTCACCGGCCATCCTAGTTGAATTTCCGGAAAATAAATAATTAAATAATTAATTTCGAAAATTAACATTTAATTCCTAAAAATTCCACTTAGGCCCGAATTGCCAAATTGAAGCACGATTAGGGTTGGGAAAAATCCCGGGCTACCCTCAATAAATAGTAGACCACGTCTACTTGCTAAATGCACATTCAATTTGTCTAATTTGCATCACAATTGACTAATAAACACTAATCCATACTAATCTAACCACCTAAACCTAATTAATTAAAACTAAACAACCCTTAAGTGTAATTAGTCCACTAAGAAAGGATTAGTGAGGTTACTCACTGGAATTAAACGCAAGTCGGATCAATCCGACGGGGACGACACGAGGGTCGTTTCTTCCCAAAGCGACTCTCGGATTCGGGACCCGGAAACGGCCTAAAGCGGGCCTTGAACAGTGCTGGAAACCCACTTTTCCAGCCATTGTTCTTGGCTGGACGAAGCTCGTCCGGTGGCTAAGCTGGCGAAGCGAGGCCGGCGGAGGGTGAGGGGATCTCCGGTGAGGCCGGATGGTGGCTGGAGGGGATAGTTGGACGGGGCAGACGACGCACGAGCGAGCGAGTTGGAGAGGAACGACGGTGGGTGGCGACGTGTGGGTGGAGCGGACGGCGGCCCGGCGTGGCTTCGACGGCGACGGCAGCTCCGGTCTTCAAGCGACGATGGCCGCTGCTTCCGTTTCTGCTGGGCTTCGCACAAACAGAGAGGAAGAGAAGGGGGCAGCGACGACGGCTGAGGGGGTGAGCAAGAGACGAAGGCGAGTGGTGGTGGCGGAGTGCGGGCAATGCGCGGTTGGCGAAGCACTGCTCCTGTTTTCGTGCGCTTGCGGCTTCTGCTTGTGCTTCCATTTTCGCACGAACGGAGAGGGAGAGGGCAAGGAGAGAGAAGAGAGAAGAGAGAGAAGAAGAGATAAGAGTGAAGAAGTTTGAATGGTCAAAGAAGAAAAACAAAGTGGAAGCCAGCCAAGCATTCGGTGGAAGGGGGAGGGGCTGCGCATGAGGGAAAAGAAAAAGAGAGGGAGAGAGAGAAAAAGAAAAAGAAAGAAAGAAAGAGAGAGAGAGAAAGGGGGAAAAGGTGTTTGGCTAAAAATGGAAAAGAAATGGGAAGATCACAAAAATAAAAGAATTTCCTCAAATAGGAAATTCTAATCCCAATTTCTTTTAAATAAGCTCATAGATTCTCAAAGGAATTTCAACTTAGAATTCTTGGTCCCCACTTGCATTTTGCATCCAAACTCTCTCTTAAATTTCTCTCAAATAACTCTCCCAAAAATCAATTGATATTTCCTTTATCAAATTGATTATTTTCTTTATCCAAGAATCCCTCATGTTCCTCAATTTCACCAACAAAATAATTCCCGGCTTCAATTGAACGAAATGGCCACACGACAACTTTTTCCCAAAAAGTGTCGGGTGTTAGAAAAATCTTCTGAAACTGAGTCAACACTTTTAGAATTTATTATGACATGACAGAAATTCCAATTTCTGAAATCGGACTTGAATTCATAGTTAATTTCGCTTGGCGCGTTTTTAGCGTGACCTAGGCTACCAGGTAACTTTCAGGCATTTTTAGTGCAACTGACTCGTGGTCGATTTTCTTCGAGCCACTATGAACCCACTTGACTCATTGGCGACTCTCGATTGTCGTGAAAATCCTAAGGATCCAAATACGGACACAGGGTCCCAAAACAATAGGAAAATCAGTCTAGTGTCGGTCGACGGGAATTTTTTAATTTAGTGGTGTCACCCACGATTAGCCACACATCTCGCCGAACCAGTCTATCTCGATTTTGAATCGATTTTATATTGTGCCATATTATCCTCTAAAGATAAGCACGGTCGAGAAGCCGATTCTTGGTTGAATTCTCAAGTCTATTTGCCTTAAAATCCTTAATGGCTTCCCCAGATAGTCTAGTTATCTCGAGAGTGATCAACTCTAAGAATAGCCCTATAGGCGTGTCAATGAAATGCCCGATTTATTCAGTAGAAAACGGAGTTGAAATTCTGGGATGTCACACTGTTTGCCACAAACAAAACAACAATCATTTTTCTTCTTTTGTGTTCTCTTAAATTTATGCCTATTCTTTACTTTAAAATTCTAGTTGACTTTTTATTTTCTTTCCACAACATTCACTTTTGAATTGTATAAAACAGAATTATCATGTAAACATGACTTTTCCTCAATACGAAGATATTTCTGTATTTGCTCCAAGGTGATGTCCTTTGACATGTGCATCGGCCTTTTTCCATAATCTTTCCAACTCGGAGGCAATTTTGCAATAATTGCTCCAACTTGAAAAGCTTTTGGAATATGAATCTTGAGAGCACAAAATTTATTCACTAGCACTTGCAACTTATGAACTTGTTCCAACAAGGGTTTGATATCAATAAACTTGAAATCAAAATATTTTGTGATTAGATATTTATTGGTACCTCGCTCCTCTACTTTATACTTGAATTCTAGTGCATTCTAAATTTCGTTGGTTGACTTCATTTTAGTGAATAAATCGTACAATCGATCGGACAATGTATTCAGAATGTGTTCACAACTAAGCAATTTGTCCTCTATGTTTCTTCTTCTCTTTGTTAACCCTCTCAATGGCTTCCACACTTGGTTGTTCTCCCTCAGTAGTAGGCTTTAGATCTTCTATAGGCACCAAGTTAGGATCCGGTATGTAGGATATCTTTAGGGTAGTGAGTAGAGATATCATCTTATTCCTCTAGTGAGCAAAGTTGTTCCCATCGAACTGGTCCAATTTGACCATGTCTTGATTCATGACTTTGATTGTCTCCGACTCCATATGGCTTTGAGTCAATAGAGTAATCGAGTTGTACTTTAAGACATTATATCACTTTATTTAAGGATTTATTTGCCCCACAATGTTGCTAATGGTAACTAGCAAATATTATTCAAAATACAACAAAGTCTCAATTGAGAATATTAAATATCAATTATAGCATATCTTTAGGTCTCTCTAGGAAACAATTGAAAAGATAGTTGTAGTTTTGTAAAAAAGACTTGAAAATTATTTCATACTCGTTCTTCCAAAAATTGATGTACATACATACATACATACATACATACATACATACATACATACATACATATATATATATATATATATATATATATAATCAGTTTTGAAGAACATAGATAATTTTTCGCGAAAGGTTGCAAAGTAAACAAAGGTATCCCTTCAAAAAAAGTTGCAAAATCAACAAAGGTATCTATTTGGAAGAAGTTGCAAAATAAACAAACGTAACTCTTTGGGAAAGATTGCAAATTGAACGAGTATAATTTTCAAAAGTTGTCATGGAAAGACACATATATAAAAAATTTAGAATAATAAAAATAATAAGAAATAATATTTTTTAATAAATTAAATTGTGAATTTTCATAATTTCCAAATATACTTAATAAAAAAAATGTTGAACTAATAAAGGTTAATAAGATAACTGTATGAAATAAAAAAAATAAAGAGGATAAAAATAAAAAGGTTACCACCGGCCGTGGTGACTCCACTAGATAAGAGCTTCATTGATTTTTGCCTAAAGGTGAGGGGTTCGAAACCCAGTGGAGGCACTTGGTGTCTTAAGTGTGACGTCGGGGTGTTGGGTTCTCCGCTAGTGTCACTCCAGGGTTTACTTGTCGGCTGCCGGCTATATAAGGTTCCTTGGGTATAAAAAAATAAAATAAAAAATAAAATAAAGATGTTAGTGCTAATTAAATTGCATACAAATATTGTGGGGTCTAGTCCACACCCAACCTTTTTTTTTTTTAACATGCTCGAGAAGGCTTACACTTATTAATTAGCTTATCTTCTCCCAACTTTCCTATGTGGGATAAGAAAAAGCACACTTTGTCTTATAAACAAACTTCCAACAAGCACCACCACTAGCTAGCCATGATCCATTAGTCCATGCACCGTGAGGCACCACCGAGAACTGTTGCTAGTTGTCGTCCAATTTGGAAACGATATATCCAAATTTAGATAATTATCTGATACCGATTCAATTTGAATATTTTAGCTAATCTATGCTTATCAAAATCTAACATGCATATTTTGAGTGATAGGCTTATCCCAATTAGGATAATCTTCCTACTTTGCAATGTGCATATAATGGTAATTTAATCTCTAAGCCATGCATATTGATTATGTATTGTGTCGCGACAGAAATTTCGGGTGTACCACCTAAAATCAGGCTAATGGACTACTAAGTCTAACTTAGCTCGGGCTTTCCCAAGCCCATACCAATTCGCGACTTAGGTTCAAATATCTAGCATGCAAAATGTTTTTCAATTAGGAGTCACCATTAATCAGTTTACAATAGGTCGATTAGACACCTAAATAAAATAATGGAAGAATTATTTTACTTCTACGAATAAGAGATTTTGAATACGGGGACTTGATTACATTAGATTTCTCTAACGCCCTTTAGGTACCTTTCTCTTTTATTTTGAAAAAAATGTTTTGTAGACAGCTTGAATTGATTTTAAACATATTTTCCTAACATGTTAGGTGATCATGCGGGTGTGCAAACCACTAATTTAACATCCAAATAAAGCAATGAATAAATTACATGACTTACCTCATAACAACGAAAGGGTCTGCAATGTTAAATCAGAATTCATATCAACAGTCCTAGATATAATTTTTAATTAATACACAACCACTTAATTTTGCTCTCACTTATTTAATGAAAATCATGCTTTATGCAACGCATGCTATTACTCTAACATGAAATGATATGACATGGCAATATGACCTAAATTATATGATGCAAGTGTGATGTTTTTGTGTTTTCTTACTAAGTATGCAATCTATCCTAGAGAATAAAATTAATTCTACGACAATTCTTTTTGGTATTTTTCATGAAATTTAAAATTAAAGAAATGCAATAATTAAATGTGCAATCTAAATTAACCTAATGACCTAATTCTAATGACAGACAATTTTCAACTAAATGGACCTAGCAACAAACACTAAGGCCCTATTTGGTAACCATCCAAACATGGCCAAATTTTGATTTTTGTTCCCAGAATTAGTTTAGGCCCAAAATCGCATTTGGTAAAACTTTTGTTCTTGGGAACAAATTTGGAATAGAATTTAGAATTAAAAAAAATGATTCTTGATTCTGAATCAGAAAAAAAGAATAAAAAAAGTGGCTCTCTCTCCTCTGCTCAACGTACCCTTCTACTCCACGTTCTCTCTCTATTCGAACCCTTTCCTTTTCTTCTCTCCTTTGCTTGACGTTCTCTCAGGTTCATTCTCTCCACAAGAATGGCGACGGTGATTGCTGCTTCTTCATTGTTGAAGCTGCTCGTTCAAGGTGAGTTCCCTTCACTCATAGCTAGCGTGGTTGTTGGCTGATCTGGGTGACGGCTTGCTCACCATCATCGTCGTTCGTCGTCTGCAATGGCTGGCAGGAGCGCCACTAGGCTCGAGTTGGTGGGCGCCCACGCCGATCTGGCCGAGGTGTCACTCGTCGAGCGACCCCCTAGGCCCAAATCAGCCGGCGCCAGCGCCGATCTGGCTGGCGAGTGACCCCCTGGGCTCGAATCGGCAGGCGCCAGTGCCGAGCTGGCCGAGGGGTCGCTCGCCCCGCTGATTCCGGCCCAGGGGGTCCCTCGGTGAGCGACCCCTCGGCCTTTTAGGTCGCCCTGCTTTGATGCGCTGATTTTTCAATGATGCCCCTAACCTTGTTCATGGTGGTCGAGTGCTCTGGTGAAGGCATTTGTTGGGTTTCATTTGCTTTTTAGGGCAGGGGATTCGATTTGGTTCCGTGGGGAGTCTCTGCTCGGAATCGATTGGTGCGGTGCGGGGATTAGTTGGGTTCGTGCGGTTTCGTTTGGGGTGAGGAGTGATTTTGAGGATGAAAAGCGTGGAGAGGGTGTTGTTGTGGTCCAGAATGTGAATGATATAGCTCTGAGCTTGCGAGTTCAGCTTGGTGTTCTGTTTGTCAATGTTGTGAATGGCATATGGGGTTGCTGAACTAGGAAAAAGAAATGGAGGAGGAGAGAAAAAATGTACCAGTTCATCCTCTACCGATAATTTCTCACCAAGTTCTTATTTTTTTGCATTTTTTTTTCTGAAGTTAACATGGTTATTTGGATTATCCGCCCCGCCTGAATCAGTCTGCTCAATGTTCATAGGCTAATATCATATTCGGACCTAGGGGGTTGCTCGGCGAGTGACCCCTCGGCCTTCTAGGTTGCCCTGCTTTGACGAGCTGATTTTTCAATGATGCCCCTGACCCTGTTCATGGTGGTCGAGTGCTTTGGTGAAGGCATTGGTTGGGTTTCATTTGCTTTTTAGGGCGGGGGATTCGATTTGGTTCCATGGGGAGTCTCTGGTCGGAATTGATTGGTGCGGTGTGGGGATTAGTTGGGTTCGTGCGGTTTCATTTGGGGTGAGGAGTGATTTTAAGGATGAAAGGCGTGGAGAGGGTGCTGTTGTGGTCTAGAATGTGAATGATATAGCTTCAAGCTCGCGAGTTCTGCTTGGTGTTCTATTTGTCAATGCTGTGAATGATATATAAGGTTGCTGAACTAGGAAAAAGAAATGGAGGAGGAGAGAAAAAATGTACTAGTTCATCCTCTACTGATAATTTCTCACCAATTTTTTTTTTTTTTGCATTTTTTTTTCTAAAGTTAACATGGTTATTTGGATTATCCGCCCCGCCTAAATCTGTCTGGTCAATGTTCACAGGCTAATATCATATTCAGGCCCGAATCGGTTTGGTCAATTATTTTTCCTCTTTTTGGCCAATGTCAAATTCTAATTACTTGACTTGCATGCTACACTAGATGTCGAGATTCTTTGGTTTGTATCGGATTTCCTTCCCTTTGGTAACTTCTTTCTTGATTAGATGTGGTGTTCTCCTTTTTTGTGCCCATTGACCAAACTTCTTTCTTTGAAAAGTTATTCTCATAATTAATACCAAAATTCTTTTATTTTATAGGGATCTATTACAGAAAAGGCTGTAAGAGTTTGAAGCCACACTTACTACTTCTCCAAGAGATACCACAGTACTTGAAGTAAGTAATGAGTCTAATATCAGCTCTCCATTTGCGTTTAGCTCTCTATACTAGATATTGACTTATATGTTTATATCTTCCATGATAGTTTTAAGTCTAATCTCAATTGACTTATATGATGCTCAATTAAGGTTAAATGGCATCCTAGAAATAGATGTTCAATGCAAAATGGACCCAGCCTTTAACCAACTTGTTTGTAAGTTTGTTGGTAAAGGAGGTACAAAAGGGAAATCGCACAACTTCTACTTTTAACAAAGCATGGTGGAACAACATACGAGCGGAATTCACTAAACAGTCAGGATACCAATATAACCTATTGTAGTTGAAGAATAAGGTGAACAAACTGAGAAGACAGTATGGTAGTTTTAAAAAGCTCATTTCACAATCTAGTTTTGGCTGGGATAATATGAATAACAAAGTTGTTGTCGATGATCCAAGTATTTGGGACTCTCACATCACGGTATGTTTTAAGTTTCGATCATTTTGATATAATTATATATGTAAGTTTTAGAAGATTTGATTAAGTTATTGACATTTGTCATTATTGTAAAAATTGCATGCCAATAATGGGTGGGCAAAATTCAAGGAGGATGAATTTCCTCAATATCCCCAACTGTGCATTGTATTTGGTGATACATATGCTACTGGAGAGCATGCCATAGGAAATGTCCAAGATTTGACGGTGTCAGATGAAGGTGACGGTGGTGGCAATGCAATCAGTGATCCAGAAGACTTAAGTGAACACCCCATTGATGAGGACGTTTTTACATCCGACCATACTTCAACTCCCATTCATAACCAGCACAAGTTAGATAGGACTCCAAATGTCAAGAAGAGAAAAAATAGTAGTTCATTTGGTATTGCAAACACGTGCAAAGCTATACAGGACATGCTCAAAGCTAGGTTAAGTCAAGCTGGGAGTGGATCTATTGGCTCACAAGTGACACCACCACCTGTAGACCCCTTCTCTACAGCAGTTGTGATTGATATCATTGTTAATATGAATAACTTGGACTAAGATCTTTACAACAAGGCAGTGGAACGAGCATGTAATAGTGCCATATGGAGAGAGGCTTTCATCAGAACACTAGTTGAAAGGAGACATGGGCTTCTTCAATTTCTTTAGTGGATGTTGAGATGTGTTTTGTGGATTGCATGTGGTTTCACTTGATTGTGTGTTTAATTGTGGAAACCCTGTGGTTGTATGGATAAGATGGATTGTTTGAAATTTTTATATTTGATTTGCTTTTACTTTAGAACTTATATTGTTGATTGTTATTGTATTCTTTTCAGATTTCTTTATTAATGTTATTGTATTTGTGTGATAATATAGGTATTATGGAAGAAGGATCAAATAGTATGTCTAATGAGCAAGTAGAATCAGTTGACCAATTCTTGGATGATGAGGATCTTGACATATTGGTAGCATGGTCATGCATGGTTGCGATGGACATGTCCGTGCATACGAGAGAACCTATTAAGGACAACAGACTATCAAGATCGGAATGGATGAGAGAGATTATTTGTGGACATTCATATAGAATATATGAAGCCTTTAGGATGGAGAGACATGTTTTTATGAACCTATGTGATTTGATGAGGATAAAAGGTTGGTTGAAAGATAGTTGGTATGTTAGGATAGATGAACAAGTTGGGATATTCTTATCTTTGGTTGGTCATAATAACTCAACTAGAGATTTATGTGAGAGATTCCAACGTTCAGGACAAACAATCAGCATGTATTTTAATTTAGTGTTGAAAGCAGTTATGAAACTTACAAAAGAGATTATCAAACCACCATCATTTGATATCGTTCCACCAAAAATTCTTATGAATCCCAAGCATGAACTCTATTTCAAGGTATAGTTTTCATATCAATTTTGCATCATCAAATATATGTAGTTGATAATCTTTGAATTTTCATAAAATCACGTGATTTTTTTTTTCGAAATAAATTCACAGGATTGCGTAGGTGCTATTGATGGCACCCATATAGATGCTATCATCCCCATGTCTCAGCAAATCCCATTTAGAGGCAGAAAAGGAACTACCACTCAGAATGTGTTATGCATTTGTTCGTTTGACATGAAATTTATGTTCGTATATTTTGGGTGGGAAGGATCTGCCAACAATTGTCGAGTGCTTTCGACAACACTTGAGACTCCTGAATTGCAATTTCCTTGATTGCCACCAGGTATTTAATTTGTTTATAAGAAGAAATTCATTTTATGATTGTTTCATCATTGCATATCATAACTAATTTATATATATATATACATGATAGGCAAATACTACGCGGTAGATTCTGGTTATGTAGCACTCTCGAGATTTTTAATTCCGTTTAAAAGAACAGTATCATCTGAACGATTATAGGGGGAATGGAAGACGGCCAAGGACATCAAAAGAATTATTCAACTATAGACATTCTTCTTTAAGAAATGTCATTGAGAGGTCATTTGGGGCATTAAAGAATTGCTTCACCATTTTGAGACGCATGCCTCCATTTACAATTAAAAAGCAAGCACTTATTGTAATTGCATGTTGTGCTCTTCATAATTATATTTGCGACCAAGACAGGATGGACAAAAACTTTTCCCGATATGGAGATCCGGAGTACCCATTTGGAACTAGAGAAGATGAGGTTGTGGATGATACATCAAATGAACAAGCAATGGAGATAAACATGCTTCGGAGAAGTATCACAAATAAAATTGCAAGGGATTACAATATGCCAGAGATTCCATAACTTTATGTTTTTGACTTTTGTAATATTATTTTTAATTATTAACTTATCAAAGCCAATATTTCAAAGTTGAACAATGGACTAAGTTACTTCATTATTCATTTATGGATAAGTTGTAGTGATGAGTTTCTCGTTAAAGTCTTTTTTTTTGTTTCAAAGAGTCATGTTGGTTTGAAGACTTATTTTTTTAAACGTTGGGTGTTCGGTTTTGGGGAATGGAAAATATATATATATATATATATATATATATATATATATATATATATATATATATATATATAGAGAGAGAGAGAGAGAGAGAGAGAGAGAAAGAATCTTGGCTAAATTAAAATTAACATCCATCCATATTAAATTCAAAATGGATTAGATATTTAATCATAGAAAAGTAAATCTTTATTGAAAATGAGAAATCACCATGATAAAAAAAAAAATCTTATTTAAATATAAATAATATTGAAATTCTAATAAGAAAAAAAGTTAAAATAACAACAATTTTCGTTCTTATTTTTATCTATTTTTTATTTCTATATTTTATTTTAATTTCTTCATATTCTGAAATATATATTTGCTATATAGAATACATATTTAATTTTGCATTATAATTTAGTATTTATATTTATTACATATTTTAGGTATATTAGTATAGTTTATACTATGGTTTATTATTAACTATTTAATAAAAATTGATTAGTTAATTTTTTTATTACTTAGTATAAATATAATTAATCAATGAGGGGTTTATGAGAATTCAATATCAAATTTACATTCATCTAAAAAGGTAATTAAAGAAGAATTGGAATAGAAATGTTATGCAGTTACCAAACACATTTATGTTTTTTTTTTCTATTATAGAATCATAAATTTTGTACGATTCTGCAAACGCGTTCTTTTGTTCAGAATCAGTTCCCGGGAACAGAATAAAAAAGAATAATTTCTGATCAGAATCTACTCCCTAGAACAGAATTATTACCAAACGCACCCTAAATGACATGCATTTCATGAACTTAATTCTATATGACATGTGCATGATTCTTATTTTTTTTTTTTTGTATTTTTTGTCATGAAAATTCGTAATTAAAATCACTAAAAGTAAAATCTAACTAATGTGAAAACTAAAATGAAATGTTATCTATTCTAAATACATGCATTTAAAAAAAAAAAAAAAAAAATCTAACTAACCTATTATGCAATCAGTTCTAATCTACATGAGATGCAAATGCAATTTTTTTTTGTATTTTCGGGATAAACAGAACAATTAAAAGATAAACACTAAATCATCCATGGTCATTAGAAATGTTATCCATATTCGAATTGAAATCCAAACTTGATTATTTTCGGGATAAATTGTTTTTAATTCTTAAAGATCAAAATATCAATTTCATTCCCGTGTGATTAATTATTCCATCTAAAGTCTTATAAATGGAATAAAAATTCATGCGGTTGTGAATTAGGCAATAAATTCTAATCGGAAATACGTCCATAATTCAAATATGCACGTAAGATATTGAAAAGCATGTTTTAGGCAATAAAATATCCAAATCAAATTTAGATAAGATAATTACCTGATTCCACAAATAATGTTACCGAATTTGAACCGAACAGAATCTGCTCAACGGGTGACCGACGGTGTATGAAGGTGCTCGGCGGTGTGGTGTCCTTGACAGCATGGTGGTAGCTCGATCAAAGAGAGGTTGTTGCTAGAGGTGCCGAAGGACAAGTATTGCTCGGAGATTTGCTAGGATTGCCGGGGCGGTGACTGGATTCGGTCAAGGAAGACCTGCACTAATAAAAATTCAAACGAAAACAAAATAACTGGATCGGTGGAGGTCTCGGGCACATCAAGGACGCCTGGAAAATCTGCAAAAAAGTCATCAAGTGCGGCCAAGCTGCATGCGCATGTCAGAAAGGGACGGGCTGGTGTTGCAAAATTGGCCGAGATAGCTGAAGATTGTGGACATTGAAAGTTGTGCTGTGCTCGCTGGATTCGGATGAAATTCAGTGAGAAATCTGGGTCTCGCTGAGCAGTGTTTGGGCTTTGCTGGAAGTTGCTCACCGGCCTGGAATTGCTGGATGAAACACCGGAAAGTTGCAGAGTGGGCGAGGATTGGCTTCGTTGATGTTGGTCTCGGAAAAGCGGCGTCCGAGATGTGAGAAATGCGTGAATTAATCTCCACAAATCACTACTCACAATTCCTCTTTAATTCCTTATTTTTTATTCCTCCACTCACTAATGGCGTCTCAATGCTTCATGCCCTCCTCTCTCAGGATTGTCTCTTGCAAAGTGAAGGCGCGCCAATCAAGAACGTTCTGATGAAGGTGCCCAGGCCAGCAACGTGAGATGCAACCCAACACACGGTCGTGTATCTCCACCGTGTGGTCTCCCTCTTACGAAGTGATAAAAAATAAGTCCCCGAAGAAAATAAAACCCCTACGAAGTGATGAAAAGAAAAACCCCCATTTGTGCGGCCGTATATTCAATGTGTGGCCTCCTTAAACCCTACGCGTTTTAACCTATTTATAGGCTATCGCTTAGGTTTTTTTTTTTTTTTTAATATTTCCAAATCGATATCCATGAAGATTCTTTTTCCAAATGCAATATTCGTTTTGTCGAACGCAATATTTACATTTCACATCTGCCCTATCTAAAAAATTCATCATATCCCAGAAAAATTTCAAATTCCTATTTTTTCACGAGATAATCTTCAATCATTAAAAAAAAAAAGAGCTTGGGCCAATTTGCTCGCTTTATGGGCTTAGTCTAGCCCGCCAAGTTAAAGTTCAGAACCACTAATTCCAACCCATCTGTCACCAGTCCAATGCACAAAAATGTAAATTAAAAACAAATGCACCTAAATTTATATGCTATGCAATTAATATTTTTTTTCAAGGATAAACTTAATCCATAATTTTCTACGCAATAAATAAATAACCGGATCGCCAAAATTTAGGTGTCAACACATTGCATGAAAAATTGGTACATTTGATATTTAAGCCCTAAAATCAAGTTGTCGATTTTATTTTCTCCCAAATTTGGATCGAATTAATATTTATTGCTATTTTTTTAGCTTATCTTGTATGAATGAGTGCTTATCTTTTTAATTTCTTTCTTATCTTTTTTTTTATCCGTCTTATTCTACTCATACTCTAATTTTCACTCCTAAACTTTTGTTATGCCCCCTTGTAAGATGTGGGAGTTGAATCTCACATCTAAAGTTAAATTGTCCCATTCTAACTTCTAAAAAGCTGAGGATTCGAACCCCCCACTTCTCCCTTCTTATGTAGGAAGAGTGGCCATTGAGGGCAAACCTTAGAGGTTATTTTCCTTATCTAAAAAATACAAAAAAGATTGCATAAAAATTAGAATAAATTTTAGAATGGATTAGAGTAGATTCTAGATAAGATCCATTAATAGGTTATGGTAGGTTTTAGATTAGACTACATATTTAGATAGATTTTAGAAATTTCGAATAGGTTTCCTAGTTGGAATAGGATTCAATCTAAATTATTTCCTAGTTTGGATAAAATAACCTTCATTTTAGGGTTTTTAAAAATTTATTTTATTTTGAATTTTAATAAAAATATCAAAAATATAATGCATGTGTCATAGAGGATTAGATGAATAGATTCTATATCATGTTGCCATGACATATGCCATGTCATTCATATGTGCCATGTTATTAATGCCACAACATATATGCCATGCCATCATCCATGTCATAATCTATTTGCATTTCATTTAGTGATTGCATGTTTAAATTCATTTAATTAAATTTGCATGTTATGTAGGATAATGTTATGTTAATTGGATTAGGTCATAATTAGGACTCTAGTTATTTGCATTGCATATATGTTTTTATTTTAAGATAAAAGAAAACTCCAAAAATTATCAATTGCTTTGGTGTGTTTGACTCTTTTTTCTATCATTTAATTTATTTACTTTGGTTATTGAGTGTTAATTTCATTAGTTGCGCATAAGCATGATCATCCTTTGCATGTTAGTGGCTAGGTTAAAATCAATTCAAGTTGTCTAACAAATATTTTTAAAAAATAAAAGAGAAAATGTACCGAATGGGCATTAGATAAATCTAGTGTAATCAAGTTCCTGCGTTTATAATCTCCGACTCATAGAAGTAAAGTATTCTCTCATATTTTACTTGGTCTTTTAATTAACTCACAAAAAAATAGATTAGTTGTAATTCTTAATTGAAATTGATTTACATGTTAAGAACTTGAATCAAGTTGCAAATTGGTGTGGGCTTGGGAGAACTAGAGCAAAGTGTAGGCTTAGTAATCCATGGCTAAACCATAGGTAGTTGACCTTGTGCGAAGGTTGTGAGATGGCCATAATGAAAAAAAAAAAAAAAAAAAAGAAAAGAGAAGAAAAAAGGAAGAAAAAGAAAAAGAAAAGAATAAATTAATAAAAAATTATTTTTTTAAAAATAAAAATTATTTTTACAAAATATGCATATCAATGTTGATTGTACCATCTAAGACGGCTAGTATTCATGTCAGTAATTTCCATGTTAAAGTGGTTGATGGATTCAATTGGTAAAATATGAAAATATATATAACTAAATTGGTTCGATTGACATGTTTATAAATAAATTTATACAAATGTAATAGATTTATAACTTTTTTTAGGGTACTTTTCCTTATTTTTAATTTGTAGAGCCTAGTTATGAATTCCGCTTCTAATGTTAAAAAAATTCCAAATTGCTGGTCCGAATTTTTGTTAACATGATGAGTCATTGGCTCATTTTTTAACATAAATGCTACATAAATGCTGTGTGCCCTATTTTATGTTTTGACCAGTAAAACGTGCACAAAAATCATTGTTTTTCAATGACCAAATCTTATAGGTTTGTTTTTCATTCCTCTCTCCACTAATGTAAGCTAATTATCCAACCAAAAATCAATAGGACTTTTCTCGGTTTGTAATGTAAGGCTGGGCTAAAGGTGAGATAACGATAATTTTAAGCTCAAATTACCTATCAACACGTTGATTTCTAGGATCTAATTAGAGCCAATGTCACTATTCAATTTCACTCCTTCAAGATAATTTTTCTGTCACCATATATCATCATTTCTTTTTTTTTTTTCCTTTTTTCTCTTTCTTTTTTTCTTTTTTTTCTTTCACTCTTTTGTTTTTTGAATTGCTTTATGGTGGAGTTTCTCCCAAAGTCCCTCCTAATATAACATGAAAATTTCCAACCCATTAAGTATTCAAAAGGCTCACTCAGTTGAAAGTTGGATAGGGAACCATAAAAGCAATTTTTTTTTTTGACAATACACCCCAAACAACCATTGCAATCACTTTTTTTTTTCTTTCTTTTTACTCCATCATTCCTCCCAAATTTCTATCAAGCTCAAATAATTTTTTATCCCAAAAGAAAATCAACGTGTTCATAGGGCATGAGATAAGGATATAATTTGATAACAGCTAGGCTAAATATATATGGGTGCCAATGAAAAATTGGGTAATAATTAAGGCTCAACGGGGTGACTAGGGATAAATAAATAGGATTAGCTCGAAAGGCTCAATCGATCCAAAAATTGCCCAAATCATTTTCTTAGTTAGATTTAGTTTAGGATTTTGCCTCAAGAGAAAATCAAACAAATTCTAAGATTTGGGTGAAATTTAAGAAAATCACATACTTCACATGAATGTTCTCTAGATTTACACACAATTCAAAAATTAAGGACTTTTAGTGCTTAATTAGTGGATCAACATAATCAGAATTAAGATTAACTCACACATCAATTGCAAGTTTAAATAAAATTTAAATTTTTCTAAGAATTGTGAAAATTCATAACCAGGAAAACAATCATGATAAAAAAAAAAATTATCCAAAAAATAAATTTATCTCACCCTCAAACTTGAATGAAGCAGTGTCCTCAATGCGAAAAATAAAATAGGAAGAAGAAAACTCCCCTGGTTATAGGATAAGTTTATAGATGATCTTGATGATTAAACTCTTGAATGGGATCCCTAAAAAAAATTAACCTGGATAAAGAAAGAACGATTATTGATCCCATATTTCTGTGAACAAATATGAACAAAAAAACACAAACTTTTCCACCAATCTAACAAGAAATCCAGCTCAGGAAAGCACCCCCAAAGAAAACGAGAAGAACCCAACTTCAATTTGAAAGAAAATTTTAGAAAAACCAACGAAATTTGCGAGCTTACAAATGAGGAAGCCGGTGATGGATGAAATAGAGCGACGGGGAGCTGGTGATGGCGCGACGAGGAAGTAGATGAACATAGATAAGGAAGCAGCACGATAGGGAGCTAGAGCTAGCGATGGCGTGATGGGGAGCTGGCAATGGGGCGGCCAGCGATGTTGTGACAGGGAGCTGGCGAAGGCACGACTGACGATGGCGTGACGGGAAGTAGATGAACGCAGTTGAGGAAGTAGCGCGATGGGGAGTTGGATCTAGTGATGGCGCGATGAAGGAAAAACTGTGCAATGAAGTTTGTGGGTGTGACCGTGTGAGAGGTAAAGATAGAAACAAATTTGGATTTTAGACTTTTGGGTGGCTTACAAACTGGTTCTCAAATTGGTTCCCGAACCGGTCTGGTCAGTTCGGCTCCCGGGTGGGTAATCCCTCGGAACCGGTTCCTGGATCGGTTCTAACTGGTTTTGAATTTTGGGACCCGGTTCTCAGACCGGTTTTAACCGGAACCGGTTCCTGACCCTGTTTTCTAGGTGAGCCAGTCCGGGAACCAAGTTTACCCGGTCCGGTTCACACCCCTAGCCCAGAGGGTTTCCAATTCTTGGAAACCTCTATTTGTTGGGACAAAACCCTCACCATGATCTTCACAAATTATCTAAAAAATATGGACACCTCATGTACTTACGCCTTGGGCTTGTGCCCATGATCATCGTCTTATTGCCTAAAGCGGCCAAGCAATTCCTCAAGACCCATGATCTTGTTTTTGCAAGTCGGTCACCTCATGAATCCTCGAAGTACATCTCTTACTACCAAAAGAGATTGGCATTTGCGCCCTATGGCCCATATTAGAGGAACATTAGAAAGATGTGCACTTTGAAGCTCCTTAGCAATGGAAAAATCAACTCCTTCAAGTCCATGAGAAGAGAGGAGGTCGGCTTGTTTGTGAATTTTCTTAAAGACGTGTCTCACAACTGCATGGCCATCGACCTGAGCATTCATGAAGGAATGGTGATGTGTGCTTAGGCTGCCATTAGGTGAATTATCTTCTTAATCGGGGTTTAGGGTGTAGACTTGCTAAGATATTGTCTCACCCCGTCCTGGTTTATAATTTTTAGGCCCTTAGATGGAGGTACGTTATGTACGTTAGGGGGTCCTGCAGGTAATGGACTTTCACCACTCCTATTTCCCTATTCCCGGGACTAACCAGACCCGTGAGTTGGTTGAGTCCACAGTCTGGGTCGAGGAGGGCCTACCTTAGTTGGTACCTCATTGATTCATAGCGTGGTTCATTAACTTTCTTTGAGGGGGTCAGGAGGGTCTCCTATAGAGTTTTGACTGGCCCCCCGTTGGGATTGCGGAGTGGGAAGTAAGGCAACCTATGGATATCGATAGTCCTGATGTTGTCATAGAGGACTCGGAGTCGATAAGTGGAGAGACCGGAGTGGCTCAGTAGCCTTTCTGGAGTTAGATTCTTGTGTATAGACTGGTTATGCATATAAATCGAGTTTGTTTATAAGTTAGGTTTTGCGAAATTGGTTGTTCTACTTTTCAATAAAATAAATGGGTTGGTGATGCGTCTTGGGAATGTCGCAATTTGATCGACCATCGAGGGATGTGTGCACGCTCGAGGTTCAGGGTGTGACATCCCTGCCCGAAGTGGTATCAGAGTTGGTCTGTGTTTGGAGTGATAAGGTGCGATGGGTTATGGGATAGTTAGTAGGAAAGACCTTTTTCTTATGCAGATGCATATGATTGATTAGTTGATTGGTAGATTGTTTGTGTGGGTCGCTTAGTTTCTAAATCTGTGTGAAATTGAAAAGCAGGTCCTTTAAAGAGTTTGTAGTATGAGTGACTAGGAGCAGAAGACTCCTAGGAAGAGAGCAGTTACATCCATCACTTGGGGTAGGATGCCGATTAGGTTCGGTGCTCGAGGTAGAGCGCAGGCTCAGGCCAGCACCAGTAGGATAGTACCGCCACCGGCCGGTACTAGTGTAGCAGTATCTGATGATCCTAGAATCAATGGGATCGTATAGGCACTTGAGACATTGAAGAATCTGATGGGACAGTAAGTCGAGAATCAAGCCTCTTCTACAGCCACTACCACTATTGCTGCCAATGTTGTTGTTGCCAATGCCGCTGCTGCAGCCGCACCTGTTGAGGTTCCACCTGGGAACATGATTGCTGAATGACGATGCATAAGCTCGTAGAGCAGTTTCTGAAGTTGCACCCGCAGAAGTTCACGGGAGTAGGCGATCCCTAGGCTGCAACCTTCTGGATCTAAGAGTTGGAGAAAACCTTCGCGTTACTGAGGTGCATGGAGGAAGAAAAGGTGGTCCTTGTAGTCTATCAACTGCAGGGAAATGCAAGTATTTGATGGAGGGCCACCAGAGGAAGAGTGTTCCTTGAAGGTGTGGTTTTGGAGTGGAACGCCTTCGTTGAGGTCTTTAGTTGCAAGTATTTCTTGGACAATACCAAGGAACAGAAGATGGCAAAATTTCAACGCCTTCGTTAAGGTTTGATGTCTGTAGACCAGTATGAGGTGAAGTTCGCCAAGCTGTTGCAGTACGCCCTTAGGTTGATTGAGTATCCTTTAGACAGGGCAAGAAGATTTCGGGATGGACTCAAACTAGAGTTGAAGGACCCGCTAGTGCCGTTCAATCTGAAGGACTACAATTTGTATGAGTGGGCCCAGTTGATAGAGAGAAACTTGAACGTATGAGCCGCCGCATCTGGGTCGTAGTTTAGGTTGAGCAGAGATGGCAATCGATTTGGGAAGAAACCGATGACTGGAGGAAGGTATCCTATTTCGCCCAATAGGAAATGTGTGATTGGAAAATCAGCACCGAACCAGAATGGCGTGTGTCAGCCCCGTGCCATTCTAGGACATGTGCTTGCTATGGATGAGGCCAATAGGGTCACCTACTTAGAAACTTTCCGCATAGATAGATGGGACCATAGCAATTGTTGCCACTGCCACCAATGGGTTAGAATAGAGGATATGCACTGCAAAATGCACCGTAGGGTGGTTTGAACCGGCCTCCAGCATAAGGAAGGGTGTATGCTATCACCCGACAACAGTCAGATGACTCACCTAACGTGGTCACAGGTACAGTCTCGCTGAATGCTTTATTTGACAATGGAGCTACACATTTATTTATAGCTGAGCAGTATGTTAAGTTGGTAGGGTTGAGTCTTGAACCGTTGGGGTCAGTCATTAGTATATCTACCTCGTTAAAAGATGAGGTGTTATCTACAGTAGTTTGTCTTAGTTACAAGTTGGCTATTGGTGAGCGAGAGGGAATGATAAATTTGATTGTCCTAGCCATGTATGATTTTGATGTGATAATTAGCATGGACTAACTCACCAAGCAACAAGTTACTGTAGACTGTTATCATAAAGTGATTCAGTTTAACCCGTTAGTGGGTGAAAGTTTCGAGTTTGTTGGGAGTCGAGGAAGACCCTCGATTACCTTAATCTCATTGCTTGAGGCAATCCGTTTGTTAGACGAGGGTTGCCAAGGTTACTTAATGACTGTCGTGGATACGACAGTTGAGGAGCCGAAGATGAAAGACATTGTAGTGGTACAGGAGTTTGCTGATGTGTTTCCTAAGGAATTACCTGGGCTACCCCCAAAAAGAGAGATTGAGTTCGTAATTGAGTTGGCCCCCGAGATGGAGCCAATCTCTAAGGCTCCTTACCAGATGGTGCTATTAGAGTTGAAGGAACTGAAGGTGCAGATGCAAGAGTTGTTGGACAAGGGATTCATACGTCTTAGTGCATCACTTTGGGGAGCACTGGTTTTGTTCATGAAGAAGAAAGATGGTTTGTTGCGTCTGTGCATCGACTATCGACAACTCAACCAGGTGATGATCAAGAACAAGTACCCGCTGCCGAGGATCAATGACTTGTTTGACCAGTTGCATGGAGCGTCAATATTTTCCAAGATCGACCTAAGGATAGGCCACCATTAGCTGAGGATCAAAAAGGAAGATATATCGAAGACAGCGTTTTGTACGCATTACGGTCATTATGAGTTTACCGTAATGTTGTTTGGTTTGACTAACGTCTTAGCTGCTTTCATGGATCTGATGAATCGGGTATTCAAGGAGTATCTGGATCAATTCATGATAGTGTTTATTGACAACATCCTAGTGTATTCGAGAAGTCCAGAGGAGCATGAAAGACAATTGAGGATAGTGCTTCAGACTCTGCGAGATCATGGACTGTATGCCAAGTTCAGTAAGTGTGAGTTTTGATTGACTCGTGTAGCTTTCCTAGGTCACGTGATTTCAGGAGAAGGAATTTTCGTGGACTCGACCAAGATCAAAGCCGTGATCAATTGGCCAAAACTGACGATAGTGACAGAGATCAAAAGTTTCTTGGGATTGGTAGGTTACTATTGACGGTTCATGGAAGGATTTTCAGCAATAGCCATGCCGATGACGCGACTGCTGAAAAAGAAAGAGAAGTTTCTATGGATAGATAAGTGCGAGTGTAGTTTCCAAGAGCTTAAGTAGAAGCTGACTACCGCACCCGTGCTGACAATTCCATCTAGTCCTAGAGGATACAAGATTTATAGTGATGCATCATTCAGAGAACTGGGTTACGTGTTAATGCAACATGGCAGAGTCGTTGCATACGCGTCTCGTCAGTTGAGACCTCATGAGTTGAATTATCTGACGCATGACTTAGAACTCACAGCGATTATCTTCGCTTTGAAGATTTGGAGACATTACTTGTGCGGAGAAAGGTTCCAGATCTTTACAGATCATCAAAGTCTCAAGTATTTATTCTCTCAAAAGGAGTTGAACATGAGACAACGTCGTTGGATGTAACTTCTCAAGGATTACGACTTTGACATCCTGTATCATCCTGGAAAAGCTAACAAGGTCGTAGACGCGTTGAGTCGGAAGTCTTCGATAGTGCATATAGTGATTCAAGAATGGATCTTACTCGAAGGAGTTGAGATTCAATTTTCAAATTTGAGGTAGGCCACCTTTCAAATCTTATGGCCACCCTCAAAATTGAACCGGAAGTGTAGATAAGAATCAAGATGCTACGGTTGATAGCTCCTGAGATCCAGAAGATTATGTAAGAAGATGCGGAAAGAGAAAGGCCAACTTTCAGATTTCTAAAGACGGAACACTGAAGTTTCGTGGACGATTGTGTATACCTAATGATATAGAGCTTAAGGAGGAGATCTTGTTAGAAGCTCATCGTAACAGTTACAGCATTTATCCAGGCAGTACGAAGATGTATCGGAATCCGTGTCAACACTATTGGTGGACTGGTATGAAGGAAGATATCGCTAGGCATGTCGCCAAGTGCCTGACATGTCAGCAACTGAAAGCACAACACTGTAAGACGAGAGGACTCTTGCAATCCCTCAAGATTCCCAAGTGGAAATGGGAACATATCACAATGGACTTTATGATGGGCTTACCAATGAGTTAGCGATGTAATGATTCCATATGGGCTGTGGTTGACAGATTGACGAAGTCTGCTCACTTCATCGCCATACGAAAGGACTATGCATTGGACAGATATGCTGAGTTGTATGTGTGCTAGATAGTACGTCTGCATGGAGTGCTAGTGACGATTACGTCAAATTGAGACTTGAAGTTTATAGTAGCCTTCTGGAAAAGTTGAACGAAGCTACAATATAGTACGGCCTATCATCCTCAGACGAATGGCCAGTCTAAGAGGACAATTCAAACTCTTGAGGACATGTTGCGAGCTTGTGTGCTAGACTTCATGGGAAGTTAGGAAGAACAGCTCCATCTAGTTGAGTTTGCCTACAACAACAATTATCAACAGAGCGTTTAGATGGCATTGTTTGAAGCGTTGTATGGCAGAGTGAGTAGGATTCCAATTTGTTGGGATGGAGTCGAAGAGCAGAAGATTACTGGCCAGAGTTAGTTCAACAGTTAGTGGATATAGTTACAGTTATTCGGGGAAGACTGAAGGTCGCTCAAAGTCGCCAGAAGAGTTATGCAGATAAGCGTCGAATGTCACACTCCGATCCTCCGAGCGCGTACCCATCCCTCTGTGGTCGATTAAATAGCGACGTCTCAAGACGTGTCACCGACCCATTCATTCTAATGCACATGCGAAAGCGAAATTAATCCCTAGACAACACGAAGATGAGATAGTAAAGTAGGACCACAATTTTTGAAAACCATACCATGCTTTTATACATATCAAACAAAGTCACATACAATGATAGCCGATACATACAAGGTCTGCAAAAAGGGGGGGTTTAGAGTGCTACAGATCCTTTAATCATTTGAGTCTTCAACTGAATACCTCGGGGTCCCTGTTTCCGAATGATCCGGGTCTACCACTGAACCACTAGGAGGATCTGCCGTGCCTTTTCCAAAAGCAACCTTCAACACCGACATAGGGACTTTAGACTTCAATATGGGACCCTCATTCTATCTATTCCGCTCACGACGATACCATGATCTGTATTAATGGGGTATCTTATGGGGTAAACCCGCATCAACCCAGATCACGGACCTCACAAGTTCATAGATCCATCCCCTTGGGTTCCCATGAAGCAAAATATAACACCTCTGCTCAGTGACCTTCTTCGGTTGGCCAAAATGCTTGGGAGGAGCTACCATTTAAGAACCCGAAAATGTTATCCCACAACGGGGTGAGACAACGTCTTAGCAAGTTCACCCCCTAAGTCCTGACTAGGAAGAAATACGCTTCAAAACTATCTAAGCATGCACAAAACAAAGGACTTACCTTTGCCTCAATTCCTTCCTGCAAGTCAGTACAGTTCACACATTCAACCAATCAATTCAATTCAACCCCAACAATACTATCTATCAATCCATCCAATCAATACTATCTATCAAATCAATACTATCTATCTAGTATCGTCAACACCGATTATGCTCACACAAGCTAAAAATGATAGATAGTAACTCGCACAAGTTGATATAGATAGATGTAGCTCCCACAAGCTGATATATGGATCGTTGCTCTCACAAGCTGACATATCAAGCACTTATAAGCCGATATAGTATACTGCTCTCACAAGCTAAAAAACCAATGCTCACACAAGCTGAACTATGATAAACCCACCCTGGCCAAGAACTATGTGCCTTGCACACCAATCCCTCAACTACATAACGAACTTGGCCTAATTTCATTATGTTAAAATATACCTGATGAAAATAATCGTGTGTGGGTACACAGTAGGCCTCAGCCTAAAGTATAATATCTTTACTTCATAAAATCCCACTAATTATATACTTGGTAAAAACATTTTTGGCGCTGTAAACTGACACCCAGTAATTTTCTTATTAAAAACTAAAATTATTAAATTTTGGGATAATTACCCCAAAATTTCAATTCACACTCAAATTGCACAAACCATCACTCAATTTAATAAACTAATCAAACCACTATGATCAACAAAAGATTCTGGTCACCGGCTATCCTGGTCTAATTTTCAGAAAATAATAATTAATTAAATAATTACCAAAATTAATTAATAAATACCAATAAATGCAACTTAGGCTGGAAAAGCCTAATTAAATATTGAAACGGGCCCGAAAAAGTTCCGAACCTATTTAAATAAATACTACGACTCATCTACTTGCTAATTGCACTACTCTAATCACCTAACATGCAATATCTAACGATTAAATTGCTAATCCATTCTAACTAATCACCTAAACCATACTTAGTCTAAACTAATCAACCTTTAAGCATAATTAACTCCCTAAACGGAGATTAGTAAGTAAACTCACTGGATTAGCGTTCCGGTGAGTTCATTTCGACGGGGACACAAAGGTGAGCGATAAACTCCGAAGCGGGGCACCTTTCGAGGCCTGGAAAGGGTCTAAAGTGGGCCAAATAGTGCAAGGTTGACCTAAGGGCTTCGGTTCTGTGGTAGGGCCGAAGGAGAGAGTTGAGCTACTGGTTAAGCGAGATAGGGCAGGCGAAGGTTGCAGCGGTCCAAGTGGGGCTTCATGGCGACATGTGGTGGCTGGATGACGACGTACGGCGGTGGTGGAGGCTCCTACAATGGCCTGGTGGACGGTGAGCAGCTGCTGGATGGCATGGGATGTGGGACAACGTGCAGTCGTGCAGGGCGCGACGGTGATGCGACGGAGCTAGCGAGGTCAAACGGGCATGCAACGGGCAAGGGGAGGAGGTTGTGGTTTTTCTCTGGTCTTTTGGAGCTTCACTAGTCTGGAAAAATGGAGAAGTTGACCAAGGGGAAGAAGGAAGGAGACGGCAGCTCATGGAAGGGGCCACCTTGCTTCAACTCTATCCTATTGTCCCCTAGAAGAGGTCCCATAGGTTTGCTGGCTTCCTCAGCACACTTGCAATAGCTAAAACTTCCTTGGGAAGTCTTGGAAGAGAACCAAAATGTTGAGGGACCAAGGGCTACAATTTTGTACAAATACACAACAATTCCCTTAAATTCTCCTTCGATTCTCATCCAATTGAGCTCAATTTGTCAACCAAAAATCCAACCAAGGTGTCCACGATCAAATTGAAAATTTTCCTCACTAATAGAACCAACTTGCATCCCAAAAATGCGATAAAAAACGGTTCTCTGAATTTTCCAGATGAAAACGGTCTTATTTTGACTTTTCGCTAAAAATCTCGGTTTGCAAAAAAATCTTCAGAGGATGATTCGACGTTCCAAAAATAACTTGTGACATGACAGAACTTTCAATTTCTAAAATTGGATTCAAATTCGTGGTTAATTTCAATTTGGCGCGATTTTAGTGTGACCTAGCTTACCGGGTAGTTTTCAGAAATTTTTAATGCAACTGAACCATGGTCAATTTTCTTCGAGCCACAATGAACTTTTTCGACACATTGGCGACTCTTGGTGGTCGTGAAAATCTCGAAGTTTCGAATACGGACACAGGGTACCAAAACGACAGAAAAATCAATCTAGTACCGGTCGACGAGAATTTTGTAATTTGGTAGAATCACCCACGTTTAGCCACGCACCTCTATCGAATCGACCTATCTCTGGTCTCTTATCGATTTTTAATTATGCTATATGATCTTTGTAGATGAGCATGCTCGAGTAGTCGATTCATAGTTGAATCCTTAAGTCTGATTCCTCAGATAGTCTAGTTATCTCATGAATGATTAGCTCAAAGAATAGCATTATAGGCGCATCGATGAAATGCTCGATTAATTTAATTGAAAACAGAACTGAAATTTCAGGATGTCACATTGAAGACCATTGGAATTCCAAGTTGGTGAACACGTCTTTTTGAAGATGTCACTGATGAGGGGTACTTCATGCTGAGCGCGAGGTACGTCGGTCCCTTCGAGATTTTGGAAAGAATTGGGACTTTGGCGTATTGTCTTGTATTGCCGCCAAGATTGGTGCAAGTGCATGATATCTTCCACGTGTCGATGTTGAGAAAGTATGAACCTGACCCAACCCACGTGCTAAATTTTGAAGAATTAGACATGGACGACAGAGTGTCGTACGTGGAGAGACTAGTTTAGATCGTGGATTGAAAGTAGCAAATGCTGCGTAACAAGATGATCTCTTTGGTCAAAGTGATCTGGTAACACCACGGAACAGAAGGAGCAATGTGGGAAAGTGAAGAATCAATAAGATGACAATACCCCTACCTTTTTAAATAAGATTTGTATTGATTTAAATTCTGAGAGCGAAATTTTTATAAGAGTAGAAGAGTTGTGACATCCTAATTTTCGACCTTGTGACATCCTAATTTTCGACCTTCTCTCGATTAAACGAAATGGGCTTTTCATCGACGCACCTATGGTTTTTTTCTCTGAGCTGATCACTCACGAGATAACTAATCTATCAAGTGAAGCCATTAAGGGATATAAATGCGATAGATTTGAGAATTCGTTCAGAAATCGACTACTCGACCGTGCTAATCGGCAAGGGTCAATATGGCATCATTAAAATCGGTTAGAGACCGGAGATAGGTCAATTAGATAGAAGCATGTAATTAAATTATGGGTGATTCCACCTAATTGCAAAATTCGCGTCGAATGGCACTAAGGGCCTGTTTGGTAACCATCCCAACAAGTGCCAGATTATGATTTTTTGTTCCTAGAATCGGTTTGGGACGAGAATCACGTTTAGTAAAATTTTTGTTTACCTGGAACAAATTTGTTCCCGAAATCAGTTTGGGATGAGAATCAAGAATAAAAAAAAAGTTGATTCTTGTTCCGGGAACAAAATTGAGAATCAAAAATTTTCTTCTTCTCTTTTCTTCTTCTTCATCAACCGCCATCCCACCACCGCCGTCCGCCACCGCCCGCCACCGTTCGACGTCGTCGGTTGCCGGAAAAAAAAAAAAAAAAGGAAAAAAAATAAAAAAAGGAAAAGAAGAAAAAAAAAAGGAAAAAAGGAAAAAATAAAAAAAAAAAAAAAAAAAGGAAAAAAATAAAAAAGGAAAAAAATAAATAAATAAAAGGGAAAAAATAAAAAATAAATAAAAAAGGGAAAAAAAAAAAAGGAAAAAAAGGAAAAAAGGAAAAAAAGAAAGGAAAAAAGGAAAAAAGGAAAAAATTACAAAAATTATTTAAAAATTAAAATAAATTGATTTGGAACAAAATCAATGAACACGGTACCAAATGCAATTCTATTCCAGAATCAGAAATTTTGTACAGTTATCAAACGCGTTCTTTTACTCAGAATCAGTTTCCGGGAACATAATCAAAAATAATCATTTCTGATCAAGATTTGTTCCCGGGAACAGAATCGTTACCAAACGCGCCCTAAACCAATTTTTTTGTCGATTTTGTACCTGGTGCCCATGATTGAAACCCTGAGATTTTTACGACAACTGAGAGTTACTGATGAGTTGGAGATGCACAAATGTGGTTTGAAAATTATCAATCACGGGTCAAACATGATAAAATTTCTAAAAGCTACCTAGTAGGTTAGGTTACGCTAAAATCGCGTCCGGTCGAAATTAATCATGAAATTAAACTTGGTTTCGAGAATCGAAAGTTCGGCATGTCACGATTTATTTTTAGGACATTATCTCGTCCTTAGAAGAATTTTCGGCGAGCTCGAATTTTTGGCAAAATTAAAACGGGAAATTCGGATGGGTTGCTTTGGTGTGATTTTTGGATCACCAATTTGATTGTTTTTTTTTGGAAGAAATGGTGAAAATTCGTTTAGGCTGCTCCCTTGGTATTTTTGGACACAAAATTGAATTGATTTGGCGAGGAATTGAGTTGAATGGGTGCAAAATTCATAGGGCTCTAGTGGGGGTCTGTTTTGGCCTTCAATTTGAATTGCTTGGGATGATTTGGGTGGAAATTTGGCTGTTGAATAAGGGTTGAAGACTTTGGGGCAGCACTTGAGTGTGTAGATATTTATTGTAGCCTCCCATTGGCTCAAGCAAAGACTTTTGAGGCCTCTTGTCCCCTCTCCTCCCTCCTTGGTCGACCAGCCTCCCTCCCATTTGCTGTCTAGCTTCTAATTGTTCTTCTTCCTCACTCCCTTATCCTCCATTGTTGTTGAACCACCATCTTCAGCCCTTACCGAACTAGCTAGCAGCCCGCAAGTCACTGTGAGCCCGCCCTTACGTCTCTAAGCCGCCTGCAAGTTCAGGTCCGCGTCCGCATTTGTGAGCTCGTCTGAGTCGCTTGTGTCTCGTCCAGCCACAGCTAGAGCCACATATTTTAGCCATCTCTGCCCGCCACTCCGCCGTCCAAGTCCCCAGCACCTTGGTCCACTTGTCCGTTCAACTTATCGCCTCGACCAGCCACCGTAGCCCTTGGACCAGCTCAAAATTGAATCGAGTCTCAACTTGAGGGCATAGGCTTGCTGGGTCTTTTCTGACCCTTTCCCGACCTCTTTTGGTGTCGACGTAGACCCGAGTTGTGGTTGCCGTCGTGCTGCCATCGCCGTGAACCGATTTTCACGCTAAACCGATGAGTTTACCTCCTAATCTCTAATTAGGATGCTAATTATTCTTAAAGGTGGATTAATGGATAATTAATGGATTCATTAGGCTAATTAGGGATTAGGGTATTTAGTTCATATAGCTAAGTTAGTTAGAATTGATTAGTTAGGCTAAGTATTTAGTTAGGTTGTTAGTTAGGTGGTTTAGTTAGCTTAATTAGTTAATGTAGTTGGATAGTTAAATTAGATTGATTAGCTTAAGTAGATTAGCTAGATTAGCTTATGTTAATTTAATTAAGTGCTTTAATTTAAATATTTTGCAATTTATTTAATTATTTCTTAATTAGCGTAAATTATACCGAGATAGCCGGTTGTCAGAATTTCGTGCTGATCATCATGGTTGTATTGGTTTGTGCAATTGATTGTTAATTTATGCAATTGAGTGTTGTATGATAGTTTTAATTATTATTGCAAAAATACGATTTATTGGTAGTTAATTAGAAAAATACCATGTGTCGGTTTTTGACACTAAAAATATTTTAAGTGCTATATAAAATCGTGGAGTTTTTAAATGAGAGGATACCACATTTTTATGGTTCAATCTAATCGTGTGACCACGCACAATTATTTTACCAGGTGTTTTTAATATGAAGAAAATAAACCAAGTACATTATTTGAAATTGAGACATTTGAGTGCAAAGCACGATGTCCTTGGCCGAGATTAGATGTGCGTGTGATCGCTATGAGAACCCGTCACCCGATGAAAGTCAGGGGAGCAATGCTCTTATATGGAATGCCCCATGTCAACGGATGCCGGATTGCAGTAGAGGTCGGATCGATGCTCATTTGGGAATGTTGTCTAAAGATAGACATTGCCGTGCTCAATGGGGCGAGATGATGCTCAGTTATGCTAGATGACTGCCGATTGTTGAGTTGGACATGGTTCTTGGGTCGTAATTAACTGGAACGCTTGAATGTGTGAAATTGCCATGCTTGATTATGTGACAAAATTTTGTGGCACGGAATGGAACGTGTCATAATGATTTGGCCTTATAATCAGGACCCCTGTGAATATTTGATGATTGATGTCCAGTGTTCAAGTTGTTAAATATGTATATGAGCTGTACTAATGTGCATGGAGGTACTGAGGCGAGGTAAGTCTTATTTAATGTGTGCTTAGGCTGCCTCTAGATGAATTATCTTCCTAATCGAGGTTTAGGGTGTAGACTCGCTGAGACATTGTCTCACCCCGTCGTGGTTTATAATTTTCAGGTCCTTAGATAGAGGTACATCATGTATGTTATGGAGTCTTGTAGGTAATGGACTTTTAGCACTCCCATTTCCCTATAACCAGGACTAACTAGACCCGTGAGTTGGTTGAGCCCACGGTGTGGGTCGAGGAGGGCCTACCTCAGTTGGTACCTCATCGATTCATAGCGTGATTCATTAACTTTCCGCAAGGGGGTCGGGAGGGTCCCCTACAGGGTTTTGATGGGCCTCCCGTTGGGATTGGGGAGTGGGAAGTAGGGCACCATATGGATATCAACACCTCTAATGGTGTCATGGAGGATCCGGAGCTAATGACTAGAGAGACCGGAGTCGCTCAGTAGCCTTTTTGGAGTTAGACTCTTGTGTATAGACTGGTTATGTATATAAACCAGGTTTGTTTATAAAATATGTTTTACGAAATTAGTTGTCCCGCTTTTCTATCCCATGTTTGTTTGTTGTCTTGAGATTGTTAATTTGCTTCTGCATGTGCAATAAAATGAATGGGTCGGCGACGCGTCTTGGGAACATCGCAATTTAATTGACCACCGAGAGATGTACGCGTGCTTGAGGTTCGGGGTGTGACAGGATTTGTCCAAGAAACCAGTCAATGAAGTGCATCATATATGAGGAGTAGAAGTTAGGGTTCCCAATAGAGAAATTATGGTCTCTTTCTTAAAGTAAATGTGCCCGTCTCTTTCAAGCAACCGAGGTTGAGCGATTATCAGTGTTCTGTCAACTATGAAAGAGTAAGTGCTAGAGACAACAAAATCTTTTCATTATTAAGTGATGCATGGTCCATATTTCAATAGGGTTTCAATGAGCTGATTCATGCATTGAAAGATTAGCTAGTAAGAATAATAACTCTTGTCGTTCAGCAACAAATATTACTTGAAGAAACACAGTTCTTAATCTTTTTGCTAGTATTATTCTTACTAGAATTTATACTTACGGAATCTCAGGAGTAGTTTCATGATGGGATCGATTAGCAAACTGATTTCGTTAAAAAGATGCCCTAAATACACTTGTTGAGTAACCAATTACGAAAGCTTCTAGTGTTTCAATAAACAGAATGTTCTTACTACGCACATAACTTACTCTACCGTATATATCTGACAAGTACAATGTAATACTTGTTAATATAAATCTCAATATATTTCTCCGTGTAGGACATGTTGGCGGGTTTAATGGACACTTCAGCAACCACAATAGAGTGGGCAATGGCCGAACTTATAAGAAATCCTTGTGCAATGAAAAAGCTCAAAGAAGAACTGCGGAAAGCCATGGGACTGAATAGAGCAATGGCCGAACTTATAAGAAATTCTACTTAGACATGGTCATAAAGGAGACTATGAGGCTTCACTCGGTGCTCCGCTTTTGCTTCCCCACGAGGCGACCGAGGACTGCACAGTGAACGGCTTCCAAATACCCTCCAAGTCGAGGGTCATCATGAATGTGTGGTCCATCGGAAGGGACCAAAAATGTGGACCACTTACGATCTGGAGGAGTTCGTGCCTGACGGATTCCTAGGGTTGAACATGGATGTTAAGGGGCGGGACTTTCAGCTCCTGCCATTCGGAACAGACTGCCGAGGGTGCCCTGGGATGCAGCTTGGTTTGACCGAGGTGGGGTTCGTGCTTGCTCAGCTTGTACACAAGTTTGACTGGGACCTTCCTGAGGGCATGTCACCAAGCGAGCTTGACATGACAGAGGAGTTTGGCCTCATTACTCCTAAAGCCAAACATCTGGTTGTCATGCCTAGGTACTGTTTGAGTGAGTGAAAGAGAGTTCACTTTTCAATGGATGATTGAGTTCCCAAAAATAAGTATGATATAATCAGGAAGTTCCGTGGTGTTAGTTTTTATACCAAATGGATTGCCTACTAGTTGTGATGTACTGTAAGCTTGATTTTCAAAGTTTTAATATCTTCTCCATAGTTAAGAGCATTGTATTGTGTTTAATGTCTGAGATTCGGCCTAATTTGAGAAAGAACTAACTTGAATTGAAGGTCGAATTGAAGCAAGAATGTCAAAGATATGTATATGTAGATGTTCAGGGCTCTGAGGATCATTCCTAGATGCCTATGTATGAGTGTTCAGGCATAAAGTGGAACAGGTTTCGGCGTCGTGGCCACCAGGTTGGGATTCGGCCACTGCATGAAAAAACCTCTTTACTTTTTCAGAGTGCTGTGCACCTTGTTGGCCCGTGAACCTTCTTGATACCTAAAGTTTGGCTCATTTAATTATTGTTCACTTCATAAGAAATTAGTCATTGTCGTGACCAAATTTTCGGGTGTGAACCACCTAAGGTTTGGCTAATGGACTACTAAGTATAACTTAGCTCGGGCTCTCCCAAGCCCATACCAATTCACAACTTAGGTTTAAGTTCTTAACATGCAAATGATATTTCAGTTAGGAGTCGCCACTAATCTATTTTTGGTGAGTCGATTAGAAACCCGAGTAAAGTAACGGGAGATTTACTTTACTCCTACAAACCAGAGATTTATGAGTTCGGGGACTTGGTTACGCTAGATTTCTCTAATGCTCTTTCGATACCTTTTTCTTTTCTTTTCAAAAGTGCTTTTGCAGGTAGCTTAAATTGATTTTAAATCTATTTCCCTAATATGTGAGGCAATCATGTGGGTGCGCAAACCACTAATTTAACACCCAAGTAAATTAATAAATAAATTGCAGGACTTATCTCATAGCAACGAAAGCACTTGCGCGTTGTTAGATTAGAATTCACATCAATAGTCCTAGATATAATTTCTAATTAACACGCAATTTCTTTTGTTTTGTTTTGTTTTGTTTTGTTTTCACGTATTTAATGAAAAACATGTAATATGCAATGCAACATAATTACATGACTTAATTCTAATGACATGCAATTTCTAATTAAATGGACCTAATAACAATCTCTAAATGACGTGCATTTCATGAATCTAATCCTATATGACATTTACATGACACTTTTTTATTTTTCCTAAAAAAATGCAATCTATCCTGAAGAATGGAACTAACTTATTCTAAGACATTTTTTTTTTTGTATTTTTCATGAAATTCAGAATTAAGAAAAACGTGAAAAATATCTAACTAGATTAAAATTCTATTCAATTTGCATTAGGAATTAGGTTAAGCCAAATCCTAATTTAAACTAAAATATTATCTTAACCCAAATAATCCTAAAATACAATCTATTTAAGAAAATGCCAAAACTTATAATAAATTAAGAAAAAAAAAAGTATTATCTAAAATTAAACTAAGTTCAATTTTACCCTAATATGCAATGACGTACAAAAAGATATCCCTAACTCTATATGACAATATCATGATGATATTTTTGTTGTTTTTCCTTCTTTCCTTTTTTTTTTTAATTTCGAAATTAATAATCACCAAATAATTAAACATGCAATCCAAATTAAAAAAGAATTAGCAACCTAAATTAATTGATTTTTTTTTTAATTTTTGATTTTTGAAAACTCGAAATAAAATTCCTATTCTGAGCATGTAAACCCTGAAACTACAAATTTTGATTTTTTTTAAAGAAAACTAATTTAAGTAACACCACAGCAAATCAAGCAATATCGATACCTAAATTAGCGAACCATATCTCGCACATGAGATCGGGTTGGCCAATTTCACATAAATCACAAATCAGATCTTGGGCGAGAGATTGGATTAGCGGTTTTTTTAAGTAATTGCGAGTTGGATTTCGGATGCGAAAATCGGACTGACAATCACTAATTTCGAGGCAATTTCATATCATGCAATTTCAATCTTCGCATTAAGGGATAATTACACTAAAAGGAGAAAATAATGAAATAACAATAATAATAATAATAAAACAACAAAAGATAAATAAAGAAAAGAAAAAAAAATTTACCTAAATTAATTTTTGGCTTTTTTTTTTTTTCTAAAAAAAGAAAAAGAGAGGCCCACTGATCGGTGGGGAGGAGGGTCGCTGGCGAGGGTTCCGGCGAGGAGGGGCGTCGCAGATAGGAAGGCTGACGGCGGAGGCAGCGTTGAGGCGCTCGGGCGTCGGCGACTGGCGATGGGGCTGGGCAGGAGCACGGCGTTCGAATCTCAGCTCGGCAGCAGCGGTGGCTTCACGGGCGGAGCAGGGGCGGCGAGTTCTGGTGGGGCAGATTTGGGAGTTGGCGCTAGGTCACGAGCAGAGGCGAGCTCGATTTAGATCTGCCGGCGTTAGGTAGCAGCTCCGGAGCGGTAGATGGGGGACGGAGATCGGCTGAGGCGCGGTGGGCTTCGTCGATCTGGTGGAGCGGATCTGTGAGGCAGCAGCAATTTCGCGGGGGTGTGGCGAACCGGCTCAGGATCTGCTTGGTCGCAGGTTGCAGATGAGTCACAGCGTCGGATGGAGGAGGGTTGCAGGACGCGGCGGTGCACTGGCTGCTTGGGATCTGCTGGCGTCGTGGGTTGCTCGCGGAGGAGGTGCGGTGGGGCGACGTTGCGAGCTCACGGTGGGCCGGAAGCTCGAGTAGAGGGACAGCTGCTGCGAGTTGTAGTTGGGAGCAGAGGCGAAGCAGGAGCAACGTCGGGCTGTTGTGGGTCGGTGCCTGCTGCAGGCGAATCACCGACTGAGGCGGGGCGGCGTTGCTGCTCGGAGGCCGGCGTTCAAATCTGGACCTGCTGTCGTTAGGGGCCGCGAGTAACAAGTGAGGAGGGCTAGGTCGCGGCTGTTAGCGTTGATGATGGAGCTAGGCGGGCTTGGGGGCTGTTGTGACGTCGCAGGCAGAGGCATCGGAGGTGGCTAGCGCAGACACGGGGCTGACGTGGGTAAGGGCTACCTCGCGGAGAAGATGAACAGTGCTAGGGTTTCCTTTTCTTTTTTACTTTTTCTTTTCTCTCTGCTCTCACGTCACTTCTCTCTCTTTTACTTTTTACTTTTGTGTTCATTTTTCACCAAAAGAAGCCCCCCTTTCTTTGCACGCGAGGTATTTTGTAGGTCCAAAAAAATGTATCTTCGCGATATATTTTTTTCCTTTCTGTTTGCACGATCCCCCTAAATATATCGTTGAAATATACATACCTCGCGTAATATTCTCTTTTTGCATTTTTTTTCAAATATTTCATCCGAAAATTTCCTTTTCGCCTAAAATGCATCCCTCGGTGTATTTTACTTGAAAATGTGAAAAATCTTCCCTTCACCGGTGGTTTAAAAATAAAATAAAACAAAAAAATAACATAAACATTCCTAAACTATATGCCATGTGATTTTTATTTTTTTATTTTAGTAAAAATTAACCCAAAAATTGCACAAAAATTTAGGTGTCAACAGCTACCCCTTTTGAAGGTGAGCTTGCAAAGGTTGCCTCAAAGATAAATTGAGGCCTAAATTTTGATCATGCACATGCAATGAATGATTTTTTGTTGGAACATGAATTCCATTTTTTAATGCAATTTGTATGATGCATGGAAATGCTAATGCAAATGATAAATGAACTAACCTACAATAACTTACCTTCAAGGAAGATAGAGTAGTTCGAGGTGGTTGGTGTTACATGTCCAAGACCCGTACCATTCTACGGTCGCCTAGCATAGTAACATGACTTTATGAAGAGACTACTTTCCCAAGACCCGTACCATTCTACGGTTGCCTAAACGGGAATTCATTTTTCAAGACCTATACCATTCTACGGTCGCCTGAATGAGGAAATATGTGTTATCTAGGACTCGTACCATTCTACGGTCGCCTAAACGAGGATTCACTTTCCAGGACCCATATCATTATACGGTCGCCTGAACAGGGAATAGGTGTTATCGAGGACTCGTACCATTCTACGGTCACCTGTTAGAGCAATAAATGTTGTTTAGGACCCGTACCATTCTACGGTCGCCTAAACGGGATTCACTTTCCAGGAATCGTACCATTATACGGTCGCTTGAATAAGGAATAGGTGTTGTCGAGAACTCGTACCATTCTATGGTCGCCTTGACGGAAAATTGATATTTCAGGACTCGTACCATTCTACAGTCGCCTGAATGGAGAAATTGCTTTTCTAAGACCCGTACCATTCTATAGTCACATGTTAGAGCAATAAATGTTGTTTAGGACCCGTACCATTCTACGGTCGCCTAAATGGAGATTTTGCTTGGCTAGGACCCGAACCATTCTTCGGTCGCCCAGCGTTGCAACACAGATCATTTGACCAGGACCCAAACCGTTCTTCGGTTGCCTTAATCAGACTGAATTTAAAGAAAAATCTTTGAAGACAACTCATGTCAATGTAAAGGACTCTAGGCTATGAAAGCACGCCGGGTCGATATAAAAAACACTGGGCTACGAAAGCATGCCAGGTCAATATAAAAGATAGCTTGACCGAGTCAAGTGTTGATGCATTTGATAGAAAATACCTACACAATGACAAGTATTTAGAATATGGGTAGAGATATACTTACCTGGTGATATCTTTGATTCTTGGAGATATGTTTTCTGGAATTTAGATATCCTGTGGAGGTCTTTCACCTCCTAGTAGAAATAAATTTTTGGAACATCAAGGATGCACCTTGAATGTTCGTGAAGGTTTCTCATCTCCTAACATCATGAGGCATTTTGAAAGGAACCTGAATGTCAGGAGCTCTTGGGTCTTTGAGAAAACATTACCTGTCAAACATGATTTAGAGCAAAAATGCATTTACCAAAGAAATAAGCAATTAAGGCTATTCTAGAATGCACACTTCAAAATTCACTGAAGTTTTTATTAATTCAATTAGGGTTCATGCATAATGACCTTTGCATCACCCAAATTTCCACTAGAGAGAATCATCATTCAAGACAATTTTCATGACATGGATTTTCTAAGAATACTAAATGAGAGAATTTCAGTTAGAAAGGACTTTCACTCACTCTCATTCAAAATGGCTATTTTATGAGAATTTCTCAATCTCACTATCACCATACCAACAAGGATCCAACTATTCTTGCAAGCAGTACGACCTTACCAATCTGAGAGGTCTTTAATAGGGACCGTAATGTGGGCTTGGTCAATGGCTTAACAAAGGGACTCTTGGAGTCAAGGCAATTGAAAGACCAATTTTGTAATCATCTCCGAGTTTACAAGCCAAGAATTCTACAAAATAAGAAAGAAATAATCTTGCTCGCACTTCTTCGAGCGATGCTCATAAACATATGAACTCCTATGTTAATTCAAGTGCCATAATTTGAAGAGACTTTGTAAAGGACGTAACATAGGCTGAATTCATGGGTTGAGAAATGAAAGGATCATTAGGCTCAAAATGTGTGTGAATGGTGAGAGTTGGTGATCATCTTGGCATTGCCACCAGTTTTCTTTTTCATCATCGAGGATTGTCTTCATAAAATGCCTCATTGATTGTAAAAACTCAACTTTGGAGTTCTTTGACTATTGCTCTATCGAGATTCAATTCTTGCAATTGAGTCACCTTATCTTGACTCTTTTTTTCATCTATGGGCATTGACCTTACTTTTACCAGGCACATTGCCTTTTCATGCCCCTAGTTCTTGTTCATTTTTTTCTTCACTTTTTTTTTCATGGGCATTGGCCTTGCTTAGGCACATTGCTTTTTCATGCCCTTTAGTTCTATTTCGAATTCAATTCTTGATCACAATGCATGCGTCAAGCAATTACACTTTGAACGACACTCGAACTTTTTAAGAGTCTTCATTTGCCTTTTGCCTTGCCCCAGTATGGGGGATGATCACCAACTGGGTTTAAAGAAATGAAATTGTAGGCTCAAATGGGCTATGCAAAGGATATAAGTATGTATGATAGAGAAAGAAATGCTCTTCGTCATCCTAAGGCACTTAAATTACCACATGAATTCAATGTAATAGCACGACTTGAAAATTGATGCAAGTGAAAGCAAGAAAATTTCAATCTATTTTCTTCACCTTATGCTGCTGTCTTACCCTCCAATTTGCCCCAATGTGGGGTGATTCTTGTTTTGAAAGAATTTCCATAAGTGTATGGGGCTCAAAGAGGTAATTTGAGGAAGAATTTCCATAAGTGTATGGGGCTCAAATCTCACAAGTGTATCAAGTGTATAAGTAAGCAAGGGGCTTGCCTTTCATTGCCTCATTCAACATTCTTAAGCAATGGATGTCCTTGGATTGATTCAATGTTAAAATGAATCAAAAAGTGAAAAACATTTGTGACCAAAACTTTTTGCCCTCAAATATGGTTTTAAGCTTTCATTCAAAAGAACATGGATGTCCTTGGATTGAATAGGATACTATGCAACATCAAAGTAAATTCAAATTGCACATCCATTTTGGCTCGGATTGAGATTTTGTCTCAATCATGTCACTACTAGAATCTGTAGTGCCCCAATTCATCATCCTCGGTTTCTTATCGCTCGAGACAAGTAAGAGGATACGTAGTGTTTAATGTCTTCTTCACTCTTGGGAGATGTCATCAAGATCAGCTAGGAAATTATCATTTGCCCCCATGTCTATTTTTCCTTCAGATGTATGTTCCCAAATCAACAGGCCCACTATCACTGGAAATTGACGTGTTATTTTTAAATACCTCTCTGTTATGTTCTAAGACATGAAGTAAATGAGTTAGAAAAACAAACAAGGGTAACCTAATGCATGCTTTTGGAAATGGCTTCAAAAATGATTTTTTTTTTAGGAATATTTTGGATGAGGAAGTATGAAGAAGCCTAGTCCTCAGAATTTCTCCATTGATGATATTTTCTTTTCATTGTTGGATATCGTCACGGACTGGTTTGGTATACCACATCATGTCCTAAAAAAAAACTTGTAATTTTATTGATTATCATCAATTGAATTACATTGATTGTAATATGATATTCAAGCACAGAAGAAATTGAAATCAATCCCTAAAAATCGATAAGAATTCCCATGCAAGGGAAGGTGCATGCCCCTAATTAAATGAGGAAATTGAATTACTTAGGACCATGAATCATGTGTACTTGAATTCTTCACCCTCCTTGATCTTGTTATGCGAACCTTTTAGGTCAGATATTCTTCCCTCTAGATATGTCACTAGTCTCTTCATGATAGCATCAAATTCGGCTACCTTAAGAAAATTAGATGATTCAAAAAGTCTTCTTGGCTCTCTCCTTGGAGTCACAATTTCTCATCGAAAATAGATTGCAGCACTTTTGCTTGACAAAATTAGCTCTTTTTTATCCATCATTTTAGCTCTCGATTGTGAATGGATGAGTGAGTGGGATCGCTCCATAATCAGCTAATTCAAATGAATGGGAACACGTAAGCATGAGGTGTAAATAGAAAGTCAATCCATGACAATGATCTAATCGATTTTTCCATTTTTTTTTCATTTATTCATGAAAAGTTCGTACAAGAAGGGCATTTCATAAAAATGGACTAGGAAAATAAAGATAGACACCCTAACAAGACCAAATTTCCTAGACATGAATTGAAAACAAATTCTCCAAAGTTTTTTTTTTTTTTGCAAATGATTCATTGCATTGTAATTTCCTCATTTCATTTCTAATTGACAAATGAATTAAATCAATGATTGACCTAGATTGTCATGGATGGACCAAGAGTATGAAAAAGTAAGTAAATTGCATTAGTATAGGGATAGAAGACTTACTTCACCAAGACAAATCGACGGCAATCACATAGACATACGCATGGTAAGTGGTTCGATTTCTAGTCTTTAAGGCTTATCAAGGTGGAGCCACAAGGATGATCAGACTAGCCACGGGCTTGTGGACTATGTCGGGTCCTCATGACTCGGGCTTGGTCGAAAAGCCGACTCGGGTCGCGAGCATGCGGACCGAGGTGAGTACTCTTGACACCATGAAAGAAATTTCAGGATTGAGATGGGTGACTCGTATCGTGAGCATGTGGTCGGAGTGGTATCCATCTCAATACCATCCTAAATGATCCTATGCGGCCCAGGTTCGGCGGCAGGTTGTGTGTGCAAGAGTGTAGTGCAAATGCAAGGCATGCACAACAATTTATATCAAACAACACTTCAATAACTTAAATCTAAAACATTCATTCTCAACTCCAACTTGCGAGACAAGGGTTAGCAATCACTACTCCCCTTATACCTCCCAATCTGCAAGAACATTTAACACCTAAATGTTAGGGACATACTTGGGATCCTCGCTGCTAAACAAAAATATTTTTTCAAAAAGAAAATTGGCTTAAGTCCACTAAGAGTTTTAACTCAAGTC
Source organism: Eucalyptus microcorys (assembly GCA_014182515.1). Classification (NCBI taxonomy): domain Eukaryota; kingdom Viridiplantae; phylum Streptophyta; class Magnoliopsida; order Myrtales; family Myrtaceae; genus Eucalyptus; species Eucalyptus microcorys. The sequence continues at coordinate 5,400,820 of CM024570.1, read as the reverse complement.
CCCAATGGAGTCGCCAAACTGTCGCGACCAAATTTTTGGGTGTGAACCACCTAAGGTTTGGCTAATGGACTACTGAGTATAACTTAGCTTGGGCTCTCCCAAACCCATACCAATTCGCAACTTAGGTTCAAGTTCTAAACATGCAAATGATATTTCAATTAGGAGTCGCCACTAATTTATTTTTGGTGATTTGATTAGAAACCCAAGTAAAGTAACGAGAGATTTACTTTACTCCTACGAACCAGAGATTTATGAGTTTGGGGACTTGGTTACGCTAGATTTCTCTAACGTCCTTTTGGTACCTTTCTCTTTTATTTTCAAAAGTGCTTTTGTAGGTAGCTTAAATTGATTTTAAATCTATTTTCCTAATATGTGAGGCGATCATGTGGGTGTGCAAACCACTAATTTAACACCCAAGTAAATCAATAAATAAATTGCATGACTTACCTCATAGCAACGAAAGCACCTGCGTTGTTAGATCAGAATTCACATCAACAGTCCTAGATATAATTTCTAATTAACACACAAATCCTAATTTAAACTAAAATATTATCTTAATCCAAATAATCCTAAAATGCAATCTATTTAAGAAAATGCCTAAACTTATAATAAATTAAGAAAAAAAAAGTATTATCTAAATTAAACTAAGTGCAATTTTACCCTAATATGCAATGACGTACAAAAAGATGCCCTAACTCTATATGACAATGCATGATGATATTTTTGTTGTTTTTCCTTTTTTTCTTTTTTTTTTAAATTTCGAAATTAATAATTACCAAATAATTAAACATGCAATCCAAATTAAAAAAGAACTAGCAACCTAAATTAATTGATTTTTTTGAATTTTTTATTTTTGAAAATTCGAATTAAAATTCTTATTCTGAGCATGCAAACCCTGAAACTACATTTTTTGATTTTTTTTTTAAGAAAACTAATTTAAGTAACACCATAGCAAATCAAGCAATATTGATACCAAAATTGACGAACCTTATCTCGCGCATGAGATCGGGTTGGCCAATTTCACATAAATCACAAATCGGATCTCGGGCGAGAGATTGGATTAGCGATTTTTTTGAAGTAATTGCAAGTCGGATTTCGGGCGTGAAAATCGAACCGACAATCACTAATTTCGAGGCAATTTCATATCATGCAATTTCAATTTCGCATTAAAGGAATAATTACACTAAAAGGAGAAAGATAAATAAAGAAAAGAAAAACAAAATTTACCTAAATTAATTTTTTGCTTTTTCTTTTTTTTTTTTTTTAAAAAAAGAAAAAAGAGAGGCCGGCCAGTCGATGGGGAGGAGGGTTGTTGACGAGGGTTCCAGCGAGTGAAGGCACCAGTAAGGAGGGGTGTCGTGGACAGGAAGGTTGATGACGGAGGCGGCATTGAGGTGCTCGGGCGTCGGTGACTGGCGACGGGGCTAGGCACGAGCACGGCGTTTGGATCTCAGCTCAGTAGCGGCGACGGCTTTGCGGGCGGAGTAGGGGCGGTGAGTTCCGGCGGGGCTGATTTGGGAGTCGGTGCTAGGTCACGAGCAGAGGCGAGCTTGATCCAGATCCGTCGGCATCGGGTAGCAGCTCCGGAGCGGCAGATGGGGGATGGAGATCGGCTGAGGCGTGGTGGGCTTCATCGATCTGGTGGAGTAGATCGGCGAGGCAGCAGCAATTTCGCGGGGGTGCGGCGAACCGGCTCAGGATCTGCTGGTTTGCGGGTCGTAGACGAGTCACAGCGTCGAATGGCGGAGGGTTGCAAGACGCGACGGTGCAGCGATTGCTTGGGATCTGCTGGCATCGCGGGTTGCTCGCGGAGGAGGTGCGGCAGGGCGATGTCGCGAGCTCATGGTGGGCCGGCAGCTCGAGTAGAGGGACAGCTGCTGCGAGTTGCAGCTAGGAGCAAAGGTGGAGCAGGAGCGACGTCGGACCGTCGTGGGTCGGTGCGGGCTGCAGGTGAATCATCGGCTAAGGCGGGGTGGTGTTGTTGCTCGAAGGTCGACGTTTGGATTTGGACCTGCTGTCGTTAGGGGCCGCGAGCAGCAAGCGATGAAGGCTAGGTCGCGGTTGTTGGCGTTAATGATGGAGCTAGGCGGGCTCGGGGGCTGTTGTGACGTCGTAGGCGGAGGTGTCGGAGGTGGCTGGCGCAAATGCGGGGCCGGCGCGGGCAAAGGCTGCCTCGCGGAGAAGATGAACAATGCTAGGGTTTCCTTTTCTTTTTTTCTTTTTCTTTTCTCCCTGCTCTCACGTCACTTCTCTCTCTTTTAACTTTTACTTTTTACTTTTGTGTTCATTTTTCACCAAAAGAAGCCACCCCTTTCTTTGCACGCGAGGTATTTTATAGGTCAAAAAAATGTATCTTCGCGATATATTTTTTTCCTTTCTATTTGCACGATCCCCCTAAATATATCGTTGAAATATACACACCTCATGCAATATTCTCTTTTTGCATTTTTTTTCAAATATTTCATCTGAAAATTTCCTTTTCGCCTAAAATGCATCCCCCAATGTATATTACCTGAAAATATGAAAAATCTAAAGGAATATGTGAAAAATCTCCCCTCACCGATGGTCTAAAAATAAAATAAAATAAAACAAAAAAAATAACATAAACATTCCTAAACTATATGCCATGTGATTTTTATTTTTTTATTTTAGTAAAAATTAACAAAAAAATTGTGCAAAAATTTAGGTGTCAACAATCATCAAACTTGATCCCTAAAGGAAAATATCGTTCGCCACTCTAGCCACCAAGTTGGGCTTCGGCCACTGCATGAGAAAGCCGCCATGAACCTTCTTGACACCTAAAGGTTGGCTCATAAACTTATTATTCACTTCATAAGAAACCAGGTATCAAACTCAATCCCTAGAGGGAAATATTTGATAGTGCATAGTTTTACGTCTTGCATTTTTTAGTGCACTTCTTTGCATTTAGGTACTTAAGGCATTTAGGATTAACAAATTTGCGTCAAGCATGTTCGTAGAGCCCATTCATGAACTTCATTTAAATAAGTCCGAACGATGGCCCAGCATGCGAGCAAAGCTAGAATTCACATCTTCAAGACTGCGGAATTAGACACAACTCCAATATTGTGGGATTTGGTCTTAACTCCAAGGATGTCGGAGTAGGTTACATCTCCATGATTGGGGGAATCGATTGGAACACGACAAAGGATTGGATAATACAGGACAAGATTTTTAGCCAACGTTGGAACTTTTAGATAGATATCATCCGGCTCAATTCAAATTGGTTTCGATAGAAGATCAAGCTTGGAGATGATGATTTAAATTGATGAAGAAATCCAGCATTTTTAAATGACCCACGTGACACCTTTTTTTAAGGAGAGAGGCCCGAAGGAATCCGAGGACGTCCTAGGATTAGTGACGTCGTCTCTCCGTGTGATCCGCTCCTCATCATATAATTATGCTCCATTCTGTTAATTCTATAATTCCTCTCTTGCATGGCATATGGTCAGTCATCTACGACGGAATCCCTGACACCGAGAGAGAGTATAGATGGTAGCATAAGTGAGAACTTAAAAGAATATATTACACGCCAGTCATAGGACTTCACCTAAGTAATAAGAGTAAAGCAAAACATCCTTTTTATTTTCATGTCAAAGGCTCTGAGAAAAATAAAAAAGAAGTCAAAGGTTCAAATAAGTTATGAACCAATCAAGTCTTTGACTTTTTTATTTGTCATAAAATACTTGTATTATTAAGCATGAAACAACCCTTCAAGTATGAGTAATTTCCTAGACTAATTAGAAAGACATAACAAAATAAAATCATGAGGAATAGAACTTTGACTCTTGAAACCTTCATCTCAATTGAGACTCATGAAAACCTAGGAACTAAGAAATGAAATAATGACATCTATGAGTCTCCAAAAATAAAAGAAATATAATTGTTAATAGGTCTCCATGTTTTAACAATTCCCAAAGTTGTCAAATTAATGGCCTTCAGGGGATGCTTCGGCATCAGGTGCATTTGCTCTATTTAAACTCCTCCCTAAGTTTCTTTTATCTTTATCTTCGTGGTAGGAGAAAGATCCACAATATTGAACGTTGCTGAAACAACATGCTCACCACGAAGTTCAATTTTGTAGGCGTTGTCACCAATGATTTGCAAAACTTCGAAAGGTCTATTGGTCCTAAGTTTCAGCTTCCCATGATGAGCTTGAGGAAAATTTTCCTTCATAAGATGAGACCAAACCAAATTTCATTCTTCAGTAGCTTCCGATTTTCAATGCTTGTTTGCTCTAACTTGACACTTTGCACTGTACCTTATGATCCTTTCCCGAATCTACTCATGAAACTTGTTTAGATAGTTGGAGTGTCCCTCAGCATCTCCACTAAAATGTTAGAGATGGGAAGTGGAGCTATGTCTAATGGACTAATAGGATTTTTCCCATACATAACCTCAAAAGTAGGGTGAGCATCAATCCAAGGTTAACCCTGGATCAACCCTGAACCGACCCAACCTTACCGGTCCTTGTCCAATTCCCAAAGCGATTGGATCCGTCCTTAATCTTGGGATTCTTTGCCAGCACTGCGCGAGTCGGTTCTTGGTCTTGAGAATTTAGGGTCCAGACCAACCCTGACTATATATATTATGTATAATATATCTAAGATATGTTATATATATTATATATCTAATATATTATTTATAATTTTTCATATATTCTAAAGAGAAAACCCTAAGTCAATCGGCATCAAAAGCATTAAACAACTTCTCACAGCATCCTAAATGGCTCCTCACGGCATCCTCCTCAAGTATTCATTCTCTTCTGTCTTTTTTGTCTTCTTAGTCTTCAATTTGCCAAAATCAAAAGAAGCAACTTCCCCAATCGCCACTCAACTTCCCCACTCACCGCTCAATTTCCCATCTTGTCTCATATCTCTATGAGTGGTCTTAATCATTTTTCTGGTTTCTTGCTTTTAGTAGGTGTGAAATTTCTATGGTTGCCTTTACCAAAAAAATCTATTTAAAAACTTTACCAAAAATAAAAAATAAAAATCTATGGTTGCTGTCTCTTAAATTTATTGAATATGTACTAGTATTTATAGTATGGTTGTACAACGCCGCATTGTCAATGGATATGCAATTTGAAATGGTAGGTTTGCCTTTTTAGGAAGATGAAAAATGAAACAAAAAAATTATCAATTGGTCCCTGGTTGACCCTGAAACTGGATGAACCCATTGGATCAATCTGGTTCTCGGTCCTTGGCTCAATAGAGTTGGTCCTCGGTCTCAAAAATTGAGGACCAACATTATGTGGGTTTATCCTAGCGTTACGGGGTGGATCAACCTAACCCGGACCATGCTTATCCCTACTCAAAAGAACTTTTTCCGATTGTTAGGCTTGAAGACCGGTTGTAAACATATTTAGCTTGAGCAAAAGAGAGGTCCCATTGATGCAAATTACTTCCAATTAAGCTCCTCAAAACATTTCCCAAACTCCGATTAACAACTTCAATTTTCCCATTGATTTGGGGAACGAAAAGAAGAGCTAAATTGAAGCATTGTGCCTAGCTTATTCCTAAGTGTGCACCAAACATGACTTATGAATTTTAAATCCCAAACAAATGTCATTGTCTTTGGAATACCATGAATTTCACAATCTCTTGAAAGTAAAGATTCGCCACATAAACAGTATCCAAAATGGCCGGCTGATTCTCTGTATCACTTTACATGTCTTATAACATCTTTCTCCATTTAAGGCCAATAAAAATTTTCTTTGACAAGAGAGAGTGTCTTGTTCCTTCCGAAATGGCCAGCTGATTCTCTGCCATGGGCTTCATTGATAATGGCTTCCCTTAGAGAACTTCTTAGTATGCACAAACAATTATTCTTGAACAGAATCCATCCTACAACAAGAATTGCAAAATTTGGATCCTTTGAACGATCTTTGCAAATCTTTCCAAAGTCTATATCTTCTTCGTAAAGTTCATTGATCATGTCAAAGCCTAAGGCCTTCACTTGCATTGTGGATAGCAAGGACTAAGGTGACTTAATGTATCCGCCACTTGATTACGAGCTCCGCCTTTATGTATGGTAAGAAAAGTGAAACCTTGAAGAAACTCTATCCACTTGGCATGCCGATTGTTTTGCCTATGTTGAGTATTTACGTACTTCAAGGCTTAATGATCAATAGAGAACAAACTAATTGAAAAACAAATAATGTTGACATTGATCCAAAGCTCTAACAATAGCATAAAAATCCTTATCATAGGTAGAGTAATTCTTATGGAAATTATTCAATAAGCTTTCCTTCTTGGCTAAGAACCACACCAATTCCCACATTAGAAGTATCACAATCAACTTCGAGAACATTATTAAAATTTAGAAGCGCAAAAATAGGAGCATCGGTTACCTTCTTTTTAAGGAGCTAGAAACTTTGTTGTGCCTCTTTGGTCCACTTGAAACTCTACTCTTAAGCAACTAATGATAGGTGAAATAATGATGCTGAAATGCTTGATAAAGTGACGAACAAATGAGGCCAAACCATGGAAACTCCGAATGTCATGTATAGATGTTGGAATGGGCCAGCTTATGATCGCTTTCACCATGCTAGGATCCATCTTGATGCCTTTTTTCTAGAGACAGCATAGCTTAGGAAAACAAGACTATCGGTAAAAAAGTGACACTTTTTAAGTTGGCATATAACAAGAATGTCATGAAAATAAACTACAACAAAGCTGTCGATAAATGGTTTGAAGATACGATTCATAAGGTGCATAAATGTACTAGGAGCATTAGGGTGGCTGAAAGGCTTGACCATCCATTTGTAGGGACCATCTTGTGTTTTGAAAGCAATTTTCAACTCGTCTCTAGCTCTCATTTGAATTTCATGATATCCACTTTGAAGATCAATCTTGGAAAAGATAGTAGCACCGTTGAGCTGATTAAGAAGATCATTGAGTCGAGGGATGGAAAAACGATGCTTGATAGTGATCTTATTCACTACTCTACTATCAATGCACATTTGCCACAATCCATCCTTCTTTGGTACAAGAAGGATATGGATAGTTAGAGGTGTGCAAAGAACCGGGAACCACCAGATTGATTAGAACCAAACCAGACTTACCTAGAACTGGTTGTTCCTAAAAAACCAGTCTGGTTCCTGATTTGAAATGTGGAAGGGCCCACCCAAATGGGACCTGTAAACCCAAGTTTAGGTGATTCGGGATCCACCTGTTACCAAGATAAATGAGAAGTTTGCTATAATGTTATAGATTTTGTTAACGAGTGCCCCAATAAGAACCTCTATGACATTTGTTAAGAAACTAACTGAAAAAAACTTTGAAATTTTTAAGGCATCAATTATTTTTGTCTTACGCATGATCGATGCTTTTATAAGTGCATTTTTCCAACTTAAGTATGTTTAACCAGTGCCCTGGGTACTCATTATATGTTTTTGGTACTCCATTGATATGATAAAAGAACTATAAATCCCATGTGTACATTTTCTCACCGTTAAATGACGGGAATTTAAGACATCGCTCTTCCTTCTCACCAACTTGTTTCAGCTGTTAATGATGCAGTTAGAATCAGTGAAGGATTTTCCAATCACTTGAGGCTTAGCGTTTACCAAGGTAAAATCAAATCTTATTCCGGAAGTTGATTAATTCCTCCTAGAAAAAGCACATCGCATCTCGTAGAAAAGAGCATGCTACACCATTAAAACTGGGTCTGACGATGGTCTCTTGGGTCAATAATGACAAGACACGAGTCACCAAAGCTCGCGCCATTCACGGGACATGAGCCGTCTTTGGACCAGGTTCGATGCTCCACAGAAGCTACGACAATTGAGAAATCAGCCTTTCTAGACCAATAATGCATGTGATTATTACCCTCAAAGGATTGCTTGTAGTTCTGGCAATACTCTCTCAATGATAAGCTGACTTATGTGATTAGAGGTTCAGATTGTAATTCACCATTTGCTCAATCTGATCAGTCCCAAAGTATGGAACGTTGATAGGTGGAGATAAACCGCATGTCTAGAAAGAGTATATAAATCTCATAGACAAATTATGTGAAATACTCTGTGACCCCCTTTGATGTGCAAGCTAGATTAGGAAGGACACATAAAATTTGACCAACGAGAAACTGCGCATGTGAAATGAACTAGAACAAGAATTGTCTCCAATATCATTTTACAGTGTCCAATCTAAAAACTGAAACCAATTGGTGAAGGGAAACAAACACAAACACAAGAGTATAAATGGAGGGCCGCCCATGTGAGGTGTAGTACTTTAACATAGCTAACCCATGATTTTAGAGTTTGGAACACGATTGGCGACTTGCCTATAAGAAAAAAAATAAAAGGACGCGAGTGCCCCACATTTTAGTAAAATTAGAATAGTTCTTCAGCTAAAACATTGCTTGATGATTGGTCGTATTCCAAAGTTTGGAAGTATCAGGGAGTCGGCAGATTCCTTACCCAAACCAAAGAAACAACAACCGATATAATCTCTGAATCAATGCGTCAATGAACGGACAAGAAGACATAACGACGGCCGCCCATTCCTTTTGAAGACAAACAGAAAAAACACGCAAGGCCTCTCAGAAAATTTCAATTTTCACATCATTAGAAACCTGGTAAACAACAAGGAAACTTCTCGGTAGAAATAAGTATAATGTTAACCTATTATTTTGTATAATTTGTAATATAATTTGTAACATTTGGTCCTCTATTTTTTTTTTTTTTTTTGTGTGTGTGTGCATTTTGTTCCTAATTTTCAAAGTTTGTGCAATGAACACTCAATTTGAATGGAGTAACTAGAAGAGAATATAAAATGTTTGGATGTTGAGCTCAAGAGAGAAAACAAAAGAAAAGAAAGAAGGTTTGATCTTATTATTGTTTGGATGTTCATGAAAGAAATGAAAGGAATGAAGGGAGTTTGATCATGTCATATTTAGTCAAACAAGAGAAAAGAAGGAAAATGAATTTTGTTATATCTTTACGACTATTTTATCCTTGTGATTCTTCATAAATCTAATGTATTCTAGTAAATGTGACTTTTTGACATCAATGGTGTGTTTGGTAACCATTATGTTTTTGGGAACAATTTCTACTTATAAATAGTTTTCTTAAATTATGCTTCCTAGATGAGTTCATGACCATTTGAAAGTATATGGTAACTGTTCAAAATTTCAATTTCCAAAATAGAAATGCATTTTGTAGGACTCTCAAATTTTTTTATAACTTATAATTTCTTTTAATTTTTTAAATAACATTATTACATTTTTCTTTTTCTTTTTCCCTTTTTTTTTTCTTTTTCATTTTCTTCTTCTTTCTCTAGCCAATTGCTAGCCACGATTGGCCATACGAGAGCTAATGAGGTCATTAGCCTCGGGGGAAACTCACCAAGCCAAAACGAGGCTTGTCGAGGGTCGATGAGGCTCTAGTGAGATCGTCGGACTTTGTTTGACTAGCCATAGCCACCAGCTACAAGAAGAAGAAGAGAAAGAGAAAAAGTTAAAAAGAAAATGAAGAAAAGAAAAAGGAAAAAAAAAAGAAAATGATTTGGGCTTGATTCTGTAGTTGTTTCTAGAAACAAAAAAGTAACTAAATGGATTTTTGTTCTTTTTTTTTTTTCGGGGAATAATAAAATAGAATCATATAGAATCAAATACTATTATGCATGTTATCAAATAGACCCCAAATGCATTCAATGATTCTTTTCTTCTGCAAATTAAATTCTAATATTCTTTCCAATAAAAGAAAAATATTAAAGGAAAATCTATTAAAATTTCAATCTAAATAAAAATATAATTAGTAGGGACACTTTATGCGTAGTAAATTAGACTACTTATTATATACAATGCAATAGAGTGAAATATTATGTTTTTCAAGAAAGTTATAAAATACATACATACATACATACATACATACATACATACATACATATACATATATATATATATATATATCTATATATATATCAACAAAGAAACTCTATTCATAAAAAAATTTCCCTTCACTCGATTCCATTAATTCGACATGCACACTAAAAAAACTTTATTTGCCTTTATTTTATTTCATTCTCCTTTATCCTTAGGCAAGTCTCTATATTGTCATTTTGTTTCTGTCACGCCATATAAATCATTCTATATGGTTGTATTTAATGCTATGTACTCACAGATTTATACTAGCAGTGTTAAATGTTGCAGAAATAAGGCATGGAATAGTTAAATAGACGGAATAAGAAAATCAATCGAATACTATGTGATCTATGTTTATGGGGAGAACAATAAAGAATTTTACCATAAATTAAATGATGTAACGGAGATTATAACTATACTCGAGTCACTCAAATATTCTTAATGCTTTTCTGTCTTTAATTACATCCAACAACTCATACAATATTTAATCTCATAATTCCTGTCTTAACAATCACAAGAATTCTATAAAAAAAAATAGATAGAATAATGAAATAAATTGGACGGTAGTTTAACGTTTACTGTACTACATTTTTACGAAATTTCTCGAATGAAGGACAAATTCACGAACTTCCTTTCTACGCACATCAACTACTAGTACCACGTCCTTTGCCGAACACTTGCAAGCTTGACACACACAAAGGATAAACCCTTGATATATATATGTATGTATGTATGTATGTATGTATGTATGTATGTATACACACACCCGTGCACATCAACTGCCAGTACCACGTCCTTTGCCGCACACTTGCAAGCCTGACACACAAAAGACAAACCCTATATATATATACACACACACGCACATCAACTATATATTACGCACATCAGGTACCAGCACTTGCCAGCTTGACACACACAAAAAACAAACCCTACATACATACATACATACATACATACATACCATGTAATATATATCAAGACAAACCCTATATATATATATACCAGCACACATCAACTACCAGCACCACGTGATATCAACTACCAGCACCGCCAGGGGAAGTCAAGACCAAGGGGAATCAGGGAATGAAGTTCAAATTTGAGACTTTTTTCTTCAATTAACTTTCCTTGGTCGATTCTCGCTTCAGTCAAGAGAATATATCCGTGTCCCCCAAGTCATCAAAATTCAAAGTCCAAAACTTACTCGAGGGAACTTACTCGAGGGGCATCTGGAAAATTTAAGTCTATGCTTATCTATAATTTATCTTGGATTGGCTTTTAGGTTCAAACTTGAAACAATTTTAACATTAAATAAAATATCTAGATTGGCTAAGTAATCCATTGTCAGGTTTGAATGCAATAAAATGGATTCCATGTTTAAATCATTCCTTTACCTATTTAATGTAACCTTTAGGGCCAACGTATACCACTCTTTGGAACAGGAGGTTTGCATTGCATTCGGGGAGATTAAACACATTTATTTTAGTCATATGTTGCTAAAAGTTTCCCAAAATCTGTAAACATAAGATGAAAAGAATTAATAACGTCGAAGACTACATCACTTCCTTGTGTATGTTCCCCTATTTCACAATCACTAGCTTTTTCATCATTCATGTTGCTCTCGTTTCAGGAAAAAAATAAATTAAACATGCCTATTTTATTTATTTGATTGACAAAATCAATCCTCGTTGCGAGGAAAGATGTTCTTTTACAGTGTTGAAATACTCTTCAGTATATCTTAATTAATATATAGTGTATATAGTGCACGATGTTTCTTCGGAATCTGATTGAAGGGCCCACTAAAAAGCAATGGGAAATAAATCTAGCACATCTACCTGTCATATCTGTATCTATATATGCAACGAACTTATCTCCACCACCATCTTCACCCCACTTCCTTCCAAATAACCACCACCGACATGGCTTGGATATGGACAACACTCACCTTCGCTTTGATTGCTCATCTCCTATTGCGAGCTTTGCTATGGAAAAAAAAGAGCAAGAAGAAATTGCCTCCTGGTCCAAGAGGGTATCCAATTCTTGGAAACCTCCCTTTGTTAGGACAAAACCCTCACCATGATCTTCACAAATTAGCTCAGAAATATGGACCACTCATGCACTTACGCCTCGGGTTCGTGCACACGATTGTCGTCTCATCGCCCGAGGTGGCCGAGCAATTCCTCAAGACCCATGATATTGTTTTCGCAGGCCGGCCACCCCATGAGGCCTCGAAGCACATCTCTTATGAGCAAAGGAGCTTGGCATTCGCGTCGTATGGCCCGTATTGGAGGAACATCAGAAAGATGTGCACTTTGGAGCTCCTTACCAATGCAAAAATCAATTCCTTTAAGTCCATGAGAAGAGAGGAGGTCGGCTTGCTTGTGAATTTTCTCAAAGACGCGGCTCACGACCACACAGCCATTGACTTGAGCGCGAAGATCTCTTCGCTAAGTGCCGATATGAGTTGTCGAATGATCTTCGGGAAGAAGTACATGGACAAGGAGTTTGACGAGTTCATGGCCGTGATGCAGGAAGGGGTGGTGTTGGGCGCGACACCGAACATCGGTGACTATGTTCCTTATTTAGCACGATTTGATCTTCAGGGGTTGACGAAACGCATGAAAGCCGTAAGCAAAGTGTTCGATGCCTTCTTTGAGAAGATTATTGACGAGCACATGAAGGCTCAGAAAGAGGAAGGAGAGAGCAAAGATTTTGTGGATGTTATGTTGGGCATCATGGGATTGAACGAGGGAGAGTACCATATCGACAGGTCCCATATCAAAGCCATAATTCTGGTAATTAATAAGTTTTTCGTACCTAGATTAAAGATTATCTCCGGAACCTTAACACTGTTCAATTATCTAAGCATACGTCGGAGTGGAAAATTTATTAGAACAGGGATCCCACTAGTTCAGTAATTAGGGAGCAAAATTGATTCCAAGGCAATTCGATAAAGTATAAAAAGAGATTTTAGTATATGGACCATCGTATTGAAACATCTGAAAAGATCTGTCATTTCACTCTATAAATAAATTTTTTAGGTGAATTTTAACTTTTCAACTGTTATGTCCCGAAATTTTTTTTATGAAGCATGTGAATTGGTTTCCTCCTCTCATCCTCTCTTTTATCTAAGATATGCAAGTCCTAATGGCATTTTCTAAGCAATAATGATTTGTCTATATTTCTTGTACATAGTTAACACGAAATGAAATTATTACAATAATTAGTAATCGTTCCATATGTTTTAACCATAATTTTGCCCAAACAGATAGTCTTGTTAGCTTCTTCATATGTTGTTGTGAGCAGACGGTGTCAGCGAATCTTGGAAGCCTGTGTTGTCTATCTACCAGTCAGCCAAAGTGCGTCATATACAAGATGTAGAAGTTAAGGATCACTACAGAGAAATTATTGTCTCTTCCTTAAATTACATGTGCTTGTCTCTTTCAAGCACCAGAGGTGGAGCGGTTAATAATGTTTTGTCAACTAAGAAACAGAAAGTGCTAGAGACAACAAAATTTATTCATTAATAAGTGATTCATAGTCCATATTTCCATTAGGATTTCAATAGGTTGATTCGTGTATGAAGGGAATAGCTAGTTGAGATTATAATTTCCATCATACAACATCAAATATAACATGAAAAAAAAAAGTTGTTTATCTTTTAAATTATCTTGGTATATTCTTACTGGAATTTTGTACTTACGACCACATAAGTACCTTCTTGATGGATTCAATTGGAACATTGATTTTGTTAGAAAGGTTCTTTAAATGTGCTTGCTAAGTAACTTATTTAGGAAGTTTATCTTTTCAATGCACTAATTTTTCTTGTAACATCCATGACTTAGTCCCATGTAAATATGCCTGATAAGTTCCATCAAGATACTTGTTAGCATGAATCTTGATATCTGGCAAATATATATATTTATGTGTGTGTGTGTGTGTGTGTGTGTGTGTGTGACCTCGATATGTTTCTACATGCAGGACATGTTGTCGGCTTCGATGGACACTTCAGCGACAGCAATAGACTGGGCAATAACCGAACTTATAAGACATCCTAGTGCAATGAAAAAGCTCCAAGATGAACTAGAGAAAGCCGTGGGAATGAATAGAGCAGTAGAGGAATCAGATTTAGAGGGGTTGCACTACTTAAACATGGTCATCAAGGAGATCATGAGGCTTCACCCGGCATCTCCGTTTTTGCTTCCCCGCGAGGCGACTGAGGACTGCACAGTGAACGGCTTCCATATACCCTCGAAGTCGAGAGTCATTGTGAATGTGTGGTCCATTGGAAGGGACCCAAAAGTGTCGACCACTCACAATCCGGAAGAGTTCATACCTGAAAGATTCTTAGGGTTGAGCATGGACGTTATGGGACATGATTTTCAGCTCCTACCGTTTGGGGCGGGCCGCCGGGGGTGCCCTGGGATTCAGCTCGGCTTGACCGTGGTGCGGTTTGTGCTTGCTCAACTAGTACACTGCTTTGATTGGGACCTTCCTGGTGGCATATCACCGAGCGAGCTTGACATGACCGAGGAGTTTGGGTTCACTGCTCCTAGAGCTAACCATTTGGTGGTCACGCCTAGGTACCGTTTGAGTGAGTGAAAGAGAGTTAACTTTTCGATGGATGATTGAATTCCCAAAAATAAGTTTGATTTTATCATGAAGTCTCGTGGCGTTAGTCACAAAATGGATTGCATACAAATTTGCAATGAAATTTTAGTTTAATTTTTGAAGTATTATTATCTTGGTGTGAATGAAATTCAAATAAAGGAATTTGAGACACGTGGATAATAGGGATTTTTAATTTCTTCACTACAGTTTAGAGTATTATGTTTGTGTTTGATCTCTAAGAGGTTTCGCCAATTCCGAAAAAGAACCAATTAGAATCGAAGGTCGAATTGAAGCAAAATAGTCAAGATCTTCGGGGGTCTGGAGGACCATTACTGGATGCCCATGTATGAGACATCCAGTGGAAAGGTTGAACAAGGTTCGGCGCCCTGTTTACCAGGTTGGGCTTCCGGCCACTGCATGAGAAAGCCTCTCCACTCATGCCGAGTGCCGAGCGCCAGATTTGCATGGCTGGACCTTCGACTTGGCTTGGTGAGCACCTGAATGACGTCACGATGTTTCCATGTGTCTCATCTTAAACTTTGGCTCTGTTTGTTTTGTGAAAAATATTACATTTCTAAAAAATTATTTTTCAAGAAACCATTTTCACTTTTCTAGGTTTGGCTGAAACTAAATAAATAAATAAGCAGGAAAGCATTTTCCTAAGTTTGGAAAGGAAAATATAATTTGGCTTTCCTAAATAAAAATATGCTATTTGAGCCATGATAACTTGCACATGGATAGTTGAGGTCTTGGATTTGACCTCAATGGACCCAAGCCTAGTGATCCGGGCTTGGTTGTAGGGGACCCAATTTCGTGCATGGGGACTTAAGCATGAGCAGTGATGTCCCGAGCTTGACTTTGATACACTCGGGCTCAAGCGCTTAGCACATGGCCTCGATGGGCCTGGGCTCATGCGTGGGGGATCAAGACATGGGCATTAACATCCCAAGTTGGAGCGTTAGGGACCAAGGCACGAGCTTGGGAGTCTTGACCTAGTCTTGATGGACTCGAGCCCAAGTGTTGGTGACCCAGACGCAGGCATTAGGTTCTTGGGCCTCGACCTCAATGGACCCCGACTCAAGTGTGAGAGATCTGAGCATGGGCAAGTGTTTGGGGCTCGGCCTTGTTGGACTTGGATTTGGGCTCGAGTTCTAGGGATTCAGGCATGGGTTTTAGGGTCCCGAGCCCAACTTTTGTAAAGCCAAGGCCAACCTTCATGGATTGAGGAGCACATGCTAAATCCCAACTCTTAGGCTTAGCCTCTATGGACTAGGGTCGGGGCACCAATGGGTTGAGTAATGGTACAAAGGTACTAGGCTTGGACTTTGGGGACCTACACTCAGGCATCGAGGACTCGGGCATGGGTGCTGGTGTCTCAAGCACCACCTTTGTTGACTTGAGCTTGGGAACTGGGATTTTGAACATGGCCTCTTTGGACATAGGCTTGGCCTTAATAGACTTGCCCCCAACCTCGACTCGAATTTGCTACAAAGAGCCAAGAACAAATGTTGGCGTCCAAGGGCTCAAGCATTGATTTCTAGCCTTATTTTGGAAAATGTTTTTTTTTTTAAATTTAAGTATAGATTTTTCGTTAATTAGAAAATAAAAAATCTTCTTTAATTCATTTTTCTAAACAGTCCATACGTCGGAAAATGTTAATATCCATAGCCATAAAATAAAATTAAAAAATCCCCCACCTCGAAGACTCCATTTGTGTTTCTTTCCCCATTTCGCAATCACTGGCTTCTTAAATTGAACCAAAAAAAAAAAAATCCTTCACGTCGGTCATATGATAGACAAAATCAATCCGTGTCCTAAGATCATATGTTTTCTTTTTTTCTTTTTCACTGTTAAGCCCACTAAAGACGAAGGGTAATAAATTTCACGCAAATCTAGAAACACATATCTCCCTGTCATATCTTTCTCTGTATATGGACCGAAATGATCCCGACTACCCTCTTCGCCGCACTTCCTTCCAAATAACCACCTCCAATTGCTATGGTTTGGATATGGATAACACTTACGTTCGCTTTGATTGCTCATCTCCTGTTGCGAGCTTTGCTATGGAAAACACAGAGCAAGAAGAAATTGTCTCCTGGTCCAAGAGGGTTTCCCATTCTTGGAAACCTCCTGTCACGACCAAATTTCCGGTGAACTACCTAGAGTTTGGCTAATGGATTATTAAGTCTAAACTTAACTTGAACTCTTCCAAACCCATACTAATTTCCGACTTAGATTCAAGTTCTTAACATGCTATTGATTTATCAATTAGGAGTCGCCATTAATTTATTTTTGGTGGGTCGATTAGAAACCCAACTAAAGTAACGAGAGATTTACTTTACTTCTACGAACCAGAGATTGTGAGTTCAAGGACTTGGTTATGCTAGCTTTCACTAACACCATTTTTGGTACTTTTCTCTTTTATTTTTTGAAAAATGTTTGACAAGCAATTTAAATTAATTTTAATTTACTTCCCTAACATGTAAGTCGATCATGCGGGTGGGCAAATCACTAATTTAACACCCAGATAAAATAGTGAATAAATTGCAAGACTTACCTCATGGTATCGAAAGCATCTGCAATGTTAAATCAGAATTGACATCGACAATCCTACATATAATTTCTAAATAACATGCAATCACTCAATTTTTATTTTCAATAATTTAATGAATATAATCCATATGCAATGCAATGCTTCTAATCTAACACGAAATGATATAACATGACAATATAACCTAAATTATATGACATGAATAATTTTTAAAGAAATGCAATAATTAAATATGCAGTCTAAATTAACTAAAATGACCTAATCTTAATGACGGACAATTTCTAATTAAATGCTCCTAGCAATAATCACTAATTGACGTGCACATGATTTTTATTTTCTTAATAAGCATGCAATCTATCTAGGAGAAATTATCTAAATCTATAATTAATAAACATGCAATCCTAACATGCAATGACTTGCGATTCTATATGACACATGCATGATCATTTTTTATAAAATTCGAACTTTAAAATTTGCCACATAATTAAACGTGCAATTTAGATTTAAAGAAAAACTAACATCCTAAATGAATGGATTTTTTTGATTTTTATTTTAAAATTCGAAATAAAATCCCTATTCTAAATATGCAAGATAACAAAAAATATTCCAAAACAAACCTAATCCTAACTCAAATATTTTTTTGGATTTTTCCTTTCACAAAAAAAAAAAAAAAAAAAATTGGCTTAACCAACATGATGACAAATAAAATAGGATAAATATCCACAAATTGACGAACCATATATCGTGCATGAGATCGAATTGGTCAATTTTTAAATAAATCGCGAATCGAATCTCGGATGTGAGATCGGATTGACGATTTTGCAAGCGATTACAAGTTGGGTTTCGAGCATGAAAATCGGACTGACAATCTTCGAGAGATTATTTCATGTCGGAATCTCAATCATACACTAAGGAACAATTCCATTAAAAATAAAATAAAAAAAAAAGCAAATAGAAAAAAATAACTACCTAATTTAGTTCTTTTTTTCTTTTTTTTTTTTTACCCCACGGCTTAGCAGCTCGTGGGACTCAACCAAGTAGCTGCTCATCGATCCGGCAAGGGCGTCGTGGTCGGAGCTCCAGCGAGGGGTGGCAGCAGGCGAACCAGCGACGGTAGAGGGTGGAACAGCAGTGGTAGTGCTCGAAGGTACGAGAGTAGTAGGGAGACACCGGGCAAAGCAGCGACTAGCCAGCTCGGGATTTGCTGGGGTGAAGGCGAAGGCGAATTGGCGGTGGCTTCACGAATAGGGGCACTGTAGGGGCGTTGGGTAGGAACGTTACCGGCACGGTGTCGGCGAAAGGCTCGGGCAGCGGGGAGTCGCTCGAGCTTCGGATCTGGTGGCAGGGCAACAGGGGGCTTGGGATCCTCGGTGCTACAGGCGGAGACGGCAAGAAGACCAGCGGCAGCGTCGTAGGCAAGGGCATCGGTCGCTGGTTGGAGCAGAGGCGAAGCTAGGTGGACAAGCAACGGCAGCTACTAGCGTCGCGATGACGAGGGACGAAACGGCGAAGCAGCAGGGCGAAATCACAATGAGCTTCGGCACCGGGCTACATCGGCGTGACAAGTTGGGACGTCAGGTCATTGGGTCTCTCCTAGGCGATTGTGGATGACCGGCGGAGTGGCGATGATTGGTGGTGCGGCTAGGTCTCGCAATGAGATGGAATCGTGAGCAGGCGGGTCACGGGCTGGTGTGGCGGTGGCTGGCAACTAGATGTGAATGGCATAGGGGCAGCAGTGCACGGAGGCGGCGAGTAGAGCAGTAGTGGCAAAGGCGCAATGGTGCGAACGCGGGGCCTGCAACAGTGGAGGAACCGGCGAGGAAGAAGATGAACAACGTTTTTTCCCTGTTCTCTTTTCCTCTCTCCTCTGCTTTCCTTTTTCTCTATTCACACATCCCCTCTCCTCTCACTCTCTCTCTGTTCCTCCTGCTCGCGTCACTTCCCCCGATGGTTCTCTCTCACTCTCTTCTTTTCTCTCTTTTTTTTACTCCATAAAAAACCAAAAAGCCCCCAAGGAAGACTTTTCTTCATGTTCTTTTGGCCTAAAACCTCGAGAAAATCCCCCCTTTACGTGCAGTCGTGTGTATCAATATGTGTGGCATCCCTCCAAAACCCTACGCGCTTTAACCTATTTATAGACCATAAATTAGGGTTTTAATTTTTCCAAATCGATATCCGCGAAGATTTCTTTTCCAAACGCAATATTTGCTTTTCCAAACGTAATATTTACTTTTCCGAACACAATATTTGTTTTTGAATTGAAATCTCACAAAGATAAATTCGTAAAATCTCCCTGAGAATACAGGCTTGGGCCGATTTACTCCCTTGTGGGCTTAGCCCAACTCATCAAATTAAATTTTTAAACCATCAATTCGAACCCATTTGTCACCGGCCCATCATAAATGCAAATTAAGAATAAATGTACCTAAAACTACATACTATGCAATTAATTTAATTTTTTTTAGGGGTTAAAATCAATCCCTGATTTTTTCAATGCAATAAATGACTGAACATGTCACCAAAATTTAGGTGTCAACAGTTACTCCTCTTTGAAGGTGAGCTCGTAGATGTTGCCTTCAAAGACAAATTGAGACCTAAATTTTGACCATGCACATGCAATGAATGATTTTTTTGTTAGAGAATGATTCCCATTTTAAAATGCAATTCATATGATGCATGGAAATGCTAATGCAAATGCTAAAGGAACCTACCTGAATAACTTACCTTCAAGGAGGATATAGTAATTCAAGATAGTTGGTGTTACATGTCCAGAACCCGTACCTTTCAACGGTTGCCCTGAATAACAATAGACTTTGTAAGGAGACTGCTTTCCTAGGACTTGTCACACCCTGATCCTCAGGCACACGCACATCCTTACCTTTGGTCGATTTTAAAATGCGATATTCCAGGACTACATATCGTCGATTCTTTCCTTTTTCATAGCACATGCGGAAGTAGTTATAAAAATCTCCAGATAATAAAGCAATGGGATATACAAGTAGGACTAGAAACTCGAACCTGAAAACCAACACCCTTATGTACATCTATAACACTCAGTCATACATATACATATACAAGCCATCTTAAAAAGGTCGGTTTCTACTCAACAAGTTCCACGGCAAAAGTCATCAAATAGGAGTGGAGTCTCAGTTCTCATCAGGATCCTACTCTGGATCATCCTCGGGGTTCTCCTCCAAATACTCCTCTTCAGGTTCTTTCTCCTCAGGTTCCTCATCAGGGTCCTGAAATGTTGTCCCACAATCGGGATGAGATTATGTGTCAGCAAGTTCTATCCCCTAAGACCCAATTAGTAAACTAATACACCTTAGAGCTGCCTATGCACAACATGAGTCAGATGACTTACCTTGGCCTCATATTCCACATGCATATTAGCATAGATCAAATAAGCATCCAAGCAATCACATCACTGATCGAAGCATCGATCAAATCGACACAGTCGATTACATCTCAATCGAACCATTCATCGGTCATTTCCATTTAATCAATCAATTCACAACATCATATCAAAGCAATGATCAATCGACCTAGTCAATTATGTCTCAACAAGACCACCTCCGGTCATTTCAACTATTCCAACTCAATTTCCAATTATGAATCACGGTCCTTAGGACACAAATCTATAGGTGGTAATCACGGCCCCACTAAGCAACTTTATTAGATTTAGTGGCTTTACGGTCCCACCCAACCCTTTCAAGATTCAATGGCGTTATGGTCCCACCCGACCTTCAAGATCCAGTGGCTTTATGGTCCCACCTGACCCTTTCAAGATTCATTGGCTTTATGGTCCTACCCGACCTTTCCAAGATTCAATGGCTTTATAGTCCCACCTAACCCTTTTTACGATGCCATACTCTGTCATCGAGCCACGTGCATTCTCCAAGAAGACATACCAAGTCTCTGAGCCACGTGCATTCTCTAAGACTACCTTTTCGCCAAGATGACATATCCAATCACCGAGCCACGTGTCTTTCCCAGGTGACATTCCAATTCACCGGGCCACAAGCATTCTCCAGGTGATTTACCAACTCACTTTCTATACTGACAACCGATACCCAACCAATTCTCAATCACATAGCCAAAATTTCATTATTTAAAAACATAACTTAAAAAATGCAACATTAAATCAATTCGACACGAATTAAAGCTCAAATAATTAAACGGACTACTCCACGACAATCAGCATGAAATTCCGGTCATCGACCATCTTGGTTTATTTTGCAATTAATAACCAGAGATTATTCAATTTAGGAATAAATCCTAAAATCACTCATAAATCAATTTAGCACAGAATAAAGCTCAATTAAATAAACGGACTGCACCACGATCATCAGCATAAAATCCCGGTCACTGGCCATCCCAGTTGAAATTTTTGAAAAATTAATAATTAATTATTAAAATTCCATTTAGGCCCGAATTGCCTAATTGAAACCCGATAAGGGTCGGGAAAAATCCCAAGAAGCATTCAATAAATACTATGGGCCATTCTCTAGTTAAGTACACTACATATTTCACTAATATGCAATGCAATTAATTAATAATCGCTAATCCATTCTAATCTAACTACCTAATTACACTTAACTAACACTAATAAACCTTTAAGTATAATTAGCAAACTAAGAAGGCATTAGTGAGTAAAACTCACTCAAAACGACGGGATCGACGTGAGGATCAACTTTCCTCAAGGCGGGCCGAGCATCCGGGGTCAGGAAGCCGGCCAAAACGGGCCATGAAGCTGTTGCCATACCCATTTCTGCACTCTTTGTTCATGGCTGGTTGGGGGCGGATCCGGCGTCGGTTGAGGCGGCCAAGGGCGGCTAGGGCCAAGCGGAGCTCCAGTGAGGCCGAACGGTGGTCGGGTAGTGGCCTGAGGTGGCCGAACGGGGCTGAACAGAGGCGGCAAGAGCTGGACGGTAGCTCGATTGGACAGGGGGGCAGATGGCGTACGGCGAGTGAGCATGAGGCGAATGGCGACGACAGTGCTTTGGCACGACGGCAGCTTTGGCGTGGCTGCAGCTCCAGCGTCCATTCCAAATCTACTGGGACTTCGAGCAATAGACGAAGGGGGAGAAAAAAGACGATCGCACGGCCAGCGTAGGTGGAGATGACGCGACTCCGACAAGGCTACGACGGCGTGCAACGACAGCGACTCCAGCTTTGATAGCTTGCTACAATGGCGAGGGGACCTGCTGCTTCGGTTTGCTGGGTTTCGAAGAAGAAGAAGATGGAGAGAGGAAGAGATGGAGAGAGATAGCGACGGGAGAGAGAAGGGGAAAAGAACAAACGGTTCCCCCTTTTTCTCTCTCTACTCTCTCTCTCTCTCTCTTAGGTCATCCACACGTGGGCCACACTCAGCTGTCATCCACCCACCCCTTTTTGACAATTATGCCCCCTTCTAGAAGCATTTAGGTAGGCCTAGGTGTGGGGTATATATGGCATACGAATTTGTAGGCAAAATGGCACAAATTGGACCCCAATCCTTCTTCAAATAGTTTAATCTGGCCTCTGAAAATTCAATCATCGAGTCTTTGATTGAACTAATTTTCTCACTCACAAATATAACCCATTTGTATCCCAATTTCACAATAATAAACGGCCCTAACTCAACTTTTTCCCAAAAAGTCTCGGTTATCAGAAAAATCTTTTGAGACTGAGTTAACGTTCCTAAAATTTATTGTGACAAGACAGAATCTTCAATTTCTGAAATTGGACTTAGATTGGTGGTTAATTTCACTCGATAGTTTTCAAAACTTTTTAGTGTTGGAGAAAACTTCATTGGGTGTTTTGAAGTTAACAAAACGTTTCCATCAGTCTAGTCTGAAAACTTGCAGACTCTTTCATCAAAGTCTGAAAACCTCCGGACTGCCAGACTCAAGACTCAAAGTCTATCCTCATTGATAGTTTCTAGACCGTCGAAGAAGGCTTATCCAGAACTGAGTATTTCGTTGAGGATTTGATTCTATCGACTAAAGAAGATCTCTTGGCTGGATATAGCATGTCGGAATCCATTATTCAAATTGAGATTGATTCAGCGATTTTGGATCCGTTGATTGGTAAAGTATACTTGGAAGGTTCTACTTATAGAAACCTAGATCCTGATTGTATGGGCGAGCAGGATTGGTGGGGTATCGTCATATTCCTTAAATAACTAGAAATCTCCCTAATTGATTCTGTCCAATGGATAGATTGGAAGAATTCCTTTGGTAAGTGCTAACGGGTGTGATGGTATGAAAGAGTATATAAGGAAGATGTTTCAGTTATTCGAGTGTGTACGCGATAGAAGAATTCCAAAGTCTGAAACTCCTTGTTCTTAGTCAATTGTTGAGCGAAATCTTGTATTCAAAAGAGAGTTTATACTTCTGTGAGACCTTGAGGAAGTGTAGTAGAGTCTCTTACACTATGGAATCAAGGAAGAGCCATACTGTAACAACTCTTTTGATTCATAGTGAAATTCAGCCGGTGGGCTGTCAGTGCGGAAGAGTGGACGTAGGCTTGGATTAAGCCGAACCACTATAAACCTTGTGTTCTTATTCTCTTCCCTAAGCTCTTTACTCTGATCGTAACAATATTTGTTTGTTAGAAGTCTAATTTCCTTTTCATAATCTATTGCTAAAAGAGTCGGTTCAAAAGAAAAATTATTATCTTTACTCTGCAAAATTTGTTTTCGCACCTATTCACCCCCTAGGTGCTTGTACTAGCTTTCACATTTAGGACAAATGACCCGTGGTTGATTTTCTTTGAACCACGATGAACCCACTCGACACATTGGCAACTCTTAATTATCGTGAAAATCTCAAGGATTTAAATCCGGACACAGGGTACCAAAACAATAAGAAAATCAATTTAGTGCCGGTCGACGAAAATTTCCCAATTTAGTGGTGTCACCCACGATTGGCCACACATTTCTATCGAACTAGCCTATCTCTAATTTCAAATTGATTTTATATTATGCCGTAATAATCTCTAAAGATGAGCACGGTTGATAAGTCGATTCCTGGTCGAATTCTCAAGTTTATTTGGATTAAAGTCTTTAATAGCCTACCCAGCTAATCTAGTTATTTCATGAGTGGCCAACTCAGAGAAAAACACTGTAGCCGCGTCGATGAAATGCCCAATTTAACCAATTGAAATCAAAGCCTGAAAATCAGGATGTCATAGGACTCATACCTTTCTATGGTCGTCTAGTGTGGCAGTGTTTGGTTGTGTCTAGGACCCGTACCTTTCTACGGTCACCTTAATGAAAAAAAAAACTGATTTTCCAAAACCCGTACCTTTCTACGGTCGCCTGAATGGGAAACAAACGTGGTCTAGGACCCATACTATTCTATGGTCGCCTAAACGTGAATTCACTTTCTAGGACTTGTATATTTCTACGGTCACCTGAATAGGAACAGCTTTTCCAGGACTCGTACCTTTCTACAGTTGCCTGTTAAAGAAATAAATATTGTCTAGGACCCGTACATTTCTACGATTGCCTAGCATTGCGGCATGAATCATCTGACTAGGACCCAAACATTTTTTCGGTCACCTTAATCAGATTGAATTTGGAGAAAAACCTTTGGGGGACAGCTCAATCGAGTGTCGATAAAAAGGACTTTGGGCTACGAAAGCACGCCAGGTCAATATAAATGGACACCGGGCTGCAAAAGCACATCGGGTCAATAAAGAGGGACTCTGGGCTACAAAAGCACTCCAGGTCAGGAACTTCGAGCTATGGAAGCACGCTGGGTTTATAAAAATGGACATCGGGTTACGGAAGCACGCCGAGTCAATGAAAAGGGACACTGGGCTACAAAAGCACGCTGAGTCGATATAAATGGACACTAGGCTACGAAAGCACGCCATGTCAATATAAATGGACACCGGGCTATGAAAACACGCCAGGTCAGGAATTCCGGACTACAAAAGCACGCTGGGTCTATTAAAAGGGACATCGGGCTACGGAAGCACGCCGAGTCAATGAGAAAAACTCTAGGCTACGGAAGCACATCAGTTCGATAAAAGGGACTCTAGGCTACGAAAGCACACCAGGTCAATAAAAAGGAACTCCCATTTCCTGTGATACACAATTCAACCCTTAAGCTTTTTTCCTTTTCCAACATATCTAACATGTGAATCCAGAATATGGATCGCATATTTTTTCCTCCAAGTTTTATGAATTATTGAAATAGAGTTGAATTTGTCAAATTGAAATAATGGATGATATTAATAAATGGCGGATTAATGTTTTTAGTGTATATTCATTCTAGGCTTTTTTAATTATTTATTTATTTATGAATTTGATTCAAATTAATTAAAGGATAATTTATTATGTATACATAAATATATATATTTAACATACAACGTGTTCCAACGTGTCGGAATTCTTTTTTTTTAGAAACGACATGTCGGCGTATCGTGTCATGTTGTGTTGTGTTAGTGTTGGTGCTACTTAGGCAGCAAGGGTCGTTCGAGCTTGCCGTCTACTAGGCAAGAATCACGAAGTCCTTGTCAATCACTGGCAAAGGGAATGCCCTCACTCAGCCTTGCTTAGATCTAGGTGAAGCCAACCTTGTCATGGCCTAGCCGGCCTTGACTTGGCCTTGCCTACAGCTAGTAAGGCCATCTTCAATTGTGGCCACGTAAACCATGGCGAGCTTGGCCTTGCCCACATTTAGGCAAGGGGTGCAACCCTTGCTGCCTGCTGCAAGGCAAGGGTTTCGCAATTCTTGCCCAGTGGCTGGTGAGCTCTGGTGATCATCCTTAGTCACTTCATCGCTCCCCGCCATTCCTTGCTGCTCATGTCAGTCGCCGCCGCTTGCCTCACACCCGTGCCTCCACCTCTTGCGCCTATGTGAGACGACACTACTTCCTTGTTGACCTGCGATGGTGCCGCTGCTATTCAAGAACCGAGATGGCGCTGTCTTTATCCTTTGCCTACAATGACAAACCGTGCTATTCTTGTTCTGACACCTGCACCTTCACCATGACAATCCCTGCTATGGCTGCCTCGAGACGACCATTCTGCAGTTTCTTTACTGTGCCTCGCCCTGCACCAAGCCCAACGACAAATTTGTTTCTTCACCGTCACCCTGCACCGAACTGCGACGATCCATACTGCTCTATGTCCCAACGCATGCTGCTGACCTCCTATTTCACGACAATGACACCGTCATTCCCCCTGTTTTGTAGGTTGTCGATCACTGATCCATGAATTCCAACATCGTCAAGCTACCGAGATCTACCACCATCGACCATCATATCGAGGCGATCTCTAGCTTTGCCATGGTCCTCATCGTGAGTGCTTCCTCAACCATGAGCAACACCATAGCCAAGAACAACAGGCAAGCATTGTTGGATAAATATGGCTTTGAATCAATAAAGTAATCAAGTCGAATTTTGAGGCATGATGTTAGTTTGTTTAAAGATTTATTTACCTATAATGTTACTAATGGTTACTGGTAAATATCTTCCAAGATATAATAAAGTTTTAAATGAGAATATTAGATAACAATTTTCATATATCTCTTGAGTTTCTTTAAGAAACAATTGAAAAGATGGGTGTAGTTTTGGAAAAAAGACTCGAAAATTATTTCATATTGTTCATCTAAAAATTGACATATATATATAAAATCGGTCTTAAAAAGCATAGGCAACTTTTCACGAAAGGATGTAAAGTAAATAAATGTATCATTTTGAAAGAAGTTGCAAAATGAACAAATGTAACATTTCGGAAGAAGTTGCAAAATGAACAAATGTAGCCTTTCGGAAAAGGTGGCAAACTGAACGAGTATAATTTTCAAAGGTTATCTTCAAAAGACACATATAAAAATTCGGAATAATAAAATAATAAAAAATGATTTTTTTATAAATAAAATTTAAATTTTCATAATTTAAAAAATACTTAATAAATAAAAAACCTTTGAACTAATAAAGGTTAATAAGATAACTGTATGAAATAAAATAAAAATAAAGAGGTTAGTGCTAATTAAACTGCATACAAATATTGTTGGGTCTAGCCCACACCCAACCTTTTTTTTTAACATGCTAGAGAAGGCTTACACTTATTAATTAGCTTATCTTCTCCCAACTTTCCCATGTGGGATAAGGAAAAGCACACTTTGTCTTATAAACAAACTTCCAACAAGCACCACCACTAGCTAGCCATGATCCATTAGTCCATGCATTGTGAGGCACCATCGAGAACTGTTGCTGGCTGTCGTCCAATTCGGAAACGATATATCCAAATTTAGGTAATTATCTGATACCGATTCAATTCGAATATTTTAGCTAATTGTGCTTATCAAAATCTAACATGCATATTTTGAGTGATAGGCTTATCCCAATTAGGATAATCTTCCTACTTTGCAATGTGCATATAATCAGTAATTTAATCTCTAAGCCATGAATATTGATTATGTATTGCATGAAAAATTGGTAAATTTGATATTTAAGCCCTAAAATCAAGTTGTCGATTTTATTTTCTCCCAAATTTGGATAGAATTAATATTTATTGCTATTTTTTTAGCTTATCTTGTATGAATGAGTGCTTATCTTTTTGATTGTTTTTCTTATCTTTTTTTTTATCCGTCTTATTCCACTCCTACTCTAATTCTCACTCCTAAACTTTTGTTATGCCTCCTTGTAAGATGTGGGAGTTGAATCTCACATCTAAAGTTAAATTGTCCCATTCTAACTTCTAAAAAGCTAGGGATTCAAACCCCTCACTTCTCCCTTCTTATGTAGGAAGGGTGGCCATTGAGGGCAAACCTAAGTGGTTGTTTTTCTTATCTAAAAAATACAAAAAGATTGCATATAAATTAGAATAAATTTTAGAATGGATTAGAGTAGATTCTAGATAAGATCCATTAATAGGTTATGGTAGGTTTTAGATTAGACTGCATATTTAGATAGATTTTAGAAATTTCGAATAGGTTTCCTAGTTGGAATAGGATTTAATCTAAATTATTTCCTAGTTTGGATAGAATAACCTTCATTTTAGGGTTTTTTAAAATTTATTTTATTATGAATTTTAATAAAAATATCAAAAATATAATGTACATGTCATATAGGATTAAATGAATAGATTCTACATCATGTTGCCATGTCATATGCCACGTCATTCATATGTGCCGTGTTATTAATGCCACAACTATATGCCATGTCATCATCCACGTCATAATCTATTTGCATTTCATTTAGTGATTGCATGTTTAAATTCATTTAATTAAATTTGCATGTTATGTAGGATAATGTTATGTTAATTGGATTAGGTCATAATTAGGACTCTAGTTATTTGCATTGCATATATGTTTTTATTTTAAGATTAAAGAAAATTCCAACAATTATTGATTGCTTTGGTGTGTTTGACTCTTTTTTCTATCATTTAATTTATTTACTTTGGTTATTGAGTGTTAATTTCATTAGTTGCGCATAAGCATGATCATCCTTTGCATGTTAGTGGCTAGGTTAAAATCAATTCAAGTTGTCTAACAAAAGTTTTTAAAAAATAAAAGAGAAGATGTACTGAAGGGGCATTAGATAAATCTAGTGTAATCAAGTTCCCGCGTCTATAATCTCCGACTCGTAGAAGTAAAGTATTCTCTCATATTTTACTTGGTCCTTTAATTAACTCACAAAAAATTGATTAGTTGTAATTCCTAATTGAAATTGATTTACATGTTAAGAACTTGAATCAAGTTGCAAATTTGTGTGGGCTTGGGAGAATTAGAGCAAAGTGTAGGCTTAGTAATCCATTGGCTAAACCATAGGTAGTTGACCCTGTGCGAAGGTTGTGAGATGGCCATAATGAAAAAAAAAACGAAAAAGGAAAAGAGAAGAAAAAATGAAGAAAATGAAAAAGAAAAGAATAAATTAATAATTTTTTATAAAATAAAAATAATTTTTACAAAATATCAATATCAGTGTTGATTGTGCCATATAAGACGGCTAGTATTCTTGTCGGTAATTTCCATGTTAAAGTGGTCGATGGAATTAATTGGTAAAACGTGAAAATGTATATAATTAAATTGGTTCAATCGAAATGTTTAGAAATGAAATAATACAGATGCAATAGATTTATAACTTTTTTTAGGGTACTTTTCCTTATTTTAATTTGTAGAGCCCTAGTTACGAATTCTGCTTCTAATGTTAAAAAAATTCCAAATTGTTGGTCCGAATTTTTGTTAACATGATGAGTCATTGGCTCATTTTTTAACATAAATGCTACATAAATGCTGTGTGCCCTATTTTATGTTTTGACCAGTAAAACATGCACAGAAATCATCAACTCATTCTTCACAATATATCATTTCCAAAGGAAACAAATGGTCTAAAAATTAGACTGATACGCATGGTCAGATGCATCACAGAACGTACGATCATAATTGCATATATATTGCCTTTATGCAGTGCAAATACATAATAATTTAAGGATAAACTAACTTTCCAGATCACCATAATTTAAGGGCATCTTAGGCCTTTCATATAAAATGTTGTAAACTAATCTAGTGAATATGAAAAAGTGAACCATACAAGAACGACAAGTTCATATAATCTCTTATTAGCACAATCCGCTTAAATTCTTTCTTTACCTGCTCATAAGATAGGTTGATTGGGAATGGTCCCTAATCATCAGTTTTTAGGCGAAACGAAGGTATGGCCACTAGATGTTTGGCTCGAGGGAGCGTAAGACCGAACTCTTCACTCATGTCGAGTTCGGACGGTGACATATTGTCTGGAAGCTCCCAATCAAAGCAATGTGCAAGTTGCGCCAATACTAGCCGGATCACAATTAGACCTAGTTGCATCCCGGGACATCCTCTACGACCAGACCCAAATGGCACAAGTTGAAAGTCATGTCCCCGAAGATCAATGCTTGTCCCTTCAAACCTCTCTGGCATGAACTTTTCGGGGTCGCCCCAAACGTGTGGATCTCTTCCGATTGCCCATGCATTCACAATGACCCTAGACTTGCGCGGGATATGGAAGCCATCGACCGTGCAGTCCTTGATTGACTCGTGTGGAAGAAGTAACGGGACGGGCGGATGTAGCCGGAGGGTCTCTTTAACGACCATGTCTAGGTAGTCCAAGCTCTCTATGTCTGATTCCTCCACGATTCTGTTCATGCCCACAACTTTCTTTAGTTCATGCTGAAGTTTCTTCATCACTTGTGGATGTCTTATGAGCTCGGAAATTCCCCACTCTATTACTGTAGCCGAAGTGTCTATGGAGGCCCCCATCATGTCCTAAATATATTAAAATAAGTGGGTGCTGAATTAGTTGAAAAGAGAATGGTTCACAGGTCATCTTCTCATAAGATTAAAGGGAATTCTCTATCAATCAACATCTCACCAACCACGTGTAACCAATAATTTAGGGGTGGTGTCGGATGAATGGCATGTCTGTTCTGAATTTTTTTACTTTCCTTCTTGACAAAACGTCATCTACTCGACTTGCGTTGTGGCAAAAAAAAAAAAAAAAAACTTGCGTTATGAGACAAACCATGCGTGTCTTTCGAAGCATTGACTTAACAAAGAGAATAATGTTGGCGAATGTGAGACTTCTAGTTGTCCAACTTTCTCATCCACTTGATTTTTTTTTTGTCCGTTCTCATGTACTTGATTGACTGGTGGATCAATCGCTAAGCTTCATAAGGCTATTAAAAAAGAATATTATATCTATTAATTGTTTGCATAAACTATGTAAAGACAGCCCTAAAAAGATGTAAAGCATTTAAGTCACTAAACCGTTCATCCATCTCAGAAATCAAGTATCTAGAATAATGATCTTTCGCCTCAAAATGGTACTTTCATCTCCCTTTATTGGCTGGATCGCGATACGTGTCCCAAAAATGAGCTCACCGTATCCAATCTACCCCCAAAAATGAGTTAAGATAGGGACCGCATTCATAAGAATCTTATTATAAGATCACGTGTCCCACAAACTTTGAAAAGCTACTAAAAAAACAAAAATATTGCGGGAAAGGGAAAAAAACAAAAGGGACTCAATTTTTTTTTTTTTTTGGTAACATGTCCACACTTTAATTAACTTTTCCACGTAGCAAGGCAAGGTCAGGAGGATTATAAGTTGAACTAGGATAAATTCTATTTGTCTGTAGTAATTCCTCAATTCGTGTGGGATGGGGACTATCATGCATGGTGGTGGTATTCACGTGTCGAAATAATCTGGTTTACCTCGTCATCAGAAAAGAAAATGAACACAACGATGAATTACCAGCATTATGGCTTTGATATGGGGCCTGTCCATATGGTACTCGCCTTCATTAGATCCCATGAAACCCAGCATGACGTCAACAAAGTCTTTGCTCTGCCGTTGCTCTTTCTCGTGCTCCAAGTGCTCATCAATGATCTTCTCCAAGAAGGTATCAAACACTTTGCTCACAACTTTCATGCGCCGGGTCAAACCTTGAAGATCAAGCGGAGCAAAGCATGGAATATAGTCTCCAATGTTAAGCGTCGCGGTCAATATCATCCCTTCTTGAATCCAAGCCTTGAACCCTCTCTGGTCGAACTCCTCATCCAGGTACTTCTTCCCGAAAATCATTCGGCAATTCATGTCGGTGCTCAGCGATGAGATCTTTCCACTCAGATTGATAGCGGCGCGGTCAAGAGATGCGTCTCTGAGAAAACGCACCAACAAGCCGACCTCTTCCCTTCGGATGGACTCAAAGGATTTGACCTTGGCGTTGCTAAGAAGCTCCAAAGTGCACATCTTCCGCACGTTCCTCCAGGACGGACCATAGGGTGAAAAGGACAAGTTCCTTTGTTCGTAGAGCATGTGCTTCATGGCTTCTTGTGGCGGTCGGCTTGCGAAAACAAGATCATGGGTCTTGAGGACTAGCTCCGCTGCTTCGGGCGATGAGACGATGATCGTGGGCATGAACCCTAAACGCAAGTACATGATGGGTCCATACTTTTGAGCTAATTTGCGAAGATCATGGTGAGGGTTCTTTCCTAACAAAGGGAGGTTTCCAAGAATCGGAAACCCTCTTGGGCCAGGAGGCAATTCCTTCTTCTTGCTCTGTGTTTTCCACAGCAAAGATCGAAACAAGAGATGAGCAAGTAAAGCGAAGGTGAGTGCAATCCATATCCAAGCCATTGGAGGTGGTTCCTTGGAAGCAAGTGGAGGGGAAGAGGGTGATGGGTTTTTACTTTGATATGTAGGTATAAATACCTCTGTGCCTAAAAATGGACAAGATCCCTTGCTGGGTAACGACAAATTTTCCGTGTCACTATTCAACCATTCTGTGATTATAACGTTGCTTGACCTATTTTCGTAGTAATTTTCCTGTAGCTCCCGCTGACGGTCACTCCGTTTGAAGCGTGGTTTGAAGCGTGGACCCCAAAAGGATTTTGAGGAAATCGGTTGACTTTTTCAGCCGGACTCATCTGTTACTCTTTTCTTTTTTTCTTTTATTGCAAGGCCAGACTAAGAGACAAAATTCCCACACAATTAATTTTCTTGAATATGATGAAAGAAAAAATAAATTAGATACCGAAATATAAATAATTACAATTAGAAAATATTATCACTTACTAAAAAGAAATTGTTAATGTCATTATATAAATCTATTAAATTTAAAAGATGAAAAAAAAATTAAAATGCTTGCTTGAGGTCCGCAATCTGAATCTTTTTATTTGCTTCCTCCAACACTTGCAAAACAAATTTAAGATGCTCCCTGGATTTTGAACTTTTGTGTATGATCTAGATAGCATAATTAAATAAAGGATCATACCATTTAATTAGATTGTCAAAATTGACAACGTTAGATATGGAGTTTGAAAGTTAGAACGCTTGAAATCCTTTCTCCATCAAGACAATATGTAATTGCTTAGTATGTCATTTACTCCAATATGATAAAGAACACACAATGTATGTCATCGACACAAGTACGATTGGGACTAGAAGGGCGTGTTTGGTAACAATTGTTCCCGGGAACAAATTTTGATCAGAAATAATTTTTTTTTATTCTATCCTCGGGAACAATTTCTAAGCATTTTAAGCCATTTGATAACTATCCAAATTTTGATTCCGGAATAGAATTCTGTTTGGTACCATACTCATTGATTTTGTTCCAAATCAATTTCTTTTAATTTTTAACTAAGTTTTTTTCTTTTTCCTTTTCTTTTTCTTTTTTTTTCTTTTCATTTTTTTTCCGTTTTTTTCTTTTCTTTTTTTCCTTTCTCTCTCCTATTCTTCTTATTCCGATTCGGTGATCGACCAGACGAGGGCCAGCGACCTCACCGGAGCGTCGCCGGCCCTCGTTGGCCGAGCCTCTCTAGGGCTGGGCAAGGCCTACCTAGCCACCAGCAAGGCTCGCCGGTGGCTAGGCTTGCTTTCGGCGAGCTTGCTAGATCGGTTGCCGGTGGACGGCAGCGGATGGTGGTGGGTGGTAGAAGGCGGCGGATGGCTACCGTGAGATAGTAGTAGATGAAGAAGAAGAAAAGAGAAGAAGAAGAAGAAGAAGAAGAGGAAAGGGAAGAAGAGAAATATGATTTGGATTCCTAAATTTGTTCTCGGGAACAAGAATAAACTTTTATTTTATTCTCGATTCTGTTCCAAATCTAATTCCAGGAACAAAAAAATAGAAATTTGTTCACATGAACAAAATTTTTACCAAACGCGATTCTGTTCCCAAATTGCTCCCAGGAACAAAAAATCAGAATTAAACACTGTTTGAATGGTTATCAAAAAGGCCCGAAGTGTACTTATTTCATTCTAAATTCGAGCTTTCCTAACTTATATTCACAAATATGTGTCAAAGCTTATTTTTAAGCAATTTTAAAGTTGTTCGAAAACAAGTCGATACTCTTATAGTTTTAATTTATATTTATACCTTCCTAAGTAAATTTTATTCGATAATTATGAATTTCTGTTATCACTAAAAAAGAAAATTTCGAAGAAGAGCCAAAGACATTAGCGCAGAATGCTCCAGCAACAAGTTTAGTTAATTTTGGGAGTAAAACTAAGCACATCCTCACGTCATCTAATGCCCCAGCCTCAAACCCAGCCCCGATCAACGGTTTCCTCATGATTTTTTGTGGCCCATAGCAGATCGTTACTGCATCATTTTACGAAGGACGTCAACTAAGCATTTTCCTTTTCCTATTTCTCACTTTCTCTGCTCTCCCATTATCTCTCCTTACTTCTATATTCATCAACTACCCATGCATCCCCAACTTCCTTATGTATATGTATACAAAAATGTATTGTGCACTTATTAATTTTAGTAACTAATCACTTAAAATATCGTTGGAGAAGAATACTATATATATTTTCAATTTAGTGGTCTTACACAAATTCTTTTACTTCTGCTTTATCTTGTCCATTTTTCTAATCATTTGAAATTCAGAAATGACTATCATTTTAACGTTAAATGTTTTATAAATTATATTATAATTTAATGATACATTAATCATTTTTATTTTCTAATAGGACCTTTGAAAATTGAGAAATAAGTATAATTTTAACATTGTAGGCTTGAAAACGTCTCCCATATTGTGAGTCAGTGATTGATGCGGTTGTGGGGGTGGGCAATCATTGTTTTGAGTGATTATTGGCGGAAGCTTGAATAAATCGGGGTGGATGAAATGGACATTGATGGGCAAATGAAAAAGCAGGATAGAATATGATCAGAGCCTAAGGCTTATAGGATGCATTACTAGTCGAGGATCAAGATTAGGGATTGACAAAGTTTACCATCAAGGCCTAGAGAAAAATTATTAGTCGAGGATACATGACTTCCAAATAGGAGAAGTTCACCACCAAGGCCTATAGAAAATCACTGGCCAAGGCTACATGCTTCTTGTCTTACCACCAAGGAAGACTCCACATTCCAAGAATACAGAAACTAGGATAGATATTTGCTCACACAAAGGCAAATCTTATGTATTTTCATTCATCAAAATTGTCTATCTCCCACTTGAGATTTCGCCTCTTTATGTAGAGGAACTAATATATAGTAAATATTCGATAAGACATGGGGACTACCAACTAATAAAGACATAGAAACTAGAAAACACAATAAATTTGTAGGAACAAGAAAATGCATTAAAACACCAAGAAACCAGGAATGCATTTAAAGACATAGAAACTTGAAATCTTGACTCTTCATCCTTGCAGTTCGTCTTCCAATATTCATCCATACCAGCCTTGACGAGGAAATTGACAATATAAAAGGAAATTGCTTGGAACGGCCTCCCGACAATCTATTGTTGATTAGAGTTGAAATCGACAATTATTCTGGTGAATCAATAACTCAGTACTTGATCGACAAGGGAAGAACCATCAATTCCTTAATTGATAGCTTGGTAGACGATCAACATCTATTCTTGTGTATCGATAGAATTGATATCCTGTAGTCGATCAATTAATCGACCACGATAAGCTTTGAACCATTGAAGCATGTTGTGGTCAAAGTTGGTATTTTCGTGCAGGAATAAGGATTGAGCCAGTCATTTGACGAACTTGCATTGAGCTTGCAAGTTGATCGATGATGCTGGATGCTTCCGCATCAATCTTCCCATGTTGTTGAAGATTTGTCCTCAAATCTTGTCAATGCTTCTTCTTTGAGATTGAAAGTAGCCAAGTTGCCACAGCCATCCTTATCGGGAACTTGATTCTAAAAATTTTCTAAGACAGCCTCTCCAACGAACTAGATAATATATCATCTCCATACTAATAAATATCCTCAATGCTTGCTGAAAAGTTGAAAATATATCAAACATATTTTGGCAATTGATCAATACTTCTCAATGCGTGTGTGGGACGAGTGATTTTGAGAATGAGGAATTTTTCTAGGTAATATGTATGGAGGGTGTGTGTGGGGATGGTTGTCAATGGGTAAAATGAAAATGCATGATAGAACATAATCACCACCAAGGCCTAAAGGACGTGCCATCAATCAAGGATGAAAATTAGGATCGATGAAGTTCACCGCCAAAGCTTAAAGGACAAGCCACTCGTCAAGGATATAAGACTTTGGGATAGGAGAAGCTTACCACGTAGGCTTAAAGAAAAATCACCAGCCAAGGATGAAGTGCTTCTTGGTTCACCACCAATGAGTAATCAATTCTCCAAAGATAAGTAAACCGAAATAGAAGTTATCCATTCTCTAAAGATAAAAAATCTCAGGTTGTTTCGTCCATTAAGAATTGTCTTTCTTACAATTGAAATTTCTTCTCTTTATATAGAGGAACTAATACATAGGAAATAGACTCAACATTAAAGACATGGCAACTACCACCTAATAAAGACATATAAACTAGAAAACACAATAAATTCCTAGGTATTAGAAAATGTATTAAACAACCTAGAGACTTGAACTTTGACTTTTGAAACCTATAACACAATTATGACTCATAAACTAGTACAAGAACATTTGACCAAATACAAATAATTATGCTTCGTTTCTAAATTCGTTCTCCTGGGCATCCCAATAGACATCTTGAAAGATAACCAAAAAGCAAAGGAAATCATGCAGAACAACCTTCGGTTGTTAGATAGTCAATTATTAGTCTCGGAATTGATAACCATATTGTAAATTGACATCTAGGTAATCAATCGGCAACCATGAAATTGATAACTTGTCCGTCGAGTGCTTCTTGGTTCACCACCAATGAGTAATCAATTCTCCAAAGATGAATAAACTGAAATAGAAGTTATCCATTCTCTAAAGATAAAAAATCTCAGGTATTTTCATCCATTAAAAATTGTCTTTCTTACAATTGAAATTTCTTCTCTTTATACAGAGGAACTAATACATAGGAAATAGTGGGAACTACCAGCTAATAAAGACATATAAACTAGAAAACACAATAAATTCTTAGGTATTAGAAAATGTATTAAACAACCTAGAGACTTGAACTTTGACTTTTGAAACCTATAACACAATTATGACCCGTAAAACTAGGATAAGAACATTTGACCAAATACAAATAATTATATCCAAATACAAATAATTATACTTCATTTCTAAATTCGTTCTCCAGCTTGGGCATCCCAATAGACATCTTGAAAGATAACCAAAAAACAAAAGAAATCGTGCAGAACAACCTTCAGTTTTTAGATAGTCAATTATTAGTCTTGGAATTGATAACAATATTGTAAATTGACATCTAGGTAATCAATTGGCAACCATGAAATCAATAACTTGTCCACCGAATTGACAATTCCTTTGTAAAGTTGACATCTTCAAGTGAGGACCCATTGAATCAAGCCATGTCCAAAATTTGGTCTTTTCAAGTTGTAATGAGGGTTGATCCTGATCAATCGACAAGTTTGGAATTGAGCTTGAGACTTGATCGATGGAGCCCAATGCTCCTGCACGAGTGAAGAAGATGTCAGCACAAAACTATAGCCTTGATTTAAAGTATTTTCTTAAACTTCTAGCTAAATATTATGTTTATGCAAATGGAATTGAATATGTACAATAATAAATAAGAATGATTGAATAACAATATTTCTTAAATTTAGCGATTTCTTATTTTGTAATTGAGTTTGGGTTTGGTAATCAGAAAAAAAGGTTTGCATGTGAAAATAGGGATATAATATGGCCATATAAGATGTAGAAAGGTACAAGGGAGAGAAGAAATCATGGCGATCAAATGTAAGTTTAGTCGCCAGAAGTCCAATTCTAGCGACGAAACCACACTTGGTCGATAGAAGTAGCCGCAAATTTTTGGTCGCTAATGACCAAATGTCTTCTAATGTCGAACTAAAACAGAATAGGTTACAGTTGATAATTAGGAAAAATAAGAAAAAAGAAACCACCGGGGCATCTCTTCACTTGCACGGTAAATTGGGAAGAAATTGTGAGATTTATGGAATTTTCTGTTCTTTAAATATAGCGTTGCTCTTTCGGACAGTAAAGAGATCCTGTGATTTCCGTGAAGCTTCTTCTATCACCGCTTGAATAAATGGAGAAGGATAAATTCTGAATTTCCAGAAGAGAGCAGGGAGAGTTCTCAGTTCGACATATACAGATAATACACGATAAAAGGGGAAGATAAAGCATCATTGGAAAAGATTCACGCTCAAATCCAGACTCAAGCCAAACGGAATTCATGCTTTCTTTGGAGAGAGAGGGAAAAAAGAGAAAAAAGTTCTCTCTTTTCCTCAGTCGCTTCTCACATACTTAAGCGCCGCTACTGATTGTTCCCTGCAGCTGCCCCGTCTTGCTCGTTACTGCCGGTTCGTTGACTGCTATGCGGTCAAGGTAAGTCTATGTCGGAACTTCCTACTGCATATGCTCCTGCCAACAATAAGCCACACTTGCTCCCGTCTACCGCACCACTGCGACAACAGGCTTCCCGCGTAACTTAGGTTTTCCTGATAAAGTCATCGCTGCAGCACATCCAAGCAAGTCTCGTTGCTGTGGGCAGTTTTCATTATCTGCCTTTCACTGCCGCTGCGCCTATTAATCGCACGCTGCATTACCATCAAGCAAAACCAGAGGCTGGCGAATTCCAGTCCAATCCTGTCGAGTCTGCAAGGTTGCCGGTGAAACCCCCACTGCCCCAGGGAGTTCTTAGGCTCCCTAGCAATGCTAGCGATCCTTGAAACTTTCCCAGCAAACCCAATCGCCTCTGCTGACGACCCGCAACCTGAGCAACGTGCAGCAAACTTCCACCATCCCACTAACTTTGCCGTGGTTTCCCCGCTTAACTCCCAACAAGCACAAGCCCTACCGGTGTGTCTCAGTGTTCCTGCTGCCAGTGACCTCCTGCCGCGAGCCACCTGTGAACCTGCAGCAATGGGCGAGTTACAGGCGAGTCTTTAACAACACCGATAGATCTTTTGCCTCCGCGCTTGAATTTTCCCCTTTGCAGGTTTCTCGGCCACATCCCTGCACGTACTGCCGCTGCGACTGGTCCGTCCATGAAACTCGCTGTGACTATTTAGACCCTCGCCGTTGCCACTCTCTTCCGGCGGTGGTTCATCATACCTCTCTTTGCTTACTTCGCTTGACATCACTAGGTAAACCCAAAACTGAGGTAAGGACAAGGTTGGTAATTTATGTTGGTATCTATTTAGTACATGGTTTTCTTGCATGTTAGTTAGATAATTAAACCTTTGGCTTGTAATTATTCCATTGTATCAGTTAAGACGTGGTAAGGCTTGGACTTTTTAGACTATAGATCGGACCCCTAATATAGCCTTATGTGTGATTGCTATGATTGATTGATTAATTGAAATTTGATTGCCTTAAAATAACATATTATCAAATGAAATTGGTGAGTTACACATAATAAAATGGAGATTGTTTGATGGTTGGTCAAATTCTAAAGTTTGAAATTATCAGGAAATCAGCAGATTCCTTAATCAAATCAAGAAAACTGTTATGAAAAGTGAGCGGGTGAACAATAAAATATATATAACCAAAAATAAAATAAAATTGGATACAGATTTACGTGATTCGGTTATAATGATTTACATCAACGGGGAAAACAGTGATGAATTTCACTATAAATCAAGTGATATACATAGATTATGACTGTACTTGAGTCACTCAAATACTCACGATATTTATCAAGCTCCAATTATATCTAATAACTTATGCAGTATTTAGCCTCATAATTTCTTATGAAGTAATCTCTCAATTTCATAAAGGAATTATGCACAAATCTTATCACAAAATTTAATAGACTTAAACACTAAAATTTCTTGGATGTCATTCACCAACAAACTTTGCCCGACGAACCCGCTGTCAGCCACTCGCTTGAATAACGACCTTCAATGCTCACATCAACAACGGCGCTTCAAGCGCTCACAAAAGTGGTGCTGCTTCAAGACTTTTGTAAAACATCCCCTGACTATAATATTATATATATATTAAAAATTAAAAACCCTTTGTCAAATTCCGACAAAAGTTGACTTCTATTATTTCCTTTTCTATTCTCCACGGCTGAGTTCGGTAACACAGAGGATAATCTTCATGGGTTTCAAAACAGAATTATTTTCCGTGGTCAAAGTCCATAATGACGTTGGACTCCTAAGTGAAAATAGGAAAGTGACTTTAATTCGTAGGGGGAAATCCGTGCGTTTTCTTTGCTTGATTTCGGATGCTGGCAAAATAATAATAATTCATCTCGATTTATTTAGTTTGCAGGCTTAAACTCGAGACATATTTTAATAGAAACAACATATTTCAATAAATAATAATCCCAAATCAACCTTTGTTCTTTAATGAAGGCAGCAAAAGATTCGATGGCCGGCCATTAATTTAAAGACAAACTGAAAAAAAAACATTAAGGGTTTGCGATGGAGAAGTATGAACCAATAGAAATACACCAAATTAGTAAAAGCCAAAATCAATGTCAAAGCTATCATCTCTCTTTGGCCCCTCTTTTCGACGGAACAAAAGATATCATCTCGAGGGTTTATACAGCACCCGTAAACTACGTAGAAGTTTGATGGATACAACACGTTCTCTTATACACATAATACGTCCTTCTTAATTTAGTGTTAATAAGCATAGGTATACCTTTCTGATCTCAACAGTTTCGAGCTGGGGTAGTTCCTGCTGGGGCGGACCCAGGTGAGAACGCCGGCACGACACGACAAAGA
Source organism: Eucalyptus microcorys (assembly GCA_014182515.1). Lineage (NCBI taxonomy): Eukaryota > Viridiplantae > Streptophyta > Magnoliopsida > Myrtales > Myrtaceae > Eucalyptus > Eucalyptus microcorys. The sequence goes on along the minus strand of CM024570.1, from coordinate 5,360,190 downwards.
CAAATTGGATAGTTAAAGAAATTACATTACGAGACTTATTTATATGGGCGAAGGAAAGATCTTCGAGCGAAAGTCAATTCGCTTTGAGTTTGAGTTTCGAGGCTTCTATATGAGTGCCGGCAGTAATTGATTTTGCTTCTGAAAGCAACCTTCAAAGTACATCGAACTTGTGTTTTGTGACAAATGCGCGTGGACTAACATTGTCACAGAATATTTGCGCCGAAAGTTTCAATCTTGTATTCATTACGAACCCAGTAAACAACAAGGAAACATCTCGGTAGGGATAAGTGTAGATTTAGCCCTCTAACTTTGATAATTTGTGCCATTTGGTCCTCTAATTATTTTTGTGCATTGTGCTCCTGATTTTCATAGAATATAATGAAAATTTGGATGATAGCCTTAGGATAGAAAAGAAAAGAAAGAAGATGATATTATAGTAAAAGTGAATTCTTAACATCAAGGCTTTATTTGCTTTGCGAAAAATGAATGATTTGAAAAATGTTTTCCAAAAAATGATTACTTTTATCGCTTACAAAATTCAACAAACGAAAAATATTATTATCATCCATGAAAATATTTAGACATAAATTGTTATTGATATTGAATATATTTTCTAATTGACTAATTATTTCAATTGGTACAAAATTTTTCAAAATCATTCATTTTCCACAAAATAAATGTAGCCCAAATGCATTCACTTTAATGAAATGATTCTCTTCTACTTTGAATCGAATATTTATATTCTTTCCAAGATTAGAGAAAAAAAAATCTCTTAAAATCTCAACAAATATAATCATATAGTGATACTCTAAATGCGTAGAGGAACATCAGAAAGATGTGCACTTTGGAGCTCCTTAGCAATAGAAAAATCAACTCCTTCAAGTCCATGAGAAGAGAGGAGGTCGGCTTGTTTGTGAATTTTCTCAAATACGTGTCTCACAACTGCATGGCCATCGAATTGAGCGCGAAGATCTCATCGTTAAGTGCTGACATGAGTTGTCAGATGGTCTTTGGGAAGAAGTACATGGACAAGGAGTTCGACGAGAGAGGGTTCAAGGCCATGATTCATGAAAAATGGCGACTATGTTCCTTGTTTAGCATCATTCGATCTACAGGGGCTGACGAAGCACATGAAAGCCGTGAGCAGCGTGTTCGATGCCTTCTTTGAGAAGATTATTGACGAGCATATGGAGTCCAAGAAAGAGGAAGGAGAGAGCAAAGATTTTGTTGATGTCATGTTGGGTATAATGGGATTGAACGAGGGAGAATACCAAATCGATAGGCCTCATATCAAAGCCATAATTCTGGGAATCAATCAATTTTTTGTAGCTAGATTACAAATAATCTCCGTAACCTTAATTACTGTACAATTGTTCATCCGTCGGAGTGGAATATTTATTAGACCAAGGTTCTGAGATGAGTATAGTTAGGGATCAGAGTTAAAAATAAGCGCGATGATTAAACTGATAGTCTTGTTAGTTTCCTCATATGTTGTGGTGAACAGGCGGTGTCCAAGAAACCAGTCAATGAAGCGCGTCATATACGAGGAGTAGAAGTTAGGGTTCCCAATAGAGAAATTATCGTCTCTTTCTGAAAGTACATGTGCCCGTCTCTTTCAAGCAACCGAGGTTGAGCGATTATCAGTGTTCTGTCAACTATGAAACAGTGAGTACTAGAGACACCAAATATCTTTTCATTATTAAGTGATGCATGGTCCATATTTCAATAGGGTTTCAATAAGCTGATTCATGCATCGAAAGATTAGCTAGTAAGAATAATAACTCTCGTCATTCAGCAACAAATATTACTTGAAGAAACATAGTTCTTAATCTTTTTGCTAGTATTGTTCTTACTAGAATTTATACTTACGGAATCTCAGAAGTAGTTTCATGATGGAATCGATTAACAAACTGATTTCATTAAAAAGATGCCCTAAATACACTTGTTGAGTAACCCATTACGAAAGCTTCTAGTTTTTCAATAAACAGAATGTTCTTACTACGCACATAACTTACTTTATCGTAAATATATTTGATAAGTACATGTTGGCGGGTTCGATGGACACTTCAGCAACCGCAACAGAGTGGGCAATGGCCGAACTTATAAGACATCCTAGTGCAATGAAAAAGCTCCAAGGAGAACTGCGGAAAGCCGTGGGACTGAATAGAGCAGTGGAGGAATCAGATGTAGAGGGTTTGGACTACTTAGACATGGTCATAAAGGAGACTATGAGGCTTCACCCGGTGGCTCCGCTTTTGCTTCCCCACAAGGCGACCGAGGACTGCACAGTGAACGGCTTCCACATACTCTCCAAGTCGAGGGTCATCGTGAATGTGTGGTCCATCGGAAGGGACCCAAAAATGTGGACCACTTACGATCTGGAGGAGTTCGTGCCTGAAGAATTTCTTAGGGTTGAACTAGGATGTTGAGGGGCGGGACTTTCAGCTCCTGCCATTCGGAACAGGCCGCCGAGGGTGCCCTGGGATGCAGCTTGGTTTGACCATGGTGGGGTTCGTGCTTGCTCAGCTTGTACACTGCTTTGACTGGGACCTTCCTGAGGGCATGTCACCAAGCGAGCTTGAAATGACAGAGGAGTTTGGCCTCATTACTCCTAAAGCCAAACATCTGGTTGTCATGCCCAGGTACTGTTTGAGTGAGTGAAAGAGAGTTCACTTTTCAATGGACGATTGAGTTCCCAAAAATAAGTCTGATATAATCAGGAAGTTCCGTGGTGTTAGTTTTTATACCAAATAGATTGCCTACTAGTTGTGATGTACTGTATGCTTGATTTTCAAAGTTTTAATATCTTCTCCATAGTTAAGACCATTGTATTGTGTTTAATGTCTGAGATTCGGCCTAATTTGAGAAAGAACTAACTTGAATTGAAGGTCGAATTGAAGCAAGAATGTCAAGATACGTATATCTAGATGTTCGGGGCTCTGAGGATCATTCCTAGATGCCTATGTATGAGTGTTCAGGCGTAAAGTGGAACAGGTTTCGGCGCCGTGGCCACCAGGTTGCGATTCGGCCACTGCATGAAAAAGCCTCGACTTTTTCAGAGTGCTGTGCACCTTGCTGGCCCGTGAACCTTCTTGATACCTAAAGTTTGGCTCATTGAATTATTGTTCACTTCATAAGAAATTAGCTATCAAACTTGATCCCTAAAGGAAAATATTGTTCGGTGCTCTAGCCACCAAATTGGGTTTCGGCCGCTGCATGAGAAAGCCACCATGAACCTTCTTGACACCTAAAGGTTGGCTCATAAACTTATTATTCACTTCATAAGAAACCAGGTATCAAACTCAATCCCTATTGGGAAATATTTGATATTGCATAGTTTTACGTCTTGCATCTTTTAGTGCACTTCTTTGCATTTGGGATTAACAAATTTGCATCAAGCATGTTTGTAGAGCCCATTCATGAACTTCACTTAAATAAGTGCGAACAATGGTCCAACATGCATGTTATGCCCCAATCCTCCGAGCATGTGCCCATCCCTCACTTTGGTCGATTAAATGGCGACGTCTCAGGACGCATTGCTGACCTTTTCTTTTTAATACACATGCGGAAGCATGTAAATAATCTCTAGACAATAAAACAATGGGATAGGAAAGTAGGACTATAAAATTTCAAACCACGCCAACCACGCTTATATACATATATACATAGCACTCCATGTCATATATTATACAAGTGGGTCTACGTATATAGAAACATATACACCACAGCAGGTTCTCAAACAAGGGGTGAGGTCTAACAACCACAACTACTCATCATCACTAAATTCTTCTTGCTCCACTTCCTCATCCTCATTTGAGCCCTCAACCGAGTACACCAAGAACTCTGACTCTTTGAGCTTTGGATCCTTCGCATCGTCTACAACTCCACCCTCAGGGTCTGCTGTACCCTTACCAAATGCAACCTCCAAAACGTACCAAGGCATGTCAGATTCTGGCATAGGGCCCTCCCTTCGCCCATCGTGATAGTGATGATACCAAGACCAATACTTGTGGGGTACCTTTTCGGGTTCACCCACATCAACTCAGAGAGTGGATTTTATCAGCACATACTCAAATCTTTCAGGGTGGGGGTGTATTGGAATATGAGAGCCTATCTCGGTGATTTCTTCGGGTATACCAAAATGCATGGGAGGAGGGGGAGGTGCTGCCATCTAGGGACCTAAAATGTTATCCCACAATGGGGTGAGACTATATCTCAGCAAATTCTACCCTCCTAAGACCCAATTATGAAGCCAATACACCCTAAGGGCTGCCTAAGCACAACACGAGTCAGAGGACTTACCTTGGCCTCAGTTCCATCCTGCAAATTAGTATATCTCAAATATACAGAAACCACATCAATCCATCCAATCAAATCGAATTATCGATCAATCGACTCAGTCGATTACATGTTATCACAACCTTCCTCTGGTCAGTACATCCAATACTATCTATAAAGTCTGACCTTAGTTTAGGATTGCTCACCCAAAGCTGAAAATAGATAGTATAGCTCGTCCAAAGCTAATAATATAGTATACTGTATATATGCTCGCCCAAAGCTAATAGATTAGGGCCCCCGGGCCATCATAGTATACTATATATGCTCGTCCAAAGCTGATAGTAAGGTATATTGCTCACCCAAAGCTAACACATCGCCCGTAGGCTGATATAGTATATCGGTATACTGCTCGCACATATCGCCCGTAGGTCGATATAGTATACCACTCCACCCATATAGTTAATTCATCATTTTTATCATACCCGATAAAAATAGTCATGTGTGGGTATACGGTCGGCCTTAGCCAAAATACCATAATTTCACCTCCATAAATCCCACCATTTTATATAGTCCACCAAAATATATATACTTTTTTTTTGGCGTTGTAAACCGACGCTCGGTTAATTTCCAATCAATTACTGAAATAATTAATTTAGGAATAAAATCCTAAAATCACAATTAAATCAATTCTGCACAAATTAGAGCTCAAATAAATAAACCGACTGCACCACATTAATCAGCATAAAATTCAGCTCGTCGACTATCCCAACCTAATTTTTGGAAAATAAATAAATAAATAAATAAATAATTACGAAAAATATTAAATAAATGCCAATAAATCCAATTTAGGCCTGTAATGCCTAATTGGATGCCAAAATGGACCCAGAAAAATTTCAAGGTTCGTTCAATAAATAATAGCACGAGTCTACTCACTAATGTCACTAACTAACCACCTAACATGCATCGACAGATAATTAAATTAACTAATCTGATTTAATCTATCCACCTAAACCATGCTTAATTAATCGAATTAACCCATAAGCATAATTAACCGATTAAGCGAGGATTAGTGAGTTCAACTCACATGATTTGCGATCCGTTTGGTTCAAAACGTCGGGAACGCAATGGGGACCAACTTTCTCAAAAGCAGGCCAAATTTTTTAGGCTCGGAACCACCTCAAAACGGGCCAACAAGCTTGCTGGAAATCCATAAATTTGCTCTTTGTTTTGAGCTGCAAAAGAGAGAAACAAAGTTGGTTGGGGGCGGCAAAGCTCGGGGAAGGCTAAAAAGGACCAAACTGAGCCTTGATGGGAGCTCACGGAGGTTAGAGGTGGGCCAAACGACTCTGGCACGGGCTAAGGGGGCTGCTAGAACGGCAGAACAAGCTGGATGGGGTGAGCTGGGTGCGGCGAGGCGAACGTGCATGGGGCAGCACGCTCGGGTGGCGAGACAGCGTTCCAGCGACGGTGGTTGTGTGCGACAGCGAGAGGGCGGTTCGGCGGCCTTGCTGCTCCTTCTCTGGCTTGCTGGTGTGCGAAAATGAAGAAGATGGAGGGGGAAGGCTGGCTGGCTGCAAGAGGGGATGAGGAGAGAGGAGACAAGGGGTCCACAAGCCTTATTTTCCACCATTTAGTCCTCTTGACTCAACTACAACCAAGGCTGTCTTCCTTGGCTCTCCTTAAGCCACCAATGCACATCCTTGGACACTTGAAATGGTCCAAAATGGGCTAGGCAATGGGGCATACGAATTTGACACAAATCTCTCTCAATTAGACTTGATTTCCTCTTCAATTTAATTCCATTTGGCCTCAATAAATTCAATCAACCCAACATCGGTCATCTCGGCATTTTTCCTCACCCATGTAATTCACTTACTTCCCAATTTCGCGGTCTAAAATGATCCCTGTCTTTTTTTGAACAAAAACGACCCTAGGACGACTTTTTCCTAAAAGGACTCAAGTTGCAGAAAAATCTTTTGAGACTGAGTTGACTCTCCTAGAATTTATGGTGACATGACAGAATCTTCAATTTCGGAAATCAGACTCAAATTCGCGGTTAATTTCCATTTGACACGATTTTAGCGTGATCTGGTTACTAGATAAATTTCAGAAATTTATCAATGCAATGGATCCATGGTCGATTTTCTTCGAGCTACAATGAACCCATTCGACATATTGACGACTCTTGGTTGTCATGAAAATCTCGAGGATTCAAATACGGACACAAGGTACCAAAACAATTAAGAAAAATTAGTTTAGTGTCGGCCGATGAGAATTTTCTAATTTAGTGGTGTCACCCACGATTAGCCACACATCTCAGTCAAATCGATTTTATAATGTGCCATAATGACCTCTAAATATGAGCATAGTCGAGAAGCCAATTCTTGGTCGAATTCTAAAGTCTATTGCATTAGAATTCCTTAATGGCTTCCCCAGATAGTCTAGTTATCTCGAGAGTGATTAGCTCTGAGAACAGCCCTATAAGTGCATCAATGAAATGCCCGATTAATTCAATAGAAAACAGGATCGAAAATCTGGGATGTCACAATGCGAGCAAAGCTAGAATCACATTTTCAAGATTGTGGAATTGGACACAACTCCAATAGTGTGGGATTTGGTCTTAACTCCAAGGATGTCAGAGTAGGTTACATCTCCATGACTGTGGGAATCGATTGGAACACGACAAAGATTTGGATAGTACAGGACAAGATTTTTAGCCAACGTTGGAACTTTTAGATAGATATCATCCGTCTCAATTCAAATTGGTTTCGATAGAAGATCAAGCTTGGAGATCATGATTTAAATTGATGAAGAAACCCAGCATTTTTAAACGACCCACGTGACACCTTTTTTTAAGGAGGGAGGCCCGAAGGAATCCGAGGACATCCTAGGATTAGTGACGTCGTCTCTCCGTGTGATCCGCTCCTCATCATATAATTACGCTCCATTCTATTAATTCTATAATTCCTCTCTTGCATGGCATATGGTTAGTCATCTACGATGGAATCCCTGACACCAAGAGAGAGTATAGACGATAGCATAAGTGAGAACTTAAAAAGAATAGATTACACGCCAGTCATAGGACTTCACCTAAGTAATAAGAGTAAAGCAAAACATCCTTTTTATTTTCAAGTCAAAGGCTCTGAGAAAAATAAAAAAGAAGTCAAAGGTTCAAATAAGTTAGGAACCAATCAAGTCTTTGGCTTTTTTATTTGTCATAAAATACTTGTATTATTAAGCATGGAACAACCCTTCAAGTGTGAGTAATTTCCTAGACTAATTGGAAAGACATAATATAATAAAATCCTAAGGAATAGAACTTCGACTCTTGGAACCTTCATCATAATTGAGACTCATGAAAACCTAGGAACTAAGAAATGAAATAATGACATCTATGAGTCTCCAAAAATAAAAGAAATATAATTGTTAATAGGTCTCCATGTTTTAACAATTCCCAAAGTTGTCGAATTAATGGCCTTCAGGGGATGCTTCGGCATCAGGTGCTTTTGCTATGTTTAAACTCCTCCCTAAGTTTAGTTTATCTTTATCTTCGTGGTAGGAGAAAGATCCACAATATTGAACGTTGCTGAAACAACATGCTCACCACAAAGTTCAATTTTGTAGGCGTTGTCACCAATCATTTGCAAAACTTTGAAAGGTCTATTGGCCCTAGGTTTCAGCTTCCCATGATGAGCTTGAGGAAAATTTTCCTTCCTAAGATGAGGCCAAACCAAATCTCATTCTTCAATAGCTTCCGATTTTCAATGCTTGTTTGCTCTGACTTGACACTTTGCATTGTAGCTCATAATCTTTTCCTAAATCTACTCATGAAACTTCTTTAGATAGTTGGAGTGTCCCTTAAAAGTGGGGTGAGCATCGATCCACTAAAATGTTAGAGATGGGAAGTGGAGCTATGTCTAATGGACTAATAGGATTTTTCCCATACATAACCTCAAAAGTGGGGTGAGCATCGATCCAAGGTTAACCTTGGATGAACCCTAGACTGACCCAACCGTATTGATCTTTGTCCAGTTCCCAAAGAGACGGGGTCGATCCTTAATCTTGGAATCTTGGCCAGCACCGTGCAAGTTGGTTCTTGGTCTTAAGAATTTAGGGTCCAGACCAACCTTGACTATATATACAATATATATAATATATCTAAGATATATTATATATATTATATATTATATATATTATTTATAATTTTTTTCATATATTCTAAAGAGAAAACCCTAAGTCAAACGGCATCAAAAGCATTAAACAACTTCTCACGGCATCCTCCTCAAGTACTCATTCTCTTATGTCTTTTTTGTCCTCTTAGTCTTCAATTTGCCAAAATTAAAAGAAGCAACTTTCCCAATCGCCACTCAACTTCCCCGCTCACCGCTCAATTTCCCATCTTGTCTCATATCTTTATGAGTGGTCTTAATCATTTTTTTGGTTTCTTGCTTTTAGTAGGTGTGAAATTTCTATGGTTGCCTTTACCAAAAAAATCTATTTAAAAACTTTACCCAAAAAAAAAATTAAAATTCTATGGTTGCCTTCTCCTAAATTTATTGAATATGTACTAGTATTTATAGTATGGTTGTATAACGCCGCATTGTCGATGGATATGCAATTTGAAATGGTAGGTTTGCCTTATTAGGAAGATAAAAAATAAAACAAAAGAATTATCAGTTGGTCCTTGGTTGACCCTGAAACTGGATGAGCCCATTGGGTCAATCTGGTTCTCGGTCCTTAGCTCAATAGGGTTGGTCCTCGGTTTCAAAAATTGAGGATCAACATTATGTGTCACGCCCCGATCCTCGGGCACGCACCCATCCCTCACCTTGGTTGATTTAAAAGCGATGTCCTAGGACGCATCGCCGACCCTTTCATTTTAATATGCATGTTGAAGCATATAAAACAATCCTTAGACAATAAAACAATGGGATAGCAAAGTAGGACTAAAAACTCGAACCTGAAAAACCAATGCACTTATACACATATATAACAACTCGGTCATATATATACATATACAAGCCACCCTCGAAAGTCGGTTTCTACTCAAACGGGCTCGACAGCAACAAGTCATTAAACATGAGTGGGGTCTCAATCCTCATCAAGATCATACTCCGGATCATCTTCGGGGTCTTCCTTTGACTCCTCTTTAGGTTCTTCCTCAGCGTCCTCTTCAGGCTCCTCCTCTGGGTTCTCCTCTAGGTACTCCTCCTCCTCAACAACCTCAACTTCCTCCATACTCCAGCTGGAGTCTATTGCTGACGGCGCTGGAGAGTCGGAATCATCACCCAACTTGGGGTCTTTTGCATCGATCACCACTCCATCTTTGGGATCTACAGTCCCTTCACCAAATGTTGCCTCTAGGACTAACAGAGGCATTTCACCCTCCGATACGGGACCCTTTCTTCGTCCATTGTGGTAGTGATGATACGACGACCTATACTCATGGGGCACCAGGCCGTCTCTACCTACATCAACCCAGACGGTGGATTTCACCAAAACATACTCCAGACCTTTTGAGTGGGGGTGTATAGGGAAGTGATATGCTATCTCGGTGACCTCTTCGGGAATACCAAAATGCATAGGAGGACGATGAGGTGGAGGTTCTGCCATCTAGGGACCTGAAATGTTGTCCCACAACTGGGATGAGACTATGTCTCAGCAAGTTCTACCCCCTAAGACTCGATTAGGAAGCCAATATGCCATAAAGGCTGCCTAATTACAACACGAGTTAGATGACTTACCTTGGCCTCAGTTCCATCCAGCAATTCAGTATATATATCAAATATACACAATCACGTCACATCATCCAATTAGATCGAATTATCGATCAATCGACTCAGTCGATTATATGTCATCGGACTATCACCTAATCAAATCAATACTATCTATCAAGTCCGACCATATTCTAGGACTACTCACCCAAAGCTGAAAATAGATAGTATAACTCGCCCAAAGCTGATAATATAGTATACTGTATATATGCTCGCCCAAAGTTGATTGATTAAGGCCCCCAGGCTATCATAGTATACTGTATATGCTTGCCCAAAGCTAATAATACGTGTTCACCCAAAGCTGGTCATATGGTATATTATTTATATGTTCGCCCAACGCTAATAATTTAAGGCCCCCAAGCTAATATAGTATACCAATTAAGTCATATAGTCAACTTCTCATTTTTACCATACCCGATAAAAATAGCTGTGTGTGGGTACACGGTCGGCCTTAGCCAAAATATAATAATTTCACCTTTACGAATATCCCACCAGTTTCAACAGTCCATTACATATTTTTGGCGTTGTAAACCGAAGTTCGGTAATTTTTCAATCAATTACCAAAATTAATTAATTTAGGAATAAAATCCTAAAATCAGAATTAAATCAATTCGGCACGATTTATCACTGAAATAAATAAATAGACTGCACCATGATAATCAGCATAAAATTTTAATCGTCGGCTATCCTAGCCTAATTTTCAAAAAATAAATAAATAATTAAATAATTACGAAAAATATTAAATAAATGCAATAAATCCAATTTAGGCCCGTAATGCCTAATTGGATGCCAAAACAGACCCGAAAATTTTTGAGATCCGTTCAATAAATACTAGGACATATTTCCTTGCAAACTACACTAACCATTTCTTTAACATGTATCAGTAAGTCTCTAATTTAATTACTCTAATCTAATCTATCTGTCTAATTGCACTTAATTAAATATAATCAACCTTTAAACATCATTAGCATACTAAGCAATGATTAGTGAGCAAAACTCACTTGTTTAACGAATGGGTAGGACCAAACCAACAGGAACGTTGCGGGGGTCGCTTTTCTCGAAAGTGGGCCTAGGTTTTGAGACCCGGAAACACCTCAAAATGGGCTACAAAGGTGGTTGGAAACCTACTGAAAATACCCTCTGTTCTAGCTGTAAAAACAGAGAAAACAAGGTTGGTTAGGGTGGTAAGGTTCGGGAAAGGTAGCGGGGTTGGTCTCGGGACAGCCCGAGGGACGCATGGCAGAGGCTGGGACGCGCACGGCTAGGCGGTGGCTCACGTGGCACGCAGACGGGGGCGGAGGCAGCGAGCGGTGGCTGGCTATGGTGCTCCGGCGTGCAACGGGTTGTAGCTTCTTCTGCTGGTCTTCTGGCCTTCAAGCGGAGGCAATGGAGGTGTAGAAGTAGCTTGGTTGACCGGCTAGGGATGGAGGGAGAGGATGGGGGACAAGTTTGGATAAGAGGGGGACTATAAGCCTTGATTTTCCATTCCATTGTCCCCTTTGACCCACCATGGCCAAGCATTGATCCTTGGTTGTCCTTAGGCCACCCATGCACTCCTAATGACTCTTAAATTGGTCCATTTTGGTTAGGCCATGGGGGAGTTACGAATTTTGAAGCTTTTGCCTCAATTTGGACATTTAATCTCATTCAATTCAATCCTATTTGGCCTCAATAAATTCAATTAGTACTTCAATTATTAAATTGATAATTTATTTCACCAATGGATCCATCTTGCATCCCAAATTTGCGATAAAAAACGACCCTCGGCTTTTTTTGAACAAAAACGATCTTATGCCGACTTTTTCCCAAAAAGTCTCGGGTTGCAAAATTTTTTTCTAAGACCGAGTCGATGTTCCTAGAATTTATTATGATATGACGGAATCTTCAATTTCTGAAATCGGACTCACATTTGCGGTTAATTTCCACTCTGCGCATTTTTAGCGTGATCTTGGCTACCGGGTAGTTTTTAGAGATTTTTAGTGCAAATGACCTATGGTTGATTTGCTTCGAGCCACTATGAACCCACTCAACACATTGACGACTCTCGGTTATTATGACAATGTCGAGGATTCAAATACGGACACAGGGTATCGAAATGACAGAAGAATCAATTTAGGGCCGGTCGACGAGAATTTTTCAATTTAGTGGTGTCACCCACGATTAGCCACACATCTCAGTCAAACAGACCTATCTCTGATCTCAAATCGATTTTTAACTGTGCTGTAATTGCCTATAAAGATAAGCACGGTCAAGAAGTCAATTCCTAGTCGAATTCTGAAGTCTATTGCATTAAAATTCCTTAATAGCTTCCTTGAATAGTCTAGTTATCTCGAGAGTGATCAGCTCTGAGAATAGCCCTATAGGCGCGTCGATGAAATGCCCAATTTATTTAATAGAAATCATGACTGAAAATCTGGGATGTCACATTATGTGGCTTTATCCTAGCGTTAGGGGGTGGATCGGCCCAACTCGGACCATGCTCATCCCTACTCAAAAGGACTTTTTTCCGATTGTTAGGCTTGAAGACCGATTGTAAACATATTTAGCTTGAGCAAAAGAGAGGTCCCATTGATGCAAATTACTTCCAATTAAGCTCCTCAAAACATTTCCCAAACTCCGATTAACAACTTCAATTTTCCCATTGATTTGGGGAACAAAAAGAAGAGCTAAATTGAAGCATTGTGCCTAACTTATTCCAAAGTGTGCACCAAAAATGACTTATGAATTTTAAATCCCAAACAAATGTCATTGTCTTTGGAATACCATGAATTTCACAATCTCTTGAAAGTAAAGATTCGCCACATAAACAGCATCCAAAGTCTTGTTACATGGTACAAGTGCACCATTCTAGAGAATCGATCAATGACCATAATAATTGAGTCTTTACTCCTTTGTATCCGAGCTAAACCAACCACATAAGCTAGGCTCACATCTTCCCATGGAGCCGTTGGTACTGGTAATGGAGTGTATAAGCCAATGTTTCAAGCATGGCTTTTGGCAACGTGAAAAGTTCTACATCACTTTACGTGTCTTATAACATCTTTCTCCATTTTAGGCCAATAAAAATTTTCTTTGACAAGAGAGTGTCTTGTTCCTTCCAAAAGGGGCTGGCTGATTCTCCGCCATGAGCTTCATTGATAATGGCTTCTCTTAGAGAATTTCTTAGTATGCACAAACAATTATTCTTGAACATAATTCATCCTACAGCAAGAATTGCAAAATTTGGATCCTTTGAACGATCTTTGCAAATCTTTCCAAAGTCTATATCTTCTTCATGAAGTTCATTGATCATGTCAAAGCCTAAGGTCTTCACTTGCATTGTGGATAGCAAGGACTGAGGTGGCTTAATGTATCAGCCACTTGATTACGAGCCCCGCCTTTTATGTATGATAAGAAAAGTGAAACCTTGAAGAAACTCTATTCACTTGGCATGGTGATTGTTTTGCCTATGTTGAGTATTTACATACTTCAAGGCTTAATGATCAATAGAGAACAAACTGATTGAAAAACAAATAATGTTGACATTGATCCAAAGCTCTAACAATAGCATAAAAATCCTTATCATAGGTAGAGTAATTCTTATGGAAATTATTCAATAGGCTTTCCTTCTTGGCTAAGAACCACACCAATTCCCACATTAGAAGTATCACAATCAACTTCGAGAACATTACTAAAATTTGGAAGCACAAAAATTGGAGCATCGGTTACCTTCTTTTTAAGGAGCTAGAAACTTTGTTGTGCCTCTTTGGTCCACTTGAAATTCCACTCTCTTAAGCAACTGATGATAGGTGAAATAATGATGCTGAAATGCTTGATAAAGTGACAAACAAATGAGGCCAAACCATGGAAACTCTGAATATCATGTATAGATGTTGGAATGGGCTAGCTTATGATCGCTTTCGCCATGCTAGGATCCATCTTGATGCCTTTTTTCTAGAGACAACATAGCTTAGGAAAACAAGACTATCGGTAAAAAAGTGACACTTTTTAAGTTGGCATATAACAAGAATGTCATGAAAATAAACTACAACAAAGCTGCCGATAAATGGCTTGAAGATATGATTCATAAGGTGCATAAATGTACTAGGAGCATTAGGGTGGCTGAAAGGCTTGACCATCCATTTGTAGGGACCATCTTGTGTTTTGAAAGCAATTTTCAACTCGTCTCTAGCTCTCATTTGAATTTCATGATATCCACTTTGAAGATCAATCTTGGAAAAAATAGTAGTGCCGTTGAGCTGATTAAGAAGATCATTGAGTCGAGGGATGGAAAAACGAAACTTGATAGTGATCTTATTCACTATTCTACTATCAATGCACATTTGCCACAATCCATCCTTCTTTGGTACAAGAAGGATATGGATAGTTAGAGGTGTGCAAAGAACCGGGAACCACCTGATCGATCAGAACCAAACTAGACTTACCCAGAATTGGTTGTTCCTAAAAAACCAGTCTGGTTCCCGATTTGAAATGTGGAACGGCCCACCCAAATGGGCTATAAACCCAAGTTTAGGTGATTTGGGATCCACCTATTACCAAGATAAATGAGAAGTTTGCTATAATGTTATAGATTTTGTTAATGAGTGCCCCAATAAGAACCTCTATGACATTTGTTAAGAAACTAACTAAAAAAACTTTGCAATTTTTAAGGCATCAATTATTTTTGTCTTATGCATGATCGATGCTTTTATAAGTGCATTTTTCCAATTGAAGTATTTTTAACCAGTGCCCTGGGTACTCATTATATGTGTTTGGTACTCCATTTATATGATAAAAGAACTATAAATCCCATGTGTACATTTTCTCACTATTAAATGACGGGAATTTAAAACATCGCTCTTCCTTCTCACCAACTTGTTTCAGCTGTTAATGATGCGGTTAGAATTAGTGAAGGATTTTCCAATCACTTGAGGCTTAGCATTTACCAAGGTAAAATAAAATCTTATTCCGAAAGTTGATTAATGTCACACCCCGATCCTACGAGCATGTGCCCATCCCTTCTTGGTCGATTAATAGCGATGTCCCAGGACGCATTGCCGACCCATTCATTTAATATATGCATGCGGAAACATATAAATAATCCTCAAACAATAAACCAATGGGATAGGAAAGTAGGACCAATTTTTCACAGAATACATTTTCATAAACACACAGATCTATACATAAAGGTTTACAAAAGGAATTGGCTCCCTACAAAAGAGAATTGTCCTATGACTAGCTAGTCGGACATGGTAAATGATTCTTTGGGCTTCACCTCACGAACTCCGGCTCCTGGTCCTTTACCAATACCATCTACGGACCTGAAAATGGTTATTCAATAACCAGTGTGACAATGTCTCAGCAAGTTCTACAATTAGGAAGAAAATATGCCTTAGGGGCTGCCTAAACACAATTATGAGTCAGAGGGCTTACCTTGGCCTTAGTTCCTTTCTGCAAGTTAGTTCAAATTGTTGGAGAAAACTTCCTTATTTGTTTTGAAGTTGACAAAATGTTTCCATCAGTCTAGTCTGAAGACTTGTAGACTCAAGTGTTAAAAGTCTGACGAACTCCAGACTCTATTGTCAAAGTTTGAAGACTCAAGATTCAAGACTCAAGATTTAAAGTTTGTCCTCACTGATAGTCTCTAGACCGACGAAGGAAAGTTCTATCCGATAAAGAAGACTTGTCTAGATGCGAGGACATCTTTAAGGATCTGGTTCATACGGTTGAAGAAGATTTCACGGTTGGAGAAAGTATCTCGTGATCAATTATTCTTATTGATATCAATTCGGATAATTAGATCTTTTGATTGACAAAGTATACTTGGAAGGTTCTACTTATGAAAACCTAGATCCTGATTGTATGGGTGAGCAAGATTGGTAGGCTATCATCACATTTCTTAAATAACTCGAGATCTCCCTAATTGATTCTGTCCAACGAATGGATTGGAAGAACTCCTTTGGAAGGTGCCAACAGTTATGAAGGCATGGAGGATTATATAAGGAAGATGCTCAAGTTATTCGACTGTGTGCGCGAAAGAAAAATTCCAAAGTCTGAAGCTCTTAGTTGTTCGCTATTTCATTTTCTTCAAGCTTAAATGGTACTCAAAAAAGAGATTAAATACTTGTGAGACCTTAAGGAAGTGTAACAAAGTCTCTACATTGTGGAATCAAGGACGTGAGACTGTAAAATCTCTTTTGATTCTTAGTGGAATCTAGCCAGTGGGCTGTCAGTGCAGGAGAGTGGACGTAGGCTTGGTCTAAGCCGAACTACTATAAACCTTGTGTTTCAATTCTCTTTCCCTATTCTCTTTACTTTGATTCGTTGCATTATATAATTTTTTATAGTCTTTTACATCTTCAGTCTATTATTCTCAGAAGTTGAATTAGTTTGTTAAGTTTTGCAAAAACTTCTTTGATCACCTATTCACCCCCTTTTAAGTGTTCTTACTAGCCCTATCAATTGGTATTAGTGCTTGTGTGCTCAGTTAATTGAAGTGTTTTTACTTCTGAGCTAAAGATCTATGGCTAGTATGTTGGCTCCAGGTTTGGTTGAAGGCCAGAGCAACACCAGACCACCCTATTTCGATGGAAAGGAATACAGCATATGAAAAACAAGATGAAGGCATTCCTAAGATCGAAAGATCCTCTAGAATGGGATGTGGTAGAAAAAGGAATTATACCTAAAGCTACATCTATTTCAGAAAGGGGAAAAGAAGTTGTAGGCGTTGGCAAGATGACTCAAGAAGAAATGACCAAGAGACAAGCTCTTGATGCTAAATCAATTTATTCCTTATATTGTGCATTATTTTCTTCTGAGTATAGCATAATATCTTCTTGTGAAATAGCCAAAGAAGTTTGGGATAGGCTGCACATTACCTATGAAGGAACTGATCGAGTAAAAGAAACAATGATCAATATTCTACTCGGACAGTATGAACCTTTCAAGATGAAGCCAGTAGAATCTATTACTGACATGTTTAGTCATTTTACAGAAATTGTAAACGGTCTAGAGTATCAGGGACAACCAATCTCAGAACCAAAAAGATCAACAAATTGCTGTGTGGACTCTCCAAAGACTGGAATCACGTGAAGACTTCAATAAGGGAAACACGAAGAATCATGCCACTTTCGGTAGACAAACTGGTTGGGACACTTCGGTCTTATGAAGTAGAGCAAATCAATGAGGAATAAGATCCTAGAGGTAAAAAGTCAATTGCCTTAAAGTCTAACAATGATTCTAATGTTACAGACTTTGAAGAGGATATAGACGATGAAGAGCTAGCACTTATGATAAAGAGGTTCAGGAAACTGAACGAAAAGGGAAGAATGTTCAATTGGAAGAAACAAAGCACTCAAAAGTTTCATAACAAATCAATTGAGGATGATGAAACCAATAAAGATGTGGTCTGCTTTGAATGCAAGAAAAATGGACATATCAGACCCAATTGTCCTCTGCTGAAGAAAAAGAAGGGAAAAGCTGAGAAATACAGAAAATCTCTCAAAGCAAAAACATGGAGTGATACTGAATGCAAAGAAAGTGATGAAGATTATGCCAATATTTATTTAATGGCAAAATCAGAATCAGACTCAAACTTTGAGACAGATACAGACTCAGACTCAGATAGCAAATTCGAGGTTACTATCGAGAAAAATGTTAAATGGTATTTGGATAGTAGCTGTTCAAGACACATGACTGGAGATTCAAATTGTTTTATAAAGTTTATTCAAGGAAATGGTGGAAAAATCTATTGGAGGAAATAGCAAATGAAGAATTGTTGGGTATAGAACTGTAAATATTGGAAGTCTCACAATCAACAATGTCTCATTGGTGGAAGGACTAAATTACAATCTGTTTAGCATAAGTCAACTGTGCGACACTGGATTCAAAATCAATTTCCAGGAAGGAATATGTTCGGGAACTAGTAAAGATTTTCACAATCTTTTACTGGACGAAGACATGGGGACATCTATCTTCTAGATATTAAACTAGAAAGGCCTCAATGTCTAATTTCTATTCAAGATGAAGCAAACATTTGGCATCATAAGCTTGGCCACATCAACATGAAACAAATTGCCAAGATCTCTTCAAGAAACTTGTTCGTGGCCTACCCAACTTGAAGTTTAAAAATTCTGACCTATGTACACCATGTGTGTTGGGAAAATAGGTAAGAAGTTCTTTTAAACCAATAAATCAAGTTACTACTAATTGTATTTTGCAGCTACTGCATATGGATCTCTTTGAACCAATCGGAACTCAAAGCATTGGTGGAAAGAGATATTGCCTAGTGATTATGGATGACTATTCACGATTTACTTGGGTTCACTTTCTGGCAAGTAAGTCTGAAACCTTTTCTCACTTTTCAAAGTTTGCCAAGAGAGTACAGAATGAGAAAGGATATGCTATCTCAAGCATATAGACATATCATGGAGGTGAGTTTGAAAATCAAGACTTTGCCAAATTCTGTGATGATTCTGGATTTCAGCATGTTTTCTCCTCTTTATACACTCTAGAACATAATGGAGTTGTGGAAAGAAAGAATAGATCTTTGCAGGAAATGGCAAGAATACTTTTAATTGAAAGTAATATTTATTCTTGTTTTTGGGCTGAAGTAGTTTCTACAGCTAGTTATATTATTAACAGAGTATTTTTAAGGCCTATTCTAGAGAAAACTCCTTATGAGTTGTTCAAAGGAAAGAAACCAATTGTTTCTTACTTTCATATATTTGATTGCAAATGTTTTGTTTTGAAAAATGCAAATGATTGAACTGGTAAGTTTGAGGAGAAATCAGACGAAGGAATCTTCCTTGGATATTCAACCAACAGCAAAGCTTATAGAGTATTCAACAAAAAGACTCAGTCTGTGGAAGAATCTATGAATGTCAAATTCCAAGACTCTTTGCAGAATCAACTGATTAAGACTCAGCTTGAAGAATCTGAAGTTACTCCAGACCTTACAAAGTCTAACTCCCGCGAAATAACTTAGACTTCTGGAGAAAATCAACGAATGGAGGTTCAAGAATCAACTGAAGTAGAAGAACATCATTCTGCCAGACCAACCAGCAACTGGAAGCACAAGTCTAGTCATCCCAAAGAACTCATCATCGGTAACATTGATGAAGGGATTCGTACTAGATCCAAAAGGCAAGAAGAGTCTAACGCTGTGGCACTTATTTCTGAAGTAGAACCCAAAAACATAGAAGAAGCTTTATTTGACGAAAGTTGGATTGAAGCTATGCAAGAAGAGCTCAAAGAGTTCAACATCAATGATGTTTGGGAATTAACTCCTAAACCAAAAGGTAAATCCATTATTGGAGCTAAATGGGTTTTCAGGAACAAGATGGATGAGAAAGGAAAAGTGATCACGAACAAAGCAAGACTCGTGGCCAAATGATATACACAAGAAGAAGGGATAGACTATGATGAGACCTATGCACTAGTAGCAAGGATAAAAGCTATTAGATTACTGCTTGCTTTTGCCTGTTATAAAAATTTCAGGTTATTCCAAATGGACGTCAAAAGTGCATTCCTAAACGGATTTATCCAAGAAGAAGTCTATGTGGAACAACCTCCCGGATTTGAAGACCCAAAGAGACCAGACTGAGTATTCAGACTGACATGTTAAGTAAGTTTTTAATTCAAAACGGTTTTGTCAAAGAAAAAGTGGATACTACTTTGTTTATTAAGAGATAAGGTAAAAATTTTCTACTTGTTCAAATTTATGTTGATGACATTATATTTGGATCACTTAACGAAAACTTGTGCAAGAAGTTTTCTAAGTGTATGCAGGATGAATTTGAGATGAGCATGATGGGAGAACTATCTTTCTTTCTCGGATTACAAGTAAAACAATTGAAGGAAGGAATTTTCATTTACCAAGAAAAATATTCAAAATAACTTGTTAAAATGTTTGGATTGGAGAATTGCAAAAAGACTGAGATACCAATGTCTAGTTCTTCGAAGCTGGACAAAGAGGAAGGAGGAAAGAAAGTTGATTAGAAGCTCTATAGGAGTATTATTGGTTCACTTTTTTATCTTACTGTTTCTAGACCTAACACTTGTTTAGTGTTTGCATTTGTGCTAGATTTCAATCTGATCCCAAAGAATCTCATCTAAGTGCTGCAAAACGCATCATCAAATACGTTGCAACTACCTCAAAGTTTGGTCTGTGGTATCCCAAGGAATGAGACTTTACTCTCCTTGGATATTCAGATGCAGATCTAGTAGGTTTCAGAGTTGATAGAAAGAGTACTTCCGATACTCGTCAATTGCTGGGAAATAGGACAGTATCGTGGTTCTCTAGGAAGCAAAGCACTGTAGCTCTTTCAACAGTAGAAGCAGAGTATGTGGCTCTTGGAAGTTGTTGTTCTCAAATCTTATGGATAAAACAACAACTGAGAGACTTTGGAATTGAAGACTCATGCACCGAGATCAAATGTGACAACACTGGTGCAATTAATCTCACAAAGAATCAAATTCTTCATTCAAGAGTAAAGCATATAGAGATTCAGGCATCACTTTATTAGAGATCATGTCAAAACGAAGAAGTTTTGATTCAATTCATTGACTCAAATAATCAACTAACGGACATATTTACAAAGCCTCTAGAGAAAAGCCTATTTGAGTCTATTCGCACCAGACTGAACATCATATCCCTTATCCAGTAAAGTCTGGAAGTGCCCAAGACTCAGAGGTAAAGTCTAAAGTTGTTCAAATTCATAATAACTAAGAAAGTTACAACTGTAAGTTATTTCTATTCCAGTATTTTAAATTGAAAAGGTACGATTACTTTTAATCACTAATTGATTGTTATATTCAGAAGTTATCTTTTTCCGAGTTTTTGATTTTATTTATATATTTTCAAAAAGGCAGTTATTCAAAAAGGCAATTATTCTTTTTCGAAAAGGTATTTTTTTTTATTTTTCCTTTTATGTCGTTTCGTTTACCTTGCTTCACTTGCTTTTTATATATATAGCAGAGACTCGTCTTCTTCATTTTTACACTGAAACCCTAGAATACAAAATTCCCACTTGCTTTCACTTTCACTCTCGATTTGCCCAAAAAGTTTTAACCTTTTTTCGAGCAAGTTGGAAAATCTCTCCCTTGAATTGATAATGTCTTCAAGAAAGTCTTCAAGGATTGCAAGTAGGGGACCACGACACATGCCCGAGGGTCCTACGCACTTCAACTTGACCGAAGAAAAAGTTTCTACTCCACCTTAGCAACAAAACATCAACAACCTTCTCAGCATCATCCATCTTCTACACCAACTCAACTAGAACAAGAAGTTATAGAAGAAGCTGAACCTGTAAGAACGTTATCTCCTCAAGTTGCTTTCAAGCTTTATTCTAATTTGAAAAGAAGAGGAACTCCTATGTCCTTGATTGATGAATACTTGCAAGAGGGAGGTTATAAGAATGAGACTCTTTTTGTTCGTGACATGGAAAAGATGGGTATTGCCGAAAAGGGATCGGCTGAAAAAGCGTTTGCTAACTTTCCTAGTGACCCACGCTTTGGGACTGCTAATCAACCTTAAAGATTGGATGACGATGAAAGGATATTTTCCCATTTTCAGCCTAGAACGGGAGTGGCTGTAAATATTACTAATGGTTCCAATCTTTTTAGATCAAATAACCACAAGAGAGTTTATTCGAATTTGCTGAAGAGAGGGGTTATGCACCCTAGGAACATTGATTTTGATTTCCTTGATTCAGTAAAAGTCAATTTGAGAGAGAAGCTGGCTCTATTGCAATTAGAGCGCTTTTATTTTGAATCCACTGCTGCTTATTCTGGACTCACAGCATACTTTTATTCAAACTTATCTTTCGTAGATGCAAACAGCTTTTCTTTTACAGTAAGAGATAATAAGTTCTTGGCGAATATGAACACGTTGGCTGATATAATTGGGGTGGAAAGAACAAGTTTCCAACCAATTAGTGTGTCTATTGTTCATGCTATTCTGTCGTTGGTGAAAGATAAGGATGTTGAATGCAAGATTTCCTATTCAAGGATGAATACCTCAAACATCTTGCTGCAACAAAATCGTAATCAATTGCATACGTCCCAAGTCGACTTCCAAGACTGATGTCTCTCGGTTTAAGCGAAATTGATGTATGCCATCAACACTGACTACAAATTCTCTCTGCCCCACACCATCTCGTTTCACATATATCAATCAATGGTGAAGGATAAGGGACAACTCCCTTATTCTGCTCTTATCTCGCGTCTTTTTAGACATTTTAAAATTCACATCACTGCACCATTCCGTTTGACAACAATTTCTTCAATGGTGATTGGATTTAAAATGGTTACAAAGATGCGCTTGAATGAGCTAAACAAGGTGTTGGAGCTTATGAAGGAGAAGTCTCCCGTACAAGCAGGACAAGACTTTGCTGCAGCCAAGAGAAAAGGTAAGGAGCCCATGAATGCTCCGGTAAAGAAGAAGAGAGTTCTCATCTTGCAGGATGAAGAAGATGGGGATGTGCTGACTCTTTTAGCCTTACGAAATTTGAAAAGTTTTGTTAACTTTGAAGAGACTCGAGAAGAGCCTTAAGAAGGAGAAAAGGAGAGAGAAGAGACAGAGCAATAAACTGAAGAACAGAGGAGGACAGAGCAAAGAAGAGAAGAAAAAAAAGAAGAAGAAGAAGAGGAAAGAAGAGAAGAGAGAGAAGAAGAGGAAGAAGAGGAAAGAAGAGAAGAGGAAGAAGAAGCAGGAATAAGAGAAAAGAAAGGACAAGAAGGAGAAGAAGAGAGAGACCAGGGTCAAGAAGACTCTTTTGAGCCAACTTTGGCTGTCTCTCTGTCTAGCGAATCTGAAATGGCTGACACTGGGACTGCTAGAGCACTTGACACAGCTAAGCATCATTTTGAAGTTGAAGCTGCAGTTGAAGAAGTTGTTTGTACTCCTCTTAAAAGCAAACATATAGGGGGAGCTGTTGAACAAAAATGTACTTCTTCACCTTTATTTACTAGTGACGTGAGTTGCTCCGCTGCAGATCCAGAAGATGTATATGCTTCACATTATCCAGAAGATAGTCATGGTGGACAATCTGTCGAAGATCCATCTGCTCTCAAAGTCCCTGGAATTGACTCAACTGGACCTAGTGCTACTACAGAACAAACAGCTGACTTTTCGAGGTCGTTAGAGATTCTATTAGATGTAAGAAAGCTATGGGATATGAGATACAGGATCTCAAAAATGCTTTCATGACTACTTCAGTGTCTTTGCACGATTAGTTGAATGCCTTGAAGAATCAAGTGCAGTCTACAGTACATGGTGCAGATTTCCAGTTACTGAAGCAGAGTTTTGCAAGGCTTTAGAAGACTGTGGATTTTATGGGAGAATTCGAGCTTGTTCGCCTTCCAAAACAACCATGATTCTGCCTCTATTTTCAATAACTCTTTTTATTTATTCTCCACCTTTTGCTGTTGACAAAAATGAGGGGAAGTTTGGATGCAGATTTGATTTAACTTTTGTTTGAATTACTGGAGATTTGTTGGACTTATCTTTTGTTTAGTTGTGATTTAGACTGTTTGATTTGATGCTTTGACTTGCAGTAACTTAAGCTATGATAATGATTATGGAAAAGGTAGTTGTTTGGTTTGACAAGACTAACACGTTTTTTGTGGTTGTAGAATCGCTACTATATTCATATTCTAATCTACTTATCTTCTTTGAGATATCTAGTTTTGCTTAAGTGTTGTTTTGCAGGTCAAAAGTGTTAATCTACAGGAAAGTTTTGTCACCATCAAAAAGGGAGAGATTGTTGAAGAAAACTTCCTTATTTGTTTTGAAGTTGACAAAACGTTTCCATCAGTCTAGTCTGAAGACTTGTAGACTCAAGTGTTAAAAGTTTGACGAACTCTAGACTTTATTGTCAAAGTCTGAAGACTCAAGACTCAAGATGTAAAGTCTGCCCTCACTGATAGTCTCTAGACCGACGAAGGAAAGTTTTATCTGATAAAGAAGACTTGTCTAGATGCGAGTATATCTTTAAGGATCTGGTTTGTACGGTTGAAGAAGATTTCACGGTTGGAGAAAGCATCTCATGATCAATTATTCTTATTGAGATCAATTCGGATAATTAGATCTTTTAATTAGCGAAGTATACTTGGAAGGTTTTACTTATGGAAACTTAGATTTTGATTGTATAGGCAAGTAGGATTGGTGGGCTATCATCACATTCCTTAAATAACTCAAGATCTCCCTAATTGATTCTGTCCAACGGGTAGATTAGAAGAACTCCTTTGGAAGGTGACAACGGTTATGAAGGCATGGAGGAGTATATAAGGAAGACGCTCAAGTTATTTAAGTGTGTGCGTGAAAGAAAAATTTCAAAGTCTGAAGCTCTTAGTTCTTCGCTGTTTAATTTTTCGTCGAGCTTAAATTGTACTCAAAAGAGAGATTAAATACTTGTGAGACCTTGAGGAAGTATAGCAGAGTCTCTATACTATGGAATCAAGGACATGAGACTGTAAAATCTCTTTTGATTCTTAGTGGAATCCAGCTAGTGGGTTGTCAGTGCGGGAGAGTGGACATAGGCTTGGTCTAAGCCGAACCACTATAAACCTTGTGTTTCAATTTTCTTTCCCTAATCTTTTTACTTTGATTCGTCACATTATATAGTTGTTTATAGTCTTTTACATCTTCAGTCTATTATTCTCAGAAGTTGAATTAGTTTGTTAAGTTTTGCAAAAACTTCTTTGATCACCTATTCACCCCCCTCTAGGTGTTCTTACTAGCCATATCACAAATAAAAAATACTGAGAATCACATCATTCAATCAAACAGATCGAACCATCGATCAATCGACTTAGTCGATTACATGTCATCAAGACTATCATCCGGTCATTTCGATTATTTATTCTCAATTCTTAGCCACAGCGTAACAGGCACTTCCTAGATTAAGTGGTCATCAAGATCCCATTGGCAACTTTTCTAGGTTTAGTGGTAATCACGGCCCCACTCGGTGATTTTTTTAGACTTAGTGGTATCACCGCCCCACTCGACAATTTTTTTAGACTTAATGGTATCACGGCTCCACTCGACAATTTTTCTAGACTTAGTGGTATCACGGCCCAACTCGGCGATTCTTAGGTTTGGTGAGCTTTAGTCATATCACGGCCCCACTCGACAAATTTTAGATTTATTCTCACATTAATCAATTTTTGGGATAAATTCTCATAATCACCAATACCCTTAATTCCCAAACCCCGGTACTCAAATAAATAAATAGAGAGCACCATTAAAATCAATATGAAGTACTAGTCATCGGCCATTCTGGTTGAATTTCCGGAAAATAAATAAATAAACAATCAATTATGAAAAATATTAAATAAATGCAATAAATCCAACTTAGGCCCGTTATAGCCTAATTGGAAGCCGCAACAAGTCCGAAAAATTACCGAACTACTCTAGATAAATTCTAGAGTTTGTCACAAACCAACCATATATCAGATGTGCAATTTTCAGCAATTAAAGCCTCAAGAACCATCACAAACTCATAACTGGCTCTAATCGGCAGAATAGGCCCACTCACACGTCTCCAAGTTTAAACGCAGAAACCTAATCGAACGAGTTCGAAAAATTCTCAAATTTTAATATATTGTAAAAGATACATAATTTTGTTTCCATCAAGACACCTTAAACCAGATCCTTCTAGATTCGGCCTAGTAAATCGCTCAATCCAGTACAAAACGATATCCATTTTCCAAAAAGTCTGTTTTCCAAAATCAGTTTGGTTCGAGATCTAAAATATGTCCATTTGATCTGAAATTTGACTATGTTAAACTAGAAGATATGAAAAACAACTTTTTTCAAGAAACCATTTTGAAATTCAAACCCTAAGAGTTGTTAAAAACCCCTAGAATCCATAAATGTCACAAATCCCAGCGAAAACTAAGGCTCTGTTTAAAAATAACGGAGCATATATTTCATTCTTTTAGATTCCTAGAAATCTTCAGAAAAATATATGTTGTATTTTAGGATGTCTAGAACATTTCTCAAGAAGACATCAATCTCAAATTCGTAACACATTTCGGTCCACAAAAATGGCAAACGGCGAGGGTCCAGAGATCCTAACTGCGGGAATTCTATTGGATTCGACTAATCCATCATCAACGGTACTAATCTTAGTAATTAAGTTACACTAATCCATTCTAAGGCTAATATAACCATCCTAGCTTATCACTAATCCATACTTAAGCTAATCGAAACAACCTTTATGCATAATTAACCTACTAATAAGAGATTAGTGAGCAAAACTTACTTGTTTTGCGAGCTGGTTGGTTCAAATCAACTGGAACGCGACGGGGGATGCTTTTCTCCAAAGCGGGCCTAGGTTTCGAAACCCGGAACACCTCCAAAACGAACCTTGCAGGTGGTTGAAAACCCACTTCTTTCTACTTTTATTTTGGCTGGTTAAAGGCTGAAACAGCAAGGTGGTTGCTCGGTTGAGGCGGGGATGGCCCGAGGAAGCAAAACTGAACCTTGGTGGAGCTCAAACGACGGTTGGTAGCAGCCCACAGCAGTCCAAAAGGCTTGCTGGGCGGTGGAGCAAAGCTGGAATGACGGTGTGAGGCGCGGCTAGGCGGATGGCGGTTTCTTGTGATGGTGGTGGCGTGCGACGGCATCCAGGCGTGCGGCTTCTGCTCCGGCTAGTCTTCCTTGGCTTGCTGGTGGCGTCGCATAACAAGGAGGGATGGAGGAGATGTCTTGGATAGTGGATGAAGGAGAGAGAGGGAGAGAGCAAGGGATAAGGGGAAGGCGGGCCACCATGGCCAATTCTTCCACAACTTGTTCCCCAAGAATCATCCTTGGCCAAGTGTTGGTCCGTGGCTCACAATCTGCCAACAATGCTTGCTTCTAGAAGTCTAAGGCGGTCCAAAAGTCGTGGTGGTGGGGGAGTAACGAATTTCTACATTTCTCCCTCAATTGGACTTAGTTTCTTGCTCAATTCAATCCTATTTGGCCTCAATAAATTGCATTATCGAGTTAATACTCAAATTGATATTTTTTTATCACCAATTGAACCATCTTGCATCCTAATTGTGCGATAAAAAATGATCCCTGGCTTTTTCTGGACAAAAAGGCCCTAGGACGACTTTTTCCCAAAAAGTCTCGAGTTGCAAAAAAATCTTCTAAGACTGAGTTAACATTCCTAGAATTCATTGTGACATGACATAATTTTCAATTTATGAAATCGGACTTAAATTCGCGGTTAATTTCACTCATGCGTGTTTTTAGTGTGACCTAGGCTATCGGGTAGTTTTCGGAGATTTTCAGTGCAAATGACCCGTGGTCGATTTTCTTCTAGCTATAATGAACCCACTCAACACATTGGCGACTCTCGGTTGTCGTGAAAATCTCGAGGATTTAAATACGGGCACAAGGTACCAAAACGATAGAAAAATCAAACTAGTGCCGATTGATGAGAATTTTGCAATTTAGTGGGATTACCCACGTTTAACCACTCATCTTAGTCAAACTGATCTATCTCTGATCTCCAATCAATTTACGTCTGTGCCGTAATGATCTTGACAAATGAACACGGTCGAGCAACCGATTCCTTGTCGAATCCTCAAGTCTATTTGCCTTGAAAATCCTTAATGGCTTCGCCAGATAGTCTAGTTATCACAAGAGTGATCAGCTCTGAGAACAAACCTATAGCTATGTCGATGAAATGCTTGATTTATTGAATTGAAAGCAGAGTTGAAAATCTAGGATGTCACAACTCTTCCCCTCTTATAAGAATTTCGTCCTCGAAATTTAAACCTTTACCAATCCTTAAACAAAAAGGTGGGCGTATCGTCGTCTCATCGAGTCTCACTTTCCCCGGTTGCTTCTTCAGTTTTGTGGTGTTGTCATACCACTTTGACTAAGGGGACCATCTTGGTACACAGAATCTATTCTGAACCACAATCTGAACCGGGCTTTTCATGTACGACACTCTGTCGTCCACGTCTAATTCTTCTAGATTTAGTACGTGGGTCAGATCAGGCTCATATGTCTTCAACCTCGACACATGAAAGACGTCACGCACTTTCGCCTACCTCGGCGGTAACGCGAGATGATACGGTAGGATCCCGATTCTTTTCAGAATCTCAAATGGACCTACGTACCTCAGTTCTAGTTTTCTCTCCTTGCCAAAGTGCAAGGTATCCCTCATTGGTAACACCTTTAGAAAGATGTAATCATCAATTTGGAACTCTAAGGGCCTTCGATGCTCAATGATGCAATATTTTTGGCGGCTCTGAGTGGTCTTTAATTTGTTTCTAAACACAGCAACTACAATCCTTGACTGCTGAACTAACTCTAGGCCTGTGATCTATCCTTCTCTGACCTCATCTCAACAACTGAAGTTTTGTACACTCTGCTTTGTCCTACTTCAAAAGGAATCATTTGACTGATCTGTTGAAACTGGGAAGCCTCAGGTCTAGATTAAACATAAAATTTTCACTGGCACTCCATGCAGACGAACTATCTGACACACATACACTTCTGTATGCCTATTCAAATCTAGATCTTTTCGTACTACACTGAAGTGAGTCGGCTTCTTCCATCTGTTGACCACTATCCCAACTAGAATCATTACCCTTCTGGTTCCTTGACAAGCTCATCACAAGGTCCATTATGACATGTTCCCTTTTCCACTCGAGAATCTCGAGAGGTTGCAAAAGTCCTCTCAGCTGACAAAGATGTGCTTTCACTCGCAGACACGTCTGACACTTAGCGACATGATTAGTGATGTCCGTCCTCATACTGGACCACCAATGGTGTTGACACAATTTTTGATACACCTTCGTATTACCATGATGAATGTTGTAACTACTACGATGAGATTTTGACAAAACCTCCTCCTAAGTGCTATATCGTCAGGTATACACAATCATCCTCGGAACTTTAGTGTTCCGTCTTTAGAAATATGAAAATCAATCTTTTTCTTATCGGTATCCTTTTATAGGATTTTCTAAATGTTTGGGTCTATCAACTGAAGTGTCTTGATTCAAATTTGAGCATTCGGCTCAATTTTGAGGGTGGCTATAAGATTGGGAAGGTAGTCCATCTCAAATTTGAAAGCTGAATCTCGAACTTTTCTTTTGTCTTCAGGAGTTGAGTCAACGATGATGCTGATGTTAAAGATCCTTCCATACATCCTCTATAGTAATCTGTCCAACTCATACAACTTATGATCTCTGATATTGTTGTCGGTCTTGGTTGAGTTCACAGAGATTCCTTCACTTGAAATCTTGTAACCATTCTGAAATGACTCTTGTGCTCCTTAGCACTCATCGAATATGCCATAATATCATTGATAGATACGACTATGAACCACTCCAGATATTCTTTGAACACTCAGTTCATCAATCCATAAAAGCAGCTGGAGCATTCATCAACGGTTCAAACTGTATTATCTTACGCCAACAATTCATTATCACGAGATGCTCCTTGAGCCAACTTTTTCATATATGACGTCAAGTTATACATAAGCAACCAGTCAAGTACAACTATAGCCAGTGATTCTTCTTTCTATAGCTTTATTACAAAAACTGAAATTCTACAACCTTAACCAAAACTCTATCACGCTACTTTGGTAAAATCAACCCAAACTTGTTCTCCCTCTGATTGGTGCATGGTCAGTTCGTTCTTGTCCCCTTCGCCATCCTAGTGGTGTTCTATCTATGGTGCTTTCCCTCTGTCTTGTCCTCGGGTGATGGCGTACACTATTCCCTGCTCTGGAGGTCTATTTAGTCCACCCTGTGGTGCGTTATGCGGCACGAAACCTCTAATCTGACCCATCTATGGCTACGGCGGTAATTGCGGTTGTCCTTTCAGTCTTCTGGGACAGTTCTTGGCTATGTGACCTAGCTGGTCACACTCAAAGCAAGTACTCGGCCTAGAATTACATGGGACTGATCCGTGTTGCCTTCCGCACAAGTGACACACGCCATTCTGGATAGGCCCTACTTTTCCAATTCCATCCTTCCGATTGGGTGGGATCTGGAATCTACCTCCAGGTATGGGCCTTTTTCCCTGGCAAATTGCATTTCTTTGGAAGCTAAACCTCGGCCCATACGAGGAAGCTCTCTTGTTTAAACCTTTCTCGATCTTCTGGGCTCTCCCATAAGGGTCATTGTAAGTTCTCAGATCCAGAGAGACCAATACACTCTTCAAGTCTGACCTGAATCCGTCCTTGAATCTTCTCACTCGGTTCTCCGAATTCTCTATTAGTTTAGGAGCATATTGCGATAGTTCAGCGAACTTCGCCTCATATTGGTCAACTATCATGGAACCTTGGCGAAGGCGCTGAAACTCTGCCATCTTCACCTCTTTGGTAGTCTTTGAAAAGTACTTGCCATTGAAAGCCTCAAGGAAGGCGCTCCACTCCGGGACGACACCTTCTGGAAATATTGCTCCTTGGGTAGTCCTCCACCAAGTATTTGCAACTCCTTCTTGTTGGTAAGTTGCAAGGACTACATTTCAGTTTCATTGCACATCAACAGTGCAAAAGCCTTTTCTAATTTTTGAATCCATGAGGCAGTAGCTTCGGGGTCTCCTATCCCGGTGAACTGAGGTGGGTTCAACTTTAAGAATTGTTCCACCAGCTTATGAATCGGTCTTTCAGCCGCCACAATTCCTGGCGAACCTTCGATGAGTGCGGCGGTAGGTGCAACAGCAGGTGCGGCAGCAGGGGCGGCTTTAGTAGCAGCAGCAACAACAGCAGTAGCAGCGGCCTAAGTGGCGGCTTCAACAACGGTGGCTTGGTTCAGTACTTGCTGATCCATTCTGTTACCCATAACTTCTAGCACCTGCATGATCCCTTCGATCTTGGGATCATCAGGGGCTACTACCTTAGCACCAATAGGAGGTGGTGCTTCGCCACTAGCGCTAGCCTGTGCTGGCGCTTTACCGCGGCCTCCTCAGGTACCGAGACTAGTCGGTGACCTAACCAGAGTCGTAGGCCTAACAATTCTCTTACTCGGAGTCCTCTGCTTCGACTTGCTCATGGTTCAGCCTTTATACTGAAACCTGTCTTCCAAATCCACACTGGATTAGAAGATGAGCGATCCACATACGGCAAACAATTTTACCAATCAACTACCACTGGCATGCACCGGTCATGAATTTAAAGGCCTTTCTACTTATCCCATATCCATCGCACCTTATCACTCCAAATTCTAACAACCACGCTCTATACCACTTAAACGGGGATGTCACACCTCGATCCTCCGAGCATGTTGATAAGGCTAGTAAGTACACCTAGAGGGGGATGAATAGGTGTTCAAGAAAATTTACGCAAGACTTTAACAAGTTAACTCGTCTTTCAAGAATAATAGACTGAATATGTAAAAGACTATAAGAAGTTATATAAAGCTACAAACTAAAGTAAGGAGTTTAGGAAAAGAGAATTGAAACACAAGGTTTATAATGGTTCGACTTATCAAGCCTACGTCCACTCTCCCGCACTGATAGCCCACTGGCTGGATTTCACTAAGAACCAAAAGAGATTTTACAGTATCACGTTCTTGACTCCACAGTATAGAATTTCTACTACACTTCCTCAAGGTCTCAAGTGTTTGATCTCTCTTTTGTGTACAAATTAAGTTTTAGCGATTGAGATAGCAAATAACTAGGAGTTTCAGACTTTGGAATTTTTCTTTCACGGACACACTCGAATAACTTGAGTGTCTTCCTTATATACTCCTTCATGCCTTTTCAACCGTTGGCATTTTCCAAAGGAGTTGTTCCAATCTAGCCGTTGGACAGAATCAATCAAGGACATCTCAAGTCATTTAAGGATTGTGATGATAGCCCACAAATCCTATTCGCCCATATAATCAGGATCTAGGTTTTCATAAGTAGAACCTTCCAAGTATACTTCGCTATTCAACAGATCTAATTATGCAAATTGATTCAAATAATAGATCATGAGGTGCTATCTCCACCCGTAAGATCTTTTACAAACCATACGAATTGAATCCTTAAAGATAAACTCACATCTGAATAAGTCTTTTCTTTGTCGGTCTAGAAACTGTCAGCGAGGGTAGACTTAAATCTTGAGTCTTGCAGTCTTCAGACTTTGATGACAGAGTCTAGAGTTCGTCAGACTTTAACACTTGAGTCTAGAAGTCTTCAGATTAGACTGATGGAAACGTTTTGTTAACTTCAAAACAATACGGAAGTTTTCTCCAACAATCTCCCAATATTTTATGATGACAAAACTTTCCTGCAGATTTGAAAACTTTTGTCCTGCAAAACAAAACTTAAGCAATACAAGATATCTCATAAAAGATAAGTAGATTAGGATATGGATAGGATCGATTCTGCAACCACAGAAAACATGTTAGTCCTGCAAGATAATTATCCTTCCATAATCATTATCACGGCCTAAGTTACTACAAGCATCATAAAAACAAATCAAAGTACTTTAGCAGTCAAGCAGTCAAAAGTCAAATCCATAAGTTCAAAAGTAAATCAAACCAAAAGTAAAATAATCCAAAGTCAAATCCATAAGTTCAAAAGTAAATCAAACCAAAAGTAAAATAATCCAAAGTCAAATCTACATCAAACTTCTCCCCCTTTTTGTCAATAGCAAAAAGGTGGAAAACAAATAAAAAGAGTTGTTTGAAAAAGTGGGGTCAGAGTCATGGCTGCTTTGGAAGGCGAACAAGTTGGAATTCTCCCATAGAATTCACTATCTTCTCAAGCCTTGCAAAATTCTCCTTCAATGACTGTAAATCTTCACCCTTCAAATTAGTCTGCGCTTGAGTCTTCAGGGCGAGTAACTATTTTTGCAAAGACACTGAAGTGGCCATGAAAGCTTTCTTGAGATCCTTCATCTCATACTCCATAGCATACTACTATCTCCTTAAATCAATAGGACGTCTAGCAGTCTCGAAAAGTCTGCTGTTTGTTCTAGTGCAGTACTAGGTCCAACTGATTCTATTCCAAGAGTTTTGAGAATGGATGGATCGTCAGCATTTTGTCCACCATGACTAGGAATGGATGCTTTTGTATAATGAGAGGCATACACATCCTCTAGATTTGCTACAGAATAACTCACATCACTAGTAAAGATAGGTGAAGAAATACCTCGTTGTTCAACAGTTCCCCCTGTTTGTTTGCCTTCAGGTGGATTAGGAAGTTTTCTTCTTGTTCAACTTCAACTTCAACTTCAACTTCGAGTGATGCGCTCTAGCAATTCCAATTCCTGCCATTTCAGAGTCACTTGACAAGGATACAACCAAAGTTGGCTCAAAGGAGTCTTCTTGACCCTGTTCTCTCTCTTCTTCTCTTTCATTTCTTCTTTCTTCTTTCTTCTTCCTCTCTTCTTCCTTCATCTTCTTCCTCTTCTCTTCTTTCCTCCTCTGTTCTTCATCTTCCTTCTCTGTCTCTTCTCTCTCTCTCTCTTTCTCCTTCTTCTGGCTCTTCTCTTGTCACTTGAAAGTTCTTCAAGTTCCTTAAGGCTGAAAGAGTCATCTCATCCTCATCCTCTTCATCCTGCAAGATGAGAATTCTCTTCCTCTTTACTGGAGCATCCATGGGCTCCTTGCCTTTCCTTTTGGCTATAGCAGAGTCTTGTTTTGCCTTGATGGGAGTCTTCTCCTTCATGCACTTTAACACCTTGTTAAACTTTTTCAGACACATCTTGGTGACCGTTTTAAATCTAATCACCATTGGAGAAATGTTTGTCAAACATAAAGGAGCAGGGATGTGAATTTTAAAATGTCTGAAGAGGCACATGATAAGAGCATAATAAGGGAGTTGTCCCTTGTCTTTCACCACTGTCCTATACATGTGAAATAGGATGGTGTAAGGCATAGAGAATTTGTAGCCAGCATTGATGGCATACACCAATTTTGCTTCAGATCGAGAGACATTAGTCTTGGATATGGATTTTGGATGAATGCAGTTGATCAAAATTTTGTGCAACAAGATGTTGGAGGCATTCATCCTAGAGTAGGAGATCTTGCCTTCAGTATCCCTGTCTTTTAACAATGCCAGTGTATCAAGAGCAACGAACACACTAATTGGTTGGAAACACGCTATTTCCACCCCAATTAAGTCAGCCAAAATGTCCATGTCCACCAAAAACTCGTTATCCCTAACTGTGAAAGAGAAACCATTTGCGTTCAAGAAAGATAAATTCGAGTAGAAGTAGGCCGTGAGTTCCGAATAAGTAATTGTAGATTTAGAACAAAAACGCTCCAATTGCATAAGTGCAAGCTTCTCTCGCAGATTTACTTTCACTGAATTGAGAAAATCAAAGTCAACACTCCTAGGTTCATCACCCCTCTTTTCAGCAATTTTGAATAGACTTTCTTGTGCTCCTTAGAACGGAAAATGCTTGCTCCATTACCTCCAGCATTGACAGCCACTCCCATCCTCGGCTGAAAATGGGTAAACATTCGTTCGTCATCATCCTGTCCTTGTGGCTGATTAGTAGTGCCATAATGCGGGTCACTTGGAAAATTAGCAAAGGCATTTTCAGTCAATCATTTTTCTGCAATACCTATCTTCTCCATGTCGCGCAAAAATATAGTCTCATTCTTGTAGCCTCTCTCTCTCAGATATTCATCGATCAAAGACATAGTAGTACCTCCTTCTTTCAACTTAGAATAAAGCTTGAAAGAAATTTTAGGTGTCGGCGTTCTTACAGGATCAACTTCTTCCAAAATTTCTTCTTCTAGTTGAGTCGGAAGAGGAGACTGATGCTGTTAAGAAGGTTATTGCTGAGTTGGTCGCTATGGTTGAGAAGAGTCTTATTCCTTGGTCAAATCAAAATGCGTAGGACCCTCAGGCATGTGTTGTGGTCCCCTACTTGCGATTCTCGAAGACTTTCTTGAAGACATTGTTGCTTTAAGGAAGAAATTCTCAAACTTGCTCGAAAAAGATGAAAATTTTTTGGAATAAACAAGAGTGAAAGTGAAAGCAAGTGGGAGTTTTGTATTCTAGGGTTTGAGAGTGAAAATGGAGAAGACGAATCTCAACAGTATATAAAACAAGTAAAGCGAGGTAAACGAATCGTCATAAAGGAAAAATAAAACTGTCTTTTTGAAAATGAATAATTGCCTTTTTTGAAAAAGAAAAACTGCTTAAAATTTGAAAACTTGGAAAAGATAATTTCTAAAAATATATCAATCAATTAGCGATTAAAAAGTAGCCGTACCTTTTCAAATTTTTATCTAAAAATTAAAATGCTGGAATTGAATAACTTACAGTCATAACTCTTAGTCATTCTAAGTCTGAATACCTTCAGACTTTACCTCAGAGTCTTGAACACTTCCAGACTTTACTCAATAAAAGATGTGATGTTTAGTCTGGTGCGAATAGACTCAAATAGACTTTTCTCCAGTGGCTTTGTGAATATGTCTGCCAGTTGATTCTTTGAGTCTATAAATTGAATCATAACTTCTCCATTCTGAACATGATCTCTAATAAAGTGATGTCGAATCTCTATATGCTTTGCCCTTGAATGCATAATTGGATTCTTTGTGAGATTTATAGTGTTGGTGTTGTCACATTTGTAAGATATGATTCTCTGTCTTGATCCTCTCTCTCCTTTGTCTTTGGAACAGAACGGTGTAGGTTTCTCAATGCAAAAGCGGAAATGGTGATATCGTCCTCATCTTCTTCATCCTCCAAGATGAGTGCTCTTCTTTTCTTGGATGGAGCTGTCATGGGCTCCTTCCCTTTCCGTTTTGCAGCCGAAGAAACTTGGTGAGTTTTGACAGGGGTTTTCTCCTTGAATCGCTCCAAAGTCTTGTTCAGCTCCTTTAGACGCATTTTAGAAACCGTTTTCAGTCCTACCACCATTTGATCACAAGATCAAACACACATAATCCTGGGAAGCTGAATATTCAAATGTCTGAATAGTTTAGTAACAAGAGCTGAGTAAGGAAGTTGGCCTTTGTCTTTCACCATCAATCTATACATGTGAAACATGATTGTGTGTGGAAGAGAGAATTTTTTGCCAGTGTTGATAGCATACATTAGCTTTGCTTCGAGTTGGAGACATCGCCGAAGTCGATTTGGGTCTAAGGCAATTGATCACAATCTTGTGAAGCAAAATATTTGAGGCATTCATCCTCAAGTATGGGATTCGTCCTTCCGCCATTCCATCCCGAACAAGCTCTACTGTCGCACGACCAATAGACACACTAATTGATTGGAATGCCCCTCTTTCAACTCATATCACATCAGCCCATGTGTCCATGTCAACAATATAGTCCTGGTCTCGAACACTAAAAGAAAACTATTCACATCCAAGAAACTCAGATTAGAATAGAAATAGGCAGTAAGTTCTGGATATGCCTCTGTCGTCTCAGAATAAAATCGCTCCAGCTGAAGTAAAGTGAATTTCTCTCGCAGCTTTACATTCAAAGAATCAAGAAAATCAAAGTCCACACTTCTTGGGTTGATCACCCCTTGCTTTAGCAACTTAGAGTAAAGTCGCTTGTGTTCCTCCAAGTGAAACAAATTCCTTTTGCATCGAATATTTGTCGCAACACCCATTCTAGGCTTAAAATGAGTGTACATTTTGTCATCATCATTCCCATTAGGTTGACTAAGACCTCCAACACTTGGATCACTAGGGATATTTGCAAAAGCTAGTTCTGCCGTCCCCACAGGAGCAACCCCCAATCGTTCCATTGTTCGCAAAAGTGGGTTTCATTTCAATACCCTTTCTCTTTCAAAAATTCATCAATATAGTTCAAGGGAGTGCTTCCCTTCTTCAAGGCAGAGTAAAGCTTAAAGATAAAAGCGGGCTTTTGAGTTCTTACGGGTTCTGTGTCTTCAATGATTTCTTCTTCTGCTCTATGATCAATATCCTGAGGTCTAGCTTGAGGAGATTGACGCGGTTGAGAATGTTGTGGGCTCTGCTGCTGACTTGGAGATTCTTCTTCCTCGGTGAGGTCAAAATGTGTAGGCCCCGCACGCATGTGTTGTGGTCCCCTGTTTGCGATCCTTGAAGACTTTCTTTGGGAAGCCATTCTCATAGTCTTTGAGAGATTCCAAACTCGATTCGCGAAAGATGAGATCTTTGAAGATTAAACTAGAGAGTAAAAGTAAGAAAGTGATGTTCAGTGCTTTTAGGGTTTGAGAGGAAGACGATCAGTATATAAGGCAGTCGAAAAGAGGTATACGGAACGACGTAAAAGGAAAAATAAAAAATTCCTTTTAAAAAATAACTGCCTTTTTGAAAAAATAGATAACCGTCATTTCAAAAGATAACTTCTTTTTCGAAAAGGAATGATTGCAATAATCACGAAAACTGGGGAAGATAACATCAATCAAATACAGATTAATAGATGAACGTACCTTTTCGAGATTTCATCCGTAAGATAAAATTCTAAAACAGAAATAACTTACAGTTGTGAATCTGAGTCTGAGTATCTTTAGACTTTTATCCCTGAGTCTGAACTTCTTTAGACTTTAAGATATTGAGTCTAGAATGAATAAGCTCGAATTGACTTTTCTCCAGAGGCTTTGTAAAAATGTCCGCTAGTTGATTCTTTTAGTCAATGAATTGAATCAATACTTCTCCATTTTGAACATGGTCTCTAATGAAATGATGTCGAATCTTTATAGACTTTGCTCTTGAATGAAGAATTGGATTTTTGGTAAGATTAATCACACTAGTGTTGTCGCATTTGATCTCAGTGCATGAGTCTTCGATTCCAAAGTCTCTTAGCTGTTGTTTTATCCATAAGATTTGAGAACAACAACTTCCAAGCGTCACATACTTTGCTTCAGCTGTTGAAAGAGCTACAGTGCTTTGTTTCCTCGAAAACCAAGATACTGTCCTATTACCAAGCAATTGACAAATGCCCGAGGTGCTCTTTCTATCAACTCTGTATTTGCTAGGACTGCATCTGAGTATCCAAGAAGTGTAAAGTCTCCCTTTTTAGGATACTAGAGACCCAAATTAGAGGTAGATGCAACGTATTTGATGATGCGTTTTGCAGGATTTAAATGAGATTCTTTGGGATCAAATTGAAATATGGCACAAATGCAAACACTAAACAAAATGTTATGTCTAGAGGTAGTAAGATAAAGAAGTGAATCAATGATACTCCTGTATAGGTTCTGGTCAACTTTCTTTCCTCCTTCATCTTTGTCTAGCTTCGAGGAACTTGACATTGGTGTATCAGTCATTTTGCAATTCTCTAAGCCGAACTTTTTAACAAGTTCTTTAGCATATTTTTCTTGGTGAATGAAAGTTCATTCCTTCAATTGTTTCACTTGTAGTTCGAGAAAGAAAAATAGTTCACCCATCATGCTCATTTCAAACTCATCCTGCATAGTCTTAGAGAATTTCTTGCACAGATTTTCGTTAGGTGACCCAAAAATAATATCATCAACATAAATTTGAACAAGTAAAAATTTATTGCTTTCTCTTTTAATAAACAATGTAGTATCTACTTTACCTTTAACAAAGCCATTTTGGATTAAAAACTTACTTAATCTGTCGTACCAAGCTCGAGGTGCTTGCTTTAAACCATATAACGCCTTTTTCAGTCCGAATACAGAGTCTGGTTTCCTTGGGTCTTCAAAACTGGGAGGTTGTTCCACATAGACTTCCTCTTGGATAAATCCATTTAGGAAAGCGCTTTTGACGTCCATTTGGAATAACCTGAAATTCTTATAACAAGCAAAAGTAAGTAATAATCTAATTGCTTCTAATCTTGCTCTTGGTGCGTAAGTCTCATCATAGTCTATCCCTTCTTCTTGCGTATATCCTTTGGCCATGAGTCTTGCTTTGTTCCTTATGACTTTTCCTTTTTCGTTCATCTTGTTCCTGAAAACCCATTTAGCTCCAATAATAGATTTATCTTTTAGTTTAGGAGTCAATTCCCAAACATCATTGATACTGAATTGCCTAAGTTCTTCTTGCATAGCTTCAATCTAGCTTTCATCAGTTAAAGCTTCTTCTATGCTCTTGGGTTCTATTTTAGAAATAAGAGCCACATCACTAGACTCTTCACGCCTTTTGGATCTTGTATGAATTCCTTTATTAATGTCACCAATAATGAGTTCTTTGGGATGACTAGACTTGTGCTTCCAGTTGCTGGTTGAATTGTTGGACTGTTGACCTTTTTCTTCATTTGATTCTTCAACGATCATTTGTTGCTTGTCTTCTGAAATTTGAGCTGCTTCTGGAGATTTAGACTTTGTAAAGTCTGGAGCAGGTTTAGATTCTTCAGGTTGAGTTTGAATCAATTGATTTTGTATAAAGTCTTGAAATTTGACATTCATCGATTCCTCCACAGATTGAGTCCTTTTGTTGTATACTCTATAAGCTTTGCTGGTGGTTGAATATCCAAGGAAGATGCCTTCGTCTGATTTTTCTTCAAACTTACCAATTCTACATTTTTCAATATAAAACATTTGCATCCAAACACATGAAAATAGGAAACAATTGGCTTCTTTCTTTTGAACAACTCATAGGGAGTTTTCTCCAGAATAGGCCTTAAGAAGACTCTATTAATAATATAACACGCTGTAGAGACTGCTTCAGCCCAAAAACGAGAGGAAATGTTACTTTCAATTAATAAGGTTCTAGCCATTTCTTGTAATGATTTATTCTTCCTTTCCACAACTCCATTCTGTTCTGGGGTGTATGGTGAGGAGAATACATGCTGAAAACCAGATTCATCACAGAATTTAGCAAAGTCTTGATTTTCAAACTCACCTCCATGGTTTGTCCGTATACTTGAAATAACATACCCTTTCTCATTTTGAACTTTCTTAGCAAATTTTATGAAATAAGAAATGGTTTCAGACTTACTTGCTAGGAAATATACCCAAGTGAATCGTGAATAATCATCCACTATTACTAGGAAATATTTCTTACCACCAATGCTCTGGGTTTTGGTTGGTCCAAAGAGATCCATATGCAAGAGCTGCAGCACACGATTAGTGGAAACTTAATTTATTGGTTTGAAAGAGTTTCTAACCTGTTTTCCCAATACACACGGTGTGCATAATTCAGATTTTTGATATGCCAGGTTGGGTAGTCCACGAACAAGCTTCTTTGCAGAGATCTTGGTTATTTGCTTTATGTTGATGTGGCCAAGTTTATATGCCAGAGATTAACTTCCTCTTGAGTTGAAATTAGACATTGAAATTTTTCTAATTTGATATCCAAGAGATATATATTCCCATATCTTCGCCCCGTGAATGTCTGAGAGGAGTCTTTACTGGTTCCTGAACATATTCCTTCTTAAAAGTTGATTTTGTAACCTGTGTCGCACAGTTGGCTGATACTCAGCAAGTTGTAGTTGAGTCATTCCACTAAGGAGACATTACTGATTGTGAGACTTCCATTCTTTACGGTTCTGTATCCCACAATTCTGCCTTTGCTATTTCCTCCAAAAGCAACTTTTCCACCATTGACTTGCATAAGCTTTATGAAACAACTTGAGTCTCCTGTCATATGCCTTGAGCATTCATTATCCAAGTACCATTTAACATTTTTCTTGATAGTGACTTGCATTTAAAAAAGAACTCAAGCTTTCTTTGATACCCATACTTTCTTGGGTCCAATGGAGTTAGTGCAATATACGCCTTTTGCCCAAACCTTCTTAACAGGTTTCCAAACCATAGGACATTCTTTCTCAAAATGTTCGAGCTGTTGCACTTAGAACATTTAAGAGCACTGCGGCCTACAGGTTTTACAAAGACTTTTTGAAAATGATTTCTGTAAAAATCTTTTGTAGGTCTTTGTTTAATTCTTTCCTTTACTTTTGGGAAATCAATTAGAGGAATGGTTTCAATAGTTATTCCCAAACCTGATTTGTTAAAGTAAGGTCTTTATGCTGAAAGAATCTTTTCTAATTTCTCAGAACCTATAGAAAACTTTTTTGAAACACTTGAAATATCATTTTTCAAAAGTGCATTTTCTTTTGAAAGAGAGTCTACATTTTCTTTCAAAGTAATAACACTTTTATCTAAATTTTCGACCTTTTCTTTCCAAACAATCTCCTGTTGCTTCAGTGTAGAATTTTCTCCTTTTAGTTCGAAAATCCTCTTGAGGGAGGTTTTGAGACTAAGACATAATTCATCAATAAATTTAGAGACTTTAGTAGGAATTTTTAAATTACTTACCTCAATTTCACTATCTGAGTTTGAGTCTGTCTCAGAGTCTGAATCTGATTCTGATTGTGCCATTAGACAAATATTAGCATAATCATCATCACTCTCTTCACACTCGGTATCACTCCAAGTTTATGTTTTGAGAGCTTTTCTGTATTTCTCAGCATTTCCTTTCTTTTTCTTCAGTAAGGGACAGTTGGGTCTGATGTGTCCCTTTTCTTGCATTAAAAAAAATCATATCTTTATTGGATTCATCATCCTCAACTGATTTATTTTGAGACTTTTGAGAACTTTGTTTCCTCCAGTTGAATTTTTTCCCTTTTTGTTCAGTTTTCTGAGCCTTCTTATCATGAGAGCAAACTCTTCATTGTCCATATCGTCTTCTGAATCTGTAACATCAGAATCATTATTAGATTTTAATGCAATGGATTTTTAACCTTTGGGATCCTCATCTTCATTGATTTGCTTCACTTCATAAGACTGAAGAGTGCCAATCAATTCGTCAATAGAAAGTGGCATGATCCTTTGTGTTTCCCTTATTGAGGTCTTCACATGATTCCAATCTTTGGAAAGTTCACGCAGTAACTTGTTAAATTTCATGGGTCCAGAGATTGGTTGACCTTCATACTCAAGACCATTCACGATTTCTGTAAAACGACTAAACATGTCAGTGATAGATTCTCCTGATTTCATCTTGAATGCTTCATATTGACCGAGTAGAATATTGATTCTGGTTTCTTTTACTCGATCAGTTCCTTCATAGGTGATGTGCAATCTATCCCAGACTTTTTTAGCTGTTTCACAAGAAGATATTCTGTTATATTCAGTGGGAGATAATGCACAATATAAAGAATAAATTGCCTTTGCATCAAGAGCTTGTCTCTTGGTTATCTCTTCTTGAGTCATCTCGCTAGACTCAATAGCTTCTTTTCCCCTTTTTGAGATTGTTGTAGTTTTAGGAATAATTCCTTTGTCTACCACATCCCATTCAAGAGGGTCTTTCGATCTTAAGAATGCCTTCATCTTGTTTTTCCATATACTGTATTCCTTCCCATCAAAGTAAGATGGTCTGGTGTTGCTTTGCCCTTCAACCAAACTTGGAGCCAACATATTAGCCATGGATCGTTAACTCTGAAGTAAAAACACTTCAATCTAAATGAGTACACAGGCTCTTATACCAATTGTAAATGCTAGTACGAGCACCTAGAGGGGGTGAATAGGTGCGAAAATAAACTTTTGCGAAGTATAGTGTAAAACTGTACTTTTAACCTGAATCTGTTTAACAGTAGACTTTAAAATAAAACAAGACTCTAACAAATGAATAAAGTTATGAGTAAAGTAAAAAAGTTTAGGGAAGAGAATAAGAACACTAGGTTTATAGTGGTTCGGCTTAATCCAAGCCTACGTCCACTCTCCCGCACTGACAACCCACCAGCTGGATTTCGCTATGAAACAAAAGAGTCGTTACAGTATCACGTCATTGATTCCACAGTGTAGAGATTCTGCTACACTTCCTCAAGGTCTCACAAATGTATAAACTCTCTTTTAAGTATAAGTTTACGCTCAACAATTGAATTAACGAAGAACAAGGAGCTTTAGATTTTGGAATTTATCTATTGCGCACATACTCGAATAACTAGAACATCTTCCTCATATACTCCTCCATGCCTTCATAACCGTTGGCACTTTCCAAGGAAGCTCTTCCAATCTTCCCATTGGACAGAATCAATTAGGGAGATTTTGAGTTATTTAAGTAATATGACGATAGCCCACCAATCCTGCTTAGCCCATACAATCAGAATCTAGGTTTCCATAAGTAGAACCTTCCAAGTATGCTTCGCCAATCAACGGATCTAAATTACCCGAATCAAAACGAATAATAGATTCCAAGATGCTATATCCAGCTGAGAGATCTTCTTTAGTTGATAGAATCAAATCCTTCAAGAAATACTCAATTCTGGATAGGTCTTCTTCGACGGTTGTCAATAAGGGTAGACTTTGAATCTTGAGTCTGGTGTTTCGACGGTCTTCAGACTTTGACGAAGGAGTCTGCAAGTCTTCAGACTAGACTGATGGAAACGTTTTGTCAACTTCAAAACAAATACGGAAGTTTTCTCTAACACTTCTAATCCTGTTTTCCCAAGACACATGGTGTGCATAAGTCAGATTTTTGGTACTTCAGGTTGGGTAGTCCACAAACAAGCTTCTTGGAGGAGATCTTAGTAATCTGCTTCATGTTAATATGGCCAAGCTTTCTATGCCAAAGGTTTGCTTCATCTTGAATTGATATTAGACATTGAGAACTCTCTGGTTTTATATCCAGAAGATAAATATTCCCATGTTTTTGTCCAGTGAAAGATTGAGAAAGATCTTTACTAGTTCCCGAACAGATTCCTTCTTGGAAATTGACTTTGAATCCAGTGTCGCACAGTTGGCTAACGCTGAGTAGATTGTGATTTAATCCTTTCACCAAGGAGACATTGTTAATTGTGAGATTTCCAATCTTTACAGTTCCACATCCAACAATTCTTCCTTTGCTATTTCCACCAAAAGAGACTTGTCCACCATTTATTTGCACAAGTTTTATAAAGTAGCTTGAATCTCTAGTCATGTGTCTTGAACAACCACTATCCAAATACCATTAAATTTTTTTTCTTGATAGTGACCTGCAATTACAAAAAGAACTCAAGCTTTCTTTGGTACCTAGATTTTTTTGGGTCCAGAGAAGTTAGTTTTAAACACAGTTTCTCCCAATCCTTCTTAACAGGTCTCCAAACCATAGCACATTCTTTCTCAAAATGTTCTGAGCTGTTGCTTTTTGAACATTTGAGAGCACTTCGGCCAACATGTTTTACAAAGATTTTTTGAAAATAATTTCCGTAAAAAGTTTTTGTAGGTCTTTGTTTGATTCTTTCATTTACTTTTAGAAAATCAATTAGAGGAATAGTTTCTGGGATCATTCCCAATCCTGATTTATTGAAATAAGGTCTTTATACTGAAAGAATCTTTTCCAACTTCTCAGATCCTATTGAAAATTTTTTTGAGATATGCGAAATGTCCTGTTTCAAAAATGTATTTTCTTTTGAAAGAGAGTCTGCATTTTCTTTTAAAACAACAAAACTTTTGTCTAGATTTTCAAACTTTTCTTTCTAAGAAATTTCATGTTGCTTAAGTGTAGAATTCTCCCTTTTTAGCTCGGAAATCCTTTTAAGAGAGGTTTTGAGACTGAGA
The DNA here is from genome assembly GCA_014182515.1 of Eucalyptus microcorys. NCBI lineage: Eukaryota > Viridiplantae > Streptophyta > Magnoliopsida > Myrtales > Myrtaceae > Eucalyptus > Eucalyptus microcorys. Next base: position 5,315,829 of record CM024570.1, on the reverse strand, counting down.
CAAAGTTCATCAATGTATTTCGAGACTTTAGTAGGAATTTTTAAATTGCTTACCTCGATTTCACTGTCTGAGTCTAAGTCTGAATCTATCTTAGAGTTTAAGTTTGATTCTGATTTTGCCATTAGACATATATTTGCATAATCTTCATCACTTTCTTCACATTCAGTATCACTCCATGTTTCTGTTTTGAGAGCCTTCCTGTATTTCTCAGCTCTTCCCTTCTTTTTCATCAACAAAGAACAATTGGGTCTGATGTGTCCCTTTTTCTTGCATTCAAAACAGATTACATCTTTGTTGGTTTCATCATCCTTAGTTGATTTGTTCTGGAATTTTTGAGTGCCTTGCTTCCTCCAGTTAAATCTTCTTCCTTTTTTGTTCAGTTTCCCGAACCTCCTTATCATGAGTGCTAGCTCTTCATCGTCCATGTCATCTTCAGAATCTGTAATATCATAATCATAATTAGATTTTAAAGCAATTGACTTTTTACCTTTGGGATCTTCTTTCTCATTGAGTTGCTCTGCTTCGTATGACTAAAGTGTGCCTACAAGCTCATCAACCGTAAGAGGCATGATTCTTTAGGTTTCTCTTATCAAAGTCTTCACGTGATTCCAATCTTTGGAGAGTCCATGCATCAGTTTGTTGACCTTCATTGGTCCTGAAATTGGATGTCCTTGATATGATAGACCGTTTACATTTTATGTGAAACGACTAAACATGTCATTAACAGATTCTCCTGGCTTCATCTTGAAGGCTTCATATTGTCCGAGTAGAATATTGATTTTTGTTTCTTTGACTTGATCAGTTCCTTCATAGGTAACATGCAACCTATCCCAGACTTCTTTGGTTGTTTCACAAGAAGAAATTATGTTATACTTAGTATGAGATAAAGCATAGTATATAGAGTAGATCGCTTTAGCATCAAGAGCTTGTCTCTTGATTATTTCTTCTTGTGTCATCTCACTAGCGTCTACAACTTCTTTTCCTCTTTCTAAAACTGATGCAGCTTTATGAATGATTCATTTTTCTACTACATCCCATTCCAGAGGATCTTTTGATCTTAGGAATGCCTTCATCTTGTTTTTCCATACTCTATATTCTTTTCCATCAAAATAAGGAGGTCTGGTGTTGCTCTGGCCTTCAACCAAACTTGGAGCCGAAATACTAGCCATAGAATTTTAGCTCGGAAGTAAAACACTTCAATAAAACGAGCACACAAGCTCTGATACCAATTGATAAGGCTAGTAAGTGTTGGAGAAAACTTCCTTATCTGCTTTGAAGTTGACAAAATGTTTCCTTCCATCAAAGTCTGAAGACCGCTAGACTCAAGATTTAAAGTCTGCCCTCATTGATAGTTTCTAGACCGACGGAGAAATCTTATTCAGATGCAATTTTATCTTTAAGGATTTGATCCGTTTGGTTGAAGATTATCTCATGGCTAGAGATAGCATCTAAAGATCTATTATTCGTATTGCAAATAATTTGAGTAATTCAGATCCGTTGATTAGCGAAGTAAACTTGGAAGGTTCTACTTATGGAAACCTAGATCCTAATTGTATGGGCGAGCAGGATTGGTGGGCTATCTTCATTTTCCTTAAGTAACTCGAGATCTCTTTAATTGATTTTGTCCAACGGTTAGATTAGAAGATCTCCTTTGGAAGGTGCCAACAGTTATGGAGGCATGGAGGAGTATATAAGAAAGACGCTCTAGTTATTCGGGTGAGTGCAAGATTCGTTTGTTGAGCGTAAACTTGTACTCAAAAGAGAGATTAGATACTTGTGAGACCTTGAGGAAGTGTAGCAGAGTCTCTACACTGTGGAATCAAGGACGTGTGACTGTAACAACTCTTTTGATTCATAGTGAAATTCCAGCCGATGGGCTATCATTGCGAGAGAGTGGACGTAGGCTTGGTCTAAGCCGAACCACTATAAAATATCGTGTTTCAATTCTCTTTTTCTTATCTCTTTACTTAATTCGTAGTCTTATATATTAGTGCAGATCTTCTATATCTTAAGTCTTCTATTTTTATATATGTTGAATTAAATTACTAAGTTTTATAAAATTCGTTTTTACACCTATTCACCCCCCCTCTAGGTGTTCATACTAGCACTATCAATTGGTATTAGAGCATGTGTACTCATTTAATTGAAGTGTTTTTACTTCAGAGTTAAAAATCCATGGCTAGTATGTTGGCTCCAGGTTTGGTTGAAGGGCAAAGCAACACCAGACCACCTTATTTCGATGGAAAGGATTACAGCATTTGGAAAAACAAGATGAAGGCATTCCTAAGATCGAAAGATCCTCTAGAATGGGATGTGGTAGAAAAAGAAATTATTCCTAAAGCTACATCGGTGTCAGAAAGGGGAAAAGAAGTTGCAGAAGCTAGCGACATGACTCAAAAAGAGATATCTAAGAGACAAGCTCTTGATGCTAAATCAATTTACTCATTATATTGTGCATTATCTCCTGCTGAGTAAAACAGAATATCTTCTTGTGAAATAGCCAAAGAAGTCTGGGACAGGCTGCACATTACCTATGAAGGAACTGATCGCGTGAAAGAAATAAAGATCAACATTCTACTCGGACATTATGAAGCCTTCAAGATGAAACCAGTAGAATCTATCACTGAAATGTTTAGTCGTTTTACAGAAATTGTAAACTGTCTAGAGTATCAAGGTCAGCCAATTTCAAAACCAATGAAGGTTAACAAATTGTTGCGTGGACTCTCCAAAGACTGGAATCACATAAAGACTTCGATAAAGGAAACACAAAGAATCATGCCACTCTCCATTGACGAATTGGTTGGAACACTTCAGTCCTATGAACTGGAGCAAATCAATGAAGAAGAAGAAGATCCCAAAGGTAAGAAGTCAATTGCCTTAAAGTCTAATGATGATTCTGATGTTACAGATTCTGAAGAGGACATAGACGATGAATAACTTGCTCTCATGATAAAGAGGTTAAGGAAACTGAACAAAAAGGGAAGAAGATTCAATTGGAAGAAACAAAGCTCTCAAAGATTTCAAAACAAATTAGCTGAGGATGATGAATCCAATAAAGAAGTGATTTGCTTTGAATGCAAGAAAAAGGGACACATCAGACCCAACTGTCCCTTGGTGAAGAAAAAGAAAGGAAAAGCTGAGAAATACAGAAATGCACTCAAAGCAGAAACTTGGAGTGATACTGAATTCGAAGAGAGTGATGATGATTATGCTAATATTTGTTTAATGGCAAAATCGAATCGATTCGACTCAAAAATCAATACGGACTCGGATTCGATAGTGAAATCGAGGTAAATAATTTTAAAATTCCTATTAAGGTCTCGAAATATATTAATGAACTGTGTCTTAGTCTCAAAACCTCTCTTAAGAGGATTTCCGAGCTAAAAATGGAGAATTCTACACTGAAGCAACAGGAAATTTTATGGAAAGAAAAATTTGAAAATCTAGATAAAAGTTTCATTACTTTAAAAGAAAATGCAGAATCTCTTTCAAAAGAAAACACACTTTTGAAAAATGATATTTCAAACATTTCAAAAAGGTTTTCTATGGGATCTGAGAAATTATAAAAGATTCTTTTAGTACAAAGACCTTACTTTAACAAATCAGGCTTGGGAATGACATCTGAAACTATTCCCTTAATTGATAAAAAAGTAAAGGAAAGAATCAAACAAAGACCTACAAAAGCCTTTGATAGAAATCATTTTCAAAAATTCTTTGTAAAACCTATTGGCCGAAGTGCTCTTAGATGTTCTAAGTGTAACAGCTCAAAACACTTTGAGAAAGAATATCCTATAGTTTGGAGGCCTGTTAAGAAGGTTTGGGCAAAGACCGTATATTGCACTAACTTCACTGGACCCAAGAAAGTGTGGGTACCAAAGAAAGCTTGAGTTTCTTTTTTAATTGCAGGTCACTATCAAGAAAAATGTCAAATGGTATTTGGATAGTGGCTGTTCAAGGCATATGATTAGAGATTCAAATTGTTTTATTAAACTTAAGCAAGTAATTTTTGGAAAAGTCTCATTTGGTGGAAACAGCAAGGGAAGAATTGTTGGATGTGGAACTGTAAAGATATGAAGTCTCACAATCAACAATGTCTCTTTAGTGGAAGGATTCAACTACAACTTGCTCAGTATCAGCCAATTGTGCGACACCGGATTCAAGATCAATTTTCAAGAAGGAATATGTTCGGGCACTAGTAAAGATCTTTTACAATCCTATACTGGGCGAAGGCATAGAAATATCTATCTTTTGGATATCATTCTAGAAAGATCTCAATGTCTAATTTCAATTTAAAATGAAGAAAAGCTTTGGCATCGAAAGCTTGGCCATATCAACATGAAGCAAATTGCCAAGATCTCTTTAAAGAAGTTTGTTCGTGGACTACCCAACCTGAAGTACAAAAAATCTGACTTATGCACACCATGTGTATTGAGAAAACAAGTTAGAAATTCTTTCAAACTAATAAATCAAGTTTCCACTAATCGTGTGCGGCAACTCCTGCATATGGATTTCTTCGGACCAACTGGAACTCAAAGCATTGGTGGAAAAATATATTGCCTAGTAATAGTGGATGATTATTCACGATTTACTTGGGTCTATTTTTTTGGCAAGTAAGTCTGAAACCTTCTCTTATTTTACTAAATTTGCCAAGAAGGTTTAGAATGAGAAAGGGTATGTTATTTCAAGCATACGGACAGACCATGGAGGTGAGTTTGAAAATCAAGATTTTGCTAAGTTTTGTGATGAATCTGGTTTTCAGCATATGTTCTCCTCACCATACACTCCTGAACAGAATGGAGTTGTGGAAAGGAAGAATAGATCGTTGTAAGAAATGGCTAAAACTCTTCTAATTGAAAGCAATATTTTTTCTCGTTTTTGGGCTGAAGTAGTTTCTACAGCATGTTATATTATTAACAAAGTTTTCTTAAGGTCTATTTTGAAGAAAAATTCCTATGAGTTGTTCAAAGGGAAGAAGCCAATTGTTTCTTATTTTCATGTGTTTGGTTGCAAATGTTTTATCTTGAAAAATGCAAATGATCGAATTGGTAAGTTTGAAGAAAAATCAGATGAAGCAATCTTCCTTGGATACTTAACATCTAACAAAGCTTACAGAGTATACAACAAAAAGACTCGATTTGTGAAAGAGTTAATGAATGTCAAATTTTAAGACTCTATACAAAATCAATCGATCCAGACTCAACCTTAAGAATCTAAACCTACTCCAGACTCTACAAAGTCTACTTTCCCTGAAGTAGCTCAGACTACAGAAGGACAATAACGAACAAATATTGAAGAATTAGCTGAAGAAGTTCAGCAGTCTATCAGACCAACTAGCAACTGGAACCATAAGTCCAATCATCCCAAAGAACTCATCATTGGTAACATTGATGAAGGAATTCGTACAAGATTCATAAGGCATGAAGAGTCTAGTGCTGTAGCTCTTATTTCTGAAATAGAATCTAAGAGCATAGAAGAAGCTTTAACTGATGAAAGTTGGATTGAAGCCATGCAAGAAGATCTTAGGCAGTTCAATGTTAACGATGTTTGGGAACTAACTCCTAAACCAAAAGGTAAATCTGTTATTGGAGCTAAATGGGCTTTTAGGAACAAGATGAACGAAAAAGGAAAAGTTGTAAGGAACAAAGCAAGACTCGTAGCTAAATGATATATGCAAGAAGAAGGGATAGACTATGATGAGACTTACGCACCAGTAGCAAAGTTAGAAGCAATTAGATTATTACTTGCTTTTGCTTGTTATAAGAATTTCAGGTTATTCCAAATGGATGTCAAAAATGCATTCCTAAATGGATTTATCCAAGATGAAGTCTATGTGGAACAACCTCCTGGTTTTGAAGATCCGAGGAAACCAAACTCTGTATTCAGATTGAAGAAGGCTCTATATGGATTAAAGCAAGCATCTCGAGCTTGGTACGACATGTTAAGTAAGTTTTTAATCCAAAGTAGTTTTGTTAAAGGTAAAGTGGACACTACTTTGTTTATTAAAAGGGAAAGTAAAAACTTTTTACTTGTTCAAATTTATGTTGATGATATAATATTTGGATCATCTAATGAAAATCTATGCAAGAAATTTTCTAAGTCTATGCAGGATGAATTCGAGATGAGCATGATGAGTGAATTATCCTTCTTTCTTGGACTACAAGTAAAGCAATTGAAGGAAGAGATTTTTATTTACCAAGAAAAATATGCAAAAGAACTTGTTAAAAAGTTTGGATTAGATAATTGCAAAAAGACTGAAATACCAATGTCTAGCTCTTCGAAGTTGGATAAAGATGAAGGAGGAAAGAAAGTTTACTAGAAACTTTACAGGAGTGTTATCAATTCACTTCTTTATCTTACTGCTTCTAGACCTGACTTTTGTTTAGTGTTTGCATTTGTTCCAGATTTCAATTAGATCCAAAAGAGTCTCATCTAAGTGCTGCGAAATGTATCATCAAATATGTTGCAACAACCTCGAAGATAGGTCTATGGTATCCCAAAAGGGAGACTTTACTCTCCTTGGATATTCAGACGCAGATCTAGCAGGTTGCCGAGTTGAAGGAAAAAGCACTTCCGGTACTTGTAAATTGCTTGGTAACAGAATAGAATCATGGTTTTCAAGTAAGCAAAGTACAGTAGCTCTTTCAACAACGGAAGCATAATATGTGGCTTTTGGAAGTTGCTGTTCTCAAATCTTATGGATAAAACAACAACTAAGAGACTTTGGAATCAAAGATTCATGCACTAAGATTAGATATGATAACACCAGAGCTATTAATCTCACCAAGAATCCAATTCTTTATTCAAGAGCAAGGCATATAGAGAAAGGCATATAGAGATTCGACATCATTTTATTAGAGATCATGTTCAAAATGGAGAAGTTATGATCCAATTTATTGACTCAAAGAATCAACTGGCGGATATATTTACAAAGCCCTTGGAGAAAAGTCTATTTGAGTTTATTCGTACCGGACTGAACATTATATCTCTTACCTAGTAGAGTCTTGATGTGCACAAGGTTCAAAAGGTAAAGTCTGATTGTGTTTAGACTCAGAAAACCAAGAGTTATAACAGTAAGTTATTTCTAAATTTTAAATTTAAAAATTTACGATTGTTTATTAATCGCTAATTGCTTTAAATTATCTTTCCAAATTTTCTTTACTTTTTCAAAAAGGTAGTTATCAATTTTTAAAAGACAGTTATTTTCAAAAAGGAAGTTATCCTTTTCAAAAAGTATTTTTATTTTCTTTTTACGACGTTTTGTTTACCTCGCTTTACTTGCTTTATATACTGCAAAGACTTGTTTTCTTCATTTTCACACTAAAACCCTAGAATACAAAATTCCTATTTGCTTTCACTTTCACTCTCGATCTGTCAAAAAGTTATTTCCTTTTTCGAGCAAGTGGTGAATTCCTCCCTTGAAGCGACAATGTCTTCGAGAAAGTCTTCAAGAATTGCAAGCAGGGGACCACGATCTATGCCTGAGGGTCCTACCCATTTTGACTTAACTGAGGAAGAAAATTCCTCTCCACCACTACGTCCAAGTCAGCAACAACCTTCTCAGCAGCGTCAACCTTCTCCACCGACTCAACCAAAAGATGAGGTTATAGAGGAGGCTGAACCTGTAAGAACTCTAACTCCCAAGGTTGCTTTCAAGCTCTACTCTAATCTGAAGAAAGGAGGTACGCCGATGTCCTTAATCGATGAATTCTTAAAAGATAAAGGATTCAAGAATGAAACCTTGTTTTTGAGGGATTTGGAAAAATTAGGAGTTATAGAGAAAGGAACGACTGAAAGAATGTTTGAGAACATACCGAGTGACCCATTCTATGGCACTGCAAATCAACCTCAGGATGACGATGAACGGATGTTTGCTCATTTTCAGCCTAGATCAGGTGTGGCTGCAAACATTACTGATGACTCTAATCTGTTTAGATCGAAGGGGCACAAGAAGGTTTATTCGAAACTTTTGAAGAGAGGGCTAATGAACCCTAAAACTGTTGATTTTGATTTCTTGATTCGATAAAGGTCAATCTCCGCGAGAAATTTGCTTTACTGCAACTGAAACGGTTCTGTTCTGAATCCACTGCTGCTTTTCCAGAACTCACCGCGTACTTTTATTCGAACTTATCTTTCTTGAATGCAAACAGTTTTATTTTGATTGTGAAGGACAAAAAGTTTTTGGTGGATACAGACACATTGGCCGACATAATTGAGGTGGAAAGATCGAGTTTCCAACCAATTAATGTGTCTATTGCTCATGCTATTCTGTCATTGGTGAGAGATAGGAATGTTGATGGCAAGATTTCTTACTCAAGAATGAGTGCCTCTAACATTTTGCTGCACAAGATTGTGATAAACTGCATTTGTCCTAAATCAACATCCAAGACAGATGTTTCTCAATCGGAAACTAAGTTGATGTGTGCCATCAACTCTGGATATAAATTCTCTTTGCCTCACACCATATTGTTTCATATGTACCGCATTGTGGAAAAAGATAAGGGACAACTCCCTTATTCTACTCTTATCTCGAGACTCTTTCGACACTTTAAAATTCACATCTTTGCACCATTATGCCTGTCAACCATCTCTCCTATGGTGATTGGGTTCAAAATGGTCACAAAGATGAGATTGAAAGAGTTGAACAAAGTGTTGGAGCATATGAAGGAAAAGTCTCCCACAAAAGCAAAATAAGACTTTGCTGCTGTGAAGAGAAAAGGCAAGGAGCCCATGGTTGCTCCTGTGAAGAAGAAGAAAAGAACTCTCATCTTGCAAGATGAAGAAGATGAGGATGAACTGACTATAGCAGCCTTGAGAAACTTAAAGAGTTTTGTCAGCTTTCGAGAGACAAGAGAAGAGCCAAGAGAAGAGGAAAGAGAGAGAGAAGTCACAGAGAGGAAGAAGAACAAAGGAGGACAGAGGAAGAAGAAGAAGAGGAAGGAAGAGGAGAAGAGGAAGAAGAAGAGGAAGGAAGAGGAGAAGAGGAAGAAGAAGAGGAAGGAAGAAGAGAGAGAAGGAGAACAAGATCACGGTCAAGAGAACTCTTTCGAGCCAACCTTGACTATCTCTCTGTCTAGTGCATCTGTAGATGAGGAAACTTCACCTACTCCACCTAAAGGCATCAAAACAAGGGGAACTATTGATCCAAAAGGTATTTCTTCATCTTTGATTGCTAGTGATGTGAGTTGTTCTACAGCAGACCCTGAGGATATGTATGCCTCGCACAATCCATAAGACAGTCATGATGGACAATCTGCTGAAGCTTCATCGATTCTCAAAATCCCCGTTCTTGACTCAGCTGGTCCTAGTGATGCATCTGCTCAGATAACAGACTTTTCAAGATTGCTGGAAGTTCTTTTGGACGTTAGAAAGCAGCAATATGCCATGGGATTTGAGATGCAAGATCTCAAGAATGCTTTTAAGGCCACTTCAGTATCATTGCATGAACAGTTGAACGCCTTGAAGATTCAAGTTCAGTCTTTGCAGGGTGAAGATTTTCAGTTACTGAAGCAGAGTTTCAACAGGCTTGAGAAGACAATGCATTCTATGGGAGAATTCACGCTTGTTCGCCTGCCCAAACAGCCTTGATTTTAACTCCATTTTCCATCCATCTCTTTAGTCTATTCTCCACTTTTTGCTGTTGACAAAAAGGGGGAGAGGTTTTATGCAGATTTGATTGACTTTATCTTTTTGACATTTTGTTTTGAACTTTAACTTTTGTTTGGTGTGGTTTTGATTCAAATTGGTTTGGACTGATGATGCTTGCAACTTAAGCTATTATTGATTATATTAAAGATAGTTGTGCTTACAGGACTAACGCTTTTTCTGTGGTTGCAGAATTGTTACTATCTCTATTGTAATCTCAAATTTTCATTTATAAGAAATCTTGGTTTGCTTAAGTGTTGTCTTACAGGTCAAAGTGTCCAAATCTGGAAGAAAGTTTTGTCACCATAAAAAGGGGGGAGATTGTTGGAGAAAACTTCCTTATCTGTTTTGAAGTTGATAAATCGTTTCCTTCCATCAAAGTCTGAAGACCGCCAGACTCAAGATTTAAAGTCTGCTCTCATGACAGTTTCTAGACTGACGAAGAAATCTTATTAAGATACAAGTTTATCTTTAAGGATTTGATCCGTTTGGTTGAAGATTATCTCATGGCTGGAGATAGCATCTAAAGATCTTTTATTCGTATTGCAAATAATTCGAGTAATTCAGATCCATTGATTGGCGAAGTAAACTTGAAAGGTTTTACTTATGGAAACCTAGATCCTGATTGTATGGGCGAGCAGGATTGGTGGGCTATCTTTATTTTCCTTAAGTAACTCGAGATCTTTCTAATTGATTCTGTCTAACGATTAGATTGGAAGAACTCCTTTGGAAGGTGCCAGCGATTATGGAGGCATGAAGGAGTATATAAAGAAGACGCTCTAGTTATTCGAGTGAGTGCGAGATAGAAATATTCCAGAGTCTGAGCTTCTAGTTCTTTGCTGATTCGTTTGTTGAGCGTAAACGTGTACTCAAAAGAGGGATTAGATACTTGTGAGACCTTGAGGAAGTGTAACACAGTCTCTACACTGTGGAATCAATGACGTGTGACTGTTACAACTTTTTTGATTCATAGTGAAATCCAGCCGGTGGGCTGTCAGTGCGGGAGAGTAGACGTAGGCTTGGTCTAAGCCGAACCACTATAAAACATCGTGTTTCAATTCTCTTTCTCTTATCTCTTTACTCAATTTGTAGTCTTATATATTAGTGCAGATCTTCTATATCTTAAGTCTTCTGTTTTTATATATGTTGAATTAAATTGTTAAGTTGTATAAAATTCGTTTTTACAACTATTCACCCCCTCTAGGTGTTCTACTAGCACTATCAATTGGTATCAGAGCTTATGTACTCATTTAATTGAAGTGTTTTTACTTCAGAGTTAAAGATCCATGGCTAGTATGTTGGCTCTAGGTTTGGTTGAAGGGCAAAACAACACCAGACCACCTTATTTTGATGGAAATGATTACAGCATTTGGAAAAATAAAATGAAGGCATTCCTAAGATCGAAAGATCCTCTGGAATGGGATGTGATAGAAAATGGAATCATTCCTAAAGCTACATCGGTGTCAGAAAGGGGAAAAGAAGTTGTAGAAGCTAGCGACATGACTCAAAAAGAGATATCTAAGAGACAAGCTCTTGATGCTAAAGCAATTTACTCATTATATTGTGCATTATCTCCTGCTGAATAAAACAGAATATCTTCTTGTGAAATAGCCAAAGAAGTCTGGGACAGGCTGCACATTACCTATGAAGGAACTGATCGCGTGAAAGAAATAAAGATCAACATTCTACTCGGACAGTATGAAGCCTTCAAGATGAAACTAGTAGAATCTATCACTGAAATGTTTAGTCGTTTTACAGAAATTGTAAACGGTCTAGAGTATCAGGGTCAGCCAATTTCAGAACCAATGAAGGTCAACAAATTGTTGCGTGGACTCTCCAAAGACTGGAATCACGTAAAGACTTCAATAAGGGAAACACAAAGAATCATGCCACTCTCCATTGACGAATTGGTTGGAACACTTCAATCCTATGAAGTGGAGCAAATCAATGAAAAGAAGATCCCAAAGGTAAGAAGTCAATTGCCTTAAAGTCTAACGATGATTCTGATGTTATAGATTCTAAAGAGGACATAGATGATGAAGAACTTACTCTCATGATAAAGAGGTTCAGGAAACTGAACAAAAAAGGAGGAAAATTCAATTGGAGAAACAAAGCTCTCAAAGATTTCAAAACAAATCAGCTGAGGATGATGAATCCAATAAAGAAGTGATTTGCTTTTAATGCAAGAAAAAGGGACACATTAGACCCAACTGTCCCTTGGTGAAGAAAAATAAAGGAAAAGCTGAGAAATACAGAAATGCACTCAAAGTAGAAACTTGGAGTGATATTGAATGCGAAGAGAGTGATGATGATTATGCTAATATTTGTTTAATGGCAAAATCAGAATCAGATTCAGACTCAAAAATCAATATAAACTTAGATTCAGATAGTGAAATCGAGGTAAGTAATTTTAAAATTCCTATTAAGGTCTCGAAATATATCAATGAACTGTGTCTTAGTCTCAAAACCTCTCTCAAGAGGATTTCCGAGCTAAAAATGGAGAATTCTACACTAAAGCAACAGGAAATTTTATGGAAAGAAAAGTTTGAAAATCTAGATAAAAGTTTCATTGCTTTAAAAGAAAATGCAGAATCTCTTTCAAAAGAAAACACACGTTTGAAAAATGATATTTCAAACATTTCAAAAGTTTTTCTATGGGATTTGAGAAATTAGAAAAGATTCTTTCAGTATAAAGACCTTACTTTAACAAATCAGGCTTTGGAATGACATTTGAAACTATTCCTTCAATTGATTTTCCAAAAGTAAATGAAAGAATCAAACAAAGACCTACAAAAGCCTTCTATAGAAATCATTTTCAAAAATTCTTTGTAAAACCTGTTGGTCGAAGTGCTCTTAGATGTTCTAAGTGTAACAGCTCAGAACACTTTAAGAAAGAATATCCTATGGTTTGGAGGCCTGTTAAGAAGGATTTGGCAAAGACCGTATATTTCACTAATTTCACTGGACCCAAGAAAGTGTGGGTACCCAAGAAAACTTGAGTTTATTTTTTAATTGCAGGTTACTATCAAGAAAAATGTCAAATGGTATTTGGATAGTGGCTGTTCAAGGCATATGACTGGAGATTCAAATTGTTCTATTAAACTTAAGTAAGTAATTGGTGAAAAAGTCTCATTTGACGGAAACAGCAAGGGAAGAATTGTTGGATGTGGAACTGTAAAGATAGGAAGTCTCACAATCAATAATATCTCCTTAGTGGAAGGACTCAACTACAACTTACTTAGCATCAGCCAATTGTGTGACACTGGATTCAAGATCAATTTTCAAAGGAATATGCTCGGGCAGTATTAAAGTTCTTTCACAATCCTTTACTGGGCGAAGATATGGAAATATCTATCTTTTGGATATCAATCCGGAAATATCTCAATGTCTAATTTCAATTCAAAATGAAGAAAATCTCTGGCATCGAAAGCTTGGCCATATCAACACGAAGCAAATTGCCAAGATCTCTTCAAAGAAGTTTGTTCGTGGACTACCCAACCTAAAGTACCAAAAATCTGACTTATGCACACCATGTGTATTGAGAAAATAAGTTAGAAATTCTTTCAAACTAATAAATCAAGTTTCCACTGATCGTGTGCTGCAGCTCTTGCATATGGATCTCTTCGGACCAACTTGAACTCAAAGCATTGGTGGAAAGAGATATTTCTTAGTAATAGTTGATGATTATTCACGATTTACTTTGGTCTATTTTTTTGGCAAGTAAGTCATAAACCTTCTCTTATTTACTAAATTTGCCAAGAAGATTTAGAATGAGAAATGGCATGTTATTTCAAGGATACGGACAGACCATGGAGATGAGTTTGAAAATCAAGATTTTGCTAAATCTAATGAATCTGGTTTTCAGCATATGTTCTCCTCACCATACACTCCTGAACAGAATGGAGTTGTGGAAATGAAGAATAGATCGTTGCAAGAAATGGCTAGAACTCTTCTATTTGAAAGCAATATTTTTTCTCATTTTTGGGCTAAAGCAGTTTCTATAGCAGGTTATATTATTAATAGAGTTTTCTTAAGGCCTATTCTGGAGAAAAATCCCTATGAGTTGTTCAAAGGGAAGAAGCCAATTGTTTCTTATTTTCATGTGTTTGTTGCAAATGTTTTATCTTGAAAAATACAAATGATCGAATTGGTAAGTTTGAAGAAAAATCAGATGAAGCAATCTTCCTTGGATACTTAACATCTAACAAAGCTTACAGAGTATACAACAAGAAGACTCAGTTTGTGAAAGAGTCAATGAATGTCAAATTTCAAGACTCTATACAAAATCAATCGATCCAGACTCAACCTTAAGAATCTAAACCTACTCCAGACTCTACAAAGTCTACTTTCCCTAAAGTAGCTCAGACTATAGAAGGACAATAACGAACAAATATTGAAGAATCAACTGAAGAAGAAGTTCAGCAGTCTGTCAGACCAACTAGCAACTGGAAGCACAAGTCCAATCATCCCAAAGAACTCATCATTGGTAACATTGATGAAGGAATTCATACAAGATCCAAAAGGCATGAAGAGTCTAGTGCTGTAGCTCTTATTTCTGAAATAGAATCCAATAGCATAGAAGAAGCTTTAATAGATGAAAGCTAGATCGAAGCCATGCAAGAAGAGCTCAGGCAGTTCAATGTTAACGATGTTTGGGAACTAACTCCTAAATCAAAAGGTAAATATGTTATTGGAGCTAAATGGGATTTTAGGAACAAGATGGACGAAAAAGGAAAAGTTGTAAGGAACAAAGCAAAACTCATAGCCAAAGGATATACGCAAAAGAAGGGATAGACTAAGATGAGACTTACGCACCAGTAGCAAGGTTAGAAGCAATTAGATTATTACTTGCTTTAGCTTGTTATAAGAATTTCAGGTTATTCAAATTGATGTCAAAAGTGCATTCCTGAATGGATTTATCCAAGAGGAAGTCTATGTGGAACAACCTCCTGAATTTGAAGATCCAGGGAAACCGGACTCTGTATTCAGACTGAAGAATGCTCTATATGGATTAAAGCAAGCACCTCGAGCTTGGTACGACAGGTTAAGTAAGTTTTTAATCCAAAGTGATTTTGTCAAAGGTAAAGTGGAGATTACTCTGTTTATTAAAAAGGAAGGTAAAATTTTTTTACGTTGTTGGTGAAATCTTTCTTCTATATTTTGAAGCTGACAAAACGTTTCCAAGTCTAAAGTCTTTCAGACTCATCTATCAAAGTCTGAAGACTTCCAAACTGAAGATCGCCAGACTCATGATCTAAAGTCTGCCATCGTTGACAGTTTCTAGATCATTGAAGAAGTCTTATCCAGATACGACGTTATCCTTGGATTTGATTCATTTGATCAAAGATTATCTCATGGTTGGAGAAGGCACATATAGATCTATTATTCGTATGACAAGTAAATCGAGTAAGAAAGATCCGTTGATTGGTGAAGCATACTTGGAAGGTTCTACTTATGGAAACCTAGATCCTGATTGTATGGGCGAACATGATTGGTGGGCTATCTTCATATTCCTTAAATAACGAGAGATCTCCCTAATTGATTCGATCCAATGGGAAGATTGGACGAACTCCTTTGGAAGGTGTCAACGGTTATGTAGGCATGGAGGAGTATAAAAGGAAGACGCTCTAGTTGTTCAAGTGTGTGCGAGATAGAAAAATTCCAAAGTCTGAATCTCCCTACTCTTTGCTAATTCATTTGTTGAGCATTCATTGTACTCAAAAGAGAGAATTTTGTAAGACCTCGAGAAAATGTAGTAGAGTCTTTGCACTGTGGAATCGAGGATGTGAGATTGTAACATTTCTTTTGATTCATAGTGAAATCCAGCCGGTGGGCTATCAGCGTGGGATAGTGGGCGTAAGCTTGGATTAAGCCGAACCACTATAAATCTTGTGTTCTTATTCTCTTCCTTGAATCTCTTTATCTTGTTCGTAATTCTATTTAACTATTAAAGTCTGATCTCGATCAAAGTCCGCTACTCTTCAGACTCAGTTTCAAAAGTCTGTTGTTATTCAGACTCAAGTTAAAAGTAAAGGTTTTCACTGCATTTTGCAGAATCTGTTTTTACACCTATTCACCCCCTCTAGGTGTTCATACTAGCACTTTCAATTGGTATCAGAGCTTATGTACTCATTTAGATTGAATTGCTTTTACTTCAGAGTTAATGATCCATGGCTAGTATGTTAGCTTTAGGTTTGGTTGAAGGGCAAAGTAACACCAGACCGCCTTACTTTGATGGGAAGGAATACAGTATATGAAAAAACAAGATGAAGGCATTCCTAAGATCAAAAGATCCTTTGGAATGGGATGTGGTAGATAAATGAGTCATTACTAAAGCTGTAGCAGTCTCAGAAAGAGAAAAAGAAGCTGTTGAGTCCAGCGAGATGACTCAACAAGAGATAACCAAGAGACAAGCTCTTGATGCAAAAGCAATTTATTCATTATATTGTGCATTATATCCCACTGAATATAACATAATATCTTCTTGTGAAATAGCTAAAGAAGTTTGGGATAGATTGCACATCACCTATGAAGGGACGGATCGAGTGAAAGAAACCAGAATCAATATTTTGCTCGGTCAATATGAAGCATTCAAGATGAAACTAGGAGAATCTATCAATGACATGTTTAGTCGTTTTACAGAAATTGTGAATGGTCTTGAGTATCAAAGACAACCAATCTCTGGACCTATGAAGTTTAACGAGTTATTGCGTGGACTCTCCAAAGATTGGAATCATGCCACTTTTTGTTGACGAATTGATTGGCACTCTTCAGTCTTATGAAGTAGAGCAAATCAATGAAGATAAGGATCCCAAAGGTAAAAAATCCATTGCATTAAAATCTAATGATGATTCTGATGTTACAGATTCAGAAGACAATATAGACAATGAAGAGCTTGCCCTCATGATAAGAAGGTTCAGAAAACTGAACAAAAAGGGAAAAAGATTCGATTGGAGGAAAGAAAGTTCTCAAAAGTTTCAAAATAAATCAACTGAGGATGATGAATCCAACAAAGATGTGATTTGTTTTGAATGCAAGAAAAATGGACACATCAGACCTAATTGTCCCTTACTGAAGAAAAAGAAAGGAAAAGCTGAAAAGTACATAAAAGCTCTCAAAGCAGAAACTTGGAGTGATACCAAATGTGAAGAGAGTGATGATGATTATGCTAATATTTGTCTAATGGTACAATCAGAATCAGATTCAAACTCTTAGACAGACTCAAACTTAGACAGTGAGATTGAGGTAAGTAATTTAAAAATTCCTACTAAAGTCTCTAAATATATTGACAAATTGTGTCTTAGTCTCAAAACCTCTCTCAAGAGAAATTCCGAACTAAAAAGAGAAAATTCTACACTGAAGCAACATGAGATTGTTTTGAAAAAGAAGGTCGAAAATTTAGACAAAAGTGTTATTACCTTGAAAGAAAATGCAGACTCTCTTTCAAAAGAAAATGCACTCTTGAAATATGACATCTCAAGTGTTACAAAAAAGTTTTTTATAGGATCTGAGAAATTAGAAAAGATTCTTTCAGCACAAAGACCTTACTTTAATAAATCAGGCTTGGGAATGATTGCTGAAACTATCCCTCTAATTGATTTTCCAAAAGTAAAGGAAAGAATCAAACAAAGATCTTCAAAAACCTTTTACAAGAATCATTTTCAAAAGATCTTTGTAAAACCCGTTGGCTGAAATGCTCTTAGATGTTCTAAGTGTAATAACTTAGAACACTTTGAGAAAGAATGTCCTATGGTTTGGAAGCCTGTTAAGAAGGATTGGGCAAAGATTGTTTATAGCACTAACTCTGCTGGACCCAAGAAAGTATGGGAATCAAAGAAAGCTTGAGTTTTCTTTTTAATTGCAGGTTACTATCAAGAAAAAGGTAAAATGGTATTTGGATAGCGGCTGCTCAAGACATATGACTGGAGATTCAAATTTTTTTATAAAACTTACACAAGTAATAGGTGGAAAAGTTTCCTTCAGCGGAAACAGCAAGGGAAGAATTATTGGAAGTGGAACTGTAAAAATTAGAAGTCTCATAATCAACAATGTCTCTTTAGTGGAAGGACTTAACTACAACTTGTTCAGCATCAGCCAATTGTGCAATACTGGATTCAAGATAAACTTTCAAGAAGGAATATGTTCTGGCACTAGTAAAGATCCTTCACAATCTTTCATTAGGTGAAGACATGGGAATATTTATCTTTTGGATATCAATCCAAAAAGATTTCAATGTCTAATCTCAATCAAGATGAAGCAAATGTCTGGCATCGAAAGCTTGGTCATATCAACATGAAGCAAATTGCCAAGATCTCTTCAAAGAAGCTTGTTCATGGACTTCCTGACCTGAAGTATCAAAAACCAGACTTATGCACACCATGTGTATTGGGAAAATAGGTTAGAAACTCTTTCAAATCAATAAATCAAGTTTCCACTAATCGTATACTGCACCTCTAGCATATGGATCTCTTTGGACCAACCAGAACCCCAAGCATTGGGGTAAGAAATATTGCCTAGTAATAGTGGATGATTATTCACGATTCACTTGGGTATATTTCCTGGCAAGTAAGTCTGAAACCTTTTTTTATTTTATAAAATTTGCTAAGAAAGTTCAAAATGAGAAAGGGTATGCCATTTCAAGAATACGGACAGACCGTGGAGGTGAGTTTGAAAATCAAGACTTTGTTAAATTCTGTGATGAATCTGGTTTTCAGCATGTATTCTCCTCATCATACACTCTAGAACATAATGGAGTTGTGGAAAGAAAGAATAGATCTTTGCAAGAAATGGCTAGAACTCTTTTAATTGATTGCAATATTTCTTCTCGTTTTTGGGCTGAAGCTAACTCTACAGCTTGTTATATTATTAATAGAGTTGTCTTAATGCCAATTCTGGAGAAAACTCCTTATGAGTTATTCAAAGGAAAGAAGCCAATTGTTTCTTATTTTCATGTGTTTGGTTGCAAATGTTTTATCTTGAAAAATATGAATGATCGAATTGGTAAGTTTGAAGAAAAATTAGACGAAGGCATCTTCCTTGGATATTCAACCACCAGCAAAGCTTACAGAGTATACAACAAAAGACTCAATCTGTGGAGGAATCAATGAATGTCAAATTCCAAGACTATTCAAAATCAATCGATTCAGACTCATCCTGAAGAATCTGAATCTGCTCCAGACTCTACAAAATCTAAATCACCAGAAACAGCTCAGACTTCAGAAGACCAACAACATATGATCGATTCAAATAAAGAAAAAGATCAACAGTCTAACAATTCAACCAGCAACTGGAAGCACAAGTCTAGTCATCCCAAAGAACTCATTATTGGTAACATTAATGAAGGAATTCGTACAAGATCCAAAAGGCGTGAAGAATCTAGTGCTGTGACTCTTATTTCAGAAATAGAACCCAAGAGCATAGAAGAAGCTTTAACTGATAAAAGCTGGATTAAAGCTATGCAAGAAGAACTCAGGCAATTCAATATCAATGATTTCTAGGAATTGACTCCTAAACCAAAAGGTAAATCTATTATTGGAGCTAAATGGGTTTTCTGGAACAAAATGAATGAAAAAGGAAAAGTCATAAGGAACAAAGCAAGACTCGTCGCCAAAGGATATACGCAAGAAGAAGGGATAGACTATGATGAGACTTACGACCAGTAGTAAGGTTAGAAGCAATTAGATTACTACTTGCCTTTGCTTGTTATAAGAATTTCAGGTTATTCCAAATGGACGTCAAAAGCGCATTCCTAAATGGATTTATCTAAGAGGAAGTCTATGTGGAACAACCTCCCGGTTTTGAAGACCCAAGGAAACCAGACTCTGTATTCAGACTGAAAAAGGCGCTGTACGGTCTAAAACAAGCACCTCGAGCTTGGTACGACAGGTTAAGTAATTTCCTAATTCAAAACGGTTTTGCCAAAGGTAAAGTAGATACAACCTTGTTTATCAAAAGAGAAGGTAATAATTTTTTGCTTGTTCAAATTTATGTTGATGATATAATTTTTGGCTCTCCTAACGAAAGTCTTTGTAAGAAATTCTCTAAGACTATGCAGGACGAATTTGAAATGAGCATGATGGGTGAACTATCTTTCTTTCTCGGACTACAAGTCAAACAATTGAAGGAAGGAATTTTCAGTCACCAAGAGAAATAAACTAAAGAACTTGTTAAAAAGTTCGATTTAGAAAATTGCAAAAAGGTTGAAATTCCAATGTCTAGTTATTTGAAACTGGATAAAGATGAAGGAGGAAAGAAAGTTGAACAGAAACTTTACAGGAGTATTATTGGTTCACTTCTTTATCTCACTGCTTTTAGATATGATATTTTGTTTAGTGTTTGCATGTGTGCCAGATTTCAATCAGACCCAAAAGAATCTCATCTAAGTGCTGCAAAACACATAATCAAATACGTTGAAACATCTTCAAAAGTAGGTCTATGGTATCACAAAGAATGAGACTTGACCCTTCTTGGATATTTAGACGCAGATCTAGCAGGTTGCATAGTTGAAATGAAGAGTACTTCCGGTACTTGTCAATTACTTGGTAATAGAACAGTATCTTGGTTTTCAAGGAAACAAAATACAGTAGCCTTTTCAACAGCAGAAGCAAAATATGTGGCTCTTGAAAGTTGCTGTTCACAAATCCTATGGAAAAACAACAACCGAGAGACTTTGGAGTCAAAGATTCTTGCACAAAGATCAAATGTGACAACATCAGTGCAATTAATATTTCCAAGAATCATATTCTCCACTCAAGAGCAAAGCATATTGAGATCCAACACCATTTTATAAGAAATCATGTTCATAATGGAGAAGTAATGATCCAGTTCATTGACTCTAAGAATCAACTGGCGGACATATTTACAAAGCTACTGGAGAAAAATCTATTTGAGTCTATTCACACCAAACTTAATATCATATCTCTTACTCAGTAAAGTCTAGACACTCTCAAGACTCAAAGTTAAAAGTCTTTAAATGCTAAGACTCAGAAGATCTCAAGCCTCGACTGTAAGTTGTTCTAAATTTCAAATTTGAAAAGGTACGATTATCTATTGGCTGATTAGTTGATTGATTTATCTTTCTTAAAATACCTCTTATTTCAAAAAGGCAGTTATCGATTTTAAAAGGAATTCAATTAAATTCATAAAGGGAAGTTATTATTCAAAAATACATCTTTTTTATTTCCTTTTATGACGCTTCGTTTACCCCGCTTCACTTACTTTATATACCATTGTGTCGTCTTCCTAACTTTTACTCCGAAACCCTAGAATACAATATTCCTATTCTCTTTCACTTTTACTCTCGATTCGTTCAAAAGTTTTCATTTTTTCGAACAAGTTGGTGATTCTCTTCATTGGAGTGTCAATGTCTTCAAGAAAGTCATCGAGGATTGCAAGCACAGGACCACGTCGCATGCCTGAGGGTCCTACCTACTTTGACCTAACCGAAGAAGAAGAATCTCCTTTGCATCCAAGTCAGCAGCGTCAACTTCCTCGAATCAAGCAGCTAATGAAGTCATAGAAGGGGTTAATCTTGTAAGAACTCTAACTCCAAAAAATGCTTTCAAACTCTACTCAAATTTGAAGAAAGGAGGTACGCCATTGTCCCTAATTGATGAGTTCTTAAAAGATAGGGGATTCAAGAATGAAACCCTATTTTTGAGAGATTTAGAGAGGCTAGGAGTTGTGGAGAAAGGATCGGCTGAGAAAGCGTTTCAGAATATTCCAAGTGACCCACACTATAGCATTGCGAATCAACCATAATCTCTAGATGATGATGAACGGTTGTATTTTCATTTTCAACCTAGGTCTGGGGTTGGCAGCAAACATTACTGATGGTTCGAATCTTTTTAGATCCAAGGATCATAAAAAGGTTTATGCAAGTCTTTTGAAGAGAGGGGTGATGAACCCCAGGACTGTTAATTTTGATTTCCTAGATTCGATAAAAATTAATCTGAGAGAAAAGTTTGCATTATTGCAACTGGAAAAGTTTTGTTCTAATTCTTCTGCTGCATTTCTAGAGCTGACTGCTTACTTTTATTTGAATCTATCCTTCTTGGATGCACACATTTTTATCTTCACTGTGAAGGACAGGGAATTTTTGGTGACCATAGACATTTTGGCTGACATAATCGGGGTGGAAAGAACCAGTTTTCAACCGATTAGTGTGTCCATTGCTCATGCTATTCTATCTTTGGTAAGAGACATGGATGTTGAAGGAAAACTTTCTTATTTAAGGATGAGTGCCTCGAACATTCTCTTACACAAAATTGTGATTAATTGCATTCGCCCTAAATCGACATCAAAGACTGATGTTTCTAGGTCAGAAGCCAAATTGATGTGTGCAATCAATACTAGTTTTAAGTTCTCTCTGCCTCACACCATACTGTTCCACATGTTTCGAACTGTGACGAAGGATAAGGGACAGCTTCCTTATTCTGCTCTTATCACTCGACTCTTTAGGCACTTCAAAATTCATATCTTTACACCATTAAGTCTGAAAGCTATCACTTCGATGGTAATTGGGTTCAAAATGGTGTCAAAGATGCGCTTAAAGGAGCTGAACAAAGTGCTGGAGCGAATGAAGGAGAAATCTCCTCTCAAGGCAAAGCAAGACTCTGCTGTGGCTAAAAAAAAAGGCAAGGAGCCCATGGTTGCTCTTGTAAAGATGAAAAGAGCTCTCATTCTAGAAGATGAAGAAAATGAGGATGAGCTTACTATTTCTGTCTTGAAAAATCTAAAGACTTTTGTCAGCTTTCCTAAGAGAAGAGAAGAGTCAGACGAAAAAAGAGAGAGAGAAGAATCGGAGAATGAAGAAGAACAGAGGGAAACAGAGGAAAGAAGAGAAGAAGAAGAAGAAGAAAAAGAGGAAGAAATGGAAGAAGCTGAAGAAGAAAGGGATAAAGCATGGAATTGTGACATCCATAGTTTCAATTATGTTTTCCATTGAATAAATCGGGCATTTCATCGATGCATCTATAAGGCTATTTTCAAAGCTGATTACTCTCGAGATAACTAGACTATATGGGGAAGCCATTAAGGAATTTTAACGCGATAAACCTGAGAATTCGACCAGGAATCGGCTATTCAACTGTGATCATCTTTAGAGGCAATTACAGCACAGTTAAAAATTGATTTGAGATCAGAGATAGGTCGATTTGACGAGATGAGTGGCTAATCATAGATGACACCACTAAATTGGAAAATTCTCGTCGGCCGGCACTAGATTGATTTTTCTATCGTTTTGGTAACCTATGTCCATATTTGAATCCTCTAGATTTCCACGACAATCGAGAGTCACCAATGTGTCGAGTGGGTTCATTGTGGCTCAAAGAAAATCGACCACGGGTCATTTGCACTAAAAATTTCTAAAAACTACCCGGTAGCCTAGGTCACGCTAAAAATGCGCCAGATTAAAATTAACGGCGAATTTGAGTCCAATTTCAGAAATTGAAAGTTTTGTCATGTTATAATTAATTCTAGAATCGTTGACTCAGTCTCAAAAGATTTTTTTGTAAACCGAGACTTTTTGGGAAAAAGTCGTCCTTAGGCCGTTTTTGTCCAAAAAATGCCGGGGATTGTTTTTTGTTGCAAAATTTGGAAGCAAGTGGGATCTATTGGTGGGGAAAAATACCAATTTGATCATTGAGGTGACAATCGAATTTATGAGAGCCAAATAGGATTGATTTGAGTAAGAACAAATGTCCAATTGAGAAGAAAACCATTGACATTCATATGCCCCCCATTGCTTAGGCTTTTTGGACCATTTTAAGGTTGCAAAGTGAAGCATGGGTGGCTGAATTACAGCCATGGAAGATAGCAATGGCTGAGGATGGTCAAGGGGACCAAGAATTGGAAAATTTGGCCAAAGTGACCCCCTCTTGTCTCATTCTCTCTCCCCTTAGCTGCCGACCAGCCTCTTTGCCATATTCATTGTGGAATTTTCGGAACCAAGAACAAGAGAGACTGTTGGAGCAGCCCTTTACGCCATCGCACGCCTCGCCATCCACGCCGGACCGCCATTGGTCGCCCCGATCGACCACGACGCCCTTCGCCTCGCCTTCACGTGCCTCTGCCCGTCTCGCCATCCTTGGCCACTCATGTGCTGCCTAACTCGTCCCTAACATTGTGTGCCGTTGCCGGAGTTGCCATGGAACCCGTGAGTCCTCGCTTGAACCCAATTTGGTCTCTTTAACCTTTCCGGGTCTGTTGTTGCTTCAATCGAGCCTTTAGTTTGTCTTTTCCGGCCAAGAACAAAACAGAAGAGAGTGGGTCTCGTGGCTGTTGTTAGGCCTGTTTTGAGGTGGTTTTGGGCCCCGAAAGCTAGGCCCGCTTTGGAGATAGTCGTCCCCCGTTACGTCCCCCTCGATTTGAACCGACCGGCTCGCCGAACAAATGAGTTTTAACTCACTAATCCTCGCTTAGTTGGTTAATCATGCTTAGGGGTTGATTAGTTTAGGCTAAGATGGATTAGGTGGTTAGATTAGATTAGTAAATTTAATTAATTGCCGATGCATGTTAGGTGGTTAGTTAGTGCATTTAGTGAGTAGACACGTTCTAATATTTATTTAATGAACCTTGGAATTTTTCTGGGTCCGTTTCGGTGTCCAATTAGGCATTACGAGCCTAAGTTGGATTTATTGGTATTTATTTAATATTTTCCGTAATTAATTAATTAATTATTTATTTATTTATTTATTTATTTTTCGGAAATTAGACCGGGATAGCCGGTGACCGGAATGTTATGCTGGTTATTGTGGTGCAATCTATTTATTTATTTGAGCTCTAATTTGTGTTGAATTGATTTAATTGTCATTTTAGGATTTTATTTCCAAAATAATTATTTTCGTAATTGATTGGAAAATAACCAAGCGTCGGTTTACAACGCCAAAAATATTTTGGTGGACCTTGTAAATGGTGGGATTTTCAAGGGTGAAAATACTGTATTTTGGCTACGGCTGACCGTGTACTCATACACGGCTATTTTTATTAGGTATGATAAAAATAATTATTTGGTTGTGTAGTTGGGTGGTATATTATATTGGCCAAGGGGCCCTTTTATATTAGCTTTGGGCAAGCACATATTATCAGCTTTGGGTGAGCATATATAGTATACCATATTGTCAGCTTTGGGCGAGCTTACTATGATGACCTGGGGGCCCTATTCTATTAGCTTTGGGTGAGCATATTTACAATATACTATATTATCAGCTTTGGGCGAGCTATACTATCTATTTTCAGCTGTAGGTGAGCAGTTCTAAATTAATAGGACTTTATAGATAGTATGGAATGTACCGACCAGGGGAAGGTCGTGGTGATAAGTAATCGACTAAGTCGATTGATCGATAATTCGATCTGATTGGGTGAAGCGATGTGGTTGGTGTATATTTGATATATATTGATTTGCAGGGTGGAACTGAGGCCAAGGTAAGTCTTCTAACACGTGTTGTGCTTAGGTAGCTGTTAGGGCGGATTGGCTTCCTAATTGGGTCTTAGAGGGTTGAACTTGCTGAGACATTATCTCACCAGTTATTGTATAACCATTGTTAGGTCCCTAGTTGACATCGGTGGAGGACCCGAGGCCCGAAGTTAGAAGGTAAAGCCCGAAGAATCGGTGTCTTTGTCTGACTAGCTAGTCATAGGACAATTCTATTTTGGTGAAAGTCGATTCCCTTTTTATAGGCTTCTGTGTATAAACCTGTGTGTTTATAAAAATGTCTTTTTAAAGTTCGAGATTTGGTCGTACTTTCCTATACCATTGTTTTATTGTCTAGGGATCTCTTATGCTTCCGCATGCGTATTAAAATAAAAGGGGTAAGCGATGCATCCTAGGACATGGCTATTTAATCAACTAGGTGAGGGATGGGTGCGTGCCCGAAGATCGGGTCGTGACATCCCCGTTTAAGTGGTATCAGAGCAATGGTTTAAGGATTGGAGTGATAAGGTGCAATGGTTCATGGGATAGTGGTAGGAAAGACCTTTAAATTCATGCTTGTGCATGTCTATGATAGTTGCTTGGTAGACTTACTTGTTGGTTAGATCACTCTGTTTCTAATTCGTTATGGAATTGGAAGCAGGCTTTAATAGATAAAGTTGAGCCATGAGTGATCGGGACCAGCGAACTCCTACCAAAAGGGCCGTTAGGGTTGTGATGCCGAGGTTCAGGTTCAACCTAAGAAAGTGATGGTGTAGAGAGAGAGGCCAATTCACAAGCTGTTGAAGCAGTTTTTAAAGCTGAGCTAGCCAAAATTTATGGGTACTAGAGACCCTGAGGCTGCTTCACTTTGGATCCAGGATTTGGAGAAAGCCTTTGCACTCCTGATGTGCACAGAGGCAAAGAAGGTAACCCTGGCAGTATATTAGTTGCAAGGCAATGCCAACACATGGTGGAGAGCCACTAGAGAGACAGTGTTTCCAAAAGGAGTAGTCCCACTGTGCGATGCATTCCTCCAAGCGTTCAATGAACAATACTTCTTAAGGAACGCCATGGAACATAAGATAGAAGAATTCCCGCGTCTACGTCAGGGGTCAATGACCATTGACCAATATGGGGTCAAGTTTGCGGAGCTATCTCAGTATGCTCCAAGACTGATTGAAGACCCTGAGGAGAAGGCTCGAAGGTTTAAGAATGGCCTTCGACAAGAGTTAAAGTAGCCGCTAGTACCGTTCGACTTGGTCAATTACCAAGAAATCTATCGTCAAGCACAGCTGCTTGAAAGGAGCTTGAAAGAGCAAGTCACCTCGTCTGGATCGAGGTTTACTTCGCATCGAGAAGGAATTCGCTAGGGAAATAAGCCCATGCCTGGAGGTAGATTTCAAATTCCACCCAACAGGAAGGGTGGAGTTGGAAAGTTAGGGCCGAGTTAGAATGGCTTATGTCACTTCTGTGGGAGGTGACATGGTTCAGCTTCATGTCCTCAAAGGCTAGATGTTTGTTTTGGATGTGGCCAATAGGGCCACATAATCAGAGATTGTCCTAATAGGCCAAGAGGACAACCGTAATTGCCACCGCCGCCACCTATGGGACAGATGAAAGGGTATGCGCCTTAGAATGCACCGTAGGCAAGTCAACTGAGACCACCGTTCAAGGCACGGTGTATGCCATTACGCAGGGTCAGGCAGAAGCTGCGCCGGACGTGATCACAGGTATGGTATCGCTGAACGACCATCCTGCTTACGCTTTATTCGACTCAAGAGCAACTCATTCCTTTATTGCCGAGCAATATGTTATGTTGTTAGGATTAAGTCCTATATTGTTGGAGTTGGCAGTTTGCATATCTACACCATTGAAGGATAAAGTTATTGCTGCTTTGGGTTGTTCTGGCTGCAACTTAGCGATTGGTGAGCGAGTAGGGGAAATAGACTTGTTAATCCTAGCCATGTATGACTTTGATTTAATTATTGGCATGGATTGGCTCACCAAGCAATGAGCTATAATGGACTACTATTGCAAAGCGATTCAGTTTGACTTGTTAGAGGGTAAGAGCTTCGAGTTTGTCGGGAATCGAGGAGGACCCTCGATTATCTTGATCTCGTCGCTAGAGGCAACTCGTTTGTTAGACAAGGGTTGTCAAGGGTACC
Organism: Eucalyptus microcorys; assembly: GCA_014182515.1. Lineage (NCBI taxonomy): Eukaryota > Viridiplantae > Streptophyta > Magnoliopsida > Myrtales > Myrtaceae > Eucalyptus > Eucalyptus microcorys. The sequence continues at coordinate 5,288,610 of CM024570.1, read as the reverse complement.
TGGCAACTGTCGTGGATACGACAGTTGAGGAGCTGAAGATGGAAGACATTGTTGTAGTGCAAGAATTTCCAAATGTCTTTCCAAAAGAATTGCCAGGTTTACCACAAGAGAGAGAAATCAAGTTTGTGGTTGAGCTAGCACCCGGGATAGAGCCAATCTCTAAGGCTCCTTACTAGATAGCATTATCTGAGTTGAAGAAATTGAAGGTGCAGATGCAAGAGTTACTGGATAAATGATTCATTCGTCCCAATGCATCACCTTGGGGAGCACCAGTTCTCTTTGTAAAGAAAAAAGATGGTTCGTTGTGCCTATGCATCAACTATCAGCAACTCAATCAGGTAACAATCAAGAACAAGTATCCGCTCCCAATGATTAATGATTTGTTTGATCAACTGCAAGGATCGCCGATATTTTCGAAGATCGACTTGAGGATAGGATATCATCAGCTGAGAATTAGGTTGGAGGACATTCCTAAGTCAGCATTTCGTACTCGGTATGGTCATTACGAGTTCACAGTGATGCCATTCGGGTTAACGAATGCTCTTACTGCCTTCATGGACTTGATGAACCGAGTATTCAAAGAATATCTAGATCAGTTCGTGATCGTGTTCATCGATGATATTCTGGTGTATTCGAGGAGTGATGAAGAGCATGGGAGTCATTTGAGACTAGTGTTGCTGACACTGAGAGTTCATTAGTTGTATGCTAAGTTCAGCAAGTGCGAGATTTGGTTAACTCGTGTTACTTTCTTAGGTCACGTGATTTCAGGCGGAGGAATCTTTGTGGACCTAAGCAAGATTGAAGCCGTGATCAACTGGCCAAGACCAACTACAGTGACAGAGATCAGAAGTTTTCTGGGTTTAGTAGGTTATTATAGACGGTTTGTGGAAGGATTCTCGTCATTAGCGTCGCCATTGACAAGACTCCTAAAGAAATAAGAGAAATTTGTGTAGATCGACAAGTGCGAGCATTATTTTCAAGAGCTTAAGGAAAAGCTGACTACCGCACCTATGTTGACCATTCCATTTGGTACTGAAGGATTTGAGATCTATAGTGATGTGTCATTCAGAGGATTAGGTTGCGTGCTGATGCAACATGGCAGAACTGTCCGACGCATGACTTAGAGCTTGTGGCGATTATCTTTGCCCTAAAGATTTGGAGACACTATTTGTGCGGAGAAAAATTCCAGATCTTCACGGACTATGAAAGTCTTAAGTACTTGTTCTCTCAAAAGGAGTTGAACATGAGACAACGTCGATAGATAGAATCACTGAAGGACTACGACTGTGATATCTTATATCACCCGGGAAAGGTGAACAAGGTCACCAATGCTTTGAGTCGAAAGTCTTCAGTTGCTCATATATTGATTAAGGAGTGGAACCTAATTGAGAGAGCTCGAGATTTGGTATTCAAGTTTGAGGTAGGCCACCTTTCGAATCTTACGGCCACCCTCATAATTGAACCGGATGTCCAAATCAGAATCAAGTTACTCTAACTAGCAGACCTAGATGTGCAAAAGATCCTTAAAGAGGACACTGAGAAAAGAATGGCTGACTTTAAGATTTCTGATGAGGGAATACTAAGGTTTTGATGACGTTTGGTTGTACTTGACGATGTGGACCTTAGAGAAAATATTCTATTAGAAGCGTATCGTAGCAGTTATAGCATCCATCTTGGTAGTACCAAGATGTATCAAAATCTGCGTTAACACTATTGGTGGTTTGGTATGAAGGCGGACATCGCCAAGCATGTCTCCAAGTGTTTGACATGTTAGTAGGTTAAAGCTCAACATTGCACGCCGGGAGGACTTCTGCAACCTCTCGAGATCCCAGAGTGGAAGTGGGAGCACATCACAATGGATTTCGTGACTGGACTACCAAAGAGTCAGAGAGGAAATGATTCGATTTGGGTAGTAGTCAACAGACTAATGAAGTCGGCTCACTTCATTGCAGTTCGAAAGGACCTCAATTTGGATAGACACACAAATGTGTATGTGCGTCAAGTGGTTCATCTGCATAGAGTGCCAGTTATGATAACTTCAGATAGAAACCCAAGGTTTATAGCCGCTTTTGAGAAGAGCTTGCAGAGTGCCTTAGGTATTAAGCTGTAGTATCGTACGGCATATTATCCTCAGACGGATGGCCAGTCTGAGAGGACAATTTAGACCCCCGAGGACATGTTGAGAGCTTGTGTACTAGACTTCAAAGGAAGTTAGGAAAATCAACTATACCTAGTGGAATTTACCTACAACAATAGTTATCAGCAGAGCATCCAAATGGCTCCTTTCAAAGCATTGTATGGCAGAGTGTGCAGAACACCAGTGTGTTAGGATGAAGTTGGGGAAATGAAGATCACAGGTCCAGAGTTGGTCTAGCAGTTAGTGGATGCCATGGTAGTTTTTAGAGGCAGATTAAAGACTGCTCAGAGCAGACAGAAGAGTTACGCAGATAAGCGCCAGAGATCATTGGAATTCCAAGTTGGTGATCACGTTTTCCCGAAGGTGTCACCAATGAAGGAACTTCGCGCTTTGGAAAGAAAGGAAAACTGAGTCCGAGGTACGTAGGTCCATTTGAAATTCTTGAGAGAATTAGGACCTTAGTGTATCGTCTTGCGTTGCCGCTGAGATTAGCACAAGTACATGATGTCTTTCACGTGTCGATGTTGATGAAGTATGAGCCTGACTCGACCCACGTGCTTAATTTTGAAGAATTGGACGTGGATGACTGTGTGTCATACGTTGAAAGCCCGGTTCATATCGTGGACAGAAAAAAGCAAGTTCTGCGTACAAAAACCATTATGTTGGTCAAAGTGGTATGGCAACACCATGATACTGAAGGAGCAACATAGGAGACTGAAAAGTCGATGAGACGTTTTTACCCCCACCTTTTCCTTAATTATTGTAAATGTTTAAATTTCGAGGAAAAATTTTTTATAAGATGGGAAGAGTTGTGACATCCCAGATTTTCAATCCTGTTTTCCATTGAATAAATCGAGCATTTTATCGACGAGCCTATAGGGCTATTCTCAGAGCTGATCACTTTTGAGATAACTAGACTATCTAGGGAAGCAATTAAGAAATTTTAACACGATAAACCTAAGAATTCAACCAGGAATCGGCTATTCGACCGTGCTCATCTTTAGAGGCCATTACGGCACAATTAAAAATTGATTTGAGATCAGAGATATGTCGGTTCAACTAAGATGCGTGGCTAATCGTGAGTGACACCACTAAATTGGAAAATTCTCGTCGGTCGGCACTAGACTGATTTTTCTATCGTTGTGATATCATGTGTCCGTATTCAAATTCTCAATATTTCCACGACAATTGAGAGTCGCCAATGTGTTGAGTGGGTTTATTGTGGCTTGAAGAAAATCGACAACGGGTCGTTTGAAAGTTCTATCATGTCACATTAATTCTAGGAACGTCGACTTAGTCTCAGAAGATTTTTCTGCAAACCAAGACTTTTTAGGAAAAAGTCGTCCTAGGGCTGTTTTTGTCCAGAAAATGCCGGGGATCATTTTTGGTCGCAAAATTGGGAAGCAAGTGGAATCCATTGGTGGGAAAAAAATACCAATTTGATCATTGAGGTGTCAATCGAATTTATGAGAGCTAAATGGGATTGATTTGAGTAAGAACAAATGTCCAATTAAGAGGAAAACCATTGAAATTCGTATGCCCCCCTTGCTTAGGCTTTCTAGACCATTTCAAGGTTGCAAAGTGAAGCATGGGTGGCTAAATTACAGCCATGGAAGATAGCAATGGCTGAGGATGGTCAAAGGGACCAAGAATTAGAAAATATGGCTAAGGTGGCCCCCTTTGTCTCCCTCTCTCTTCCTTTAGCTGCCAACTCGCCTCTTTGCCCTCTTCATTGTGCAATTTTCAAAACCAAGAACTAGAGAGATCGCCGGAGTAGCCCCTCATGCCATCGCACGCCTCGTTGTCCACACCAGACCGCCGTTCGCCGCCCCGATTGGCCACGATGCCCTCCGCCTTGCCTGCACATGCCTCCACCCATCTCGCCGTCCTTGGCTATTCATGTGTTGCCCAACTCGTCCCTGACATTGTGTGCCGTTACTGGAGCTGCCGTGGAACCCGTGAGTCCTCGCTTGAACCCAATTTGGTCTCTTTAGCCTTTCCCGGTCCGTTGTTGGTTAAACCGAGCCTTCGATTTGTCTTTTCTAGCCAATAATAAACATAAGAGAGTTAGTCTCGTGGTTGCTGTTAGGCCCGTTTTGAGGTGGTTCCGGGCCCGAAAACTAGGCCCACTTTGGAGATAGTCGTTCCCCGTTGCGTCCTCATCGATTTGAACTGACCGGCTCGCCGAACAAGTGAGTTTAACTCACTAACCCTCGCTTAGTCGGTTAATCACGCTTAGGGGTTGATTAGTTTAGGCTAAGATGGATTAGGTGGTTAGATTAGATTAGTGAATTTAATTAATTGCCGATACATGTTAGGTGGTTAGTTAGTACATTTAGCGAGTAGACCTTTTCTAATATTTATTTAACGAACCTTGGAATTTTTCCGGGTCCGTTTCGGCATCCAATTAGGCATTACGGGCCTAAGTTGGATTTATTGGCATTTATTTAATATTTTTCGTAATTATTTATTTATTTTTTGGAAATTAGACCGGGATAGTCGGTGATCGGAATTTTATGCTGGTTATTGCGGTGCAATATGTTTATTTATTTGAGCTCTAATTTGTGCTGAATTGATTTAATTGTGATTTTAAGATTTTATTCCTAAAGTAATAATTTTGGTAATTGATTGGAAAATAACCAAGCATCAATTTACAACGCCAAAAATATTTTGGTGGACCATGTAAATGGTGGGACTTTCAAGGGTGAAAATATTGTATTTTGATTAAGGCCGACAGTGTACTCATACACGGCTATTTTTATTGGGTATGATAAAAATGATGATTTGGTTGTGTAGTTGGGTGGTATACTATATTGGCGATGGGGCCCTATTATATCAGCTTTGGGGGAGCACATATTATCAGCTTTGGGTGAGCATATATAGTATACTATATTATCAGCTTTGGGCGAGCTTACTATGATGGCCTGGGGGCCCTATTCTATCAGCGTTGGGCGAGCATATTTATAGTATACTATAGTACCAATTTTAGGCGAGCTATACTATCTATTTTCAGCTTTGGGTGAGCAGTCTTGAATTAATAGAACTTTATAGATAGTATTGAATTTATTGACCAGGGGAAGGTCGTGGTGACATGTAATCGACTAAGTCAGTTGATCGATAATTCGATCTGATTGGGTGAAGTGATGTGGTTGGTGTATATTTGATGTATATTGATTTGCAGGGTGGAACTGAGGCCAAGGTAAGTCCTCTGACCCGTGTTGTGCTTAGGCAGTCCTTAGGGCGTATTAGCTTGCTAATCGGGTCTTAGGGAGTTGAACTTACTAAGACATTATCTCACTAGTTATTGTATAACCATTTTCAGGTCCCTAGTTGACATCGGTGGAGGACCTGAGGCCCGAAGTTAGAAGGTGAAGCCCAAAGAATTGGTGTCCTTGTCTAACTAGCTAGTCATAGGACAATTCTATTTTGGTGAAAGTCGATTCCCTTTTTGTAGGCTTTTGTGTATAAACCTGTGTGTTTATAAAAATGTCTTTTTAAAGTTCGAGATTTGGTCCTACTTTCTTATCCCATTGTTCTTTTGTCTGGGGATTTCTTATGCTTCAGCATACGTATTAAAATAAAAGGGTAGGTGATGCGTCCTGGGACGTCGCTATTTAATCGACCAGGTAAGGGATGGGTGCGTGCCCGAGGATTGGGGCTTGACAGGAATAGTAAAATAGATAGAATAAGAAAGTCGATCGAATACTATGTGATCTATGTCTATAGGAAGAACAATAAATAATTTTACCATAAATAAAATGATGCAACGGAGATTATAACTATACTCGAGTCCCTCAATATTCTTAATGCTTTTCAATCTTTAATTATACCCAACAACTCATACAATATTTAATCTCATAATTCCTCTATTAACAATCACCAGAATTCTATAAAAAAAAAAATAGATAGAATAATGAAATAAATTGGACGGTAGTTTAACGTTTACTATACTACATTTTTATGAAATTTCTCGTATGAAGGACAAATTCACGAACTTCCTTTCTATGCACATCAACTACTAGTACCACGTCCTTTGCCAGACACTTGCAAGCTTGACACACACAAAGGATAAACCCTTGATATATATATAATGATATATACACACACACACACCCATGCACATCAACTGCCTGTACCACGTCCTTTGCCGCACACTTGCAAGCCTGACACACACAAAAGACAAACCCTTGATATATATATAGTAGAAACGGATGCCTCAGAATTAGGATATGGTGGCATTCTTAAACAAGTCAACAACAACAAAGAACAAGTTGTTCAGTTTATATCAAAACATTGGAATTCCACCCAGCAAAATTATTCGACAATAAAAAAAGAAATACTTGCCATAGTTTTGTCTATATCAAAATTCCAAGGAGATTTATTGAATCAAAAATTTCTCTTGAGGATTGATTGCAAATCAGCCAAAGACATTTTCTCTTTTACAAACAAATTTCCTGATGAGATTAAAGACAAAACTCAATTACAAAGGTTTTTAGGTAGCCTCAATTATATTATAGATTTCTTTCCCAATATAAATATTCTTTACAAACCTTTACACCAAAGGTTACGTAAGGATCCTCCACCATGGACTTTAGTCCGTATAGACATCGTCAAACAAATAAAGATTCATGTGAAAGATATACCATGCCTACACCTTACTGACCCTTCTACTTTCAAAATAGTAGAAGGGTTCTTCTTTTGAAGGATGTCAATGAATGGCTCTCGATTAGCGAGTATGTTCTTACAAAGACTATCTATACCTTCCCGTTGGCTCTGATACCATAAAGGGGTTAGGATCGGAGTACTATATGAGAGAACAAGGAAGTATAAAAGATTAACAGATCTATAAGAACAGAGAATGTATGAATACTAAAACTATATAAAAACTAAATGATTGACCTTTCTATGGGAGTTGTGGTGCTTAAATGGATATAATGACCTAGAAATCTAATCTTGGTCTAGAAGAGTGCAATTTTAGTAGGAGAGACTGCAAGACCGTTTTGTATGATTATTTTTATGAAAGTAGATAAATGTTTGAAATGTTGTTCTATATTGGAAGAGAATACTAGAACATCATCTATATAAACTATGATGTATTCTGAATAAGGATTGAAAATTTTGTTCATAATTCTTTGGAATTCCGAAGGGGCATTTTCGAGGTCGAATGGCATAACATTCCATTTGTATTGGCCAAAAGGAACTGTAAAAGCTGTCTTGTATTTATCCTTTTCACTGATCTGTATTTGCCAAAATCCTGACTTCATGTCAAATTTTGAAAATAATTTTGATCTACAAAGTCTGTTAAGCAAATCTTTTTTATTGGGTATAGGATATCTTATCCACCTAAGGGCTGTATTAAGAGGTTTATAGTTAATAACTAATATGGGAACTCCTTTTTCTAGTTTAGCTTTTTTATTGACATAAAAAGCATAGCAGCTCTATGGTGATTGGCTTTTCCTTATGAGTTTTTTTATTTAAGAGGTCTTGTATTTCTGTCTGACAAAATTTTAGAACTTCTTGGTTCATCTGTGTGGGACGAGCTTTTGTAGGTATGTTGTTTTCAGAAAAATCATGTTCGTAAGGTAAATCTACAATATGCTTCTTTCTTTCCCAAAAAGCATTGGGTAAGGTAGAGCATATGATTTTTTTCTATGTGTTTTTGTAAGGAAGCTATTTTTTCTTTAACCTTTGGTTTTATAAGATTTTCTTCTATTCTTTTGAATTCTAAATCTTCTTTTAAGAATTCGAGCTGGTTTTCTTTGTCTTTTATTGTCACGCCCCGAACTCCGGGCACATGAACATCCCTCAATGGTCGACGAAAGTTTGCAACATCCCAGAACTGTTGCCGACCCAATTATATTTTACGCATGCGGAAACGTAAGACAATCTCCATACAACAAAGCAGTGGGATAGAAATGTAGGATAATATTTTTCTTTCAAGCCACACTTACAATACCGAAGTACTTATGTATATATATACCAGTTTAACACCCCAAGATACGATACAAAAAGTGAAGCTGTTTGATTACCCACTAACTAAGCTTCTATTTACAAGATTGGGGTTTATTACTACACTACCATACTTCTCGATCTCTCCGGGCTGAGCTATCACCCTACATCCAGTCTCGACGGAAGAACCGTCATCACTTGGAAGGAGATAACGAGAGTTCTACTCCTCCTTTCTGCAACTGACTGTACACGATCTGGCCTTCCTCCATTTAAGGACCTGAAAAATTTTAGCCCACTACGGGATGAGATCACTTCTCAGCGAGTTAATCCCCTAAATCCAGAGTAGGAAAACGATACACTCCACATGCAATCTAGTCGCGTTTTTTTATAACTCTTTTAATACCAGCATGTTCCTGCATATTAGTGCCAATCAAAACATACATAACAGTATCGAGACCACATATCATATGAATACTTTAGCATGTATATATGTAAGGACATAAATATCAACACAAGTACATGGGCTCCCAATTACCAGACTAAACCGTTATGGCGCGTCCCATTCCACACCACACAGTTCTGTCTTTTAATTAGGTCCCTCGCTTTCACCCATTCATATGTCGCAAATGATGTCAATGCACAGATAACAGTCTTCCGGCATAACCAGCCATCGTCTCGCACCGTTGAGCACGGCAACGTCTACATCTAGACGGCATTCCATAAAGGAGCATCGGCCCAGCCTCCATTGCGACCGGCATCCATTGACGTGGGGCATTCCTGAAGGAGCATCGTCCGGCCCAAAGGCTCGTGACGGAATCTCATGTCATGTTTGCATGCACTCATCATCATAATTCAATGATCAATTGCATATTTCATTCACAACATCAATTAAGCAAATCTCTAGCAATAAATATCTCAAAACAGATATAAACTTCCACTGATCAGAATTGGCAGAAATTGCCCAATTGCACACTTTCGGGTTCAAGAATAGAAACCAATTCATATGAGCTCGAAAAATTCTCAAACTTGAACATGTGCTAAAGGACATGTAAACAAACATTTTTATGAAGACACCAAGGCCCAGATCCTTCTGGATTCGGCCCAGCAATTCAGTCAATCCAGCACTAAAATCGGATCAGTTTCCAACGGTTCTATTTTCCGAAATCAACTTGGTTCAGGGTTTAAAACAGGTCCATTTCGTCTGAAATTTGAGTATGTTCAACTAGAAGATGTAGCAAAAATCTTTTGTGAAGAACGCATTTTTAGAATCAAACCGAAGGGTTAGTAACAACCCACAGAATCCTTACGGGTCGCAAATTCCAATGCAGTTTGAGTTTCTGTTTAAAGATAACGAAGCCAAAATCATTTTCCTTTAAATCCCCAAAAATCCTGAGAAAAATACATGTTATACTTGAATATGTTTGAAATATTTCTTCAGAAGGAAATTTCTTCAAAATCGCAACACATATGAGTCTACAAAAATAATAAATTGTCCTCGCCCAGAAAACAGTTTTACAGAACATCCCCTGTTTTTGGCCGAATCATCCTCTACGGTTCTTATCTTGTCCTTTAAACCACAACTAAGCCTTTCTATGGCTAATCTAACATTTCTAACTAACACCTAACCATATGTAATATCATCTACACCTTTCTTACTTGGATAAATTCATAAATAGAGGTACACAGCCCCTATTCCAGATTTAGGAAAATAACTCACCTATTTAAACTAATAGTGGTTCTCGCTGTTAGCTAGGCAGCAACACAGAGATAAGCCCTGGATCTCTTGGTGCTGTGGTTGAGCTGACATGGCAGAGGGGTGTGCTGTGGTGCAACGGCAACAACAACACACGGATTTATAAACTTTTCAGTAGAGAGAACTAAATATGGAGTTTGGTCAGTTGTGTGGTTCTTCTGCGGGTGAGGGTGTTTTTTTCCTCACTCGAATCTCCGACCTATATATAAAAACCATGGTGGGTAGTTGGCCGACGTTTATGTGGGTCTAGAAATTTTGGTAACGTCACGTTCATGCCTTGCTCTGTTTTGTTTCTTAGTCGCCGGTTTGTCGTCCAAGATGGAGCAGAAATGGGAGTTGCACGTTCAAGAAGAAGAAAGTAACAGCTTGCATGGTTGAAAGAGACAAGGGAAGAAGAATAAAATAAAAGAAAGAAAGGAAAAAGGTGGAAGTAGCCGTCATGAAATACAGCAGACGTCCATGCGTGGGTAAAGGATGGGGAAGGAGAGAGGAAAATGCTTGGAAGTTTCATTGAAATTTCCACCAGCTTTTGGGCCAATTTTTCCATGGAAATTTTGCTCACCCATCACCATCCTATGCCCCACAACTTTTCCCAAAGTTGTCTATTCTAAATGAGATGAAAGAAAAGGTTGGAATCCATCGTAGACTGCTGAATCCGAATTTGAAGTTAGTTCCCGTAGCTTTTTTTTCCATGGAGATTGAGTTCCCATCACTATCAAGTGGTCCCTCTACTTTATGCATCCTTATTCCACACAAATGGCATGGAAATTGAGGTGAAATTCTTGGCCAAAGGCCTTCCTACGAATTTCCTTACTTGAAGAAACCTATCCTCATTTCCTTTTTACCAATTTACCACTTGAGTTAATAGGGTCAAGTCCCCCATTAGTCACTTATAAATCTTCTCTAATTGTTCCATACTAAATGCCCAAAACCTATTTAAAAAAAGTGGCATTTCCTTTTATTCTTTTAATTTGTTACTCTTGCCTCTTTTCCGCTAATAATTCCCGTCATCCATAAAATTTGGAAAGATGCAACAACATTCCCTGGGATTAATTGTGACATGTGAAAATTCTTAATTTATGTAATCGACATCATTTCCTCGGTTAATTTCAGTCAAATGTGATTTTAGCGCAACCTAAACTATCGGTTAGTTTTTGGGAATTTTCGATGCAACTGACCCGTGATCGATTATTCCTGAGCCACAACGTACATCTTCGACACATTGGCGACTCTCGATTGTCATGAAAATCTCGAGGTTTCAATGACGAGCACAGGGTACCAAAACAACAGAAAAATCGGTTTAGTGCCGATCGACAAGAAATTTGTAATTAGTTGGAATCACCCAAGCCTAATTTTATGTCTATCGAATTAACCTATTTCCGATTACTGATAGATTTTCGACTGTGCCAAAATGATCCTTGTAGACTAACACGGTCGAGCAGTCGATTCCTGGTCAAATTATCAAGTCTGTTGCATCAAAATCCTTTAATAACTTTCCCGATTAGTCTAGTTATCTCATGAGTGATCAACTCAGAAAATAGCATTATAGGCACGTTGACGAAAAGCCCGATTTATTTAATTGAAAACAGATGCGGAAAAATCAGACTGTCACATTTATAAGGCAATTTATTTCTGAAATAGAATGTTCTTGTAAAATATTTAGGCTTCTCTTCTGTGGTTTTGCTATGAAGTTGAAGGTGATTTTTTTGTTTAAAGCATGGGTTTCAATTCCTTCATTAGTAACTATAAAAGGTTGGATTAATTGTATGAAAGGTGTTTAAAAAATTACCTGTTGCCTCATATTTTTGACTAAAAGGAAAGATGTTTTGTAGGACATTTGATCTTTTATTATTAAGGCCTCTGGTAATTTGTATTGTATATTTAGTTTGTCTCCTGAGGCTGATTTTAATGATTCAGAAGTTTTGTCAAAGTATCTTGTTGGAACAAGGCCTTCTTTGATACAATTGAGATCAACCCCTGTATCAAAGAGTGCTGTTGTTTCAATAATAAACTCATTGTTGATTTTTATCATAATATTTATTATCCATTTTCTAGATGTTATTTCTGTTAATAACATAAGGAAAGCTGGGTCCAGAGTGTCAAAAGTATTGGTGATTTCATTTTGGTCTTCTAATTTTCTCTTTCCTTTTATGACAAGGGATTTTATAGCAGAAATTTCTTGTTTCATTTCTAACTATGTAGCTTTCAGGGCTTGTATTTCTAATTTTTGTTGTTTTATTTCATTTTGAAGGTCATTAATATTTACGGGTCTAGACTGGGGTTTTTTCTTTCTATTTAAAATGTTTTTTTGATTGTAAGAAGTATTGGGATTAGTAACAATGTTCATCAAGGAATGAAGTCTATCTAAGTATTCTTTTTTGGCTTCGGGGTCGGTTATTTTGTCAGCTGTGCTAAGGAGAAATTATTCTTCTTTTGTTAACATATTTATTTCAGGAATAGGTTTTTCAAGAGAGGCGTCTTTATAATCTGAATCGGAAGAGGTCTCTATTTCATTAATCTGAAGACCTTCTTCCTCAAGAAGTTCATCAGAAGAAGTATCACCATTTTCTATGAAGATGTTGTTTAACTGGTTAAGAGTATTGTCATCTAGAGAAAGTTCATTCAATTTCTTATTAATCCTACAGTATTTTGAAATATGACATTTTCTACCACAAGAGTAAGATTTAATGTCTTTAAAATTTTTATTATCAGTATGAGGTCTATTTTGGTTATTCTGGTGTTTTTGTTTATTCCTACAAGGTTGAGGTTTGTTGCTAGGTTGAAGGATGCCAACGAATGGCTCTCGATCAGCGAGTATGTTCTTACAAAGACTATCTATACCTTCCCGCTGGCTCTGATACCATAAAGGGGTTAAGATCGGAGTACTATATGAGAAAACAAGGAAGTATAAAATATTAACAGATCCATAAGAACAGAGAATGTATGAATACTAAAACTGTATAAAAACTAAATAAAATCGCGAGAATTAAAAATAATGTACAGGGCAAAGGTAATATATAAAATATAAAGTAAGAGTATGCATAAACAAAAACCAACCATGAAGGTGGTATGAACTTGTATTATATAAAACTGAAATTACATGTATTGAAAGATGCAGAAGCTAAAGCATCAAGTCATCCATTAGGGCGGTAATCCGCACTCTAGGGAGTATTGATGTTTGTATTACAAGAAATGATTAACCAACTATTATGTAAGTTGGTAAACCTGTATAAAACTATGTATTGCCAAATTCCTTATGATCTTCTTTCTTATGGAGAAATAGTCTCTTACGTTTACAGATAAGGAACACAAATGTGTAATAAAATCAAATTACAAAGACAGCTCAAGGAAGAACAATCTCTCACCAATAGAAGTCTAGGAGATTTTTGTGCTCAATACGACCCCTCTTATAATGAAAAAACAATCACCGCCAAGGGAAGTCCAAGACCAAGGGGAATCAGGGAATGAAGTTCAAATTTGAGACTTTTTTCTTCAGTTAACTTTCCTTGGCCGACTCTCGCTTCAGTCAAAAGAATATATCCGTGTCCCCCAAGTCATCAAAATTCAAAGTCCAAAACTTACTCGAAGGGCATCTGGAAAATTTAAGTCTATGCTTATCTATAATTTATCTTGGATTGGCTTTTAGGTTCAAACTTGAAACAATTTTAACATTAAATAAAATATCTAGATTGGCTAAGTAATTTTCAATGCGATAAAATGGATTCCATGTTTAAATCATTCTTTACCTATTTAATGTAACCTTTAGGGCCAACGTATACCACTCTTCGGAACAGGAGGTTTGCATGCATTGGGGGAGATTAAACACATTTATTTTAGTCATATTTGCTAAAAGTTTCCCAAAATCTGTAAACATAAAATGAAAAGAATTAATAGCGTCGAAGACTACATCACTTCCTTCTGTATGTTCCCCTATTTCGCAATCACTAGCTTTTTCATCATTCCTGTCGCTCTCGTTTCAGGAAAAAAAAAATTAAACATGCTTATTTTATTTATTTGATTGACAAAATCAATCCTCATTGTGAGGAAAGATGTTCTTTTATAGTGTTGAAATACTCTTCAGTATATCTTAATTAATATATAGTGTATATAGTGCACGATGTTTCTTCGGAATCTAGTTGAAGGGCCCACTAAAAAGCAATGGGAAATAATCTAGCACATCTCCCTATCATATCTGTATCTATATATGCGATGAACTTATCTCCACCACCATCTTCACCCCACTTCCTTCTAAATAACCACCACCCAAATGGCTTGGATATGGATAACCTTCGCTTTGATTGCTCATCTCCTATTGCGAGCTTTGCTATGGAAAAAAAAGAGCAAGAAGAAATTGCCTCCTGGTCCAAGAGGGTATCCAATTCTTGGAAACCTCCCTTTGTTAGGGCAAAACCCTCACCATGATCTTCACAAATTAGCTCAAAAATATGGACCCCTCATGCACTTGCGCCTCGGGTTCGTGGACACAATTGTCGTCTCATCGCCCGAGGTGGCCGAGCAATTCCTCAAGACCTATGATATTGTTTTCGCAGGCCGGCCACCCCAGGAGTCCTCGAAGCACATCTCTTATGGGCAAAGGAGCTTGGCATTCGCGCCGTATGGCCCGTATTGGAGGGACATCAGAAAGATGTGCACTTTGGAGCTCCTTAGCAATGCAAAAATCAATTCCTTTAAGTCCATGAGAAGAGAGGAGGTCGGCTTGCTTGTGAATTTTCTCAAAGACGCGGCTCACGACCACACAGCCATTGACTTGAGCGCGAAGATCTCTTCGCTAAGTGCCGATATGAGTGGTCGAATGATCTTCGGGAAGAAGTACATGGACAAGGAGTTTGACGAGAGAGGGTTCAAGGCCGTGATGCAGGAAGCGGTGGTGTTGGGCGCGACACCGAACATCGGTGACTATGTTCCTTATTTAGCACGATTTGATCTTCAGGGGTTGACGAAACGCATGAAAGCCGTAAGCAAAGTGTTCGATGCCTTCTTAGAGAAGATTATTGACGAGCACATGAAGGCTAAGAAAGAGGAAGGAGAGAGCAAAGATTTTGTGGATGTTATGTTGGGCTTCATGGGATTGAACGAGGGGGAGTACCATATCGACAGGTCCCATATCAAAGCCATAATTCTGGTAATTAATCAATTTTTTGTACCTAGATTAAAAATTATATCCGGAACCTTAACACTGTTCAATTATCTAAGCATACGTCGGAGTGGAAAATTTATTAGAACAGGGATCCCACTAGTTCAGTAATTAGGGAGCAAAATTGATTCCAAGGTAATTCGATAAAGTATAAAAAGAGATTTTAGTATATGGACCATCTTATTGAAACATTTGAAAAGATCTGTCATTTCACTTTATAAATCAATTTTTTAGGCGAATTTTAACTTTTCAACTGTTATGTACCGAAATTTTTTTTATGAAGCATGTGAATTGGTCTCCTCCTCTCATCCTCTCTTTTATCTAAGATCTGCAAGTCCTAATGGCATTTTCTAAGCAATAATAATTTGTCTATATTTTTTGTACATAGTTAACACGAAATGAAATTATTACAATATTAGTAATCATTACATATGTTTTAACTATAATTTTGCCCAAACAAATAGTCTTGTTAGCTTCTTCACATGTTGTTGTGAGAAGACGGTGTCAGCGAATCTTGGAAGCCTGTGTTGTCTATCTACCAGTCAGCCAAAGTGCCTCATATACAAGATGTAGAAGTTAAGGATCACTACAGAGAAATTATTGTCTCTTCCTTAAATTACATGTGCTTGTCTCTTTCAAGCACCAGAGGTGGAGCGGTTAATAATGTTTTGTCAACTAAGAAACAGAAAGTGCTAGAGACAACAAAATTTATTCATTAATAAGTGATTCATAGTCCATATTTCCATTAGGATTTCAATAAGTCGATTCGTGTATGAAGGGAATAGCTAGTTGAGATTATAATTTCCATCATACAAAATCAAATATAACATGAAAAAGAAAAAAAGTTGTTTATCTTTCAAATTATCTTGGTATATTCTTACTGGAATTTTGTACTTACGACCACATAAGTACTTTCTTGATGGATTCAATTGAAACATTGATTTTGTTAGAAAGGTTCTTTAAATGTGCTTGCTAAGTAACTTATTTAAGAAGTTTATCTTTTCAATGCACTAATTTTTCTTGTAACATCCATGACTTAGTCCCATGTAAATATGCCTGATAAGTGCCATCAAGATACTTGTTATCATGAATCTTGATATCTGGCAAATATATATATTTTTGTGTGTGTGTGTGTGTGTGTGTGTGTGTGTGTGTGAACCTCGACATGTTTCTACATGCAGGACATGTTCTCGGCTTCGACGGACACTTCAGCGACAGCAATAGACTGGGCAATGACCGAACTTGTAAGACATCCTAGTGCAATGAAAAAGGTCCAAGATGAACTAGAGAAAGCCGTGGGAATGAACAGAGCAGTAGAGGAATCAGATTTAGAGGGCTTGCACTACTTAGACATGGTCATCAAGGAGACCATGAGGCTTCACCCGGTGGCTCCGCTTTTGCTTCCCCACGAGGCGACCGATGACGGCACAGTGAACGGCTTCCATATACCCTTGAAGTCGAGAGTCATCGTGAATGTGTGGTCCATCGGAAGGGATCCAAAAGTGTGGACCACTCATGATCCGGAAGAGTTCATACCTGAAAGATTCTTAGGGTCAAGCGTGGATGTTAAGGGGCGTGATTTTCAGCTCCTACCATTTGGGGCGGGCCGCCGAGGGTGCCCTGGGACGCAGCTTGGCTTGATCGTGGTGCGGTTTGTGCTTGCTCAACTCGTACACTGCTTTGATTGGGACCTTCCTGGCGGCATATCACCGAGTGAGCTTGACATGACTGAGGAGTTTGGGCTCACTACTCCTAGAGCTAAGCATTTGGTGGTCACGCCTAGGTACCGTTTGAGTGAGTGAAAGAGAGTTAACTTTTCGATGGATGATTGAATTCCCAAAAATAAGTTTGATTTTATCATGAAGTCTCGTTGCGTTAGTCACCAAATGGATTGCATACAAATTTGTAATGAAGTTTTAGTTTAATTTTTGAAGTATTATTATCTTCTGAATGAAATTCAAATAAAGGAATTTGAGACACGTGGATATTAGGGATTTTTAATTTCTTAACTACAGTTTAGAGAATTATGTTGTGTTTGATGTCTAAGAGGTTTCGCCAATTCCGAAAAAGAACCAATTAGAATCGAAGGTCGAATTGAAGCAAAATAGTCAAGATCTTCGGGGGTCTGGAGGACCATTACTGGATGCCCACGTATGACTGGATGCCCATGTATGAGACATCCAGTGGGAAGGTTGAACAAGGTTCGGCGCCCTGTTCACCAGGTTGGGCTTCCGGCCACTGCATGAGAAAGCCTCTCCACTCATGCCGGGTGCCGAGCGCCAGATTTGCATGGCTGGACCTTGGACTTGGCTTGGTGAGCACCTGAATGACGTCACGATGTTTCCATGCGTCTCGTCTTAAACTTTGGCTCCATTTATTTTGTGAAAAAATATTACATTTCTAAAAATTATATTTCAAGAAACCATTTTCACTTTTCTAGGTTTGGCTGAAACTAAATAAATAAATAAATAAGCCGGAAAGCATTTTCGTAAGTTTGGAAAGGAAAATATAATTTGGCTTTCCAAAATAAATATATACTATTTGAGCCATGGTAACTTGCACATGGGTAGTTGAGGTCTTGGATTTGACCTCAATGGACCCAAGCCTAGTGATTTGGGCTCGGTTGTAGGGGACCCAATCTCGTGCGTGGGGACTTGAGCATGAGCAGCGAGGTCCCGAGCTTGACTTTGATACACTTGGGCTCGAGCACTTAGCACCTGGCCTTGATGGGCCTGAGCTCATGTGTGGGGGATCAAGACATGGGCATTAACATCCCAAATTCGAGTGTTGGGGACCAAGGCACGAGCTTGGGAGTCTTGACCTAGTCTTGATGGACTCAAGCCCAAGTGTCGGTGACTAGACACACGCATTGGGTTCTTGGGCCTCGACCTCAATGGACCCCAACTCAAGTGTGAGAGATTCGAGCATGGGCAATAGTGTTTGGGGCTCGGCCTTGTTGGACTTGGACTTGGGCTCGAGTTCTAGGGATTTAGGCATGGGTTTTAGGGTCTCGAGCCCAACTTCTGTAAAGCCAAGACCAACCTTCATGGACCGAGGAGCACATGCTAGGATCCCGAGTCTTAGGCTTAGCCTCTATGGACTAGGGTCGGGACACCAATGAGTTGAGTAATGGTACAAAGGTACTAAGCTTGGCCTTTGGGGACCTACACTCAGGCATCGAGGACTCAAGCATGGGTGCTGGTGTTTGGAGCACCACCTTTGCTAACTTGAGCTTGGGAACTGGGATTTTGAATATGGCCTCTTTGGACTTAGACTTGGCCTCAATAGACTCACCCCCGACCTCTTGACTCGAATTTGCTACAAAGAGCCAAGAACAAATGTTGGGATCCAAGGGATCAAGCATTGATTTCTAGCCTTATTTTAAAAAATGTTTTTTTTTTAATTTAAGTATAGATTTTTCGTTAATTAGAAAATAAAAAATCTTCTTTAATTCATTTTTCTAAACGGTCCATATGTCGGAAAATGTTAATATCCATAGCCATAAAATAAAATTAAAAAAATCCCCCACCTCGAAGACTCCATTTGTGTTTCTTTCCCCATTTCGTAATCACTCGCTTCTTAAATTGAACGAAAAAAAAAAAAAAATTCCTTCACGTCGGTCATATGATAGACAAAATCAATTCGTGTCATGAGATCATATGTTTTCTTTATTTCTTTTTCACTGTTAAGCCCACTAAAGAAGAAGGGTAATAAATTTCACGCAAATCTAGAAACACACATCTCCCTGTCATATCTTTCTCTGTATATGGACCGAAATGATCCCGACTACCCTCTTCGCTGCACTTCCTTCCAAATAACCACCTCCAATTGCTATGGTTTGGATATGGATAACACTCACCTTTGTTATGAAATCGCACGTCGATTCCAAAAAAATAACGCCCGCAAACAATTCACCGGGCATAATATAATAATAAAATAACAGAATCAGAAGAACATGCTAGAAAATTTATTATCGAAGTTCACCCAAACCTACGCTACGTCTCCGCGCAGAGGCACTCTGAGAATCCACTAGACTTCAAAAAAAGTTGGAATACAACGATAATCTTCTCTCAAGATCAGGGCACAAAGAGATTGAGAACCTCCATAAAGAAAAAACTCACTTTTTCCTTCTCTATTTTTCTTGCCTCTCTATTTCCTTTTTCAGCGTCTTGACGGCTAGTGTCTTGCCATCACTAATATAAAAGGTATCACTTTTAACCTAAAAGCAAATCTGATAGAAAAGACAAAAAAGCCCCTAAAAATATTTGGTTTCATCTATAACAATCTTCCACTTGAAAACAAATATACCCGAGCACAAGTAACTTTGCATCCATCTTCTTCAAAAAATAGTAGTTGAAAAACTTGTGCCTCTACGATACTCCTCATCAATCAACATGGAGTAATACCAATAGTAGTAGTATAGAAAATATGCTTATCTTTGTCTACTACCTTGGTCAACATGTCAGCTGGATTTTTCAAGCCATCAATCTTTTATAACTTTAACTCATTATCTTTCAATGCTGATCTAATAAAATGATAACGCTTCTTGATATGTCTAGTCCTTGAGTGAAAAGCTGCATTCTTTGCTAAGTGCACTGCACTTTGACTATCACTCCACAGTGTATTGAATGGCTGTTTTCGATGTAGCTCATCCATGTAATCTTGTAACCATATGATTTCCTTGGAGGCTTATGTGATCGCCACGTATTCTGCCTTTGTCGTCGATAAAGCCACTACTTTTTGTAGTTGAGATACCCAACTCACTGCTGTACCTGCAACTGTAAAGACATATCCAGTGGTACTCTTACCACTATCTCGATCACCCGAATGATTTGCATCTACATAACCCTACAACTTTAGAGATGTACCACCATAACAAAGTGAGTAATTAGAGGTACTTGCTAGATATCTCAATATCCATTTTACTGCATTCCAATGCTCTCTACTTTGGTTCTGCATATATCGACTCATAACTCTCATTGCGTGTGCAATGTCTAGTCTCGTGCTCACCATGACATACATTAAACTCCCCACTACTGATGCATATGGAACTACCGCCATCTCATCTTTCAAAGCTTGAGTGCTCAGACACATATCCTTAGAAAGTTTGAAGTGACTCGCTAGAGGAGTTGCAACCGGTTTTGCCTTGTCCATGTTAAATCTCTTTAACACCCTGTTCACATAGTCTTCCTGCAACAGTCATAATTTCTTATTTTTCCTATCCCTGATAATTTTCATGCCTGAAATATTCTTGGCCTCTCCCAAGTTTTTCATAGCAAATTGTGATGATAACATCTTATTCACTTCTATGATTCTCTTCATATTGGAACTAGCCACCAACATATCATCCACATATAAAGAGAGATACACAATGTCACCATCATCATATTTGCAAAAATAAACACAGTGATCAGATTCACAATGTGCAAATCCTTTTTCTTTCATGAAACCATCAAATTTTAGGTACCATTGCCGCGGAGCTTATTTCAAGTCATACAAGCTTTTCTTCAAGCGACATACCATGTGCTCCTTACCTTTGACTTCAAAACTCTTAGGTTGTGCCATGTATAATTCTTCATCTAAGTCACCATGTAAAAACGTTGTTTTTACGTCTAATTGCTCAAGATGAAGATCCCCCACTGCAACTATACTCAACATAACTCTAATTGATGTCATTTTCACTACAGGTAAAAATATCTCGGAGTAGTCGATCCCTTCTTTTTGAGAAAAGCCCTTGACTACAAGTCTCGCCTTGTATCTAATACTACCATCTGCTTCATTCTTAATCATATACACCCATTTGTTTAATAAAGCTTTTTTACCTGTGGGCAACTTGGTCAACTCTCAAGTTTTGTTCTGAAGTAACGAGCTCATCTCGTCTTTTATAGCACACTCCCATTGCAAGTGAGACGTGTCTATCTTTGCCTCATCGTAAGTCTCCGGTTCTCCTAAATCTGTATATAAGACATAGCTCATAATAGTATTAGCTATTGGATAAAAAATTACCTTTGGCTTTCTCACACGTGTAGACCTCCTCAATACAGGTATTTCAGGATCGTTAGTTTACTCCGAATCACTGCGTTCCTCTTGAACTACCTCTTCACTGATAATAGGCTCATCTTGAACCTCTCTTTCAAGTGCACTATGATTTACTGGAAACATCTTCACGGGCATTATGTTTAATTCAACATATTCTGGTTCTACTACCTTCTCATGCTCTGTCTGACGATCCTTGTACATCTTTTCTTCATGGAATACCACATTGCAACTACGGATGACTTTGTTATTCTCATAATCCCAAAGCCTATAGCCATACTTGTCACCATTGTATCCGATAAAGACACACTTCTGGGACTTAGCATCAAGTTTTTTCCTATCCTCCCTATCAATCAAAGCATATGCAATACAACCAAACACCTTTAGATGTGAATAATTAATCTTTTCACCTGACCACTATTCTTGTGGTATTTCTCCATCTAACGCACTAGATGGACTTATGTTAATAAGATAAACAGCTGCATCAACTATGGCAGCCCATAAGTGTAGCGGGAGACCCGCGTGTAGCCTCATGCATCTCGCACGTTCTAGAATAATCATGTTCATCCTTTCAGCTACACCGTTCTCTTGAGGAGTTTTAGGAATAGTCTTTAACCCATGTATGCCTTCTCGACTCAAATATTCTGCAAATTCCTTACTTGTGTATTCACCACCATTATCAGACTTTAGAGCTTTAATCTGATAACCTGTCTCTTTTTCTACCATGGTCTTCCACATTCTGAACATCCCGAATACTTCTGATTTTTCTCCAAGAGCATAGACCCAAGTCTTCCTTGTTGCATCACTAATGAAGGTGACAAAATATCTCTTACCGGCATAAGAGAGTTCCTGAGTAGGTCCCCATACATCAATATGAACCAACTCTAGCTTCTTACCTTTATTTTGTCGCCCATTCAATTGAAAACTAACAGCCTTCTGTTTTCCATAAATGCAACTCTCACAAAAATCTAACTGAACTTTTTGCAAATCTGGAAGTAATTTCCTCGAGTGTAACTGCTTTACACCTTTTTCACCAAGATGTCCCAGACGATAATGCCAAAGAGTAGACAAATTACCTATAGCCATTGTAGTTGCAACCATATCACTGATATTGTCTCCTTGGAGAAGGTAAAGTGTACATGTACGCATTCCCTTTGCTACTACTCTTGCCCCTGAGGTTATCTTCCTATCTCCACATCGAAAGGTTATTACCAAACCTTCTTGGTCAAGTTTATTGTTGAAATCAGATTTTTCTTTAATTCCGGAATATGCCTAGTTTCACGTAAAATTAGACGTTCTCCACCTAAGATGTTCACAGTCACAGTTCCTTTCCCAACAATGGGACACATGTGGTCGTTTCCCACAACCACTTGTCTGAAATCTCCACTGTCATAATCATCAAATATGTCTCTTTGTGAGGTGCAATGGAAGGAAGCACTGGAATCAATAAACCATTTATCTGTCGTCAAGTCAAACCCTACAGACAAACACAAGTTATCTAGCAAAGATTCATTGCTAACCACATTAGCACCTTGATTCTCATCATGTTGCTTCTTTTTGTAGGCTTCACACTAAAACCTCTGGTGTCCGGTTTTGTGACAAAACCAACACTCATCTTTTGTAACCTGTCTCTTACCCTTTGATTGTGATTTGCCACGCCCGCTGAATTTTTCTCTACTTTTACTTCTTCCACAGTTCTCCACTGCGAGTGCCATTGAAGATGTAGATGCAGAAAAATTATCTCCACCTGAGACTTTCCTTTGCATCTCTTCATCCATGATACTACTCACAGCACCATCAAGAGTTAAATCATCATTCATGGTGCTCGAAATTCCCTGCATTGCGGTATTGTAGCTTTCTAGAAGAGAACATAAAAATAATAAAGCTTGAAACTTTATATCAAAATTTATGCCTATGGATTCCTATTGACCCGTGACCTGCGTGAAACTATTAATATGCTTTGCCACAGAACCTCTATCAGATAACTTCATATTAATTAGTTTTTTCAGCAAAAATACCTTATTTGATGTAGACGGCTTCTCATAAATATTCGTTAGAATATCCATGCTTTCTTTTGCAGTTTTTGCTTTTGCGATGTGGTACCTTGTCTTTTTTCATCAACCCTAAACAAATTGCACCTAATGCCTTTCGATCAAGAATTTTCCATCCGGCTTCTGTTGTCGGATCCACTTCCGCCATCTCGGGTTTCCAACTCTCAAGTGGTGCATAGAGATCTTTTTGATAAATATAATCCTCTATTTGTAGTTTCCACCATCTGAAATTCTCCCCATTGAACTTATTGATTCTGATTGTATCTTCTGCCATCCTGTTTGCTTCCAATTGAACGTCACAGAAAAACCCTTGATGTTCTTGATTAGCCAACCTAGGCTCTAATACCAGTTATTACGAAATCGCACATCGATTCCAGAAAAATAACGCTTGCAAACAATTCACCGGGCATAATAAAATAATAAAAGAACAGAATCAGAAAAACACGCCAAAAAATTTGTTATTGAAGTTCACCCAAACCTGGGTTACGTCTCCACGCAGAGGCACTCTGCGAATCCACTAGACTTCGAAAAAAGTTGGAATACAACGATGATCTTCTCTCAAGATCAGGGCACAAAGATATTGAGAACCCCTATAAAGAAAAAACTCACTTTTTTCTTCTCTCTTTTTCTTGCCTCTCTATTTCCTTTTTCAGCGTTTTGACGACTAGTGTCTTGCCATTGCTAATATAAAAGGTATTACTTTTAACCTAAAAACAAATTTGATAGAAAAGACAAAAAAGCCCCTCAAAATATTTGGCTTCATCTATAACAACCTTTGCTTTGATTGCTCATCTCTTATTGCGAGCTTTGCTATGGAAAACACAGAGCAAGAAGAAATTGTCTTCTAGTCCAAGAGGGTTTCCGATTGTTGGAAACCTCCATTTATTGGGAAAAAAATCCTCATCATGATATTCACAAATTAGCTAAAAAATATGGACCCCCATGTACTTGTGCCTCAGGTTCGTGCCCACAATTGTCATCTCATCATCCGAAGTGGTTGACCAATTGCTCAAGATCCATGATCTTGTTTTTGCGAGCTGGCCATCTCATGAGGCCTCGAAGCACTTCTCTTACAAGCAAAAGAGCTTGGCATTTGCGCCGCATAGTCCGTATTGGAGGAACACTAGAAAGATGTGCACTTCTAAGCTCCTTAGCAATGCAAAAATCAACTCCTTCAAATCCATAGGAAGAGAGGAGGTCAACTTGCTTGCTTGGACTTGGCTGGGTGAGCACATGAATGGCGTCGTGGTCTTTCCATGTTTCTCATTTTAAACTTAGCCCCGTTTGTTCTGCAGAAGATGTTACATTTTCTAAAAAATATTTTTCAAGAAATCATTTTCTAGAAAAATAATATTTTCCTATATTTCATTAAAATATTAAAAATACCTAGAAAATATTTTTAGTCGTTTAGAAAGGAAAATTTAAATTTGATCTTCCTAAATAGATATATACCATCTAGGCTCTAGTGACCTACGCGTAGGTAGTTGAGGTCTCGAGGCCAGCCTCGATGGACCTAGGCCTAGGCATTGATGACCCAGGCTTGGGTGTAGAAGACTCAATCCTAGGTGCAAGCACCTGGACATAGGCATCGAGGCCCTAAGCTCAAGCGCTTAGCATTTGGCCTCAATAGACTTAAGCTCATGCGTGGGGGATCTAAAGACAAGCATTGGGGTCTTGAGCTTGGGTGTTGGGAACTAGGGCACGAGCATTAGGGTCTTAGGCCTAGGTGTTAAGAATGTAGACATGGGTACTAAGGTCTCGAGCGTCGATCTCAATGGACCTTGACTCAAGTGAGGGAGATTTGAGCATGGACACCAATGTCCTAGGCCCAGTTTCATCGGACTGTGACTTCGGTCTTAGCATCGGGGATCCAAGCATGGGTTTTATCTTAAGCCTGACTCTTGAAGACCAGGCAAACCTCCATGGATTGAGGCGCATGTGACAAGATTTTGGTCTTGGGCTCAGCCTCTATGGACTTAGGTAAGCGCACCGATGAGTTGAGCAATAGTACTAGGCTACAAGGCTCGATCTTAGAGGACCTAGGCTCGTGCTTAAGGACTCTAGCATAGGTGCCGGTGTCTCAAGCCCCACCTTTATTGACTTGTGCTTGGCCTTAATGGACCCAGGTAGATCCAGCCTTGGCATCTAGACTTAGGATCACTGCAAAGAGCTAGGGTATAAACATTAGGGTTCGTGCCCAAGCGCTAATTTCTAGTCCAATTTTTAAAAATGATATCCCATTTTAAAAGGAAAATGATTATTTTATTTTATTTTAAGTGTAGGTTTTGCATTGATTAGAAAAATGTTACACCCTGATCCTCGAGCGTGCGCCCATCCCTCAATAGTCGATTAAATAGTGACGTCCCAGGACGCATTGCCGACCCATTCTTTTTAATACGCATACGGAAGCATATAATTAATCCCCAGACAATAAAACAATGAGATAGGAAAGTAGGGCCAATTTTTCACAAAATACCTTTTTATAAACACATAGGTCTATACACAAAGATTTACAAAAGGGATCGGCTCCCAACAAAAGAGAATTGTCCTATGACTAGCTACTTAGACATGATCGCCGATTCTTTGGGCTTCACCTCCTAAACTCCAGGGCTTTTGGTCCTCCACTAGCACCATCTAAGGACCTAAAAATGGTTATACAATAACCAATGAGACAATGTCTCAGTAAGTTCTACCCCCTAAGACTCGATTAGGAAGAAAATACACCATAAGGGCTACCTAAACACAAACACGAGTCAAAGGTCTTACCTTTGCCTCTGTTCCTTTTTGCAAGTCAGTATATCTCATAGATATACAATCACATCAATCAATCAGATCGAACTATCGATCAATTGACTCAGTTGATTACATGTCATTATGACATTCTCTCGGTCGGCGCAGTCAATACTATCTATAAAGTCCGACCACCTTGCGGACAGCTTACTCTAAGCTGAAAATAGATAGTAGCTTGCCTCATGGCTAATAAATAGTATAATGTTCTTTCTCTAAGATGACATATGGAATCATCAAGCTGATATGTATATTGTTCCTTCTCTAAGATAACATATAGAATCATCGAGCTGATATGTATATTGTTCCTTCTCTAAGATGACATATAGAATCATCGAGCTGATATGCATATTGTTCTTTCTCTAAGATGACATATAGAGTCATCGACATATAGAGTCATCAAGCTGATATGCATACCATTCCTTCTCTAAGATGACATATAGAGTTATCAGGCTGATATTCATACTGTTCTTGTCAACTAGTGATTTCCCAACTTTTATCATACCGAATAAAAATACTCGTGTGTGGGTACACGGTCGGCCTTGGGCAAAATACCATACTTTCCTTTCCATAAATCCCACCATTTTATATGATTCACCAAAATATTTTTGGCGTTGTAAACCGACGCTTGCTTATTTTCCAATTAAATACTAATATTAAATAAATTTAGGAATAAATTCCTAAAATACAAATCATATGAAATCTGCACAAATTAAAGCTCAATTAAATAAAAAGATCACACCATTGGAATCAACATAAAATTCCGGTTAATGGCTATCCCGGTCTAATTTACGAAAAATAAATAAATAATTAAATAATTACTGAAATTAATTAAATAATGCCAATAAATACCAAAAACGCATACTTAGGCCCGTAAAACCTAATTATATGCCGGAACGGGCCCGGAAAAATTTCGAGACTCGTTAAATAAATATTAGAGTCTATCTACGCGCTAATTGCATAAAACTAACCACCTAACATGCATCGGCAATTAACTAATTCACTAAACCGTTCTAATTATCCATTAAACCAATACTAGTCTAAACTAATCAACCCTTAAGTGTCATTAACTTATTAAGCGAGGATTAGTGAGTTAAACTCACTTGATAAATGAACCGCCCGGTTCAAAACGACGGGGACGCGACGGGGCTCAACTTTCTCCAAAGTGGGCTTGGCTTTTGGGGCTGGGAACACCTCCAAAATGGGCCAAAGATGCTATTGGAAACCCACTCCTATTGCTTCTGTTTGGGGCTGATCGGTGGCTAAAAAGGCAAGATGGAGGCTCGGTTGAGGCGGGAATGGACCGAGGGGGCAGAACCGGACCTAGGCAAGACTTCATGGCAGTCGGAGGTGGCTGGATGGACTTCGGTTTAAGCTCACGATGCTGGACAGTGCTCAGGCAACAAGTTGGGACGGGGATGACGGCGCGGTAAGGCGGAGGGCGCGTGCTGGCAGCGGTGGCATCGCGGGCGGCGAACGGCGACGACGAGTAGTCCTAGCGGCATATTGGCTTGTTGCTTGGTTTTCTCTAAGTTTTTGGACTTCAAACAGCAAGATGGAGGGGGAGAAAGGAGTTGGTCGACTGGCCTTGAGGGAGAGAGGGAGAAGAAGAGGGAATAAGGGGTCCACCAAACCTTCAAGTCCATCTTCTTGTCCCTTTGACCCTTGTCCACCACCAGCTGGTCCCTTGGCCACAAATCAGCCACTAAAGCTTAGTTCTAGAAGACCGAAATGGTCCAAACGTCGTGGGTGGTGGGGGCACACGAATTTGGCTTGGTTTCTCTTCCATTGGATACTCAATCCTCCTCGAATTAACCAATTCGGTCTCTAAAATTTCAATTGTCGAGTCAATAATCAAACTAGTACTTTTCCTCACTAATTGAAACATCTTGTATCCCCATTGCGCGATCAAAAACGGTTCTTGGACTTTTCTGAACAAAAAAGGCCCTACGATGACTTTTTCCCAAAAAGTCTCGATTTGGAGAAAAATTTTCTGAGACTAAGTCAACGTTCCTAAAATGATTTGTGACATGACAGGGCTTTCAATATTTGAAATTGGATTCAAATTCGCAGTTAATTTCACTCTGGCGCGTTTTTAGCATGATCTAGGCAACCATATAGCTTTTAGAAATTTTTAGTGCAAACGATCCATGGTCCATTTTCTTCGAGCCACAATGAATCCACTCGACACATTGGTGACTCTCGGTTGTCGTGAAAATCTCGAGGATTCAAATATGAACACAGGGTACCAAAACGATAGAAAAATTAGTCTTGTGCCAGTCGACGAGAATTTTCCAATTTAGTGGAGTCACCCACGTTTAACCATACATCTCAGTCGAACCGACCTGTCTTTGATCCTTGATCGATTTTAACTGTGCCGTAATGGCTTCTAAAGATGACCACAGTCGAGTAACCTAGTCGAATTCTCAGGTCTATTGCATTAAAATTAAAATTCCTTAATGGCTTTCCTAGATAGTCTCATTATCTTATGAGTGATTAACTCTGAGAACAACACTATAGGTGCGTCGATGAAAAGCCCGATTAATTTAATTGAAAGCAGAACTGTAAAATCCAAGATGTGACAACTGTTCCCCTCTTATAAAAATTTTGTTCTCGAAATTTAAACCATTACAATTCTTAAGCAAAAATGTCGGGGTACAAACGTCTCATCGACTCTTTGCTCTCCTAGGTTGCTCCTTCAGTGTCGTGGTGTTGCCAGACCATTTTGACCAACTGGATGGGTTTTGTACAGAATTTGTTCCTTTCAATTCACAATCTAAACCGGGCTTTCAACGTACGACACACGGTCGTCCACTTCCAATTCCTCGAAATTAAGCACGTGGGGCTGGTCAAGCTCATACTTCCTCAACATTGACATGTGAAAGATGTCGTGCACTTGCGCCAATCTCAACGGTAACACAAGACGATATGCTAAGGTCCCAATTCTCTCAAGAATTTCAAACAAACCTACGTACCTCAGACTCAATTTTCCCTTCTTGCCAAAGCGTGAAATTCCCCTCATTGGTGACACCTTCAAAAAATGTGATCACCAACTTGGAATTCCAAACACCTTCGATGCTTATCTACGTAACTTTTATGTCGGCTCTGAGCGGTCTTTAATTTGCTTTGATCACTGCAACGTCATCTACTGACTGCTGAACCAACTTTGGACCTATAATCTTTCTTTCCCCAACTTCGTCCCAACACACTGGCGTTCTATAAGCTTTGCCATACAACGCTTCAAAAGGTGCCATCTGAATACTTTGTTGATAACTGTTGTTGTAGGTAAACTCGACCAGATGAAGCGGTTCTTCCCAACTTCCCTTGAAATCCAATATGCAAGCTCGCAGCATGTCCTCGAGGGTTTGAATTATTCTCTCAGACTGGCCATTCGTCTGTGGATGATATGCCATACTGTACTGTAGCTTCGTACCTAAAGCACTTTGCAAGCTCTTCCAAAAAGCAGCTGTGAATCTCGGGTTTCGATTTGAAGTTATCGTAACAGGCACTCCATGCAGACGAACTATCTGACACACGTACAACTCTGCGTGCCTGTCCAAACTGAGATCCTTTCATACTGCAATGAAGTGAGCCGACTTTGTCAACCTGTCGACCACTACCCAAATTGAATCATTTCCTCTTTGACTCCTCGGTAGTCCGGTCACGAAATCCATCGTGATATGCTCCCACTTCCACTCTGGGATCTCGAGAGCTTGCAGAAGTCCTCCTGGCTTGCAATGCTGAGCTTTGACCTGATGACATGTTAAACATTTGGCGACATGCTTGGCGATATCCGCCTTTATACCCGACCATCAATAGTATTGATGCAGATTCTGATGCATTTTGGTACTACCAGGATGAATGCTGTAATTGCTATGATGAGCTTCTGATAAAATATCCTCTCTAAGCTCCACATCATCAGGTACAACCAATTGTCCTCGGAACCTCAATGTTCCATCATCAGAAACCTAAAAGTCAGCTTTCCTCTTATTGGTGTCTTCTTGCATAATCTTCTGAACATCTAGGTCTGTCGGCTAAAGTAGCTTGATCCTGATCTGAACGTCCGGATCAATTTTGAGGGTGGCCATAAGATTTGAAAGGTGGCCTACCTCAAACTTGAACACCGAATCTCGATATCTCTCGATTAAATTCCACTCTTTAATCAGTATGTGAGCGACTGACGATTTCCGGCTCAAAGCGTCAGCGACCTTACTCGCATTTCCTAGGTGATATAGAATATCGTAATCTTTCAGAAGTTCCATCCATCGCCGCCGTTTCATATTCAACTCCTTCTGAGAGAATAGATACTTGAGACTTTGATGGTCCGTGAAGATTTAGAATCTTTCTTTGCACAAGTAATGTCTCCAAATCTTCAACGCAAAAATGATAGTTGTGAGTTCCATGTCATGCGTCGAGTAATTCTATTCATGAGGCCTCAACTGACGAGAGGTGTATACAACCACTCTGCCATGTTGCATCAGCACACAACCCAATCCTCTGAACAATGCATCACTATAGATCTCATATCCTCCAAGACTAGATGGAATGGTCAGCATAGGTGTGGTAGTTAGCTTCTGCTCAAGCTCTTGGAAACTACGCTGACACTTGTCTATCCAAACGAATTTCTCTTCTTTCTTCAGGAGTTTAGTCAACGACGATGCTAATGTTGAAAACCATTCCACAAACTATCTATAATAACCTGCTAAACCCAGAAAACTTCTGATCTTTGTCACGGTAGTTGGTCTCGGCCAGTTGATCACTGCTTTAATCTTGGATGGGTCCACAGAGATTCCTTCACCTAAATCACGTAACCTAAGAAAGCAACACGAGTCAACCAAAACTCGCACTTGCTGAACTTTGCGTACAGCTGGTGAACTCTCAGAGTCTGCAGTACTAATCTCAGATGACTCTCATGCTCTTCCTCACTTCTCGAATACACCAGAATATCATCGATGAACATGATCACAAACTGATCTAAATATTTTTTGAACACTTGGTTCATCAGATCCATGAAGGTAGCTGGAGCATTCGTCAACCCGAACAGCATCACTGTGAACTCATAATAACCATACCGAGTACAAAATGCTGACTTTGGAATGTCCTCCTTCCTGATCCTCAGTTGATGATATCCTATCCTCAAGTTGATCTTTGAAAATATCGACGCTCCTTGTAACTGATCAAACAAGTCGTCTATCCTCAGCAGTGGATACTTGTTCTTGATCGTTACCTAATTGAGTTGACGATAGTCAATGTACAGGCGCAACAAACCATTTTTTTTCTTCACGAACAGAATTGGTGCTCCCCAAGGTGATGCACTAGGACGGATGAATCCTTTATCCAACAACTTCTGCATTTGCACCTTTAATTCCTTCAACTCCAATAAAGCCATTCGGTAAAGAGTCTTAGAGATTGGCTCTGTCCTAGGGGCTAGCTCAATCACGAACTCAATTTCTCTCTCTGGCGGTAATCCTGGAAATTCCTTTGGAAAGACATCTGGAAATTCTTGTACCACAGCAATGTCATCCATCTTCAACTCCTCAACTGTTGTATCCATGATAGTCGCCAGATAACTCTGACAACCCTTGTCTAACAAACAAGTTACTTCAAGCAACGAGATTAATGTAATCAAGGGTCTTCCTCGACTTCCAACAAACTTAAAACTTCTAACCTCTAACGGGTTAAACTAAATCACCTTACGATAACAGTCCATCTTAGCTCGTTGCTTAGTGAGCCAGTCCATGCCAATTATCAAATCAAAGGCATACATGGCTAGGACTAACAAGTCTATTTTCCCCCCTCGCTCACCAATCGCTAACTTGCAACCAGAACAACCCAATGTAGACAACACCTTATTCTTTAACGGTGTAGATATGCTAACCACTGACTCCAGCAACTCAAGACTTAATCTTATCAACTTAACAAACTGCTTAGCAATAAAAGAATGAGTTACTCCAGGGTCGAATAAAGCATATGCAGCATGGTTGTTCAGCGAAACCGTACATGTGATCACGTCAGGCGCATCCTCTGCCTAACCTCTAGTGATGGCATACACTGTTCCCGAGCTGGGGGTTTGAGCTGTCCACCATGCAGTGTGTTCTAAGGCGCGTACCCTCTGATCTGACCTAACGGTGGTGGCGGCGGTAACTACGGTTGTCCTCTTGGTCGCCTAGGACAATCTTTGGCTAAGTGACCATGCTAGCCACATTCAAAACATGCGTCCATTCTTTGAGGGTACGGGTTCGACCCATGTCGCCTTCCGCAAAAGCGACACAATTCATTCTGACTTGGCCCAGACTTGCCAACTCCACCCTTCCTGTTGGGCGGAACTTGAAATCTACCTCTAGTCATGGGCCTCTTCCCATGGCGAATCCCTTCTCGATGTGAACTAAACCTCGATCCAGATGAGGTAACTTGCTCATTCAGGCTTCTTTTGAGTAACTATGCTCGACGGTAAATTTCTCGATAATCAATGAAATTGATTGGCAGTAGCGGCTGCTTTAACTCTTGTCAAAGGTCGTTCTGGAACCTTTGAGCCTTCTCTTCAGGATCTTCAATCATTCTTGGAGCATACTAAGAAAGCTCCACGAATTTGACCCCATACTGGTCAACGATCATTGTCCCTTGGCGGAGACACTGGAACTCTTCCATTTTCTGCTTACTGGCACTCCTCGAGAAATACTACTCATTGAACGCCCTAAGGAAGGCATCCCATAGCGGGACTACTCCTTCTGGAAACACGGTCTCTCTGGCGACTCTCCACAAAGTATTGGCATTACCTTGCAATTGATAGACTACTAGGGCTACTTTCTCTTCCTCGGTGCACATCAAGAGTGTAAAGGCCTTCTCCAAATCTTGGATCCAAAGTCTCTAGTACCCATGAATCTTGGCGGGTTTAGCTTCAAGAACTGTTCCACCAACTTGTGTATCGGTCTCTCTCTCTACACTACCACATTCTTAGGCTGGACTCTGGTAGGTGCAGTAACAGGAGCAGCAATGGGTGCAGCCTCAGCGGTGGCGGCAATGGCAGCAATAGAAGCAGCGGCTTGATTCTATGCCTGCTCTCTTATCACATCTCTCATGGCTTCAAGCGCTTGCATGATCCCTTCGATTTTGGGATCACCAGGGGCTGCTACCCCAGCACCAATGGGAGGTGGTGCCGCTCCACTCGCGTTGGCCTGAGCTGGTGCTTTACCTCGGCCTCCTCGGGTACCGACCTGAGTTACGGCCCTAACGGTATTTTTCCTAAGAGTCCTCTACTCCTGATCGCTCATCTCAACGGTTCTTTACAGAAACCTACTTCCAATTCCACATCGAATTAGAAGCTGAGTAATCCACACAAGCAATCAATTCTACCAATAAGCTATAACCGACATGCACCAGCATGAAATTAAAGGCCATTCCTACTACTATCCCATAGACCATCTAACCTTATCACTCCAATCACTAAACTTCGCTCTGATACCACTTCAACGGGGATGTCACGCCCCGATCCTCGATCGCGTGTCCATCCCTCACTAGTCGATTAAATAGCGTCATCCCAGGACACATCGACGACCCATGCTTTTTAATACGCATGTGGAAGCATATAATTAATCCCTAGACAATAAAACAATGGGATAGGAAAGTAGGGCCAACTTTTCACGAAATACCTTTTTATAAACACACAGGTCTATACACAAAGGTTTACAAAAGGGATCGGCTCCCAACAAAAGAGAATTGTCCTACGACTAGCTAGTCGGACATGATCGCCAACTTTTTGGGCTTCACCTCTTAAAATTTGGGGCTTCTAGTCCTCCACCAACACCATCTAAGGACCTAAAAATGGTTATACAATAACCAGTGAGACAATGTCTTAGTAAGTTCTACCTCCTAAGACTTGATTAGGAAGAAAATATGTCCTAAAGGCTGCATAAGCACAAACACGAGTCGAAGGTCTTACCTTTGCCTCTGTTCCTTCTTACAAGTCAGTATATATCATAGATACACAATCACTTCAATCAATCGGATCAAACTATCGATCAATCGACTCAGTCGATTACATGTCATCATGACTTTCTCTCGGTCAGCCCAATCAATACTATCTATAAAGTCTAACCACCTTGCGGACAACTTACTCTAAGCTAAACATAGATAGTAGCTTGCCTCATAGCTAATAAATAGAATACCGTTCTTTCTCTAAGATGACATATGGAATCATCGAGCTTATATGTATACTATTCCTTCTCTAAGATGACATATAGAGTCATCGAGTTGATATACATACTGTTCCTTCTCTAAGATGACATATAGAGTCATCGAGCTGATATGCATACTGTTCCTTCTCTAAGATGACATATAGAGTGATCGAGTTGATATGCATACTGTTCCTGTCAACCAGTGATTTCTCAACTTTTATCATACCCGATAAAAATACTCGTGTGTGGGTATACGGTCGGCCTTGGCCAAAATACAATAATTTTCTTTCCATATCCACCAAAATATTTTTGGTATTGTAAACCGATGCTCAGTTATTTTTCAATTAATTACTGAAATTAAATAAATTTAGGAATAAATTCCTAATATACAAATCATATGAAATTTGCACAAGTTAAAGCTCAATTAAATAAATAGATCACACCACTGCAATCGGCATAAAATTCCGGTCATCGACTATCCCGGTCTAATTTTCAGAAAATAAATAAATAAATAAATAATTATGAAAATTAATTAAATAATGCCAATAAATATCAAAAATGCATGCTTAGGCTCGTAAAGCCTAATTATATGTCGAAACAGGCTCGGAAAAATTCCGGGACTCGTTAAATATATATTAGAGTCTATCTACTCACTAAATACATAAAACTAGCCACCTAACATGCATCGGCAATTAACTAATTCACTAAACCGTTCTAATTATCCACTAAACCAATCTTAGTCTAAACTAATCAACCCTTAAGAATCATTAACTTACTAAGCGAGGATTAGTGAGTTAAACTCACTTGATTAACAAACCGCTCAGTTCGAAACGACGGGGACGCGACGAGGCTCAACTATCTCCAAAGTAGGCTTGACTTTCGAGGCCGGGAACACCTCCAAAACAGGCCAAAGATGCTGCTGGAAACCTACTCCTATTGCTTCTGTTCGGGGTTCATCGGTGGTTGAAAAGGCAAGATGGAGGCTCGGTTGAGGCAGGGATGGACCGAGGGGGCAGAACCAGACCTAAGCGGGACTCCACAGCAGTCGAAGGTGGCTGGATGGACTCCGGTCGAAGCTCACGGTGCTGGATAGTGCTCGGGCAGCAAGTTGGGATGGGGACAACGGCGCGGCAAGGCAGAGGGTGCGCGCTGGCGGCGATGGCGTCGCGAGCGGCGAATGGTGACGGCGAGCGATCCTAGCGGTGTGCTAGCTTGTTGCTCAGTTTTCTATGAGTTTTTGGACTTCAAACAGCAAGATGGAGAGGGAGAAAGGAGTTGGTCGACCGGCCTTGAGGAAGAGAGGGAGGAGAAAAGGGAAGAAGGGGTCCACCAAACCTTCAAGTCCATCTTCTTGTCGCTTTGACCCTTATCCATCACCAGCTGGTCCCTTGGCCACAAATCAGCCACCAAAGCTCACTTCTAGAAGCCCGAGATGGTCCAAACGTCGTGGGTGGTGGGGGCACACGAATTTGGCTCGGTTTCTCTTCCATTGGACACTCAATCCTCGAATTAATCCAATTTGGTCTCTAAAAATTCAATTTTTGAGTCAATAATCAAATTAGTACTTTTCCTCACCAATTAAACCATCATGTATTCCCATTGCATGATCAAAAATGGTCATCGGACTTTTCTGAATAAAAACGGCCTTACGACAACTTTTTCCCAAAAAATTCTCGGTTTGCGGAAAAATCTTCTGATATTGAGTTGACGTTCCTAGAATGATTTGTGACATGATAGAACTTTCAATTTCTGAAATCGGATTCAAATTCACGGTTAATTTCACTTTTGCACATTTTTAGCGTGACCTAGGCAACCGGGTAGCTTTTAGAAATTTTTAGTGCAAACGACCTGTGGTCGATTTTTTTTTAGCCACAATGAACCCACTCTACACATTGGCGACTCTCGATTGTCGTGAAAATCTTGAGCATTCAAATACAGACACATGGTACCAAAACGATAGAAAAATCAGTCTAGTGCTGGTCGAGGAGAATTTTCCAATTTAGTGGAGTCACCCACGTTAGCCACACATATCAATCGAATCAATCTATCTCTGATCCCTGATCGATTTTTAACTGTATCGTAATGGCCTCTAAGGATGAGCACGGTCAAGTAGTCGATACTTGGTCGAATTCTCAGGTCTATTACGTTAAAATTCCTTAATGGCTTCCCTAGATAGTTTAATTATCTCACGAGTGATCAGCTCTAAGAACAGCACTATAGGTATGTTGATGAAAAGCTCGATTAATTTAATTGAAAGCAGAACTGTAAAATCCAGGATGTCACAAAACATTATCCTATGACTCGTTTTCTTAAGTGATCCAAACACCAAAAGATATTTTCCACAAAATAAACATTGCCTAAAAGAAATTTAATTTAATTTATCTTATTTCTTCCTCTTTTTCATTTATTTCTTTCCCTTCTTTATATGTCTTTTTTCATAACCGCATAAACTATACTCATTTTGACACATTTATCTTAATTTTTTTGTCACAAAAAGTCTCAAACTTGTATTTGTGTGACATATTTACACAACATTAATATTTTGTCAATGTGCATTATTAAAAATTTGCCTTCATGGACGATGGAAGGTAAATTGTATTAACATGGCACCTACAGGGCTTAAGTGAAATGACTGAAAATTCATTGGGTCAATCTTATTGGAGAGTAAATATATCACATAGGTACAAGGTCGGGGTTTTTGATGTCATAAGAAAATATTTATGGTAAATATGTCATACATGTATAAATTTGAGATTTTTGATGATTTTTTTCTTGTATATATTGATATATACTTTAGATTTATATTAGCATCGTTAAATAAAAGGCCCTAAGGGTTGGTTAAGTGATCCATCTCTAGGTTATGGCTATCACTCTTCGAGCGAATATTTATTACTTAATATACGTGGATGGGGAGGTTTGCATACATTTGGAGGGATTAAATATATATTTTAATCAATTATCGCTAAAAGTGTCCTAATAATGACCTCACAAGAAGTCAGTATCATCTATTAAGTTTTGTAGGTTGAATTGAATTTTTAATGAAGTATAGTACAAACTTGTAATGTGTTAATAGTAACAGAAATACATGGAAGATACTTTACCTATATGAGCTTAGAAGTGATGCCACTTCTTATAAAAGTTAGGGTTGCTCATGAAACTGGATCAAACACAATATCATAATAGTGCGGAGTAATATAAAACTTCTCGTTGAAACAAGTGGTTAGTATATGTGAGGTATGTCCGATTATATTATTTAAAAGTACAAG
Organism: Eucalyptus microcorys; assembly: GCA_014182515.1. Lineage (NCBI taxonomy): Eukaryota > Viridiplantae > Streptophyta > Magnoliopsida > Myrtales > Myrtaceae > Eucalyptus > Eucalyptus microcorys. The sequence goes on along the minus strand of CM024570.1, from coordinate 5,251,302 downwards.
TTTAAAGCCGAGTTACTTGTCACTTTGATAAAGTTTTGAGATACTTGCACTAAGTTCAGGTTTAACTTGAAAGAGACCTGTATGTATATATATTAATCTTATTGAAATTTTGGTTGTATGGTTTTAAATTTTTTATTTTTGAAATCTTTGCTCTACAAACAAAGTAGGGGGTTGTTGGAAGTTTGTTTGTAAAACAAACCAAGTGTGTGTTTCCTTGTCTAACATGGGAAAGGTGGGAGGAGGTGGGCTAGTTAATGAGTGTGGGGCTTCTTTATTTAAAGAAAATATTGGGTGTGGGTTAAACTCCCTACTATATCTGCGTGCGGATGCGCGAATAATTATGCATTTTCACGCACTTAAATTCTGAATTTTCATAATTTCCAAATATACTTAATGAACAAAAAAAAAACCGTTGAACTAAAAAAGGTTAATAAGATAATTGTACGAAATAAAATAAAAATAAAGAGGTTAGTGCTAATTAAAATGCATGCAAATATTATGGGGTCTAGCCCACAACCAACCTTTTTTTTTTTTTTTTTTTTTAAACACACTTGAGAAGGCTTAAACTTATTAATTAGCTTATCTCCTCCCAACTTTCCCATGAGGGATAAGGAAAAGCACACTTTGTCTTACAAATATACCAACAAGCACCACCATTAGCTAGCCATGATCCATTAGTCCATGCACTGTGAGGCACCATCGAGAACTGTTGATGGCTGTCGTCCAATTGGGAAACGATATATCCAAATTTAGGTAATTATCTAATACCGATTCAATTTGATTATTTTCTGGCTAATTTGTGCTTAGCAAAATCTAACATGCATATTTTGAGTGATAGGCATATCCCAATTAGGATAATCTTCCTAATTTGCAATGTTCATATAATCGGTAATTTAATCTCTAAGCCATGAATATTGATTATGGATTGCATGAAAAATCGGTAAATTTGATATTTAAGCCCTAAAATCAAGTTGTCGATTTTATTTTATCCCAAATTTGGATCGAATTAATATTTATTGCTATTTTTTAGCTTATCTTGTATGAATGAGTGGTTATCTTTTTAATTGTTTTTCTTTTTTCTTTTTTTTATCAGTTTTATTTTATTCATATTCTAACTCTTACTCTTAAATTTTTGTCATGCCTCCTTGAAAGACGTGGGAGTTGAATCTCACATTTAAAGTTAAATCGTCCCATTCTAATCTTTAAAAAGATGGGGGTTCGAACCCCCCATCTCTCCCTTCTTATGTAGGAAGGGTGGCCATTGAGGGCAAACCTCAGTGGTTGTTTTTCCTTTTCTAAAAATACAAAAAGATTGCATATAAATAAGAATTAAGTTTAGAATGGATTAGAGTAGATTCTAGATAAGATCCATTAATAGGTTAAGGTAGGTTTTTAGATTAGACGGCATATTTAGATAGATTTTAGAAATTTCAAATAGGTTTCCTAGTTGGAATAGGATTTAATCTAAATTATTTCCTAGTTTGGATAGAATAACCTTCATTTTAGGTTTTTTTTAAATTTATTTTATTATGAATTTTAATAAAAATATCAAAAATATAATGTACATGTCATATAGGATTAGATGCATAGATTCTACATCATGTTGCCATGTCATATGCTGTGTCATATACCACGTCATTCATATGTGTCATGTTATTAATGCCACAACATATATGCCTTGTCATCATCCACATCATAATCTATTTGCATGTCATTTAGTGATTGCATGTTTAAATTGATTTAATTAAATTTGTATGTTATGTAGGATAGTGTTATGTTAATTGGATTAGGTCATAATTAGGACTCTAGTTATTGGCATTGCATATATGTTTTTGTTTTAAGATAAAAGAAAACTCCAAAAATTATTGATTGCTTTGGCGTGTTTGACTCTTTTTTCTTTCATTTTATTTATTTGCTTTGGTTATTGAGTGTTAATTTCATTAGTTGTGCATAAGCATGATCATCCTTTGCATGTTAGTGGCTAGTTAAAATCAATTCAAGTTGTCTAACAAATATTTTTTAAAAATAAAAGATAAAAGGTACTGAATGGGCATTAGAGAAATCTAGTGTAATCAAGTCCCTATATCTATAATCCCTAACTTGTAGAAGTGAAGTATTCTATCATATTTTACTTGGTTTTTTAATTAACTCACAAAAAATAGATTAGTTGTAATTTCTAAGTGAAATTGATTTACATGTTAGGAACTTGAATCAAGTTGCAAATTGGTGTGGACTTGGGAGAATTGGAGCAAAGTGTAGGCTTAGTAATCCATTAGCTAAACCATAGGTAGTTGACCTTGTGCAAAGGTCGTGAGACTGCCATAATGAAAAGAAAAAAAAAAGGAAAAGAGAAGAAAAAAGGAAGAAAACGAAAAAGAAAATAATAAATTAATTATAATTAAAATTTTCAAAAAAATATAAATACTTTTTACAAAATATCCATATCAATGCTAATTGTGCCACGTAAGACGGCTAGCATTTATGTCGATAATTTCCGTGTTAAAGTGATTGATGAATTCAATTGGTAAAACATGAAAATGTATAGAACTAAATTGGTTCGATCGAAATGTTTAGAAATGAATTGATACAAATGCAATAGATTTATAACTTGTTTTTGGTACTTTTCCTTATTTTAATTTGTAGAGCCCCAGTTATGAATTCCGCTTCTAATGTCAAAAAAATTCCAAATTGTTGGTCCGAATTTTTGTTAACATGATGAGTCATTGGCTCATTTTTTAACACAGATGCTGTGTGCCCTATTTAGACAAGTAAAACGTGCAAATAAATCACCAACTCATTCTTCACAATAAATCATTTCCAAAGGAAACAAATGGTCTAAAAATTAGACTGATACGCATGGTCAGATGCATCACAAAACGGACGATCATAATTGCATATATATATATATATATACACTGCCTTTATGCAATGCAAATACAAAATAATTCAAGGATCAACTAACTTTCCAGATCACCATAATTTAAGTGCATCTTAGGCCTTTCATATAAAATGTTGTAAACTAATCTAGTGAATATCAAAAAGTGAACCATAAAAGAACGGCAAGTTCATATAATCTCATATTAGCACAATCGCTTAAATTCTTTCTTTACCTGCCAATAAGATAGGTTGATTTGGAATGGTCCCTAATCATCAGTTTTTAGGCGAAACGAAGGTATGGCCACTAGATGTTTGGCTCGAGGGACCGTAAGACCGAACTCTTCACTCATGTCGAGTTCGGACGGTGACATATTGTCTGGAAGCTCCCAATCAAAGCAATGTGCAAGTTGCGCCAATACCAGCCGGGTCACAATTAGACCTAGATGCATCCCGGGACATCCTCTACGACCAGACCCAAATGGCACAAGTTGAAAGTCATGTCCCCGAACATCAATGCTTGTTCCTTCAAACCTCTCTGGGATGAACTTTTCAGGGTCGCCCCAAACGTGTGGATCTCTTCCGATTGCCCATGCATTCACAATGACCCTAGACTTGCAAGGGATGTGGAAGCCACCGACCGTGCAGTCCTCGATTGACTCGTGTGGAAGAAGTAACGGGAGGGGCGGATGTAGCCGGAGGGTCTGTTTAACGACAATGTCTAGGTAGTCCAAGCTCTCTATGTCTGATTCCTCCACTATTCTGTTCATGCCCACAACTTTCTTTAGTTCACGCTGAAGTTTCTTCATCACTTGTGGATGTCTTATGAGCTCGGAAATTGCCCACTCTATTACTGTAGCCGAAGTGTCTATGGAGGCCCCCATCATGTCCTAAATATATTAAATTAAGTGGGTGCTGAATTAGTTGAAAAGAGCATGGTTCACAAGTCATCTTCTCATAAGATGAAAACGCACCTCTCTATCAATCAACATCTCATCAACCACGTGTAACCAATAATTCAGGAGTGGGGTCGAATGAATGGCATGTCTGTTCTGGATTTTTATACTTTCCTTCTTGACTAAACGTCATCTACTCAACTTGCGTTGGGAGGCAAACCATGTGTGTCTTTCGAAGCATTGATTTAACAAAGAGACAATAATGTAGGCGAATGTGAGACTTCTAGATGTCCAACTTTCTCATCCACTTGATATTTTTTTTGTCCGTTCTCATTTACTTGATTGACTGGTGGATCAATCGCTAAGCTTCATAAGGCTATTCGAAAAAGATATTATATTTATTGATTGTTTGCATAAACTATGTAAAGACAGCCCTAAAAGGCTGTAAAGCATTTAAGTCACCAAACCGTTCATCCATCTCAAAAATCAAGTATCTAGAAAAATGATCCTTCGCCTCAAAACGGTGCTTTCATCTTCCTTTATTGGCTGGATTGCAATACGTATCCTAAAAATGAGTTCACCTTATCCAATCAACCCCCAAAAATGAGTTAAGATAGGGACCGCATTCATAAGAATCTTATTATAAGATCACGGCTTAATAATTATCTCACAAACTTTGAAAAGCTACTAAAAAAACAAAAATATTGTGGGAAAGGGGAAAAAAACAGAAGGGCTCATTTTTTTTTTTTTTTTTTTGATAACATGTCCACACTTTAATTAACTTTTCCACTCAAGCAAGGCAAGGTCAGGAGGATTATAGGTTGAACTAGGATAAATTCTATTTGTCTGTAGTAATTCCTCAATTCGTGTGGGATGGGGACTATCATGCATGGTGGTGGTATTCATGTGTCGAAATAATCTGGGGTACCTCGTCATCAGAAAAGAAAATGAACACAACGATGAATTACCAGCATCATGGCTTTGATATGGGGCCTGTCCATATGGTACTCGCCTTCATTAGATCCCATGAAACCCAGCATGACGTCAACAAAGTCTTTGCTCTGCCGTTGCTCTTTCTCGTACTCCAAGCGCTCATCAATGATCTTCTCCAAGAAGGTATCAAACACTTTGCTCACAGCCTTCATGCGCCGGGTCAACCCTTGAAGATCAAGCGGAGCAAAGTGTGGAATATAGTCTCCAATGTTAGGCGTCGCGGTCAATATATTCCCTTCTCGAATTCAAGCCTTGAACCCTCTCTGGTCGAAGTCCTCATCCAGGTACTTCTTCCCGAAAATCATTCGGCAATTCATGTCGGTGCTCAGCGATGAGATCTTTCCACTCAGATTGACAGTGGCTCGGTCAAGAGATGCGTCTCTGAGAAAACGCACCAACAAGCCGACCTCTTCCCTTCGGATGGACTCAAAGGATTTGACCTTGATGATTTTATGTGATGGGCTTAAGGCCTGTCCGCCCATGTTGGGCCTAAAAGTCCGGCCCACAAGATTAGGGCCCATGGATGAAGGGGTACGTTTCTATTTTTGAGGGAACGTATATAAGGGATGAAAGAGAGAGACAAATACACCATTTGGCATAATAATGTACGTTTTCTCTCCCTCTCTCCCTCCAAAAGAAAAACGAGCGCAAATGGCGACGCTATCTTCCCTTCAAGGCCAATCGACGTCATCGGATCGAACATGATCGGTTTTCTCTTCCTCTTATTGACGTTGGTGTTTAATCTGTGGCTAACAAGGTACGCTCGGTTCCGTGGTGTGCTTTAGGATCGGTGATACATGTATTTCCCGGGCTTATCTTCCGCATTCGTTTTAGGGGTTCGATTTAGTGTCGAATCCGGTTTTGGGAATCCGTTATTCCCAACATTGGTATCAGAGCCCTAGTTCATGTTTTCCCGACCCCTTTCATGTTTTTTGAATGATTTTTCACGAAAATATTCGGCCGACACGGATCGGGGCGAGAAATCCCGACACCCGAAGCACTGTTCGTCCATTTTTTTCGAGTTTCTGTATGTAGAAATCAATTTCTGAAGGCATAGGGTGAAAGGGCTCGTCGAGACGAGTCCGTGGACATGTCGTGCGCTGCCGGGAGACGCCGGACGCACCCACACGCGCGGCCAGAAGCCGCTGCGCGTGGGCGCCACGCGCCCGAAGAGCTTGCTCGGCCAGCGCGTGCGCAACACGCATCGGTCGGCGAACCGGCACGTGCGCGCTGCCGGCTGGCGAACCGGCACGCGCCGGTCGGCGAACCGACGCGTGCTGACATCACCGTGACGTCACGATAACCGCCGGGATGACGCCATCGACTACGACCGTTGGCCGGCCGGGGACGGGTCCCCCCGGCCCGACGGAGACCCGACCCGACCCGACCCGCATGGAAGCTTGACGCATGCCGCGCACGTGCCGGATGACGTCTGCGTGACGTCAGCCTGCGCACGCGCGCGGCACGTGCCGGTCGGTTCGCCCGACCGGTCCAACGACCGGCCCGACCCGCCGCCCGTTGACCGTTGACCGTTGACCGACGACCGTTGACTTTGACCATTGACCCGGGAAAAAAAAAGAAAAAAAAAAAAGAAAAAGGAATCTGTTTCTTTTTCAATTATGTCTCTATGGGTTATAAGTAATCCATTATTAATTCTGCATTTGTTGCATGAATCATGAAAAATTATGTATTTTCCCTTATGTACATTATGGATTATAAGTGATCCATTTTTTGTTCTGCATTTGTTGCAGGAACTATGATGTGTTATGCACGGATACCTACAATGCCGAGAACGGACGAAGGAATTGCAAGACTTAAAAGGCTGATGACGGAGTTAGCTAATTATCGGTGGCATGACAGTGATTTAGTATCACATGTGGTCAGGGTCAATCAGATGATACAGTAAATTATCTGGAATGGTTATCTTATGCCGAATTTTGAGAAAGTGCCGGCTTTGATGAATACTCTTCCACCTGAATGGCAAGCAGTATTAGATCGGCTATGGGACGTCAACGTGGTCTCGGGTTATAGGAGGCTAGTGGTAGCTTTTGTAAGAGAGTACTATAAGATTGAGTTAACCAAAACTTCAACCCTTAGATTGAGCGCCACATGGCGCAGAGTGAATGCGCCTTGGAGGCAACATGAAAGCTCTCCAAAAGCTTTTCCATGGTTGGCAAATGTGCCTTCAAATTTCTCAGATATTTTGACTGATTGATTAGAAGGGACATTCCCTATTTATTTCTTAGATTAGTTTGAGATGTTTTTGAATGTGAATATCTCATTCTATGTTGATATTTTTCCTCTGTATATATTGCTTAGTGTAATGGATAGTTGTATTATGTGAAAGCATTGTTATTCTATTGGATGTTAGATATTATTTGCTTTCTATTATTGTTGACTGCTATGGGTAGTTCATAGAAGTTTTTGTAACTTCATAGAATTTATTTTGCATAAGACAATTATATTAATAATAATTTTGAGTTAGGATTTTTGGAGGATGATTGGAAACATAGTGACCTTTTGATTCTGAAACCTTACTTGAAATTGTTTATTGATATGATGGGTCTGTGCAAAGTGGATGCATAAATGATAGGCATTAATTATTCGTGCATATATTTCTGATGTGTTCAGACCGATGGTTTCAGCAACTAAGAACGTAATTGCTGATATGAACGGCAACAATTGTGAAATATTGAATATGAAGATTCAATATGTGCTAGAAAAGCAAGAAGCACTAGAAGCTCTTGACCATATTATGGAAGATCTTGAGAATGCCGTGCGCCACCTTGAGCTAGCAGAGGACCGCCTAACGGCATTTGAGCCGAAAATAGACATTTGCAATGCTGGTTCTAGCTTAGAAAGGGCTTTGAGCTCTAAGCGCAAGCGTATTGATTCGTTCAATATGTGGGAATGCAAAGGATCAAGTCCTTATTGCAAGAAATCAAGAGTTAACCAACACAAGAGAGGAAAATGTCCTCAAGTAAAGAAAATGTCAAGGGTGAGGTGTTATAATTGTGACAAGAAATGTCATTATGCTCGCAATTGTTGTGAGCCGAAAAAGGTAAACACCCCTTGTACATTTAAGAACTTTGCTTGTGTCAAGTTCTGTATTATTGGTTGAATCCAATCCTTTGTGGACTATAGATTCAGGAGCGACAGACCATGTAGCGAAGGATAGAGAATCCTTCGTGGAATTCCGACGATACCAACTGAAACTAAGTGGATCTATGTGGGATATAACTCCAGAGATGAAGTTAAAGGGATTGGCACCTGCCAATTAAACATGCGTGGTGGACGCACCTTGTTCCTACATGATGTTCTATATGCTTTGGAGATTCGTCGAAATTTAATGTCTGTTTTGGTGTTGGTTAAGCTTGGTTTCTGTGTGAACTTCCGTAATAGCGGTGTAGATTTGTATTTGAATACAACCTACTATGGTTGTGGTCACTTTCTGGATGGTTTTATTTTACTAGATGTTGACTGTGGTGATGTCAATATTTGTTATTCCCTTGTTTCACGTCTTCTACTTAATATGATAATGATGTGATTATGTGGCATGCTAGACTTGATCATATTGGCCAACAACGTATGAATAGCCTAGCCAAAGAGGGCTTGTTGGACAACATTGAAAAAGTCGATTTGCCCAGATGTGAGCATTGCCTAGTAGGGAAAACGACAAGGAAACCATTTGGAAAAGATAAAAAAGCTGAATTTCCTCTGCATTTAATCCATTCTGACGTTTGTGGTTCAATGAATGTGAGAGGAAGGCATGGGGCTATTTATTTCATCACTTTTATAGATGATAATACTCGATTCGGATATGTCTATTTGATTTCTCATAAATCTGAAACATTAAGCTGTTTCAAAAGGTTGATGAACTTGGTAGAAAATCAATTAGACAAGAAAATAAAAGTATTAAGATCCGATCGAGGTCGAGAATATTTATCTGATGAGTTCAGAAAATTATGTGATGAAAAAGGAATAGAAAGACAGTTGTCTATTCCATATACTCCTCAACAAAATGGTTTTGTGGAAGAGAAGAAACAGAACCCTACTGGAAATGGTTAGGTCCATGATGGCGCATGCTAACTTATCTATTACTTTTTGGAGTGATGCGTTGTTAACTGCTGCCTATATACTTAACTGGGTGCCTTCAAAATCAGTTACTTCCACTCCATATAAGTTATGGATAGGTAGAAAACCGGACTTAAGTTTTCTTAAGCCATGGGGTTGTGCTGCCTATACACATGAGTCCTCTTACAAGTTTGGGAAATTGGGTCCCAGAGGAAAGAAGAGTATTTTCATAAGATACTCAGAACACTCGAAAGGGTATGTGTTCATAGGTGAGCAGGAAAGTGGGAGTATAACTGAATTTGAATAACGGGATGTCACATTCTTAGAGGATGAATTTCCTAAGAAGGGCGAAATATGGGAAGATTACTCCCTATTTGAAACCTTGGATCAAGATAATGATATTAGTGGAGTTCGTCCAAGTGGGAGTAATATGAGAAGTGATGAATTGAATTCAACTCATTCTCAATTGCAACCATATGATGAGACGATATCGTCATTATCTAATCCGAGTGGGAGCATAATGAGGAATGATGTGCTAAGTGTACAATCTCCCATACGGCGAACAAGTCGCCAAAGTATTCCCCGTCGACGTTTTGACATTGAAGGAGAAACTTTTATGATTGCTCCGCAAGATGAGGATAAGCCAAGAAATATTAATGAGGCTCTGAATTGCCCTAGTAAGAAAAAATGGATTCATGCAATGGAAGAGGAAATGGAGTCAATGAAGTCAAACCAAGTTTGGAAACTAGTTGATCTTCTAGAATGACACAAAGCTATTGGGAACAAGTGGGTTCTCAAAATAAAGCGAAAGGCTAATGGCTCGATAGAAAGGCATAAGGCTCGCCTTGTGGCGAAGGGGTATAATCAATAGGAAGGAATTGATTATGAATATACATTTTCTCCTGTAGTGATATTTACCTCGATTCGCATTATTCTGGCAATAGTAGCTAGTATGGATCTTGAGTTACATCAGATGGATGTAAAGACTGCTTTCCTCAATGGAAAATTAGAGGAAAAAATATATATGGAATAACCTGCTGGTTTCATAGTGAAAGGCCAAGAAGAAAAGGTATGTCGACTTTGGGGGTCGATATATGGCCTTAAGCAGTCGTCAAGATAATGGTATATACGTTTTCATAATGCCATAATGGCATAGACTTTACAATGATAGATGATGATCATTGTGTGTATATCAAAGGATCCAAAGATCAAATTTGTGATCATATCATTATATGTTGATGATATATTTATTGCTGGAAGTAATATGGAGTTTGTTAATACTATCAAGAGTTGGTTGTCTTCCAACTTTGAGATGAAAGACATGGGTGATGTTGCATACATTCTTGGAGTTAAGATTTCAAGATTGTAAACCAATAGATACTCCTATTGCAAAAGGTGAAGGATTGAGCCATAGACTGTGTCCAAGGACTCCACAAGAGAAGGAACAAATGAAACACGTTCCTTATGCTAGTGCTGTTGGAAGCTTTATGTACGCTATGATGTGTACAAGACCTGACATATGATTTGCAGTTGGAATGGTGAGTAGATACCAATCCAATCCAGGTCAAGCACGTTGGAAAGCCGTTAAGAGAATACTGAGGTATCTAAAAGGGACTGCTGATTATACGCTGAGTTATTAAGGAAAGGATCTGCAATTCAAAGGCTATTCTGATGCTGATTGGGGAGGAGATTTAGATGAAAGAAAATCTACCTCTGGGTTTGTTTTCTTACCAAATAATGGCACCATATGTTGGAGCAGTAAGGAACAAAAGTGTATAGCCTTACCCACGATGGAAATTGAGTTCGTGGCATTATCAACAGCAGTATAAGAAGGTGTTTGGCTTAAGAGATTATTGGATCATTTAGGTGTTATTGGAAGTGCTGCAGATTCATTGTTGGTTAACTGTGATAACCAAGCGGCAAAAATGTACACCAAAGATCCAAAATATCATGGCAAGACCAAACCTATAGATACCAAGTATAACTTTTGTCAAGGATATGATTGCACGAAAAGATGTGAACTTAGAGTACATACTACGCATAGAATGGTAGCAGATCCTATGACAAAGCCAATACCTAGAGATGTGTTTTGTGGCCATATGAAATCTCTAGGATTGCGTAGAGGCTGATATACTGAATATTGTTATTTCCCTAAGTGTTCATATTTGATGAATTTATGTTTTCATCATTAATGCCTATGAATCTTTGTTTGATCTTTATGCATCTTAATGCTCAGTGCATTATTTTAAGTTGAGAAAGTATGTTGGACAGATATAAGATTAGCCCACTCACACGGGTAATTGCCTCTATTTACTATGTGATAAATAGAGATGAGACTGTTTTTTAAGCTTATTATTTAGGTGATAATCGAGAGCTCAAGCTTAAAATATGTATGTCGCCTTAACTGGGTGTTAAGATGAGGACATAATACTTACTATGTCCGAAAGTAAAATACCCCACATATTTTACTTTATCTGTCTATGATGCCGATGTGAGTTCTGATGAATTTTGTGAATGAGTAGATACGTGAACTCAAGTTAGACATTGGGTATGTCTGAACTATCATCTGTACGGTATTGAAAGGTGTAGACATACGCTCCATGGGAAAGGAGTTAATACCGTAATACATATTTCATACTACGTATGCATGACACGACCAATAAGAGTGACAAAAGTTTGATCTCAACTTTTATGTCGTGTGATACTCTTGAGGAAAAGAGTTCCTCAATTTTTAGTCCCCTCATGACTCTTATTTATTCTCAAGATTTCTATTTAGTGCTTGCTATCTTAGGATGTTGCCAATGGTCATGAGTTGATTCGATCTAATGGGACATTTCTAGAAAAGCAAGCTGAACTGAAATTAAGAGTTTGAAGGAAAGAGGAAGATCGAATTTGGAGAATAACATTGTAGTTTTGTATTCACTGGTTAACCAATTATGACTGTCTTTGGGATAATCATAATTGTGAATACAATATATATATATATCATTATTTGAAAGAGATTAAGAGAGATATAAATGTGATCGATCGATCTAGGGTACTGCATACTAATTCTACTCAAGATGTGATGCCCATTATGAGCTGCTATATATTCCTAACAGATGTATAGCAACGAGCTCTCAAAGTATGATGGTCGCACGGATTATTCACCGGTATGAATGTTGAAAAGAGGTAAAGAGAATCCTATTCGGCCCACCATGTGCGAGTGGGAGATGATGGTTTTATGTGATGGGCTTAAGGCCCGTCCGCCCATGTTGGGCCTAAAAGCCCAGCCCACAAGATTAGGGCCCATGGATGAAGGGGTACGTTTCTATTTTTGAGGGAACGTATATAAGGGATGAAAGAGAGAGACAAAGACACCCTTTGGCATAATAACGTACGTTTTTTCTCCCTCTCTCTCTCCAAAAGAAAAACGAGCGCAAATGGCGACGCTATCTTCCCTTCAAGGCCAATCGACGTCATCGGATCGAACATGATCGGTTTTCTCTTCCTCTTATTGACATTGGTGTTTAATGTGTGGCTAACAAGGTACGCTCGATTCCGTGGTGTGTTTTAGGATCGGTGATACATGTATTTCCCGGGCTTATCTTCCGCATTCGTTTTAGGGGTTCGATTTAGTGTCGAATCCGGATTTTGGGAATCCGTTATTCCCAACAGACCTTGCCGTTGCTAAGAAGCTCCAAAGTGCACATCTTCCGCACGTTCCTCCAGTACGGACCATAGGGTGAAAAGGACAAGTTCCTTTGTTCGTAGACCATGTGCTTCATGGCTTCTTGTGGCGGTCAGCTTGCGAAAACAAGATCATGGGTCTTGAGGACTAGCTCCACTGCTTCAGGCGATGAGACGATGATCGTGGGCATGAATCCTAAACGCAAGTACATGATGGGTCCATACTTTTGAGCTAATTTGCGAAGATCATGGTGAGGGTTCTTTCCTAACAAAGGGAGGTTTCCAAGAATCGGAAACCCTCTTGGACCAGGAGGCAATTCCTTCTTCTTGCTCCGTGTTTTCCACAGCAAAGATCGAATTAGGAGATGAGCAAGTAAAGCGAAAGTGAGTGCAATCCATATCCAAGCCATTGGAGGTGGTTCCTTGGAAGCAAGTGGAGGGGAAGAGGGTGATGGGTTTTTTCTTTGATATGTAGGTATAAATACGAGTAGGAGACGGGATCTGTGCCTAAAAATGGACAAGATCCCTTGCTGGGTAATGAAAATTTTTCCGGCTGATGTCACTAATTGTCATCCATTCTGTCATTATAACGTTGCTTGACCTACGAATTGTATATTCGTAGTAGTTTTCCTATAGCTCCCGCTGACGATCACTCCGTTTGAAGCGTGGTTTGAAGCGTGGACCCCAAAAGGATCTTGAGGAAATCAGTTGACTTTTTCTGCCGGACTCATCTGTTACTCTTTTCTTTTTTTCCTTTATTGCAAGGCCAGACTAAGAGACAAAATTATAAGCCAGCCCACACAATCAATTGTCTTGAATATGATGAAAGAAAAAATAAATTAGATACTGAAATATAAATAAGTATAATTAAAAAATATTATCACTTACTAAAAAGAAATCATTAATGTCATTATATAAATTTATTAAATTTAAAAGATGAAAAAACAAAATTAAAATGCTTGCTTGAGGTCCGCAATCTGAATCTTTTTATTTGCTTCCTCCAACACTTGCAAAAAAAATTTAAGATGCTCTTAGTGAGTCAAAACCCTAAACCCCGATTAGGATGCAAATTTGTCTCGAAAGCGGTCCTAAACACGCACCATATAAAACTCACCTCGCCTCGGCACGTCCCTGCATATTAGTGCATCACATATACCATTATAAGTATAACAAGCGTAAAGAATAACCAGAACACGTTATTTTCAACCTTCAAACATTCACAGGGGTCCTGATTATAAGGTAAAACCGTTATGACACGTCTCATACCATGTCACACAATTTTGTCCCATAATCAAGCACAATAGCACAACCATTTAGGCGTGTTCAGATTATTACGACCCATCAGCCACGACCAACTCAAAACTCAGTGGTCATCCGGCGTAAGCGGGCATCGTCCCACTCCGTCAGGCACGTCAATGTCTAGAACCCCTGCCTAGACGGCATTCCATAAAGGAGCATCGGTCCGGCCTCCACTGCGACTCAGCTTCCGAACCCCCGCTGGGCATCCGATAAAAATCGGGCATCATCCCCAAACTCCCGTTGGGTGACGGGTTCAATTATGTGACCATACGAGCACGTCATCAATCAACCCATTTATTATCTTTCATCAATTAGCCCAAAACACCAAAATTCATTTTCAAATAATGAACTTTGCAACTCTTTTTTTTTTTTTTTTTTGTTCAAAACTTTCCGAAATAAATTTATTGGTGCTCACGTACTCAAAATTAATCTATCAAACTTTGCATGCACCTAGTTTAAAATCTCATTGTTTTATCAAGCAAATAAGTTTTAGTGTCCAAGCCTGACACCTCATTGTTTTTCGAATTAATTGCCCATAAGGCCATCTTTTGCGATAACAATAGACAATCACCATAGAACAACCATTCACATAATATTGTACGTGCAACACTCACAATCACGCATAAGTTCTCAGCATGCCAAAAATCAACCAAATCACAAAATGTACACTTCCTAGCAAGCAAGACACCAAGAACAACCACAAAACCACAATTGACCTAACTGGCAGAAACCAGGTCCACTCGCGCGTCTCCAAGATTAATTCTAGAAACCTAACCAAACGAGTTCAGAAAATCCCCAAATTTAAATATGTTATAAAGGACACTTAAGCGAACACTTTATGAAGACACCTTGACCCAGATTTTTCTAGAATAAGAGCAGTAAATCGCTCAAATCGTTACCAAAACTGTGTCCGTGTCTAGAAATTATGTTTTCCAAAATCAGCTTGGTTCAAGGTCTAACATTTGTCTATTTGTTCCGAAATTTGATTATGTTAAAATTCAAGATGTGATGAAATACTTTTGAGAAGAAATTCTTTCAAAAATCAAACCCTAAGAGTTGATAAAAATCCTTTAAACACCGAAAGATCACTGGTTCCAGCACAAACTAAGATTATGCTTTACATGTAACGAAGCTGAAATCTTGTTCTTTTAAATCTATAAAATCTTAAATAAAATATATGTTATCAATGAAGATGTTTAGATTATTTTTCAAGAAGGAAGCAACATCAAAATCGTAGCACATTTTAACTCACGAAAATAGCAAATGATGAGTGTCCAGTAAACCAATCTAATTAAGCTAATCCAACTTAATTAACCTAACCAAGGTTAACTAACCTAACCATGGTTAACTAACCTAACCATGCTTGATTAACACTAATTCATCTTAGTATTAATCTAACCATGACTAGCACTAAACAAAACATCCCTTAAGTGCAATTAACAGCCTAATCAAATATCAGGGAGTTGACTCATCGGATTAGAATGGTGGCGGGCTCACGGTGACGGCAATGCGACGGTGGTGAGAACCTAAGACTACTGCATCTCCAACGGAGGCTTGGCGGAGGCAGGGTTGGCCCTACAAGCCTTCGGTCAAGGGGCTGGTTGGTGGTTGCTAATGGTGCTAGAGTTGTAGTCTATGGAGTTGGGGAGGGTGGCTGTTCGGTGGCTATTAGCTATGGAACGTCGGCGTTGGTGGGGCTGAGGGTGCTGGTGGTGTGGACTATGCTAGCATTTTGGGGTGGTTGGGCAGCAAAAAATGAAGGAGTTGAGGCTTGCGTGGAGCTGGATGAGCTGGCGGGCTGGAACAGTGAGTGGACTAAAGATGGCGTGAAGATAGGATGAGTGATGGGATAAGGGGCGTGTGGGTGGAGTGATGATGGACGGTGATGTGATGGAGAAGATGGGCTGATGGCTGCAGCAAGGAAAGGGAATGAAGAACTTGGGGGGAAAAGGAATGTGGGAAGAAAAAGAAGGAGAAGGAAGTGGGCGGCTGAAGCAAGGAGTGAACGTGTGTGCATGAGGGGAAAAAGGGAGAGAGGGAGAGAGAGAAAGAAGGAGAAATGAGAAGGAAAGAAAGTCCATTGCACAACCAATGAAAAACCTTAGCCAAATATCTACTCATCATCACCAAGCCACAAAAGTCTTGTGCTCAACCAATGGCCATTTTTCCTCTATTTCCCCACAAACAAGGCCATTTTGGGGGTAGAAAATCTCTTTTGTTCAGCCCATCCTCATTTCACCTTTAATTTTCTCTTTGTCCGAAAACCTATTTTTCCGTAAAATTTTGGATTTAACAAAAATTCGCCGAAAGATGAGACAACGTCCTATAAATGAATCGTGACACGCTCGAACATCCGATTCCAGAAACCGAATTCAATTTCATAGTTAAAATCAACCGAATACGATTGTAGTACGACCTAATCTATTGGGTAGCTTTTAGGGATTTTAGCGCGTTTGACCCGTGTTCAATAATTTTTTATTTGCGTTTATGCATCTCCGAATCGTAGACAACTCTCAGTTGTCATAAAAATCACGAGATTTCAATTACATATCCCGAGTATAATATCGATAGAAAATCGGTTTACTGCCATTTGACACGAATATCGTAGTCGTGTGAAATCACCCACAATTCGACTATGTGAGTCCATCGAATTGACTTATATCTGATCACAATTCGATTATAATGGTGTCGTATTGACCATTGCCGATTATTATGGTCGAGCAGTCAATTTATGATCGAATTCTCTAGTTTGTTGCGTTTATATCCCTTAACGACTTCATCTAATATATTAGTTAACTCAAGAGGGATCAATTTTGAGTAAATTAACCATAAGCATGTTGACGAAAAAATCATTTCGTATATCTAAATCAGGGATCAAATTTTGGGATGTCACACATCTAATGCCCTAGCCTCAACCCCAGCCTCGATCAACAGTTTCCTCATGATTTTTTGTGGCCCATAGCTTATCGTTACTCCATCATGTTACGAAGGACGTCAACTATCACACCCCAATCCTCGAGCGCGTGCCCATCCCTCACTGGTCGATTAAATAGCGATGTCCCATGATGTATCGCCGACCCTTTTCATTTTGATACGCATGCGGAAGCATAATAAAATCCCCAGACAATAAAACAGTGGGGTAGGAAAGTAGGATGAAATCTTGAACTTTAAAAACAACCACACTTATATACAATGCAAACCATATTGTATATATATACAAGGCGAACTACTAAATCAGGTCCTAATCAAACAAGCTTAGAAAATAAGGTTTGAAGACAGGAATGGGGTTTCAATCCTCTCCTGGATCTTCCTCTAGGTCCTCCTCCAGGTCCTGTTCTTCGTCGACAATCTCTGCTTCTTCCATGCTCCAGCTAGAGCCTACTGCTGAGCACTCCGGAGAGTCAGGATCATCACCAAGCTTGGGATCCTTCGCATCCACCACTAATCCACCCTTAGGATCTACTGTCCCCTTCCCGAACACTACCTCTAAAACAATCAGAGGCACATCAGATTCCAATATCGGGCCCACCCTTCGTCCATCATTGTAATGGCGATACCACGACCGGTATTTGTGGGACATCTTTTGGGGTTCACCCACATCAACCCAAACGGTAGATTTCACCAGTATATATTCTAAGCCTTCAGGGTGATGGTGTATCGGAATGTGATAACCTATCTCAGTGATTTCCTCCAGTATACCAAAATGCTCGGGAGGAGGTGGAGGTGCTGCCATCTATGGACCTAAAATGTTGTCCCACAACGGGGTGAAACTACGTCTCAGCAAATTCTACCCAACTAAGATCCGATTAGGAAGCTAATATGCCTTAAGTGATGCCTACGTACAACATAGGTCTGTTGACACCTATTTTTAGCAAATCTAGGAAAATAAAGAAAATAAAAATTGCATTGGAACAAATAAAAAGAAAAAAAAATAAAAAATGGAGAAAATCGATTTGATTGATTATGAATGGAAATTTGAAATTCTAATGGATATTCCGATTTTGATAAATGCAGGAGCAATTAAAGATCAGGTGAACAAAGGGCAAGAATTTTTATAAAACGGAATAAATCGGAGCAAAATCGAGCTGATTGCGAAATCACGCTCTGATTTGCAGCCTTGATTTAATGCAACAGAAGATGGAAACTCGGAAAATACCATTCAAAGTGACCGTTCGGAAGTTCCTCCACCACTCAAGACAGTGATGTTCCAAGTTCGTTTTATTCGAATAGACTATAACTACTTCAACGAGATCCGGATGATCATTGCCGCTTGGAATGAATGCCACCCAGAGAAGATTTTGGTGCCCAAAAGACTGAAAGGCGAAGAGGAAGTCCACCATGCGTCGGCATTCTACATTCAACAACACCGGATTCCTGCGGCCTTATGTCCAAAGTGGTCCCTATGTGACCGAGAAGCCCACTCAACGAGCACAAATTGAGCATCTTAAGCGGAAAGTGGAAATGATTGAAGCTGAAAATAAGAAGCTTCGCAAGGTGTTGGAATCCCGAAAGCATATAAAATGAGATCTTTTGAATTTTGATTCTTAGTCCAATGTCTAGGGAGCTTGATTTCAATTTTCAATTCAATGTTTTTAGTTCAATGTTTAGGGACTTGAATTTCAATTCTTAGTTCATTGTTTGGTTTAATGTTTCTAGTGAATTTTGAATAAAATCGGGCGATTAGACCGTTGTCATGGGCCATTTTCTATCTTGTCACTGGTTCTTACATTACCTCATTTTCCCTACATTAGGTGATAACGGATCCTCCACGCTCGCCCATTATCACGCGTTTAAGAGCCAGAATGGCCGAACAAACCGAAATGTGCGATCGCATGTCATCTGTGGAAGATCAACTCAAGCAGTTAGCCGCTTCCATGTAGCTTATAACAGCTCAACTTCAATCCCTCCAGGTGAATCCAAATCCACCTGCTCTCCCTGAGATAGTAGTCTAGAGGAACAGGGCCCAAATGAGTGATGATGAAATGCCTAAGCTGGAGGATGATATGGTCCTTGTTGGAAAGAACAAGCTTGACAGTGTTCCTAAGACAGATCAGGATGAGCGTGTTGCAAAGCTAGAAGAGAAGGTGAGACAGCTATAGGAGTCTCAAAGCTCACTCCCATTTGACCTCTCGGTCTATGAGAAGGTCAAAATGCCCAGCAAGTTCAAAATGCCGGAGTTTGAGAAGTACAACGAGACATCTTGTCTGAAATCTCATTTGCAGATGTACCACGTGCGCATAGCCCAGCACGTAAAAAATGAGCCCCTCATGATCCAATCGTTTCATGCGAGTCTGACCGGGCCCGCACTAAACTAGTACGTGATGAAGAACGTAAACCTCCTTGAAACCTGGAATGAAGTGACAGACGCATTCCTCAAACAATACAAGTTCAACATGGACATCGCGCCTTCCCGAGAAGACTTGGAGTGGATGGAAAAGAAAAGAAGCGAGTCGTTTAAAGAGTATGCTGTGAGATGGAGAAACCTGGCAGCCCAAATTACTCCTGAGCCTACCAACAAGGAGTTGATGAAGTTGTTCGTGAATACCCTTCCATCTGAGTTCCATAACCAAATGGCCAGTACGTATGTCGAGAGCTTCAATCAGCTTATTCCTGTAGGAGAACAGATCGAGATGGGGATAAGGGAAGGATGGTTTTCTGAGCCATCTACTAAAAGGTTCTCTACCAAGAATGAGAAGGAAACGGCCGTGGATGTGAACATGGCTTATGGCCAAGAAAGTGCCAAACGTGCCTCGGCTATACAGGTGAACCCAAGACAGCAACAACCCGCTGGCCGTCAATCATTCGCCCAAGCGAATAATAGAAGGCAGTTCTCCCCTCTCCCTGGGTCTCCATCCCAAGTGCTGACAGTCCTCCGAAAGAAGGGTTTGCTTACTAGTGAACCAAAGCGCCCTAACCGTGAAGGCATTCGCGGTTACGACCCGATGAAAAAATGTGACTACCATAACAGTGAACTGGGGCATTCAATTGATGAATGTTTCACCCTCAAGCACAAGATCCAAAATCTCCTTGACACAAAAGCCTTTTCATTCCAAACTGCTCGACCGAACGTCCAGAAAAACCCACTACCAAAGCATGAGGGTACGGTGAATGTTATTTTGGAACCTGAGGTTGGACGGATCAAGAACTCAAAAGTGCATGTGGCAGATGCTTACAACGGGTTAGTGAGAGCTGGGTATTATCGAGACCAGGAAGACGTCCCCCTATCAGTGATGAAAGAAAGAGTTGCCAAAATGGTGGAGGACGGCATCATTGTGTATGCTGACCCTAACTGCATAGTTTCTACTATTTCCCACCTCATCATCGATTGGGAAGAGAAGCAGGCCGCACTTGATGCTGACAAGGAAGAGGTTGATCCTTCACTTGTGGACATGCCCCCATTAAAAGATGCATCTGACAAGGAGATAGTGATAGAAGTGCCTCAACAGTATGAATATGTCGACAACAAGGCAGTGCCTTGGTCCTATAACCTAGATGTTGACCTTGTTACAAGGTCTGGTTGGACCTATGGTCAAGCCAGTGCTCAACCTGCAAAGCTAGTCACCGATGAAGAGGCTAAAGAGTTTCTAGCCATAATCAAAGCAAGCGAGTATAACGTGGTTGACCAATTACGAAAGATGCCCACTCAGATCTCCTTACTCGAGCTTTTGATGACATCCCCTGTTCATCAAAAGTCGCTAATGAAGGTGCCGAGTGAAATTCGTGTGCCAGAGACGGTTGATGCAGACAAGCTGGAAGAATTTATGGGTCAGTCCTTCTCAAGGATTTGATTGCCTTCTCTGTTGAGGAATTCCCTCTCGAAGGCAGGGGACGTAACAAAGCACTCTACATATCCGTTAAGCACAAGTCTTCCCATGTATCCCGAGTGCTCATCGATAACGGGTCCACTCTGAACATTTTTCCGTTGGCCACTCTTCACCGCCTTAAGGTAGACCCGTCAAGGATACATGCCGCGAAGACTTCGGTGCGAGCTTTCAATGGAACAAAAAAGGAGGTGATCGGAGAAATCCATCTCGATGTACAAATAGGACCGGTCATCTTCAACATTCCCTTCCAAGTGCTGGACATCCCTATTGCATTCAATTTCCTGCTAGGTCGTCCCTGGATACATACTGCTGGAGCAGTGCCTTCAAGTCTACATCAAGCTGTGAAATTTGTGATCAAAAGGAAATTGGTCATCATGTATAGTGAGGAAGACCACCGGATCTATCATGAGACTGCTATCCCCTATGTAGAACCGGATTCCCAGTTTGAATCAAGTTACCACTCATTCGAGTTAGTGTCCACCATACATGCTTCTCGGGGTTCATCACCGCCTACCCCTGAAGTATCAGATGCTGCCCTCATGGTAGGAAGAGCTCACTACCTGACCAAGGACGAAGAAGGCAAAACCCACTACCCCCGAGAATTCACGAGATATTCCCTGGTCCTCCAAGAATGATGCAGGATGAAGCGGAAGTGATAGATACTCTAGGGTAGCCTAGTGGCAGGTTTGATTACTTGGTGAAGTATTTGGCCCCTCCCAGCTACTACATGGATCCTAGTGAGATAGTCCCAGATGGGTGGGGTGGCATGGATGATCCGACACCCCCCAAGACGGAGAATCCTGATGGTGAGCTGGAAGGAGTTGCAAACTTATTCGATGACCTCATCATAGGAGCCATTGATGAAGGACCCCTTGAAGAGATGGACCTTGGCCCGCAAGAGTAACTCTTTTACTGCTTTTGCACATTCCCCTGATTAGGAATTTTTATTGTTTTCTGAGAGATGTTTTCAATTTCCTGTTCGTTTAGTGATTGAGTGTTGCAGTTTTTTCTATTCAATAAATATAATTGATTGATGAATTTCAATGAAATTACAAATTTTATTTTAAGGGCATGATGAGGTACACCAAACCAGCCCGGTGATGATATCCAACCGATAAAAGAAAAATCCAAGGAGAATTCTGAGGCTTGGGCTTCATCATGCTTCCTCATGTCAAAATGTTTCAAAAAAATGTTTTTGCCAAAGAATTTAAAAAAAAAATTGTAGATTACTCTGTTTGTCTTTTTTATTTCTCCACTTCATGTTTCAGGAACAATCTTATGGGATGCAAGGGTATGGAAATGGTCCAATCCAATGCAACAAGTGCTGATAATGATGATCCTGAAGACTCGATCGAAGATTCCATTGAGGTGCAGCGTAGCTGGGAACAACATGAAAAAGCTAAGGCTCTAACATCCGAGCAGACCGTCACTATTAATTTAAGTGACACTGAAGAAGCCAAAGAGGTGAAAATTGGGGCGAATCTCCCCAAAGACGAGGCTAAGTGCCTAATTCAGTTACTGAAGGAATATCAAGACATTTTTGCATGGACCTACGCTGACATGCCTAGACTAGACTCATCAATCGTGGAGCATTGCCTACCTACTAATCCGGACGTGCTGCCTAAGAAGCAAAGGCTGCGAAGAACTAAGCCCGAGCTCTCGAAGAAAATAGAGGAAGAGGTGATGAAGCTTTTGAAGGTGGGATTCATTGAAGTCTCACAGTACCCCGAATGGGAATGTGTGGCTAATATCGTGCTGGTGATGAAGAAAGACGGTCGAGTTCGAGTTTGTGTTGATTATTGGGATCTGAATAAGGCTAGTCCAAGGGATGATTTCCCATTACCACACATAGATGTCCTTATGGATAGTACCGCTGGTTTTGAATTATTCTCATTTATGGATGGCTTTTCCGAGTACAATCAGATAAGGATGAAGGAGGAAGACAAGGAGAAGACTGCATTTATCACCCCGTGGGGAACCTTTCACTATAATGCAGGGGCAACCTACCAGCGAGCCATGGTCGCATTATTTCATGATATGATGCACCAAGAGATTGAAGTCTATGTTGATGATATGATTGCAAAAACCCCCACCAGGAAGAAGCCACATCGAAACCTTGAAGAAGTTGTTTGATCGACTCCGTGAATTTAAGCTTCGTTTAAATCCTGCTAAATGCATGTTCGGAGCAACATCTGGTAAGTTACTCGGATTTATTGTGAGCAATAAAGGGATTGAGATCGACCTTTCCAAGGCTAAAGCCATATGTGAATTGCAACCTCCGTCCATGGTGAAAGAAGTCCGGAGCCTTTTAGGGAGATTGAATTGCATAGCAAGATTCATTTCCCAACTCTCTGAAATTGCCAAGCCATTTTTCAAGCTTCTAAAGAAGAATGCACAAGTCAACTAGGACGACGAGTGTCGAGAAGCGTTCAACAAACTGAAGCAGTACTTGATGAATCCACCAGTTCTTGTCCCACCCTCACTAGGGCATCCTTTGATTCTCTACCTCACTATTCATAGTGAGTCATTAGGTACAATGTTGGCTCAAGAAAGTCCTGTCGACAGAAAAGAATGAGTCATTTATTACTTGAGCAAGAAGTTCACTGTATCGGAGTTGAAGTATTCTGATGTTGAAAAGACTATTGTGGCATTAGTGTGGGTGTTGCATAGGTTGCGACAATACACACTACATTATCAGACATTCCTCGTGACTGAGAACGACCCTATCAAGTACTTACTTGATCGGCCAGCTTTGGTGGGTAAGTTGGCCAAATGGCAAATCTTGATTTCCGAATTTGATGTGCAATTCATGCCACAAAAGTTGATTAAAGACCGAGCGATCGCTGATCTATTGGCCGAAAATTCAGGAGTCCCTAATGATGATGATAGTTTCCTTGATGACCGTGTCTTAAGTGTAAATGAAGACTCATGGAAGATGTTCTTTGATGGAGCTATAAACCTATCTGGTTCGGGTACTGGGGCAGTTATGATATCTCCGGATGGACAACACCATCTAGTAGCTGCAAAATTGATATTTCCATGCACTAACAATGTGGCCGAGTATGAAGCTTGTATCCTCGGGCTTCAAGCCACAATTGAGATGGGTGTGGCTAAGTTAAAAGTGGTCGGAGATTCTGCACTGATCATATTGCAGACCGTGGGAGAATGGAAGACTAAGGATGCCAAGCTACTCCCATACCACAAGTATTTAGAAAATCTGGTGGAAGAGTTTGAGGAAGTTTCGTTTGAATACTTGCCGAGGTCTCATAATCAATTTGCATATGCACTTGCGACGTTGTCCTCTATGCTGCAAGTCACTGATGGGTTAGAGGTTGAACCTCTGAAAATAGAAGTTTTGCCGAAGCCAGCTTATTGTATCACTGTGATTGAAGAACCTGATGGAAAACCATGGTATTACGATATCATGAATTACATTAAAAAGTAGGAATTTCCCGAAGGAAGCACTCAGGCTGATAGGAAATACATCACGAAGATGGCTTCAAAATTTTTCGTCAGTGGTGAGAATTTGTATAAAAGATCTTACGATTCTGTCTTGTTGCGATGTATAGATGCAATCGAAGCCACTCAAATCATGCAAGAAGTGCACGAGGGAGTATGTGGCCCCCATATGAATGGACACATGTTAGCCAAGAAGATTATGAGATTAGGCTACTACTGGCTCACACTTTGGAAAGTGACCGCATCCGGCATGTTCGAAGTTGTCACCGTTGCGATTCATGGAAATAAGATGAATGTTCCTCCAATTGAGCTGCATCGGTTTTACGAGCCATGGCCTTTCTTGATGTGGGGCATTGACATGATTGGCCCAATCAATCCCAAGGTTTCAAATGGGCATCGATTTATTTTGGTGGCAATAGATTATTTCTCCAAATGGATCGAAGCTACATCCTTTGCAAGTGTCACTTTGCGCGTAATGTTGTGAAGTTTGTCAAACGTGACATAATTGCTCGCTATGGTGTCCCCTGAAGCAATCATCACGATAATAGGACCAATTTGAATAACAAACTTGTTGATGAGTTGTTCGGAGAGTTCAAAATCAAGCATCTGAATTCGTCTCCTTACTGCCCTCAAATGAACGGGGCTGTTGAAGCAGCCAATAAGAACATTAAGAAGATTTTGGCTAAGACAGCCGAGAATTATCGAGATTGGCATGACAGGTTACCCTTCGCACCGATGGCGTACCGGACATCGATCCGCACTTCCACTAGGGCAACCCCGTTTGCTTTGGTGCATGGCATGGAGGCAGTTTTGCCTGTAGAAGTAGAGATTCCTTCTTTGAGAGTTTTATCCCAAGTGGATTTGTCTGAGGCGGAATGGTCACAACAAAGATTCGAGCAGTTGAACTTGATTGACGAGAAAAGACTGAAGGCTCTCCACCATGGCCAAACATATCAACAGAAAGTAGCCAGATCTTTCAACCGGAAGGTACGGCCAAGGCATTTCGAGGTAAATGACCTAGTCCTAAGGAAGCTGTTGCCAATCTTTCCGGATCCCGGAGGCAAGTTTGCTCCAAACTACAGCGGCCCATACGTGGTAAAGAAGGTACTTCCTGGCGATGCCTTGATCTTGGAAGAAATGGATGGTCGTGAGTTTTCCACTCCAATTAATTCAGATGCCGTCAAGAAGTATTACCCATGATAAGAATTTACCATGTTGCAAAGCATTTCTATGAAGAATAAATTGCTTCAATGAGTTGAATTGTTCAAATTTATTGTAAATCTTGAATTTTTCTTTCTTGATGAATTGTGTGAGATAAATTGGATGTGTTAAATGGGGTACTTTGGAATGATGAAAGGCAAGCCTTGTTCCATACACTGTTTCATACACTAACCCCCGGTGAGTTGTGTGAAAAATTCCATGCCCGCAAGGAAGAGAGCTATCTCGCAAAGGGTACGTCAACTAAAGTGATGAAAGGCATTCTTTTCTCTATCCCAAACACTACAGGTGATCTGTTGCTTAACCCCTTTGAGCCCCATTCACTTATGGAGATTCTTTTAAAATTACCCCTGTCAAGGATCATCCCATACTGGGGCAAATTTAAAATGAATGGTAGGAATCTTTTTGCTCACACTTGCATCAATCTTTGAGTATTGCTTTTGCAGTGTAACTTACGTGGTAATTCAAGTGCCTTAGGATGACGAAGAGCAATTCTTTCTTTATCCTACACACTTTTGACTATTGCATAGCCCACTTGAGCCTATAAATTCATTTCATGTCAAACTCAGTTGGTGATCATCCCCCACACTGGGGTAAGATGAAAGACAATCATTCAAGTAGCATGGTCTAAAAAGCTCATAAAAGAAGACTGTGTAAGTCCAAGTGCAAAATAGGGGCATGAAAAAGCAGTGTGCCTGGTAAAAGTAAGGCCAATGCCCAAAAAGAAAAATTGAACACTTGAGTTGTATCCCCAACAAGGTGGTACCCAAAAAAACTCTCAAATGCTGTTGTAATCAATGGAGTTGTGATAAAAAAATCTTCGACAGTGGAGAAGGAAAGTGGTGGAAATGTCAAAGATGATCACCAACTTTGACCCTCCCTTAAACACTTTTTGAGCCTAATGATCCTTTCATTTCTCAACCCATGAGCCAAGCCTACGTTACGTCCCTTGCAAAGTCTCTTCATATTAGGGCACTTAAATTAACCTAAGGGTTCACATGTTTTAAGCATCGCTCGAAGAAGTGCGAGCAAGATTATTCCTTTATCATTTTGCAGGGTTCTTGACTTGTAAACCCAGAGATGATTATAGAATATCACTCATTCTTTCAAAAGCCTCGACTTGAAGAGTCCATTTTGTTAAGCCGTTGACTAGGCCCACATTACGGTCCCTGTTAAAGACCTCTCAGATTGGTAAGGTCGTACCACTTGCGAGATTGCACAAAACCTTGTTTGGCATGATGACAGTGAGATAGAGTGAATCCTACGTCAAAGGTCAGGATGAAACGACCCTCTTAATGAGGATGAGAGAAAAGTCCTTTCAAACTGAAAGGTCCCTCATTTGACACATCCATGACACTCACATGTTCAGATTGGAATATTCTTTTGGAATTTTTCCCAATGGAAATTAGGTAATGCAAGGTTGATAGAAATCATCACGCATGAACCTCATTTGAATCAATGCATGTCCGTGAATGCATATTGCCTCTCTTTTAACTGTTTTACAGAGACATATCCCCAAGGAGCGAGATGTCACCGGGTAAGCCTATCTCTATCTATACCTTAAATACTTGTCATTGTACAGGTATTCCTTTTCAAGCACCGGCACTCGATGGAGTTGCACCCCAAAGATTTTTCCCAGATTCATCAGGCGACCGTAGAATGGTACGGGTCCTAGACAAAACTCAGGCGACCGTAGAATGGTAAGGATCCTGGAAAATCTTTTTTTCGTCAAGGCGACCGTAGAATCGTACGGGTCCTAAACAACACTTAGGCGACCGTAGAATGGTACGGGTCCTGGGAAAGCAATCACTTTGCGAAGTCATGTTACTATTCTGGGCAACCGTAGAATGGTACGGGTCCTGGACAAGTAACACCAATCTTCTTGAGTTACTCTACCATCCCCGAAGGTAAGTAATTCCAGGTAGGTTCCTTTATCATTTTCATTAACATTTCCATGCATCATATAAATTGCATTCAAAAAAGGAATTCGTTTTCCAACAAAAAGTCATTTAATGCATATGCATAATTAAAATTAGGTCTCAATTTGTCTTTGAAGGCAACCTCTACGAGCTCACCTTCAAAGAGGGGCAGCTATTGACACATATTTTTAGCAAATCTAGGAAAATAAAGAAAATAAAAATTGCATTGGAACAAATAAAAAGAAAATAATAAAAAATGGAGAAAATCGATTTGATTGATTATGAATGGAAATTTGAAATTCTAATGGATATTCCGATTTTGATAAATACAGAAGCAATTAAAGATCAGGTGAACAAAGGGCAAGAATTTTTTTAAAACGGAGTTGATTGCGAAATCACGCTCCGATTTGCAGCTTTGATTTAATGCGACAGAAGATGGAAACTCGGAAAATACCATTCAAAGCGGCCATTCAGAATTAGTATAAAAGACAGCTTCATTTTTCGTAGTTTAGGGGATTTTGGAAAAAATTGAGAGCGAATTCAAAGAGCGATTTTCGAAAAAAAATTCAGAGCAAAAGCGAGGAAGGTTTTCTCCTTCATTTCTTTTGAGTTCAATTTTCTTTGGAGGGGTCAGGTCAAAGGGCTGTTTGCCCCTTTTTACTGAAGAAAAGTACAAAAGTCAGCAGGGAATACGTGCGTGTAGACATGAGGTGAGAGAGAGAAACAAAAAAAGAAAAAGAAAAGAAAGAGACGTGCACTGTGCTTCTTCTTCGTGGGTTCCTTCTCCGCAAAGCCGCACGACGTCCCGCCACTCCCTTTGCTCACCAGACCCACGACGCGCCAACCGCGCATCGCGCCAGCGCCGCCTCCCTTCCTCGCGCCGGCACCGCCACTCCCTGCCGATACACCCCCGACCTGCAACTCGCCTCGCAGCAGCCCACACGCCTCCGCCCTTTGTTCGAGCATCTGCAGCACTCGCCCGCCAATCACAGCACCTCTGCCCATGACTCCACTGCTGCCTCGTTGCTCCGCACCAGCAGCACTGAACGCCAGGCGCCCCGACGACCGCATGCCGGCCTTCCGCCTGCCGCCGAGCCTCTCCCACCGGTGACTCCTGCTGCTTGAGTCAACGCCCATCGCCGCGCCTCGCACTGCGACACACCACCGCCGCTCCGCCGAACTCGCTCGTGTCTCGCAGCTCCATCGCCGCACCTCCGACGCCCGCTGCTGCTCCCCCGTGCTCGCATTGCGCCGATTGCACATGCACCGCGCCTGCACCGCTCCGCCGGACTCGCCACCCTTGCATCGCCGGTCCCCTTGCGCCATCACGCTGCCGCTCGCCGAAGTCCCGACGCCTGCCACTGTCCGTCCGGCACCCCACCAACGCCGCTGTAAATCTCCTCCTTTAGGTAGTTTATTTTTTAGTTTTATTTTTATTTCTTTCTTTGGTCTATTTTATGTTATTTTATTGCGTTTTAAATTTTGTTATTATTGTTTAAGTTAGAATATGGTTTGTTAATGTTAATATTTGTGCATTTTGTAGGCATTATCCATAGGGATTTCATCCGGAATTATTGTAATTATTAATTTAATCCGAGAGACATCGGATTATTTTTTAATTATATTAATTTTTGGGCTTTTTGGTAGAATTTTAATTGTTAAATCATTATAATCATTAATTTGATCCGTAAGACTTCGGATCAGATTTTTAATTATTTTGATCTCTTTGTCGTGATGATTAGGATTAGAATAATCGTTAATTTGACCTGTGAGACAACAGGTTATTTTTTGATTATTTTAATTCTTTATTTTGTTGATAGTTTAGATTTAATATTTATTTAATAATTACTTATCTTTAAAAAAACTAAAAAAATCAAAAAATCAAAATTCTGCATGAACATATAGGTTTAGTAAATCAGACATATAGGTTTAGAAAATTAGAATTTTCTTAGGATTACATTTTTAGGAATGCATTTTTTAGAAATAAGTTAGGGTTGGACCTAAATTAATTTCTTAGATAATTTTCACATTTTAATTATCTCATTCTTCAAGAAATAGTTTTCTAAGATAGGATAGGGTTTAAATTAAATTAATCCCTAAAATAAATTGGAAAATTATCCCTTTTTAGACAGATTAAGTAGGGTTTTCATTAATTCTAAACTTTAATAAAAAAAAATGCAAAAAATACTAGGTGCATGTTAACTAGTTTGCATAATAAGATCGTTTAATTAGAATTTGTTCATTAGTAAAATTAGGTCATGAGGTATATGTTAATTAGTTTGCATAATAGGCCCATTTAATTAGAATTTGCATATTAATAACATTAAGTCATTCAGTTAAGGAATGTATTTTATAAAAGAATTCTATTTTTCAAAGTAAAGCCCAAAAAAAAAAAACATTTGCTTTGTGTGATTTGCGTTGTGTGATGCAATTTATTTATTTATTTGAATGTGTAATAGTGGATGAGCATTCGTGTGGTCACCTTTTCGCATGATATAGATTTAGGTTAAAATAAATCCAAACTGCTTGCAAAAATATTTTGAAAATTAAAAAGAAATGGTACCAAAAGGGCATTAGAGAAATCTAGTGTAACCAAGTCCCCGTACCCTTAGTCTCTGGTTCGTAAGAGTAAAATAACCCTTCCATTATTTTACTTAGGTGTCTAATCGACCTACCGTAAACTGATTGGTGGCGACTCCTAGATAATAATCTTTTTGCATGATAAAAAAAATAAACTTGAACCTTAAGTCGTGAATCGGTATGGGCTTGGGAGAGCCCGAGCTAAGTTAAAGACTTAGTAGTCCATTAACCTAGTTTTAGATGGTGCACCCAAAAATTAGGTCGCGACAAGGTCGAAGGACTTACCTTTGTCTCTATTCCTTCCTGCAAGTAAATATATTTCAAATATACACAAACACATCAATTCACTCAATCAGATCGAACCATCGATCAATTGACTTAGTCGATTACATGTCACCACAACCTTTCCCCGGTTGGTACATTCATACTATCTATAAGGTCCTATTAATTCAGGACTGCTCCCCCAAAGCTGAAAATAGATAATATAGCTCGCTCAAAGCTGATAATATAGTATACTGTATAAATGCTCACCTAAGGTTGATAGATTAGGGCCTCTAGGCCAATTTAGTATACTGTATATGCTCGCCTAAAGCTAGTAATATGTTGCTCGCCCAAAACTGATACTATGGTATACTATTTATATGTTCACCCAAAGCTGATAAATTAGGGCCCCCAGGCCAATATAGTATACCACTTTCACCATAAAAACCAATTTATCATTTTTATCATACTCGATAAAAATAGCTGTGTATTGGTACACGGTTTGCCTTAGCCAAAATACCATAATTTCACTTTTCATCTTCCCACTACTTTCAACAGTCCAAAATTAGATTTTTGGCACTGTAAACCGACGCCCAATAATTTTGCAATTAATTACCAAAATCAATTAATTTAGGAATAAATAAACATATAGCACCACAATAACCAACATAAAATTCCGGTCGCCGACTATCCCAGTCTAATTTTCAAAAAATAATTAATTAATTAAATAATTACAGAAAATATTAAATAAATGTCAATAAATCCAACTTAGGCCCGTAATGCCTAATTGGATGCCGAAACAGACCTGGAAAATTTTCGAGACTGGTTAAATAAATACTATAGGCTATTTACTCCATAATTGCACTAACCAACTACCTAACATGCATCGACAAGTAATTAAATTCACTAATCTAATCTAATCTAACCACCTAATCCATCTTAGCCTAAACTAATCAACCCCTAAGCATGATTAACCGACTAAGCGAGGATAAGTGAGTTAAACTCACTTGCTCAACAATCCGGTCGATGCAAAACGACGGGTACGCAACGAGGAACAATTCACTCCAAGGCGGGCCTAACTTTCGGGGCCAGGAACAACCTCAAAATGAGCCTCACAGAAGCCACGAGACCCACACTTTTCTGTTATGATCTTGGCTGAAAAGACAAGCCGAAGACTTGGGTGAAGCAACAACGGACCGGGAAAGGCTAAAGAGACCAAATCGAGTTCAATCGGGGACTCACGATGGTTGAAGGCAGGCTAAACAACTTTGGTCGAGCCTCATAAGACACAAGACAGCAGCTGGAACGGAGGAGCAGGCGAGATGGGGCGTCAGGCTAGGTGGACGAGTGTGGGGCAACGCGCATGAGCAGTGGTGTGCAACAGCGACAGGCAGTGTGCGACGGCAACACGCGGACTTTGGCGACTTCGGTGGCTTCTCCTTAGCTGCTGGTTTCGAAGATGGCACAGTGAAAGGGGAGGAAGGAGCTGGTCGACGGTAGCTTGAGGAAGACAGGGTAGAGATGGGGAACAAGGGGTCCACTTGGCTTCTTATTTTCTCCTCAATTGTCTGCTTGTGCTTATCCTTCCACCAGCTGGCTTTCCTCAGCAAAAATCAGCCACCAAAGCATCAATTACAACCCTTGAAGTGGTCCAAAAGCTCTCGGCATGGGAGAGTTACAAATTTTACATTTTCTCCCCCAATTGACACCAAATCTCTCTTGATTCAATCCAATTTGGCCCACATACATTCAATTAGCACCTCAATGATCAAATTAATATTTTTCCTCATCAATTGAGCCATCATGATTCTCAATTTCACGATAAAAAACGGTCCCTGACATTTTCAGGACAAAAACAGCCGTAGGACGACTTTTTCCCAAAAAGTCTCGGTTTGCAGAAAAATCTTCTGAGACTGAGTCGACACTCCTAGAATCAATTGTGACACGATAGAACTTTCAATTTATGAAATCGGACTCAAATTTGCGGTTAATTTCAATCTAGCGCGTTTTTAGCATCACCTAGGCTACCGGGTAGGTTTCAAAAAAATTTTGTACAAATGACCTATGGTCGATTTTCTTCGAGCCACAATAAACCCACTCAATACATTGGCGACTCTCGATTGTCATGAAAATCTCGAGCATTCAAATACGGACACAGGGTACCAAAACGATAGAAAAAATCAGTCTAGTATCGGACGACGAGAATTTTCCAAATTAGTAGAGTCACCCACATTTAGCCACACATCTCAGTCGAACCGACCTATTTCTGATTTCTGATTGATTTTTAACTACGCTGTAATCGACTCTTGGAACCTTCATCACAATTAAGACTCGTAAAAACCTAGGAACAAAGAAATGAAATAATGACATTTATGAATCTCCAAAAATAAAAGAAATATAATTGGTAATAGGTCTCCATGTTTTGACTATTCCCAAAGTTGTTGAATTAATGGCCTTCAAGGGATGCTTCGGCATCAGGTGCTTCTTATGTGTTTAAACTTGTCCCTAAGTTTTCTTTTACCTTTATCTTCGTGGTAGGAGAAAAATCCACAATATTGAACATTGCTAGAACAAGATGCTCACCACGGAGTTCGATTTTGTAGGCGCCGTCACCAATCATTTGCAAAACTTCAAAAGGTCTATTGGTCCTAGGTTTCAGCTTCCCATGACAGCCTCGAGGAAATTTGCCCTTCCTAAGATGAAGCCAAACCAAATCTCATTCTTTAATAGCTTCCGTTTTTCAATGCTTGTTTGCTCTAACTTGATACTTTGCATTGTATCTTATGATACTTTCCCGAATATACTCATGAGAATTGTTTAGATAATTGGAGTGTCCCTCAACATCGCCACTAAAATGTTGGAGATAGGAAGCGGAGCTATGTCTAATGGACTAATAGGATTTTTCCCATACATAACCTCAAAAGTAGGGGTAAGCATTGGTTCAAGGTTAACCCTAGATCAACCCTGAACTGGCCCAACCTAATCAGTCCTAGTCTAGTTCCCAAAGAGACTAAGTTGGTCCTTGGTCCTGGGATTCTTGGCCAACATTGTGCGGGTTGGTCCTCGTGTCACGCCCCGATCCTCGAACGCGTGCCCATCCCTCACCTGATCGATTAATAGCGACGTCCCAGATCGCATCGCCAACCCTTTGATTTTAATACGCATGCGGAAGCATATAAATAAACCCCTGGATAGTAAAATAATGGGATAGAAAAGTAGGGGTAGAAGAACAGCCCAAGTGCCATAACTTGGTATAGAGGGACACTTTGTCATAACTTCAAAAAGGTACACTTAAATGTTAGTTTCAGAGTAAAGTGGAACACTTAAGTGCCACTCTAGCCAAAATCTAGCCAAATGGCTAACGTGGTAATTTTCCGGCGAGTTGGGTGCAAAACGGTGTCGTTTTGCACGCTAGCGTGACAAGAAAATGCAAAAACGACGTCGTTTTGTGTATGATGTGTAAATAATTAATATAAAAATTAATTTAATTAAATTTAAACTTAATTTTAATTAAAATTTAAAATTTTTTAAAACTTAAAATTAAAAAACTTAAAATTTTAAAAACTTAAAATTTTCTAAAATTTTAAAAACTTAAAATTTTAAAAAATTAAAATTTTAAAAACTTAAAATTTTAAAAACTTAAAATTTAAATATGGAAGTTTTTAAAATTTTAAAAACTTAAAATTTAAATATTTTAAGTTTTTAAAATTTAAAATTTTAATTTTTATTTAACTTTTTTTATTTTAAGTTTTTTAAATTTTAATTTTTTAAATTTTAAGTTTTTAATTTTTTAAGTTTTTTTAATTTCAATTTTTAAGTTTTTTTTATTTTAATTTTTTATTTTTAGAATATTTTAAATAAAATTAAGTTTAAATTAAATTTAATTAAATTTTTATATTAATTATTTACACATCGGACATAAAACGACGTCGTTTTTGCATTTTCTCGCCACGTCAACATGCAAAATGACGCCGTTTGCACCCAACTCGCCGGAAAATTGCCACATCAGCCATTTGGCCGAATTTTGGCCAGAGTGGCACTTAAGTATTCCACTTTACTCCGAAACCGGCACTTAAGTATCCCTCCGTGCCAAATTATGGCACTTGGGCTATTCTTCTGCCGAAAAGTAGGGCTATATTCTTTTCACATATGAAAACCACAACCGCACTTTTACACAAAGCAAACTATATAGTCTAATACGATACTATTCATAAGTTTGATCTACTATACATCCAATCAAACTCAAAGTTTGCAAAACAAGATGGGGTCTCAGTTCTCATCCGGGTCGTACCCAGAATCCTCCTCATATTGTTCATCCTCAAAGTAATCTTCCTTCTCCTCTTCTTTAGGTTTGTCATCGAGCTCTTCTTCCTCAAAATTCACCTCAGGTTCCTCCTTGGTGATGTACTAATCACTGAGCCACGTACATTCTCTAAGGCGATATACCAAATCATCGAGCCACATGCATTCTCTAAGGCATCTTAAATGCCAAGGCGAAGTACTAATCACCGAGGCACGTGCCTTTTCCCGATGATGTATATACTCCACAAGTCTCGTGCATTCACTAAGGCGACCTATACGCCAAGGCGACCTATCTGGTCACCAAACCATGCCATACAACATTTCTTTTCACTTTTATTATACTCGATAAAATATCGTGCATGGGCACATGGTTGCCTTAGCCAAAATATAATATTTTACTTTCCATAACTCCCACTATTTTCTGTAGTCTACCAAAACATTTTTGGCATTATCAAATGATGCCCGGTTATTATTTAGGAATAAATCCTAAAATCACCAATAAATCAATTTCTCACAAATTAAGGCTCGAATAAATAAACCGACTACACCACGGTAATCAGCATAAAATTCCGATTGTCGGCTATCCCTGCCTAATTTCCGGAAAATAAATGAATAATTAAATAATTATAAAAATTAATTATTAAATAGCAATATATCCAATTTAGGCTCCGTAATGCCTAATTATAAGCCGAGACAAACCGGGAAAAATCTCAAAGTTCGTTCAATAAATATTAGAAACTCTTTACTTGCTAATGACTAAGTCTAACCGTCTAACATGCATTATTAAGTCATGAATTTAATGGTTCTAAACTAATCTAACCACCTAATCATGCTTAATTAACACTAATCGACTCTTAAGTATCATTAGAAAACTAAGCAAGGATTAGT
Source organism: Eucalyptus microcorys (assembly GCA_014182515.1). Lineage (NCBI taxonomy): Eukaryota > Viridiplantae > Streptophyta > Magnoliopsida > Myrtales > Myrtaceae > Eucalyptus > Eucalyptus microcorys. The sequence goes on along the minus strand of CM024570.1, from coordinate 5,216,046 downwards.
GTGCTAAACTCACCCGTTTAACAATCTGCTTGAATTGAAATGTTAGGAATATCGCAGGGGACGTTTTTCTCCAAAGTGAGCCTAAGGTCCGGGCTCCGCAAGCACCTCAAAACGGGCTTGGAAGTGGCTATGAAACCCACAAAACTCCTTGCTGTTCTTGGCTGGAAATGAGAGGAAATTAGCTCGGTTTAGGTAAGAATTGATCGAGAATGAGGAAATAGGCCAAACTGGGCCTAGATGTGGACTCACGGAGGTTGAACGGGGCCAGGACAGCTCCGGGTGAGCTACAACAGACCCGAAACAGCAACTAGGTTGCGAGAGGGGGTGGTTGGGTGAGCATGCACAAGCGGCGGTGCACGCGAACGGCTACGGCAGCAAGGGTGTGCAGCGGCAACGGCGTTTCGGCGTGGCTGCTCCTTCTCCAGCTTCTGCTAGGCATCGCACAGGGCAAGGGGAGGGTTTGGGATGCTGGTTTGGCCGGTTGAGGAAGAGGGAGAGATGAGATAAGGTTGGAGGACCCCATTAGCCTTAGTTTCCACAAAATTGTCCCCCCCAAGCTTGTCCCTCAAGCTAAAGCTCCATGGCTGCTATTGAGCCACCAAGGCCTCCTCTTGGACATGTGAAATGGTCTAAAAAGGCTAGAGGGAGGGGGAGCTACGAATTTGTAAGAAATTGGCTTCAATTGAATGCTTGGTCTACTTCAATTCAACCTCCATTGGTCCTCACAAATTCAATTGACCTATCACCGATCATCTTGGCATTTTTCCTCATCTCTGGATCCACCTTGCATCCCAATTTTGTAATCAAAAACACTCCCCGGCCTTTTCTGCACAAAAACGATCCTAAGCCAACTTTTTCCCAAAAAGTCTCGGTCGTCAGAAAATTTTTTTGAGACTGAGTCAACATTCCAAGAATTTATTGTGACATGACAGAATCTTCAATTTCTAAAATCAGACTTGAATTCGCGGTTAATTTCCATTCGACGCGTTTTTAGCGTGACTTAGACTACCGGGTAGTTTTCAAAAAAATTTTAGTGCAAATGACCCGTGGTCAATTTTCTTCGAACCACTATGAACCCACTCGACTCAATGACAATTTTCGATTGTCGTGAAAATCTCGAGAATTTAATTATGGGCACAGGGTACTGAAACGACAATAAAATCAAATTAGTGTCGGTCGATGAGAATTTCCCAATTTAGTGGAGTCACCCATGATCGGCCACATATCTCAATCGAACAGATCTATCTCTGATCTCAAATCGAATTTTAACTGTGTTATAATTGCCTCTAAAGATAAGCATGGTCAAGAAGCCGATTCCTAATCGAATTCTCAAGTCTATTTGCCTTAAAGTCCATAATAACTTCCCTAGATAGTCTAGTTGTCTCGAGAATGATCAGCTCTGAGAACAACCCTATAGGCACGTCAATGAAATGTCCGATTTATTCAATAGAAAACAGGAGTGAAAATCTGGGAATGTCACAACTCTTCCTCTTATAAAAATTTCGTCCTCGAAATTTAAACCATTACAGAACTTCATCAAAAAGGTGGGGGTACAACTGTCTCATCGACTCTTCAGTCTCCCATGTTGCTCCTTTTGTACCGCGATGTTGCTAGACCTCCTTGATCAACGGGATGGTCTTTGTAAGCAGAACTTGCTCTGTACGATCAACAATCTGAACCAGGCTTTCAACGTATAACACATGGTCATCCACGTCCAATTCCTCAAAATTGAGCACGTGGGTCGGGTCAGGCTCGTACTTCCTCAACATCAACACGTGAAAGACGTCATGCACTTGTGCCAGTCTCGGCAGCAATGCAAAATGATACGCTAGACTCCCAATCCTCTTAAGAATCTCAAACGGACCTACATACCTCGGATTCAGTTTTCCTTTCTTTCCAAAACGCGAAGTTCCCCTCATTGGTGACACCTTTAGAAAAACATAATCACCAACTTGGAATTCCAAAGACCTTCGATGCTTATATGCGTAACTTTTCTGCTTGCTTTGAGCGGTCTTTAATATGATTCTGATCACTGCCACGGCTTCCACTGATTATTGGACCAACTCTAAGCCTGTAATCTCTCTTTCTCCAACTTCATCCCAATATAATGGTGTTCTGCACACACTACCATACAATGCTTCAAATGGAGCCATTTTGATGCTCTATTGGTAACTATTGTTATAGGCAAATTCCACCAGGTGTAGCTGATCTTCCCAACTTCCTTTGAAGTCTATTACACAAGCTCTCAGCATGTCCTCAAGGGTCTGAATTGTCCTCTCAAATTGGCCATCCGTCTAAGAATGATATGCCATACTGTACTGAAGCTTTGTACCTAGATCGCTTTGCAAGCTCTTCACCAAAAAGTGGCGGTAAATCTCGGGTATCTATCTAATGTTATCGTAACCGGAACTCCATGCATACAAACTCCTTGACGCACATACAGATCTGCGTGTCTATCCAAACTCAGGTCCTTTTGAACCGCAATGAAGTGAGCCAACTTTGTTAGTCTGTTGACTACTACCCAAATTGAATCATTTCCTCTCTGACTCCTCAGTAATCCAGTTACGAAACCCATTGTGATATGCTCCCATTTCCATTCTGGGATCGCGAGAGGTTGCAGAAGTCCTCTCAGCTTGCAATGCTGAGCTTTCACTTGCTGACACGTCAAACACTTGGCGGCATGCTTGGCGATATCCACCTTCATACCTGACCACCAATAGTGTTGACGTAGGTTTTGATACATCTTGGTACTTCTAGGATGAATGTTGTAATCGCTACAATGTGCTTCAGATAAAATATCTTCTCTAAGCTTTACATCGTCAGGTACAACCAAATTTCCTTGGAACCTCAGTATTCCATGATCAGAAACCTGAAAGTCAGCCTTTCTTTTCTCAGTGTCCTCCTGAAGTATCTTCTATACATCTGGATTTGTCGGTTGGAGTAGCTTGATTCTAACCTGAACATCTGGTTCAATTCTGAGGGTGGCCATAAGACTTGAAAGGTGGCCTACCTCGAACTTGAATACCGAATCTTGAGCTCTCTCGATTAAGTTCCACTCCTTAATCAGTATGTGAGCAACTGAAGACTTTTGACTCAAAGCATTGGCGACCTTGTTTGCCTTTCCCGGGTGATATAGAATACCACAGTCATAGTCCTTCAGCAATTCCATCCATCGGCGTTGTCTCATGTTCAACTCCTTCTAAGAGAATAAGTACTTGAGACTTTGATGATCTGTGAAGATTTAGAATTTTTCTTCATACAAATAGTGTCTCCAAATCTTCAAGGCAAAGATAATTGTTGCGAGTTCTAAGTCATGCATCGGGTAGTTCAACTCATGAGATCTCAACTGACAGGAGGCGTATACAACAACTCTGCCATGTTGCATCAACACACAACCCAATCCTCTAAGTAACGCATCACTATAGATCTCGAATCCTCCAAGACCAGATGAAATGGTCAATACAGGTGCGGTAGTAAGCTTTTCCTTAAGCTCTTGGAAACTACTCTCGCACTTATCTGTCCACACAAATTTCTCTTTTTTCTTTAGGAGTCTTGTCAAAGGCGATGCTAACAATGAGAACCTTTCCACAAACCGTCTGTAATAACCTGCCAAACCCAGAAAACTTCCGATCTCTGTCATGGTAGTTGGTCTTGGCCAGTTGATCATGGCTTCAATCTTGCTCGAGCCATTGAAATTCCTTCACCTGAGATCATATGTCCTAAGAAAGCAACACGAGTTAACTAAAACTCGCATTTGCTAAACTTGGCGTACAACTGATGGACTCTCAGCTTCTATAGTACTAATCTCAATTGATTCTTGTGCTCTTCGTCACTTCTCGAGTAAACCAGGATATCATCGATGAACACAATCACAAACTGATCTAGGTATTCCTTGAATACCATGTTCATCAAATCCATGAAGGCAGCAGGAGCATTCGTCAACCCGAATGGCACTACAATAAATTCATAGTGACCATATCGAGTACGAAATGCTGACTTAGGAACATCTTCCTTCATAATTCTCAGCTGATGATATCCTGTCCTCAAGTCGATCTTTGAGAAAATCGACACCCCTTGCAACTGATCAAACAAGTCGTCAATCCTCGACAGTGGGTACTTGTTCTTCATTGTTACCTGATTGAGTTGCCGATAGTCGATACACAGGTGCAATGAACCATCTTTCTTCTTTACAAACAGAACTAGTGCTCCTCAAGGTGATGCACTAGGACGAATAAATCCATTATCCAATAACCCTTGCATCTGCACCTTCAGTTCCTTCAACTTAGATAAAGCCATCCGGCAAGGAGCCTTAGAGATTGGCTCTGTCCCGGGTGCTACCTCAATCACAAAATCTATCTCTCTTTCTAGTGGTAGACCTGGCAATTCTTTTGGAAAGACGTTTGGAAATTCTTATACCACAATAATGTCTTCCATCTTCAGCTCCACAACTGTCGTATCCATGATAGTTGCCAAGTAACCTTGACAACCTTCGTCTAATAGACGAGTTGCCTCTGGCGACGAGATCAGGACAATCAAGGGTCCTCCTCGATTCTCGACAAACTCGAAGCTCTTACCCTCTAACGGGTCAAACTAAATCGCTTTACAATAGCAATCCATTATAGCTCGTTGCTTGGTGAGCCAGTCCATGCCAATTATCAAATCAAAGTCATACATGGTTAAGACTAACAAGTCTATTTTCCCCACTAGCTCACCAATCGCTAATTTGTAAACAGAACAACCCAAAGCAGCAATCACTTTATCCTTCAATGGTGTACATATGCAAATTGCCGACTCCAATAATATAGGACTTAACCCTAACAGCTTAACATATTACTCGGCAATAAAGGAATGAGTTGCTTCAGAGTCGAATAAAGCGTAAGCAGGTTAGTCATTCAGCGAAACCATACCTGTGATCACGTTAGGCGCAGCTTCTGCTTGACCCTATGTGATAGCATAAATTGTGCCCTGAACTGAAGGTCCCAACTGTCCTCCCAATGGCACGTTCTATGGGGCATACCCTCTCATCTGTCCATTGGCGACGGCAGTGGTAATTGCGGTTGTCCTCTTGGTTTTCTAGGACAATTTCTGGCTAGGTGGCCCTATTGACCACATTCAAAACATGCCCCTATCCTAGCTGGGCATGGGGCTGACCCGCGTCACCTTCCACAAAAGTGACATGCCTCATTCTTCCTTGGCATTGGCCTACTAAATCCACTCCTCTTGCTAGGTGGAACATGAGATCTACCTCCGGGCATGAGTCTCTTTCCTTGGCAGATTGCTTCCCCGTGGAAGTTAAACCTCGGCCCAGATGAGGCGGCTCTTTCGTTCGATCTTTCTTGATCTTCTAGGCTCTTCCATAAAGGTCATTGTAAGTTCTCAGATCCAGAGAGACCAATGTGCTTCTCAAGTCCGATCTAAATCCGTCCCTAAACCTTTTCGCTTGGTTTGCCAGATTCTCAATCAGTTCAAGAGCATATTGCGAAAGTTCAGCGAACTTCACCTCATATTGGTCGACAGTCAGGGAACCTTGGCGAAGACGTTGAAATTCTGCCATCTTCACCTCTCTGGCCATCTCGAAGAAGTATTTGTCATTAAAAGCCTCTAGGAAGGCGTTCCACTCCGGGATGACGTCCTTTGGAAATAATGCTCATTGGGTAGTCCTCTACCAGGTATTTGTAACTCCCTCAAGTTGATAAGTTGCAAGGACTACTTTCTCAGTTTCATTGCACATCAGTAGTGCAAAAGCTTTCTCCAACTTCTGAATCCATGAAGCAACAGCTTCGGGGTCTCCTGTCCTAGTGAACTGAGGCGGATTTAGCCTCAATAACTGTTCTACCAGCTTGTGAATTGGTCTTTCAGCGACCACAATTCCTGGCGAACCTCCAACGGGTGTCACGGCAGGTGCGGCAGCAGGGGCGGCTTCAGCAGCAGCGGCAACAGTAGCAGCAGCGACGGCTTGAGTGGCAACCTCAACAACGGCGGCTTGATTCAGTGCCTACTAATCCATTCTGTTACCCATGACTTCAAGTACTCGTATCATCCCGTCGATCGTGGGATCACTAGGGGCTACTACCCCAGCACCAACAGGAGGTGGTGCTTTTCCATTAGCGCTAGCCTGTGCTGGCACTTTATCGTGGCCTCCTCGGGTACCGACCCTCGTCGGCACTCTACCCCTAGTCACAGCCCTACCAGCCCTTTTACTAGGAGTTCTTGGCTCCAGACCACTCATAGCTCAGTCTTTATCTATTGATACATGTTTCCAATTCCACACCGAATAAAAAATAGAGTGATCTAACAACAAATGAATCTACTAATCAATTACCACTGACATGCACCAGTCAGAAAATTAAAGGTCTTTTCTACCACTATCCCATGGTTCAACGCATCTTATCACTCCAATCCCTAACGGCCATGCTCTGATACCACTTAAACGGGATGTCACACCCCGATCCTTGAATGTGTGCCCATCCCTTACCAGGTCGATTAATAGCGACGTCCCAGGACGCATCGCCGACCCTTTGATTTTAATACGCATGCGGAAGCATATAAATAAATCCCTAGACAATAAAACAATGGGATAGAAAAGTAGGGCTATATTTTTTTTCACATCTGAAAACCAAAACCGCACTTTTACACAAAGCAAACTATATAGTCAAATACAATACTATTCACAAGTTTGATCTACTATACATCCGATCAAACTCAAAGTTTACAAAACAGGATAGGGCCTCAGTCCTCATCCGGGTCGTACTTAGGATCCTCCTCGAGGTCATCCTCCTCATCTTCTTCATCCTCAGAGTCATCTTCCTGCTCATCTTCTTCAAGTTCGTCCTCCAGCTCTTCTTCCTCAAAATTCACCTCAGGCTCCTCCTCGGGTTCCTCCTCCTCAAGTTCCTCCTCCCAGTTCTCTTCTGGGTACACCTCCTCTTGATCGACTTCTTCTTCTGACATGCTCCAATTGGAGTCTATTGCTGACGGTTCTGGATAGTCGTGATCACTCTTGAGCTTAAGGTCTTGTGCATCCACCACTGACCCATCCTTATGATCAGTCGTCCCCTTCCCAAATGCTTCCTCTAGAATGAACATAGGCACATCACCTTCTAGCATGGGACCCTCCTTTCACCCGTCATGATACTCACGATACCAAGACCGATATTCGTGGGGCCTTAAGGCGTCCTTACCCACATCAACTCAGACGGTCAACTGAACTAGGACGTACTCTAGTCCTTCAAGGTAAGGGTGTATCGGAGAGTGGATTTCTATCTCGGTGACTTTCTCAGGTATACCGAAATGCATAGGAGGACAAGGAGGTAGAGGTGCTGTAATCTAAGGACCTGAAATGGTTATACAATAACTATTGAGACAACGTCTCAGCAAGTTCTACCCCCTAAGATTCGATTAATAAACCAATATGCCATACGGGCTACCTGTGCACACATGGGTCAGAGGACCTTCCTTGGCCTCAGATTCCACCTGCAAATTAGTACAGTTCAATAGGCACTCAATCATAATATCACGAATCGATACATCAATCAATCGACCTAGTCAATTACATGTCAATCAGACCATCCTTTGGTCATTTCCATCCATACTATACAATTTCCAGTATAATATACCTAGTCACCGAGCCACGTGCATTCTCTAAGGCGGCCTTTTTGCCAAGGCGACATACTTAGTCACCAAGCCACGTGCATTCTCTAAGGCAACTTATTCGCCAAGGCGACGTACTAATCGTTGAGCCCCGTGCATTCTCTAAGACGTCTTATACGCCAAGGCGACGTACTAATCACCGAGTTACGTGTATTCTCTAAGGTGATATACCAAATCACTGAGCTACGTGCATTCTCTAAAGCATCTTATACGCCATGGCGAAGTACTAATCACCGAGACACGTGCCTTTTCCAGGTGATGTATATACTCCACAAGTCACATGCATTCTTTAAGGCGACCTATACGCCAAGGTGACCTATCTGGTCACCGAGCCACATCATACGGCATTTCTTCTCACTTTTATCATACCCGATAAAATATCATGCGTGGGCACACGGTTGGCCTTAGCCAAAATATAATATTTTCCTTTCCATAACTCCCACAATTTTCTGTAGTCCACCAAAACATTTTTGCATTATCAACTAATACCCGATTATTTTTCAATTAATAACCAAAATTATTTAATTTAGGAATAAATCCTAAAATCACCAATAAATCAATTTCTCACAAATTAAAGCTCGAATAAATAAATATTAGAAACTCTCTACTTGCTAATGACTAAGTCTAACCGCCTAACATGCATCATGAAGTCACCAATTTAATTGTTCTAAACAAATCTAACCACCTAATTATGCTTAATTAACACTAATCAACCCTTAAGTATCATTAACAAACTAAGTAAGGATTAGTGAGCTAAACTCACCCGTTTAACAATCCACTTGGATTGAAACATCGGGAACATCGCGGTGAACGTTTTTCTCCAAAGTGGGCCTAAGGTCCGGGGTCCGCAAGCACCTCAAAACGGGCTTGGAAGTGGCTGTGAAACCCACAAAACTCCTTGCTATTCTTGGTTGGAAATGAGAGTAAATTAGTTCGGTTTATGCGGGAATTGATCGGGAAGGAGGAAATAGGCCAAATCGGGCCTAGATGTGGACTCACGGAGGTTGAACGAGGCCGGGACAGCTCCAAGTGAGCTACAACAGACCCGAAACAGCAACTGGGTCACAAGAGGGGGCGGCTAGGCGAGTGCGAGTAGTGCATGCAGGCGGCGGTGTACACGGACGTCTACGGCGGCGAGGGTGTGCGGCGACAACGGCGTTCCAGCGTGGTTGCTCCTTCTCTAACTTCTGCTGGGCGTCGCATAGGGCAGGGGGAGGGTTTGGGATGTTGGTTTGGCCGGTTGAGGAAGAGAGAGAGATGAGATAGCGTTGGATGGCCCCCTTGGCCTTAGTTTCCACAAAATTGTCCCCCCTCCCAAGCTTGTCCCTCAAGCCAAAGTTCCATGGCTACTATTGAGCCACCAAGGCTTCCTCTTGGACATGTGAAATGGTCCAAAAAGGCTAGGGGAGGGGGAGTTACGAATTTGTAAGAAATTGGCTTCAATTGGATGCTTGGTCTACTTCAATTCAACCTCCATTAGCCCTCACAAATTCCATTGACCAATCACTGATCATCTTGGCATTTTTCCTCACCTCTGGATCCACCTTGCTTCCCAATTTTGTAATAAAAAACACTCCCCGGCCTTTTCTGCAAAAAAACGGTCCTAAGACGACTTTTTCCCAAAAAGTCTTGGCCGTCAAAAAAATCTTCTAAAACCGAGTCGACATTCCAAGAATTTATTATGACATGATAGAATCTTCAATTTCTAAAATCAGACTTGAATTCGTGATTAATTTTCATTCGGCGCATTTTTAGCGTGACCTAGGCTACCGGGTAGTTTTCAAAAAAAAATTAGTGCAAATGACTCGTGGTTGATTTTCTTTGAACCACTATGGACCCACTCAACTCAATGGTGACTTTTGATTGTCGTAAAAATCTCGAGGATTCAATTACGGGCATAAGGTACCAAAACGACAATAAAATCAAATTAGTGTCGGTCGATGAGAATTTCTCAATTTAATAGAGTCACCCATGATCGGCCACACATCTCAGTCGAATAGACTTATCTCTGATCTCAAATCGATTTTTAACCGTGCCGCAATGGCCTCTAAAGATAAGCACGGTCGAGAAGCCGATTCCTGGTCGAATTCTCAAGTTTATTTGCCTTAAAATTCATAATAGCTTTCCCAGATAGTCTAGTTATCTCTAGAGTGATCAGCTCTGAAAACAGCCCTATAGGCGCATCAATGAAATGCCCGATTTATTTAGTAGAAAACAGGAGTGAAAATCTGAGATGTCACACCTCGGTCTTGAGAATTTAGGGTCGGTCCAACCCAGACCAACCTTGACTGTATATAATATATATAATTTATCTAAGATATATTATATATTTATATATTATTTGTTATTTATAATTTTTTATATATTTTTAAAGAGAAAACCCCAAGTAAAACGGTGACAAAAGCATTAAATGGCTTCTCATGGCACCCAAAATGGCGTAAATAGCATTAAATGGCTCCTCATGGCGTCTTCCTCCAATACTCATTCTCTTAGGTCTTTTTTGTCCTCTTAGTCTTCAATTTGTCAAAATCGAAAGAAACAACTTCCTCGGTCGCCACTCGACACTCACCTCGCCTGACTTCCCTGCTCGCCACTCAACTTTTCATCTTGTCTCATATTTCTATGAGCAATCTTAATCATTTTTATGGTTTCTTTTTTTTTAGCAAGTGTAAAATTTCTATTGTTGCCTTATTTTAAATTTGTTGAATATGTACTGGTATTTATAGTTTGGTTGCACAATATCGCATTGTCGGTGAATATATAATTTGAAATGGTAGGCTTGCATTTTCAAGAAGTACAAAAAACGAAACAAAAAATTACCGATTGGTCCTTGGTTGACCCTAGAACTAGACCGAACTCATTGGGTTGATCCAGTCCTTGGTACTCGGCTTAATAGGATTGATCCTCAGACCCAAAAATTGAAGACTAACACCGTGTGGGTTGGTCTTAGGGTTAAAGGATGGACCTAAAAGGGCTAGTAAGAACACCTAGAAAGGGGGAAGAGGTGTTAAAAGAAATTTTAGCTAGACTTAACAAATTAATTTGATTATAGAGAATAATAGATTGAAGATGAAATCAACTATACGCAATTATATAAAGCAATGAATTAAAACAATGAGCTTAGGGAAAGAGAATAGAAACACAAAGTTTATAGTAGTTCGGCTTAAACCAAGACTACGTTCACTCTCCCGCACTAACAGCCTATTGGCTGGATTTTACTATGAACCAAAAGAGATTTTTACAGTCTCACATCCTTAACTTTACAATGTAGAGACTCTACTACACTTCTTCAAAGTCTCAAAAGTGTTTGATCTCTCTTTTGAGTACAAGACAGGCTCAACGATTGAAACAGTAAAGAACTAAGAGTTTCAGACTTTGGAATTTTTCTTTCACGCACACACTCGAACAACTTGAGCGTCTTCCTTATATACTCCTTCATGCCTCTATAACCATTGGCACTTTCCAAATGAGTTCTTCCAATTTACCCATTGGACAAAATCAATCAAGGAAATCTTGAGTTGTTTAAGGAATGTGATGATAGCCCACCAATCCTACTCACCCATACAATCAGGATCTAGGTTTCCATAAGTAGAACCTTCCAAGTATACTTCGCCTTTCAAAAGATCTTAGTTATCCAAATTGATTCCAATAAGAATAATTGATCACAAGGTGCTATCTCCAACCGTAAGATCTTCTTCAAACCGTACGAACTGAATCCTTGAAGATAAACTCGCATCTGGATAAGTCTTCTCTTCGTTGGTCTAGAAACTGTCTATGAGGACAGACTTTGAGAGTAAAGTCTAATCCGGTCTTCAGACTTTGACAAGAGAGTCTTGAGATCTTCAAACTATAACACTTGAGTCTGCAAGTCTTCAGACTAGACCTTCATAAAGATTTTGTCAACTTCAAAACAGTTAAGGAGTTTTCTCTAACAATCTCTCCCTTTTTGATGATGACAAAACTTTGTTGTAGATTTGCAAAAAATTTAACCTGCAACACTTAAACAAATTGTGACGTTTTAGAATATAATAAGATAATTTAGGCCTAAATAGTATTGATTATGCAATCGCAGAAACCATGTTAAACCTGCAAGATAAATAACTATCCATCCATAATTAAAATCACAATCTTAGTTGCTGCAAGAAAAATCCAAATCCAAATAACAATCAAATATCTAAAGTTCATCAGTAAATTAAGATCAAACAAAAGTCAAATGAAGCAAAAGTCATCAAATCTTCAAATCTGCACAAACTTTCTCCCCCTTTTTGTCAACAGCAAAAAATGGAGAACAAAAAGATTGGATAAAATCAAGGTTGCTTGGGGATGCGAACGAGCTGGAAATCCCCCATAGACTAAATAGTCTCCTCCAACTTCTTTAGGTTCTCTTCAGCTGCTTGATATCCTCACCCTTTGCATTTGCTTGAACTTGAAGATTGAGAGCTTGTACTTGGTCGTGCAAAGAAACTAAAGTGGCTTGATGATCATTCCGCATGGTCTGAAATTCACACCTTAATCCATAAACCTGAGCTTTAATCTCCAAAAGAAGCTCAAGCAGTCTTTTAAATTCTGTTAAATTATCGGTTTGAGTACTTGTTTCAGCATGATCAATTTGTGGAGTGTTTACTGATGATGGAACTTCAGCACGAACATCCAGACTTGGAGATGAAGCCTCAACACCATCTTCAGGAAATTGAGAGGCATACACATCCTCTGGATCGGCAGGAGAACGACTAACATCATCACTAGTAAAAACAAGTGAAGAAGTACCTCTTTTATCAACAGCTTCCCCTGTCTTAGTGCCTTCGGGTGGAAAAAAATACTCTTCTTGCTCTTGCTCTTCATCAGTTCATGAGGATGTTGTCCTTCTTCCTCTGCATGAGAATCACCATGACTCTATTCTTCAGCTTGTTCTTTTCTTCTCTTCTCTTCTTCTGTTCTTCCTTCCTCTTCTTCTTTCCTCATTGCTTCTCTTTCTTCATCTCTCTGCTTTGTCTCTTCTCTGTCTTGGTTCTCTTGATCCTCTGTCTCTAGAACAAAACTCTGTAAGTTCTTCAAGGCAAAAGCGAAGATAGTGATGTCATCCTCATCTTCTTCATCCTGCAAGATGAGTGCTCTCCTCCTCTTAAATGGAGCTGTTATGGGCTCTTTGCCTTTCCTTTTTACTATTGCAGAGTCTTGTCTTGCCTTCATAGGAGTCTTCATCTTAAAGCTCTCCAAAGCCTTGTTTAGCTCCTTCAGACGCATCTTGGAAACCATCTTCAGTCCCACTACCATTGAATCAATGGTTCGAACACACAAAATTTTGGGAGGCTGAATGTTAAAGTGTCTAAACAAACGGGTGACAAGAGCTGAATAAGGGAGTTGCCCCTTGTCCTTTACCACTGTCCTATACATGTGCATAAGGATAATGTGAGGTAGAGAGAACTTATAACCAATGTTAATGGCGTACATCAACTTCACTTCAGAGATTAAAACATCAGTCTTGGAGGTCAATTTGGGTCTGAGACAGTTAATGACAATCTTGTGGAGCAAGATGTTAGTGGCATTCATTCTGGGATAAGAAATTCTGCCTTCAGCAATCCTATCCCGAACAAGCTGTAGCATGAGCAATAGACACGCTGATTGGTTGGAAACACCCTCTTTCCACCCTAATCACATCAGCCAAAGTGTCCATATCGACCACAAAATCCAGGTCTCTAACACTGAAGGAAAATCCATTCGCATCCAAAAAGGATAGATTGGAATAGAAATAAGCGGTAAGTTCTAGATGAGCAACAGTCGTCTCAGAACAAAAGCATTCGAGTTGAAGTAATGTAAACTTCTTCCTCAGTTTTACATTCAACGAATTGAGAAAGTCAAAATCTACACTCCTGGGGTTCATCACCCCTCGCTTCAGCAATTTAGAATAAACTCTCTTGTGCTCCTTAGAATGAAAAAGATCCGTTCTTTCACCTCGAATGTTCACAGCAACACCCATCATTCGCTTAAAATGAGTAAACATCCTCTCATCGTCATCTTTTCCCTCAGGTTGGTTAAATGATCCAAACCGTGGATCACTTGGGAAATTTGCAAAAGCCCTTTCTGCTGAACTAGCAATAGCAATGCCTAAACTCTCCATTTTCTTTAAAAAAAAATGAGTTTCATTTCTGTACCCTTTTTTGCTCAAAAACTCATCAATAAAGGTCATTGCAGAACCACCTTCCTTCAAAGCAGTGTAGAGTTTGAAAAGAAATTCGGGCTTAAGAGTCCTTACTGGTTCCACATTCTCGAAGATTTCTTCCTCTGCTTGTTGTTGCGGAGGCACTTGAGTTCTAGGCTGAGAAGAATGGCGCGGTTGAGAATGTTGTTGTTGACTTTGCTGATGCGCTGGAGAGTCTTCTTCCTTGGTTAGATCAAAGTGCGTAGGACCCTCACGCATATGTTGTGGTCCCCTGCTTGCGATCCTAGAGGACTTTCTTTGAGAAGACATTGCCACAGTCTTTAAGGGATTTCTCGAACTCGATTCGCGAAAAAGATGAGAACTTTATGGATTAAACTAGAGAGAAAAAGTGAGAAAGTGAAGTTCTATGATCTAGGGTTTGTGAGTGAAAACGAAGAAGAAAAACAACAGTATATAAAGCAGACGAAACAAGGTAAACGAATCGTCATAATGGAATAAATAAAACTACCTTTTTGGAAATGAAAAACTGCTATAAATTCAAAAACTTGGAAAAGATAATTTTTAAAAATATAACAAACAATTAGTGATTAAAAATTAACCGTACATTTTCAATTTTTATAAAAAAAATTAATTAAAATAGTAGAATCGAAATAACTTACAGTCGTAACTCTTAGTTAATGAGTCTGAACATCTTCAGATTTTACCTCTGAGTCTTGAGCACTTCCAGACTTTACTAGATAAAAGATATGATGTTCAGTCTAGTGCGAATAGACTCAAATAGACTTTTCTCTAATGGCTTTGTAAAAATATCTGCCAACTGATTTTTTGAGTCGATGAACTATATCATGATTTCTCCATTCTGAACATGATCTCTAATGAAATGATATCGAATTTCTATGTGGCTCTTGAATGAAGAATTGGATTCTTTATGAGATTGATTGCGCTCGTGTTGTCACATTTGATCTCGATGCATGAGTCATTGATTCCAAAGTCTCTCAACTGTTGCTTTATCCACAATATTCAAGAATAGCAACTTCCAAGAGCCACGTACTCTGCTTCTGCTATTGAAAGAGTTACAGTACTTTACCTTCTTGAGAACCATGATACTGTCATGTTTCCCAACAAATGACAAGTACCGGAAGTACTCGTTTTTTCAACTTTGCAACCTGCTAAATCCGCATATGAATATCCAAGAAGAGTAAATTCTCATTCTTTGGAATTACATATCTAGTTTTGAAGTAGTTGCAACGTATTTGATGATGCATTTTGCAGCACTTAGATGAGATTCTTTGGGATCTAATTGAAATCTAGCACAAATGCAAACACTAAACAAAATGTCAGGTCTAGAAGCAGTAAGATAAAGAAGTGAACCAATAATACTCCTGTAGAGCTTCTGGTCAACTTTCTTTCCTCCTTCATCTTTATCCAGTTTCGAAGAACTTGACATTGGTATATCAATCTTTTTGCAATTCTCCAATCCGAACTTTTTAACGAGATCTTTTGCATATTTTTCTTGGTGAATGAAAATTTCTTCCTTCAATTGTTTCATTTGTAATTCGAGAAAGAAGGATAATTCTCCCATTATGCTCATCTCAAATTCATCCTGCATAGACTTAGAAAACTTGTTGCACAAGTTCTCGTTAGAAGATACAAATATGATATTATCAACATAGATTTGAACAAGTAGAAAGTCTTCACATTCTCTTTTAATAAACAATGTAGTATTTACTTTTCCTTTAATAAAACCATTTTGAATTAGAAACTTATTTAACATGTCGTACCATGCTCAAGGTGCTTACTTTAATTCATATAGAGCATTTTTCAATCTGAATATTGAGTCTGGTCTCTTCGGGTTTTCAAATCTAGAGGTTGTTCCACATAGACTTATTCTTGCATAAACCCATTTAAGAATGCGCTTTTGACGTCAATTTGGAAAAACTTGAAATTGTTATAATAAGCAAAAGCAAGCAATAATCTAATTGCTTCTAACCTTACCATTGGTGCATAGGTTTCATCATAGTCTATCCCTTCTTCTTGCATGTATCCTTTGGCCACGAGTCTTGCTTTATTCCTGATCACTTTTCCTTTCTCGTCCATCTTGTTCCTGAAAACCCATTTAGCTCCAATAATAGATTTACATTTTGGTTTAGGAATAAGTTCCCAAACATCGTTAATGCTGAACTATCTAAGCTCCTCTTGCATAGCTTCAATCTAGCTTTCATCAGCTAAGGCTTCTCTATGCTTTTGGGTTCTATTTTAGAAATAAGTACTAGAGCATTAAACTCTTCTCATCTTTTGGATCTTGTGCGAATTCCTTCATCAGTATTGCCGATGATGAATTCATTGGGATGACTAGACTTATGTTTCCAGTTACTGATTGGTTTGACAATCTGCTGATCTTCTACTTCAGTTGAGTCTTCAATTTATGTTCGTTGTTGTTCTTCAGAAGTCTGAACCACTTAAGGGAGGTAGACTTTGTGAGATCTAGAGTAGTTTCAGATTCTTCAAGATGAATCTGATTAAGTTGATTCTGCATAAAGCCTTGGAATTTGACATTCATAGATTCTTCCACAAATTGAGTCTTTTTGTTGAATATTTTGTAGGCTTTGCTTGTGGTAGAGTATCCAAGGAAGATTTCTTCGTCTGATTTCTCCTCAAACTTACCAGTTCGATCATTTGTATTTTTCAAAACAAAACATTTACAACCAAACACATGAAAATAAGAGACATTTGGCTTTTTCCCTTTAAATACTTCATAGGGATTTTTCTCTATAATAGGTCTTAAAAATACTCGGTTGATAATATAGCAAACTGTAGAAACTGCTTCAGCCCAAAAACGAGAAGAAATATTACTTTCGATTAAAAGAGTTCTTGCTATTTCCTACAAAGATCTATTCTTTCTTTCCACAACTCCATTCTATTTTGGAGTGTATGGAGAGGAGAAAATATGGTGAAAACCAAAATCATCACAGAATTTGGTAAAGTCTTGATTTTCAAACTCACCTCCATGATCTGTCCGTATGCTTGAAATAGCATATCCTTTCTCATTCTGAACTTTCTTGGCAAACTTTGAAAAGTAAGAAAATATTTCAAACTTACTTGCCAGAAAGTAAACACAAGTAAATCAAGAATAATCATCTACGATTACTAGGCAGTATCTCTTTCCACCAATGCTTTGAGTTCTAGTTTGTCCAAAGAGATCCATATGCAAAAGTTGCAGAACACGATTAGTAGAAACTTGATTTATAAATTTAAAAGAACTTCTAACCTGTTTTCCCAAAACACATGGTGTGCATAGATCAAAATTTTGATATGACAGATTGGGGAGTCCATGAACAAGTTTCTTGGAAGAGATCTTGGTAATTTGCTTCATATTAACATGGCCAAGCTTTCGGTGCAAAAATTCGCTTCATCTTGAATTGACATTAGACATTGAGATCTTTCTGATTTTATATCCAGAAGATAAATGTTCCCATGTTTTCGTCCAATAAAAGATTGGGAAAGATATTTACTAGATCCAAAACATATTCCTTCTTAGAAATTGATTTTGAATCCAGTATCGCACAATTGACTAATGCTGAGTAGATTGTAATTTAGTCATTCCACCAAGAGACATTGTTGATTGTGAGACTTCCAATTTTTACAGTTCCACACCCAACAATTCTTCCTTTGCTATTTCCACCAAAAGAAACTTTTCCTTCTTTTATTTGCATAAGCTTTGTAAAACAACTTGAATCTCCTGTCACGTGTCTTGAGTAGCTACTATCCAAATACCATTTTATCTTTTTCTTGATAGTGACCTGCAATTATAAAAGGAACTCAAGCTTTCTTTGGTAGCCATATTTTCTTGGGTCCATGGAAGTTAGTGCAATATATAGTCTTTGCCTATTTCTTCTTAATAGGTCTTCAAACCATAGGACATTATTTCTCAAAATATTCTGAGCTATTACACTTTGAACATTTGAGAGCACTTCAGCTAATAGGTTTTACAAAAACTCTTTGAAAATGATTTCTGTAAAAGGTTTTTGTAGGTCTTTGTTTGATTCTTTCCTTTACTTTTGGAAAATCAATTAGAGGAATGGTTTCTGAAGTCATTCCCAAGCCTGATTTGTTGAAATAAGGTCTTTGTACTAAAAGAATCTTTTCCAACTTCTTAAATCCTATTGAAAATCTTTTTGAGATATTTGAAATGTCATTTTTCAAAAATGTATTTTCTTTTGAAAGAGAGTCTGCATTTTCTTTTAAAATAACAAAACTTTTGTCTAGATTTTCAAACTTTTCTTTCCAAGAATTTTCTTGTTGCTTAAGTGTTGAATTCTCCCTTTTTAGCTCGGAAATCCTTTTAAGAGAGGTTTTGAGACTAAGACAGAGTTCATCTATGTACTTCGAGACTTTAACAGGAATTTTTAAATTACTAACCTCGATTTCACTGTTTGAGTCTGAATCTGAATCTGTTTCAAAATCTAAGTCTGATTTAGAGTTTGCCATAAGACATATGTTGGCATATTCTTCATCACTTTCCTCACATTCTATATCATTCCATGTCTCTGCTTTGAGAGCCTTCTTGAATTTTTCAGTTCTTGCTTTCTTTTTCTTCAACAGAGGACAGTTGGGTCTGATATGTTCATTTTTTTTTGCATTCAAAACAGATCACATCTTTGTTGCTTTCATCATTCTCAGTTGATTTGTTCTAGAATTTTTTAGTGCTTTGTTTCCTCCAGTTAAATCTTCTTCCATTTTTGTTCAATTTCCTAAACCTCCTTATCATGAGTGCTAATTCTCCATCGTCCATGTCATCTTCAGAATCTGTAGCATAAAAACCATCATTAGATTTCAAAGCAATTGACTTCTTACCTTTGGGATCTTCTTCCTCATTAAGTTGCTCAACTTCGTATGACTAAAGTGTGCCTACAAGCTCATCAACCGTAAGAGGTATGATCCTTTGGGTTTCTTTTATCGAAGTCTTCACATGATTCCAATCTTTGGAGAGTCTACGCAACAGTTTGTTAACCTTCATTAGTCCTAAAATTGGATGTCCCTGATATGATAGACCGTTTACAATTTCTATGAAATGACTAAACATGTCAGTAATAGATTTTCCTGACTTCATCTTGAAGGCTTCATACTGTCCGAGTAGAATATTGATTTTTATTACTTTAACTCGATCAGTTCCTTCATAGGTAACGTGCAATTTATCCCAAACTTCTTTGGTTGTTTCACAAGATGAAATTCTGTTATATTCAGTAGAAGATAAAGCACAGTACAAAAAGTAGATTGTTTTAGTGTCAAGAGCTTATCTCTTGGTTATTTCTTCTTGTGTCAACTCTCTAGCGTTTGCAACTTCTTTTCTACTTTCTGAAACTGATGTAGCTTTAGGAATGATTCATTTTTCTATTACATCCCATTCCAAAGGATCTTTCGATTTTAGAAATGTCTTCATCTTGTTTTTCCATATATTGTATTCCTTTCCATCAAAGTAAGGAGGTCTGGTGTTGCTTTGGCCTTCAACCAAACCTGGAGCCAAAATACTAGCTATAGATCTTTAGCTCAGAAGTAAAACACTTTAATAAACTGAGCACACAAGCTCTAATACCAATTGAAAGGGCTAGTAAGAACACCCAGAGGGGGGTGAATAAGTGTTAAAAGAAATTTTAGCTAGACTTAACAAATTAATTTGGACTGAAGATGAAATCGACTATAAGCAATTATATAAAGCTATGAATTAAAACAAGGAGCTCAGGGAAAGAGAATAGAAACATAAGGTTTATAGTGGTTCGGCTTAGACCAAACCTACATCCACTCTTCCACACCGACAGCCCATTGGCTGAATTTTACTATGAACCAAAAGAGATTTTTACAGTTTCACGTCATTGACAGTGTAGAGACTCTACTACACTTCTTCAAAGTCTCACAAGTGTTTGATCTTTCTTTTGAGTACAAGATAGGCTCAACGATTGAAACAGTAAAGAACTAAGAGCTTCAAACTTTGAAATTTTTCTTTCACACACACACTCGAACAACTTGAGCATCTTCCTTATATACTCATTCATGCCTCTATAACCGTTGGCACTTTCCAAAGGAGTTCTTCCAATCTACCTGTTGAACAAAATCAATCAAGGAGATCTGGAGTCATTTAAGGAATATGATGATAGCCCACCAATCATGCTCGCCCATACAATTAGGATCTAGGTTTCCATAAGTAGAACATTCCAAGTATACTTCGCCTTTCAAAAGATCTTAATTATCCAAATTGATTTCAATAAGAATAATTGATCATAAGGTGCTATCTCCAGCCGTAAGATTTTCTTCAAACCATACGGACCGAATCCTTAAAGATAAACTCGCATCTGGATAAGTCTTCTCTTCGTCGGTCTAGAAACTGTCAGTGAGGATAGGCTTTGAGAGTAAAGTCTAATCCGGTCTTCAGACTTTGACAAGAGAGTCTTGAGATCTTCAGACTATAACACTTGAGTTTAGAAGTCTTCAAACTAGACCTTTAGAAAGATTTTGTCAGCTTCAAAACAGTTAATGAGTTTTCTCTAACAGGACCAACCCAACTCGGACCATGCTCACCCATACTCAAAAGGACTTTTTCTGATTGTTAGGCTTGAAGGCCAGTTGTAAACAAATTTAGCTTGAGCCAAAGGGAGGTCCCATTGATGCAAATTACTTCCAATTAAGCTCCCCAAAACATTTCCCAGACTTCAATTAACAACTTTAGATTGCCCATCGGTTTGGGGGATGATGAGAAGAGCTAAATTGAAGCGTTGGGCCTAGCTTATTCCAAAGTGTGCACCAAAAATGACTTATAAATTTTAAATTCCAAATAAATGTCATTGTCTTTGGAATACCATGAAGTTTCACAATCTCTTGGAAGTAAAGATTCGTCACATAAGCAACATCCAAAGTCTTGTTACATGGTACAAAGTGCACCATTTTCGAGAATTGATCAATGACCACCATAATTGAGTCTTTACCCCCTTTGTATCCGAGCTAAACTAACCACAAAATCTAGGCTCACATCTTCTCAAGGAGCCGTTGGTACTTGTAATGGAGTGTATAAACCAATGTTTTAAGCATGACTTTTGGCAATGTGAAAAGTTCTACACCACTCCACATGTCTTATACTTTCTTTCTCCATTCGAGACCAATAAAAATTTTCTTTGACACGAGACATTGTCGTCTCTTCCAAAATGGCCGGCTAATTCTCCACCATGGGCTTCATTGATAATGGCTTACCTCAGAGAACTTCTTAGTACGCGCAAACAATTATTCTTGAAAAGAATCCATCCTACAACAAGAATTGCTAATTTGGATCCTTTGAACAATCTTTGCAAATCTTCCCAAAGTCTAGATCTTCTTCATAAAGTTCATTGATCATGTCAAAGCCTAAGGCCTTCACTTGCATTGTGGATACATGCATATGTCACTTGATTACGAGCTCCAGCTTTATGTATGATAAGAAAAGTGAAACCTTGAAGAAACTCTACCCACTTGGCATGCTGATTGTTTTGCTTATTGAGTATTTACGTACTTCGAGGCTTCATGATCCGAATAGAGAACAAACTAATTGAAAAACAAATAATGTTGACATTGATCCAAAGCTCTAACAATAGCATAAAAATCCTTATTTTGGGTAGAGTAATTCTTATGGAAATTATTCAATAGGCCTTCCTTCTTGGCTAAGAACCACACCAATTCCCACATTAGAAGTATCACAATCAACTTCCAAAACATTATTAAAATTTGGAAGCGCAAAATAGGAGCATCGGTTACCTTCTTTATAAGGAGCTCAAACTTTTGTTGTGCCTCTTTGGTCCACTTGAAACTTCCCCCCTCGTAACCAACAGATGATAGGTGAAATAATGGTGCTGAAATGCTTGTTACAGCAACGAACAAATGAGGCCAAACCATGGAAACTCCAAATGTCATGTATAGATGTTGGAATGGGCTAGCTTATGATCGCCTTCACCTTGCTAGGATCCATCTTGATACCTTTTTTCAGAGACAACATAACCTAGGAAGACAAGGCTATCGGTTAAAAAGTGAAACATTTTAAGTCGGCATATAACAAAAATGTCATAAAAATAAGCTACAACAAAGCTACCAATAAATGGTTTGAAGATATGATTCATAAGGTGCATAAATGTACTAGGAGCATTAGGGTGGCCAAAAGGCTTGACCATCCAATTGTAGGGACCATCTTGTGTTTTGAAGGCAAATTTCCCCTCATCTCTAGCTATCATTCAAATTTAATGATATCCTCTTCGAAGATCAATCTTGGATAAGATAGTAGCGTCATGGAGCTAGTTAAGAAGATCATCGAGTCGAGGGATGGAAAAATGACACTTGATAGTGATCTTGTTCACTACTCTACTATCAATGCACATTTGCCACAATCCATCCTTCTTTGGTACAAGAATGATATGGACAGCTAGAGGTGTGCAAAAGAATGGGGAATCACCCAAATGCTCAAAACCAAACCAGACTTGCCTGGAACTGGTCTAGTTCCCAATTTGAAATATGGAACCACCCACCCAAACCGGGCCTACAAACCCAAGTTTATGTGATTCAGGATCCACCTGTTACCAAGATAAATGCGAAGTTTGCTATAATGTTATAGATTTTGTCAACGAGTGTCCCAATAAGAACCTCTATGACTCTTGTTAAGAAACTAATTGAAAAAACTTTGCAATTTTTAAGGCACCAATTATTTTTGTGTTATGCATAATCAATGCTTTTATAAGTGTATTTTTCCAACTGAAGTATGTTTAACCAGTACCTTGGGTGCTCATTATATGTTTTTGGTACTCCATTGATATGATAAAAGAACTATAAATCCCATGTGTACATTTTCTCATCGTTAAATGACAAGAATTTAAGACATCACTCTTCCTTCTCCCCAGATTTTTTCGGCTATTAATGATGCAGTTAGAATCACTGAAGGATTTTCCAATCACTTGAGGCTTAGCATTTACGAAGGTCAAATCAAATCTTATTCCGGAAGTTGATTAATTCCTCCTAGAAAAAGCACATCGCATCTATTAACTCGTAGAAAAGAAAATTCGGCGCCATTAAAACTGGTGTGACATTGGTCTATTGGGTCAAAAATGACAAGACACGAGTCACCAAAGGTCGCTCCATTCATGGGACATGAGCCGTCTTTGGACCAGGCTCGATGCTCCACAGACTCTACGACAATTAAGAAATCAGGCTTTCCAGACCAATAATGCATGTGATTATTACCCTCAAAGGATTGCTTGTAGTTCTGGCATTACTCTCTCGATGATAAGCTGGCATATGTGATTAGAGGTTCAGATTGTCATTCACCTTTAGCTCGATCTGATCAGTTTGAAGTGTGGAACATTGATAGGTGGAGATAAACCGCATGTCTAGAAATAATATATAAATCTCATAGACAAGCTGTGTGAGATACTCTATCACCCCTTTGATGTGCAAGCCAGATTAGGAACGACACATAAAATTTGACAAATGAGAAGCTGCGCCTGTGAAATGAACTAGAACAAGAATATCATGTTACAGTATCCAATTTAAAATTGAAATCAATCGGTGAAGGGAAACAAACACACACACAAGAATATAAATTTAGGGCCACCCCTGTGAGGTGTAGTACTTTAACATAGCTAATCCATGATTTTAGAGTTTGGAACATGATTGGCGACTTACCTATAAGAAAAAAATAAAAGGACGCGAGTTTCCCAGATTTTACTAAAATTAGAATAGTCCTTCAGCTAAAACATTGCTTGATGATTGGTCGAATTCCAAAGTTTGGAAATATCAGGGAGTCGGCAGATTCCTTAAGCAAGCCAAGGAAAAAACAATCGACATAATCCCTCAATCGGTGCGTCAATGAACAGACAAGAAGACATGACGACGGCCGCCCATTCCTTTCGAAGACAAACAGAAAAAACGCGCAAGGCCTCTCGGAAGACAACAAGAAGTCATCAAAACCTCCGATGGAGAAGTGTGAACCAAAAGAGAAAAAGCCACAACCAATGTCAGAGAAATTCTCTCTCTTTGGCTCCGCTTTTCAATTGTAGATGAGATTTGCCATTTCTTACGTAGAAGTTTGATATATACAGCGCGTTCCACTTTTACCCATTACTACGCGGCTTTTCAATTTAGTGTATAGGTGTATCTCCCTCACCTCAGTATATTCAAGCTAGGAAAGTTCCCGTTGAGGCCAGTGCAGGTAAGCACGATGGCACGTGAAAGATAAAAATGAACAATTAGAGGAATTAGATTACGAGGAGTTTTCTTTACATGGTCAAAGAAAAGGTCTTCTATAGGGATTCAATTCGATTTGAGTTTGAGTTCCCAGCCTTCTAGATCAGTGCAAGGATTTTGCTTCTGAAAGCGACCTCCAAAGTACATCGAACTTGGGTTTTGTGACAAACCCGCGTCGACCAACATTTTCAAGGTCTGCGCAGAAAATTTAATTTTCATATCATTAGACACCCGGTAAACAACGGGGAAACTTCTCGGTAGAAAGTACAATGTTAACCAATATTTTGTATAATTTGTACCATTTGGTCGTCTAATTTTATTTTATTTTTTGTACATTTTGTTCCTAATTTTCAAAGTTTGTGCAATGAAAACTCAGTTTGAACGGAGTAATTAGAAGAGAATATAAAAAGTTTGGATGATGAGCTCAAGAGAGAAAAGAAAAGAAAACAAAGAAGGTTTGATCTTATTATTGTTTGGATGTTTATGAAAGAAAAGAAAGGAATGAAGGGAGTTTGATCATTTCATATTTAGTCAAAGAAGAGAAAAGAAGGAAAATGAATTTTGTTATATCTTTATGACTATTGTATCCTTGTGATTCTTCATAAATATAATGTATTATACTAAACATGACTTTTTGATATTAAGGGTATATTTGGTAACCATTTTATTTTCGGGAACAATTTCTACTCATAAATAGTTTTCTTAAATTATGTTCCCTAGACGAGTTTATGACAATTTGAAAGGATTTGGTAACTATTCAAAATTTCTATTTCTAAAATAGAAATGCATTTTGTATGGCCCTCAAATTCTTTATAAGTTAGCATTTCTTTTAACTTATTTAAATAACGTTATTACATTTTTCTTTTTTTTTCCTTTTCTTCTCTTTTTTTCTTTTTCCTTCTCTTCTTCTTCCTCTAGCCGATCGCCAACCATGATTGGTCAAACGAGAGATAACGAGGTCATTAGCCTCAGGGGAAACTTGCCAAGCGACGACGAGGCTTGCCGAGGGCCGGTGAGGCTTTAGTGAGATTGTCAGACCTTGTCTAGACAGCCACAGCCACCGGCTACAGGAAGAAGAGGAAGAGAAAATGAAAAAAGAAAATGAAGAAAATAAAAGAGGAAAAAAAATGTTTTGGGCTTGATTATGAAGTTGTTTCTAGAATTTTTTTTTTTTTTTTACTTCTTAATTCTGTTTCAAATCTATTCTTGAGAGCAAAAATTAACTAAATGGAATTTTTTTTTGTTCGGGAATAAAAAAATAGAATCAAATATTGTTTAGCACCTTATCAAATAGACCCTAAATGCATTCAATGCTTCTTTTCTTCTGCAAATTAAATTATAATATTCTTCCAATAAAAGAAAAATAAAGGAAAATCTCTTAAAATTTCAATCTAAATACAAATATAATTATGTAGGGACACTTTATGCGTAGTAAAATAGACTACTTATTATATAAAATGCGATAGAGTGAAATATTCTGTTTTTCAAGAAAAATTATAATATATATATATATATACAAATCAACGTAGAAACTGTATTCACAAAAAAAAAAATTTCCCTTCACTTCATTCCATTAATTCGACATGCACACTAAAAAAAACTTTATTTGCCTTTATTTTATTTCTTTCTCCTTTATCCGTAGGCAAGTCTCTATATTGTCATTTTGTTTCCATCACAAATTTATACCAACGGTGTTAAATGTTGCAGAAACAAGCGATGGAACAGTAAAATAGGCACAATAAGAAAATCAATCAAATACTATTTGATCTATGTCTATAGGGAGAACAATAAAGAATTTTATCATAAATTAAATTATGCGACAGAGATTATAACTACACTCGAGTCACTCAAATATTCTTAATACTTTCTTGTCTTCAATTACACCCAACAACTCATACCATATTTAATCTCGTAATTCCTCTCTCAACAATCACAAGAATTCTATAAAAAGAAAATAGATAGAATAATGAAATAAATTGGACGGTAGTTTTACGTTTACTATACCAGTGCCACGTCCTTTGCCGGACACTTGCAAGCTTGACCCACACAAAAGACAAACCCTTATATATATAGA
The DNA here is from genome assembly GCA_014182515.1 of Eucalyptus microcorys. Classification (NCBI taxonomy): domain Eukaryota; kingdom Viridiplantae; phylum Streptophyta; class Magnoliopsida; order Myrtales; family Myrtaceae; genus Eucalyptus; species Eucalyptus microcorys. The sequence goes on along the minus strand of CM024570.1, from coordinate 5,189,914 downwards.
CACACACGCACACGCACACCAACGACGACTACCACGTCCTTTGCCGCACACTTGCAAGCTTGACACGCACAAAAGATAAACCCTTGATATATATATATCACCGCCGTGGGAAGTCCAAGGCCAAGGGGAATCAGGGAATACAGTTCAAAATTGAGACTTTTTCTTCAATTAACTTTCCTTGGCCGACTCTCGCTTCAGTCAAGAGATTATATCCGTGTCCCCCAAGTCATCAAAATTCAAAGTCCAAAACTTGCTCGAGGGGCATCTTGGAAAATCAAGTCTATACTTATCTATAATTTATCTTGGATTGGGTTTTAGGTTCAAACTTGAAACAATTTTAACATTAAATAAAATTTCTAGATTAGCTAAGTAATCCATTATCAGGTTTGAATGTGATAGAATGAATCCCGTGTTCAAATCATTCTTTACTTATTTAATGTAACCTTTAGGGCTAACATCTACCACTCTTCGGATCGGGAGGTTTGCATGCATTTGGGGAGATTAAATACATTTATTTTAGTCATATATTGCTAAAAGTTTCCTAAAATTCATAAACACAAAATGAAAAAAATTACTGACATCAAAGACTACATCACTTCCTTGCGTATGTTCCCCCATTTCACAATCCCTAGCTTCTTCCATCATTCATGTTGCTCTCATTTCAGCAAAAAAAATTAAACGCGTTTATTTTATTTATCTGATTGACAAAATCAATCCACCTCGCGAGGAAAGATGTTCTTTTACCCTAAGTAGCACCGACACTGACACATGACACGCGATACGATACGCCGACACATCATTTTTCAAAAAGTACAGAATTTTGATACATTAGATACGTTGTATATTAAATATATATATTTTTATATACATAATAAATTATCATTTTTATGATTATTTCAATCAAATTAATTTGAATCAAATTCATAAATAAATAAATAAATAAGCCTAGAATGATTATACACTAAAAACACTAATCCGTCATTTACTAATATCATTCATTGTTTTAATTTGACAAATTCAACTCTATTTTGATAATTCATAAAACTTGGAGAAATAACAAGCGATCCATATTCTAGACTCACATGTTAAATATGTTGGAAGAGGAGAAAAAAACTTAGTGGTGAATTGTGTATCACGGGAAGTGGGAGTCAGAAGAGAATAGAATACTAGATTTTCCTTATTTTTCCATTTACTATTTTTATTATTGTGTTTTATTTTTTCACATATATATTTTTTCACCTCTCATTTATTGAATTTTTAAAATTAACCTCGATATTAGAATCACATGTCGGAAACTCGTATGTCAGAATTCCGACTTGAGTGTCGGAGAGTGTCGAGAAAGTTGACTAGGTGTCGATTTTCCAACACGTGTTGACTAAGTGTCGAAGAGTGTCGGACACGTGTCAAAGTGTCCGACACGACACGAAGGCTCTTGGAGAGTGTCAGTACTTCATAGCTTTTACGGTGTTGAAATACTCTTCAGTATATCTTAATTAATATTATAGTATATGATATTTCTTTGATTCTAGTTGAAGGGCCCACTAAAAAGCAATGGGAATAAATCTAGCACATCTCCCTGTCATATCTCTACCTATTTATGCGATGCACTTATCTCCACCACCATCTTCACCCAACTTCCTTCCAAATAACCACCACCAAAATGGCCTGGATATGGATAACACTCACCTTCGCTCTGATTGCTCATCTCTTACTGCGAGCTTTGCTATGGAAAACAAAGAGCAAGAAGAAATTGCCTCCTGGTCCAAGAGGATATCCAATTCTTGGAAACCTCCCTTTGTTAGGACAAAACCCTCACCATGATCTTCACAAATTAGCTCAAAAATATGGACCCCTCATGTACTTGCGCCTCGGGTTTGTGCACACGATCATCGTCTCATCGCCGGAGGTGGCCGAACAATTCCTCAAGACCCATGATCTTGTTTTCGCGAGCCGGCCACCTCATGAGGCCTCGAAGCACATCTCTTACGAGCAAAGGAGCTTGGCGTTCGCGCCATATGGCCCATATTGGAGGAACATTAGAAAGATGTGCACTTTGGAGCTACTTAGCAATGCAAAAATCAATTCCTTTAAGTCCATGAGAAGAGAGGAGGTCGGCTTGCTTGTGAATTTTCTCAAAGACGCGGCTCACGACCACACAGCCATTGACTTGAGCGCGAAGATCTCTTCACTAAGCGCCGATATGAGTTGCCAAATGGTCTTCGGAAAGAAGTACATGGACAAGGAGTTTGACGAGAGAGGGTTCAAGGCCGTGATTCAAGAAGGCATGGTGTTGGGTGCGACACCGAACATCGGCGACTATGTTCCTTATTTAGCACGATTTGATCTTCAGGGGTTGACGAAACGCATGAAAGCCGTGAGCAAAGTGTTCGATGCCTTCTTTGAGAAGATTATTGACGAGCACATGAAGTCTAAGAAAGAGGAAGGAGAGAGCAAAGATTTTGTGGATGTTATGCTGGGCTTCATGGGATTGAACGAGGGAGAGTACCATATCGACAGGCCCCATATCAAAGCCATAATTCTGGTAATTAATCAATTTTATGTATCTAGATTAAAGATTATCTCCGGAACCTTAGCTACTGTTCAATTATCTAAGCATACGTCGGGGTGGAAAATTTATTAGAACAGGGATCCCACTAGTCGAGGTTCTGAGTTCAGTAATTAGGGAGCAAAATTGATTCCAAGGTAATTCAATAAATTATAAAAAGAGATTTTAGTATATGGACCATCGTATTGAAACATCTGAAAAGATCTATCATTTCACTTTATAAATCAATTTTTTAGGCGAATTTTAATTTTTCAACTGTTATGTCCCGAAAATTTTTTATGAAGCATGTGAATTGGTTTCCTCCTCTCATCCTCTTTTTTATCTAAGATCTGCAAGTCCTAATGGCATTTTCTAAGCAATAATAATTTGTTTATATTTCTTGTACATAGTTAACACGAAATGAAATTATTACAATATTAATAATCATTACATATGTTTTAACCATAATTTTGCCCAAGCGGATAGTCTTGTTAGCTTCAACATATGTGAACAGACGGTGTCCACGAATCTTGTAAGCCCGTGTTGTCTATCTACCATTCAGCCAAAGTGCGTCATATACAAGAAGTAGAAGTTAAGGATCACTACAGAGAAATTATTGTCTCTTCCTTAAATTACATGTGCTTGTCTCTTTCAAGCACCAGAGGGGGAGCGGTTAATAATGTTTTGTCAACAATGAAACAGAGAGTGCTAGAGACAACAAATTTTTTTCATTAATAAGTGATTCATGGTCCATAGGATTTCAATAAGTTGATTTGTGTATGAAAGGAATAGCTAGTTGAGATTATAATTTCCATCATACAACATCAAAAATGACATGAAAAAAGAAAAAAGCTGTTTATCTTTTAAATTATCTTAAGTATATTCTTACTGAAATTTCGTACTTATGACCATATAAGTACTTTCTTGATGGATTCAATTGACACATTGCTTCTTTTAGAAAGGTTCTTTAAATTTGCTTGCTAAGTAACTTATTGAGGAAGTTTATCTTTTCAATGCACTAATTTTTCTTGTAACATCCATGACTCAGTCTCTTGTAAATATGCCTGATAAGTGCCATTAAGATACTTGTTATCGTGAATCTCAATATCTGGGAAAATATATATGTGTGTGTGTGTGTGTGAATCTCAATATGTTTCTACATGCAGGACATGTTGGCGGGTTCGATGGACACTTCAGCGACAGCAATAGACTGGGCAATGACCGAACTTGTAAGACATCCTAGTGCAATGAAAAAGGTCCAAGATGAACTAGAGAAAGCCGTGGGAATGAACAGAGCAGTAGAGGAATCAGATTTAGAGGGCTTGCACTACTTAGACATGGTCATCAAGGAGACCATGAGGCTTCACCCCGTGGCTCCTCTTTTGCTTCCCCACGAGGCGACTGAGGACTGCACAGTGAACGGCTTCCATATACCCTTGAAGTCGAGAGTCATCGTGAATGTGTGGTCCATTGGAAGGGACCCAAAAGTGTGGACCACTCACGATCCGGAAGAGTTCATACCTGAAAGATTCTTAGGGTCGAGCATGGACGTTAAAGGGCGTGATTTTCAGCTCCTACCGTTTGGGGCGGGCCGCCGAGGATGCCCCGGGATGCAGCTTGGCTTGACTGTGGTGCGATTTGTGCTTGCTCAACTTGTACACTGCTTTGATTGGGACCTTCCTGCTGGCATATCACCAAGTGAGCTTGACATGACTGAGGAGTTTGGGCTCACTGCTCCTAGAGCTAAGCATTTGGTGGTCATGCCTCAGTACCGTTTGAGTGAGTGAAAGAGAATTAACTTTTCAATAGATGATTGAGTTCCCAAAAATAAGTCTGATATTATCATGAAGTCTCGTAGTGTTAGTCACCAAATGGATTGCCTACCAATTTGTAATGAAGTTTTAGCTTGATTTTTGAAGTATTATTATCTGAATGAAATTCAAATAAAGGAATTTGAGACGCGCGGAGATTAGGGACTTTTTAATTTCTTCACTACAGTTTAGAGTATTGTATTGTGTTTGATGTCTGAGAGGTTTCGTCAATCCCATAAAAGAACCAATTAGAATCGAAGGTCGAATTGAAACAAAATAGCAAAGATTTTCGGGGGTCTGGAGGACCATTACTGGATGCCCATGTATGAGACATCCAGTGGGAAGGCTGAACAAGGTTCAGCGCCCTGTTCACCAGGTTGGGCTTCCGGTCACTGCATGAGAAAGCCTCTCCGCTCATGCTGGGTGCCGAGCGCCAGACTTGCTTGGCTGGACCTTGGACCTGGCTTGGTGAGCACATGAATCACGTCATGATGTTTCCAGGTTTCTCATCTTAAACTTAGGCTTTGTTTGTTTCACGAAAAATATTACATTTAAAAAAAAATAATATTTAAGAAATCAATTTCACTTTCCTGGGTTTGGCTGAAATTAAAATAAAATAAAAAATAGCCATAAAGCATTTTCCGAAGTTTGGCAAGGAAAATATAATTTGGCTTTCCTAAATATATGTATGCCATTTGAGCCATGGTAACTTGTACATGGATGATTGAGGTCCTAGATTCGACCTCAATGGACCCAGGCCTAGTGATCCAGGCTCGGTTGTAGGGGACCCAATCTCATGCACGGGGACTTGGGCATGAGCAGCAAGGTCCTAGGCTTGACTTTGATACACCCAAGCTCAAGCGCTTAGCACCTAGCCTTGATGGGCCTAAGCTCATGCATGGGGGATCAAGGCATGGGCATTAAGGTCCCCAGTTCAAGTGTCGGGGACCAAGGCACAAGCTTGAGAGTCTCAACCTAGTCTTGATGGACTCAAGCCCAAGTGTCAATGACCCAAACATAGGCATTGGGTTCTTGGCCCTTGACCTCGATGGACCGCGATTCAAGTGTGAGAGATCCGAGCATGGGCGATAGTGTTTGGGGCCCGGCCTTGTTGGACTTGGACTTAGGCTCAGGTTCTAGGGATTTAGGGATGGGTTTTAGGGTCTCAAGCCCAACTTCTATAAAGCCAAGGCTAACCTTCATGGACCGAGGAGCACACGCTAGGAGCCTAGCTCTCAAGCTTAGCCTCTATGGACTTGTGTCGGGGCACCAATGAGTCAAGTAATGGTACAAAGGTACTAGGCCTGGCCTTTGGGGACCTTCACTTAGGCATCGAGGACTTGGGCATGGGCGCTAGTGTCTCGAGTGCCACCTTTGTTAACTTGAGCTTGCGTACCGGATTTTGAACTTGGCCTCTTTGGACTTAGGCTTGGCCTCAATAGACCCGACCTTGACCTCTTGACTCGAATTTGCTACAAAGAGCCAAGAACAAATGTTGGGTTCCAAGTGCTCAAGCATTGATTTCTAGCCTTATTTTGAAAAAAATGATTTTTTTTTTAAATTTAAGTATAGGCTATTATTCAAACATTGCTCAAAGTCCATGGTCTTTTTTTTGGCGAGCTGGCCGTTTCATGAGGCCCAGAAGCAATTCTCTTACAAGCAAAGGAGCTTGGCGTTTGTGCCGCAAAGTCCGTATTGGAGGAACACTAGAAAGATGTGCACTGTTAAGCTCCTTAGCAATGCAAAAATCAACTCCTTCAAATCCATGGGAAGAGAGGAGATCAGCTTGCTTGCTTGGACTTGGCTGGGTGAGCAAATGAATGGCATCGTGGTCTTTCCATGTTTCTCATTATAAACTTAGCCCCGTTTGTTTTGCAAAAGGTGTTACATTTTCTAGAGAATATTTTTCAGAAAATCATTTTCTAGAAAAATAATATTTTCCTATATTTGATTGAAATATGAAAAATACCCAAAAAATATTTTCAGTTGTTTAGAAAGGAAAATTAAATTTGATTTTCCTAAATAGATATATGCCATCTAGGCTCTAGTGACTTATGCATAGTTAGTCAGGCTCTCGGGGCCAGCCTCGATGGACCTAAGCCTGGGCATTGGTGACCCAAGCTTGGGTGTAGAAGACTCGATCCCAGGTGCAAGGACCTAGACATAGGCACTGAGGCCCTAAGCTCAAGCGCTTAGCATTTGGCCTCGATAGACCTAACCTCATGCGTGGGGGATCTAGACCCGAGCATTAGGGCATTGAGCTTGGATGTCGAGAACTAGCACACAAGCACTAGGGTCTTAGGCCTAGGCGATAAGGACGTAGACATGGGTACTAGGGTCTCGGGCCTCGATCTCGATGGACCCTAATGCAGGTGAGGGAGATTTGAGCATGCACACCAATGTCCTGGGCCTAGTTTCATTGGACTCTGACTTGGGCTTTGGCACCGGGGATCCAAGCATGGGTTTTATCTAAAGCCTGACTCTTATAGACCAAGCAAACCTCCATGGATTGAGGCGCACGCAACAAGATTTTGGTCTTGGGCTCAGAATCTATGGACTTGGTTAGGGGCACCAATGAGCTGAGCAATGGTACTAGGCTACAAGACTCGACCTCTGAGGACCTAGGTTCATGCTTGAGGACTCGAGCACAAGTGCCGGTGCTCGAGTCCCACCTTTATTGACTTGTGCTTGGCCTTAATGGACCCTGGTAGATCCAACCTTGGCATCTAGACTTAGGATAGCAGCAAGGAACTAGAATATAAACATTAGGGTTTTTGTGCCCAAGTGCTAACTTCTAGTCCTATTTAAAAAATGATTTTTTATTTTTAAAAAGAAAATGATTTTTTTTAATTTTAAGTGTAGGTTTCCATTAATTAGAAAAACATTATCATGTGACTCGTTTTCTCAAGCGATCCAAAGGCCAAAAAACATTTTTCACAAAATAAACATAGCCCAAAAGAAATTTAATTTCCTTTATCTTATTTCTTTCTCGTTTTCTTTTATTTCTTTCCCATCTCTATATGTCTTTTTTCATAACCGCATAAACTATACCCATTTTGACACATTTATCTTTAATTTTTTTGTCACAAAAAGTCTCAAACTTGTATTCATGTGATATATTTACACGACATCAATATTCTATCAATGAGCATTATTAAAAATTTGCCTTCATGGACGATGGGAGGTAAATTGTATTAACATGGCACTTGCAAGGCTTAAGTGAAATGACTGAAAATTCATTGGACCAATCTTGTTGAAGAGTAAATATATCACATAGATACAAGATTGGAGTTTTTGATATCATAAGAAAATTATTTATAGTAAATATGTCATACATGTATAAATTTGAGATTTTTTATTATTTTTTTTGTATATATTGATATATACTTTTAGATTTATATTAGCATTGTTAAGTAAAAGGCCCTAAGGATCAGTTAAGTGATCCATCTCTAGGTTATGGCTATCACCCTTCAGACGAATATTTATTACTTATTATACGTGGATGGGGAGGTTTGCATACATCTGGAGGGATTAAATATATATTTTAATCATATATCGCTAAAAATGTCCTAATATCCATATCCATAAAATAGAACAAATTCCCTACGTCGAAGACCCCATCACTTGTGTTTCTTTCCCCATTTCGCGATCACTGGCTTCTTAAATCCTTCACGTCAAATATATGATTGACAAAATTAATCCGCATCGTGAGATTCAATGTTTTCTTTTTTCACTATTTCTAAATTAATATTCAATGTTTTCTTTTTTCACTATTTCTAAATTAATATGTAGTCTTCTGATTCTGTATGAACGGGCCCACTACTAACAAAGGGCATCCGCTTTAGCCTAGAAACACCCCTCTCCCTGTCACTTCTTTATCTATGCAAGCACCGAAATTATCCCCATCACCATCTTCATCCCACTTCCGTACAAGTAACCACCTCAATGGCTTGGATCTGGATAACACTCACCTTCGCTTTGACTGCTCATCTCCTATTGCAAGCTTTGCTAAGGGAAACACAGAGCAAGAAGAAATTGCCTCCTGGTCCAACAGGGTTTCCGATTCTTGGAAAAACCCTCACCACGATGTTCACAAATTAACTAAAAAATATGGGCCCCTCATGTATTTGTGCCTCTGGTTCGTGCCCACAATGGCTGTCTGATCGCCCGAAGTGGCTAAGCAATTCCTCAAAACCCAAAATCTTGCTTTCGTGAGCCGGCCACCTCATGAGGCCTCAAAGCACATGTCTTATGAGCAAAGGAGCTTGGCATTCGCACCATACAGCCTGTATTGGAGGAACATTAGAAAGATGTGCACTTTGGAGCTCCTTAGCAATGCAAAAATCAACTACTTCTGTCCATGAGAAGAGAGGAGGTCAGGTTGCTTGTGAATTTTCCCAAAGACGCATCTCACGACCGCATGGCCACTGACTTGAGCGTGAAGATCTCATCGCTAAGCGCCAACATGAGTTGTCGGATGGTCTTTGGGAAGAAGTACATAGACAAGGAGTTTGACGAGAGAGAGGTTAAGGCCGTGATTCAAGAAGCGATAGTGTCGAATTTGATCTTCAGGGGTTGACGAAGCCATGAAAGCCGTAAGCAGAGTATTCGATGCTTTCTTCGAGACGATTATTGACGAGCACCATATCAAAGCCGTAATTCTGGTAATTGATCAAATTTTGTTGATGTCATGTTTGTTGTCATGGGATTGAACGAAGGAGAGCACCATAACGACAGGCCCCATGTCAAAGCAATAATTCTGGTAATTAATCAAAATTTTGCAGCTAGATTAACAAATAATCCCTGTAACCTTAATTATTGGTCAGTTATCTAAGCATACGTCGGAGTGGAAAATTTATCAGAACAAGGATCCCACTGTTTGAGGCTATGAGATGAGCATAGTTAGGGTTAAAAAATAGTTCATGAGCCGATACTTGAGCATATGGACGCCCGTATAGAAATATCGAACAAAGTCTGCAAATCCATTTTGTAGACGAATTTTAATATTTCAACTATTATATCCACGTAGAATTTGTCTATATGTGATTAAGCATGTTAAATGGGTGTCATGGGAAAAGTATTAAAAAAATCATAAACCTATTATATTGATATCAATTCATTTCTAAACTTTTCAATAAAATCAATTTAATCCTAAACATTTATTGGTATTAATTGAGTTCATCCGGTCAATTTGCCCAACTGGTGCTAATGTGGATGTTAACCATCCAGCCAATTCTAACATGGGAATTTTCAAATAATTTTTTATTTTTCTTAAATTTGTTATTAATTTTTTCTTTTCTTTTTTCTTTTTCTTTTCTCTTTCTTTTTTCTCTTCTTCTTCCTTGGGCTTCTTCTCTCTACAATGGCTGACAAGGGTTTTGTGGTCACCCATGGCCAACGAGCATCACCAGAGCCTCAACAGTCACCCCAAGGAGAAGAAGAAGAGAAAAAAGAAAAAGCAAAAACAATTAATAAAAAATTCGAAAAAATAAAAAAATTATTTAAAAATTATCACGTTAGTTTGGCCAAACTGCTGACACCAGCTAGAGTCCACATAAGCGCCAACTACCAAGATTGACCGGATGAACTGAATTAATATCAATGTGAAAGGGTTTCAGACTAAATTGATCCAATTAAAAAGTTTACGATTGAATCGGTATCAATATAATAAATTTATGAACTTTTCTAGTACTTTTCCTAGGCGTCATCTTCTCATCCTCTCTTCTACCTAAGATTTACAAATTTTAATGGCAATTTTTAAACAATATCATTTTTTCTATGGGTCTTGTGTATGGTTACAACAGAGAGTGTTGCTAGCTTCTTCATATGTTCTTGTGAACGGACGGTGTCCACGAATCTCGTAAGCCTCTGCGTTGTCTATCTACCGATCAACCACGTGGCTCCTATACGCGAAGTAGACGACAAGGATAACGATAGAGTATCGTCTCTTTCTTGAAATAAATACTTCACGTGCCTGTCTCTTTCGAGCACCTGAGGCTGAGCTGGTCGACCGAGTTTTTTCAACTCCAAAACAGTAAGTGCTAGAGACAACAAAATCTATTCATTATTGAGTGATTCATGGTCCATATTTCAAATAGGGTTTTAATAAGTTAATTCATGTAGGATTAGCTAGTTGCAATAATAATTACCATAGTCGCATACCCAATATTTCAAGAAGAAAATTAACTTTTTTTATCTTTTCTATAAAGTTTTATTCCTAGTAAAGATCACACTTAGGGAAATATCATAAGTAGTTTCCCAATGGGTTCAATTAACCTATTGATTTTGTTAAAAGGGTGCTCCATACGCTTGTTGAGTAATTGATGGTATAAAGTTTATATTTTCAATGCATGGGTTTTTCTCATAACATGCATAGCTTACTCTATTATAAATATGCTTGATAAATACAATCGATATACTTGCTAATATGAGTCTCGATATATTTCTTCGTGAAGGACATGTTGGTGGGTTCAATGGACACTTCGATGATAGCAACAGAGTGGGCAATGGCCGAACTTATAAAACATCCTAGGGCAATGAAAAAGCTCCAAGAATAATTAGAGAAAGTCGTGGCTGAATAGAGCGGTTAGAGGGCTCGGACTACTTAGACATGGTCATCAAGGAGACCATGAGGCTTCACCCGGTGGCTCCGCTTTTGCTTCCCCACGAGGCGACCGAGGACTGCACGGTAAACGGCTTCCACAAGTCGAGGTTCATCATGAATGAGTGGTCCATCGGAAGGGACCCGAAAGTGTTGACCACTCATGACCCGAAAGAGTTCATGCCTGAAAGATTCTTAGGTCGAGCGTGGATGTTAAGGGGCGTAACTTTCACTCCTGCCATTCGGAACAGGCCACTGAGGGCACCCTGGGATGCAGCTCGACTCGACCATGGTGCGCTTCGTAATTGCTTGGCTCATACGCTGCTTTGACTGGAAGCTTCCTAGCCACATGTCACCGAGCGAGCTTGACATGACTGAGAAGTTTGTGCTAACTATTCCTAAAGCCAAGCATTTGGTGGTCACATGTAGGTACCGTTTGAGTAAGTGAAAGAAAGTTCACTTTTTTTTTCGATGGACGATTGAGTTTTCAAAAATAAATATGATCTTATCAGGAAGTTTCATGGTGTTAAATTTTATATCAAGTGGTGTTAGTTTTTATACCAAATGGATTGCCTACAAATTTGTTATTTAATGTTTGCTTGATTTTCAAAGTATTATTGTCCCACGATTGAAATTCAATACAGGATTTTGGGTCATGTGGAGATCAGAGACTTCTTAATTTCTTCACTATAGTTTAGAGCATCGTGTTGTGTTTATTGTATCTGAGATTCAGCCAAATCCGAGAAAGAACCAATTTGAATCGAAGCTCGAAATGACATATGCTGTGGTAAACAAAAAAAACCTATATGCGATACGAACGACACGAGATAGGATTATTAATAAATTAATGCTATTATTTGAACTATGTGGGCCTCTTTTGTGTTTTTTTTTTTCTTATAGAAATAAATGACCTGGTCTACCTAGGACATTAGACATGATCTAATGACTTTTATTCAAAAGGTAGTGACTTGACGATGCAATGCTGATTCCTTTTGGTATTTCTTTTAAGAAAAATAAACATGAATAATGCATGAGATGCATTTATTAATTAAATTTATCTACATAAGGTGATTTTGAATATATTGACCCTAAAGCATGCGACTCCCTAAATGACGTGCAATATTTGACATGCATATTGTGAACTAATTAATCCTATATGCAATCTATACAATTTGAATGACATTTTTATTTGATTTTATTTTTTATTAATAAAAACTATAAATTATCCTAAATCCATATGAATTCTAGAATTAATATGCATTATCCTTGACATGAATTATGACCCTGAATTCTAAACATGCAAGAGACATATAAAATGTGATATATGCATAAAATCTCATGATGCATTAAAATATATGTCGTACCCAAAATTTATTAAATCAATGATATATTATTTCAGAGAAATTAAATTCTATTTAATAAATCAAACATAACAAACTATGATATAAATCACACATGAGACAACATGTGAGGGGCCCGACCTTTAGCCTCTAAGGTCGGATGCCCTAACACACCTTAATTAATGCAAAGGAATAATCAAAATATTAATGTGATAACCTAAGGTCCAACTATCAAATAACATGCATTAAAACTCTATGAAATTAAATAACCGCATGAAATTGCATGAAGACCTACCTCAATTAAGGGTTTACCTAAGTAAAAGTCGATGCGAGGCGGAGGTGCGGCCGTCAAGTCCATTGACTGCCAGGTCTTCGTTGGCAAGCTAGACACGATGGGAGGGCTTTAAGGGCGAGTTGGATGCAGCAGCAGAGGGTTGGTGCTTGCTGGAAAATGTTGCAGGAGCTCAGTGAGTGGTTGTCGGTGCTGGGTGGAGCTTCGTTGAGGCTGGCTTGGCATCGCACAGGGAAGCACACGGCGAGGATTGGTCTAGTGCGGTGGGATCATTAGAATCAATTCCTGTTGGAGGCTTGCCTGACCTGCTAGTGTCACTGAAATCTATGTTAAAATATTTAAATAATAAATAATGCATTCATTTAATAGCTTAAATTTTTAAACAGTTATCATCGAATTTTTCCAGGTCCCATTTGTCTTCCTAATTAAATTTTCATACTTGGTACTAGATAAAAGATCAGACTAAGTTTGAGGGGGAGTATTAGAATATTTAAATAATAAATCATACCTTCATCTAATAATTTAAGCTTTGACAGTTGAGAGTAGTTTCACAAAATTTCACATGAAGATATGGTTTTATATTTAATTACTCTAACAATCTAGATGCTAGTGGAGCAATGCAGACGGTGGGAAAACTGCAGGAAAAACTCGTTGAAGATACTGGTTACGTTTGGAGGGCCGATGGCTGGATTGGAAAGGCACTTTCGAGCTATGGGTATGCCTGGAATCATGGTGGAGAGCAGCTGCGTCTCTATGGGTGGCACGCCAAGGCTACTAGAGGCTCGACGAGACGGAATAGGGGTTGTTGAGGATGCCGGTTGCCATCAGGGAGTCGTCAAAGAGAGCGTTGGAGGTGTTGTGGGTTGCGATTTGGTGTTGCGAAGCCGGCCTGTAGCTGGAGCCCTACAGACGTGCAAGTAGAGGCCTCAGGAGAGAGACTAATATTCTCTTTGTCTTGTGTATTGCGTTCTCTTGTTTGTATTGCATATTGTGTATGTGAGCCCCTTCTTTTGTGAACGTCCCATAACGTGCTTAGATAGACCAAGGTTTAGGGTTTCCTTGCAAGAATGAGAAAAACCACTTTCTTTTAGCTCAAAGAAAAATCATTAATCCTCTCACCTTAGGAAATTAGCATATCACCCTCTAATTATCTTCATATAATTAGAATTCTCAACGATAATACCCTTATTCCTTCCAAATTTGGTCAAATAATGTAATATTTCCTAATTTAGCACTCCTCATGCACCTCACATGTGATTTTCAACCATAGAGAGAATTATGGGCTTGGCTGAATTGATACAAAACGAAGAACAAATGGAGGAAATTTTATATTGCATGTTTTGATTTGTATACAAATATATTGACCTATTTATATTGTAAGGACAAAAAAAAATAAAATAGGAAATAATATACAAGATTTACAATTTCTTATTCTATGAAGTATAGTCCAATTTGACTGAATCAATTAGAATAGTAATCAAGATTAATGTCGCAATCGGTATCTACAACAATATCCAACCATATCTCCAACACTCCCCCTCAAGCTAGTGGCCTATATATGTTGTGGACACCTAGCTCATTTAGTAGGTACATATGTTGTCTTTGGCATAGTGGCTTGGTGAAGATGTCCGCAAGTTGCTCCATAGTTCCAATTCCTCTTGTTATAAGGACTCATTCTCTGATCTTGTCTCGAATGAAATGGCAATCAACTTTTTTATGCTTCGTTCTCTCGTGGAAAATCAAATTTGCTGCCAATCTAAGTGCAGGATCATTGTCACAAAATAGCTCACTTGGTCTATCAACCTGTATTCCAAGGTCTGAGAGTAGTTCTCATATCCAAACTACTTCATAGGTAGTTTTAGCCATAGCTTGATACTCCAATTCGGCTAAAGATAGTGATACAATCGATTGTTTCTTCGTCTTTCATGAGATCAATGAATTTCCCAATTTGATGCAAAAGCCAGTGATGGATCTCCTGGTCATTAAGCAAGTAGCATAATATGCATCACAGTATGCTATCATATGCATGTTGTAGTCACAAGATAAGAATATACCAAGTCCTAGACATCTCTTTAAATATTTTACAACATTTGGCACTACATTCATATGAGACTATTTTGAGCTATGCATGAACTAGCTAAATATTTGCACTGCATAACAAATGTCTGGTCTTGTCATGGTAAGATAAATTAACTTCCCAACAAGAAGACAATATCTCGATGGATCCTTAAGCAACGAATCATCGATAGGTGAAGAGGAATGCGGATCATACTTAGGGTCGTCAACTTGGCATTCTATTCGATTGGTATGACAGGTGATCTGCAACCTAGTAATCCTGCTTCGGAAAATTTTCTCTTACTAAGGTTGATTCCTTTATCAGACCGAGCTATTTCAATGGCAAGAAAATATTTGGATGGTCCCAAATCTTTGATGTGAAAGGTGGAGTGCAAATATTCTTTGAAGTTTGCAACATAGGAATCATTATTGCCCATGATAGGTATATCATCAATATATATTAGCAAATAGATCGATGAGTTCCCTAATGTCCATGTAAACAGAGCATAATCATGTTTAGAAAGTTGAAAACCTATATTAGTTAAGGTAGCAGTGAATTTGGTGTACCGTTGTATGGATGCTTGTTTCAGCCTATATAAGGATTTATGTAGATGGCATACTCGAGACTCTCCCTATCTGCATAAACCCTATAGAAATTCCATGTATATTTCTTCATCTAGATCACCATGAAGAAAAGCATGGTGACCATCCATTTGATGCAGAGGCCAATTAAGAATAGCTACAACAGAGACGAAAGAACGAACGATGACCTCTTTGGCAATCGAAGAGAAGGTTTCATGATAGTCAAAACCTTCTCATTGTGTGAATCCATTGGCAATTAGTCGAGCTTTGTATCATTCAACAGAGCCATTTTGAATTTAATTTTGTACACCACTTGTAGCCAACCGATTTTCGATTTGGTGATAATGGTACAATGTCCCATGTATGATTATCAATGAGTGCATTAGTGTGAAATCCTCAATTTGACCCCCCCACCCATCTAAGGAACAAAATTATGACAATAATCAACAGACCATGAAAAAAGCAAGGGATAGTCACCTTAGGATGAAAATTCAATTTTTCATCAGCGAACTGTGAAATTTCGAAAAAATAGAAACAAGCTTCGTACAAGAAGCTCCAAGGGCCCAAGCCATGGGCAGGCCCAATGAGCCTCACGCCACCATGGGTGGCCAGGAGGGCCCATTAAGCTCACACTTAGTCTTTTGGAAGCTTTTACATTAAAATACCCATGTGCATGAATATTATTTTGGACTATAATTTAATTAAATCCCTAAATTACCCCTTCTAGAAGCTAGTTGGTCTAATGAGACAAAATTGTTGTCTTCCAAAGGAGAGGGGGTGCCTACTTGAAGAAAGGAAAAGAAGAGGCTAACTTGGTTAGCTTTCCTAATTTTTTTCCAATTATAACACATGGTTGAAATTTTGCATTGAATGAAGATTTGATAGGAAGTTTTGAACAACCATTTGTGGCCATGTAAATGACTTGGTCAAGAGTGAATTAGGGATATTTGTACCAAGTTTATTAATGCTTGGAGGGGAAACTTGGATGAGAAGCTCACTATCTCACTCATTCTCTCATTCTCTCACTCATTTCTCTCTCTCCCCACCCCCTTCGCTGAAACCCCCATCTCTCTCTCTCTCTCGGTCGCTCATCACACCGTCGCCTCACCGTCCTCTATCCATAGTCCACCACTACCATTGTTGCCATGCCGTTGCCACCTTCACCACCACGATATTGTCGCCCCACCGTCCATGTTATGAGCCGTCATTGTCGCACTGTGACACACCACTGCCACCCAAGGCTATAAGCCGCCGCGCCCTCACTATCATCACTGTTGTCCCCACTATCCAAGCCATGAGCCGCTATGCTGTCATCACCATCACTGCTCGCCATTGAAGTTTAAGATTCAATCCTATGAATGACTTCCTAAACCTTGATTAGGATGGTAGTTACATTTGGGATTACGATTAGGATTAATATCAATGATAGATAGATTAAGAAAGAGATAGATTAGGTGATAGTTTATCTTGATAAGTGATAAGTAATGGTAATAACTTATTTTGATAAGTGATTAGTAAGAGTGATAGTTTATCTTGAATAGTGATAAGCGCTTGTGATAGCTTATCTTAAATAGTGATAAGTGCTTGTAATAGCTTATCTTAAAAAAATAATAAGTTATGTTGATAAGTAAACCCATGGTGTGATATTGTGTGGAATTGATGGGTGATCACATGGAATTATTTCATGATATTTTTGTGTGTAAAAATTGCTAATATATAATGTGTGAGCAGTAAACACTCTTGCATTGACTAAATGGGAAAATAAAAATTGGCTCAAGTGGTTGATGTGCTCGTGTGATCATTTAAATGGTTCTGTACTTGTATCACTATGAGAGACAATGCTTATTGGATTTCGAATGCTCCCATGTCAATGGGATGCCATTCAGAAATGAACTTTGGAATGATACTCTTAATTGAATGTCGTCTTCGAGTGAGGTTGAGACGTTGCCATGTCTAATAGGGGACAATGCTTGGTTATGCCAAAAGACCACTGACGAGTGTCATGCGTGGCCATGAGCGGTCAGAATAATATGGACTCATGTGGATGCATTATGCATGGAAGTGATAATGGTTATATATGGATTATTATTCATATTTGTCATGTGCCTATTAGAATTGTGGACTCACGTGGAGAATTATTTACGTAATTATTGAATACGTTATTAGGACGTTGTATGATGACTCACTCAGTTTATGTTTATATATAATGCAAAGCAAAAGTTTTGCTATTGATCTACCATCAACAATTAAGTTGCACATATGGGGTATCTTTAAGGCGAAGTACTCTCCTACGTGAGGTTAGGGAGTTTACTTACTAAGTTTTTCTCACTCGTTGTTGTTTAATTTTTCAAGCCCTAACCATGACTAGACCTTTCTATCACATGTGCTTTAGGGTGATACCCAGGTGACCCCTTTCCCAATAGAGGGGATTGACATCATGTACAAGAAGTATGTGGCCACCATCTATGTAACATCCTTGACTTCGACCCTTATTTTGGTCCCAACTAAGAGCCTAAACTAGATATGTCAATCTTCTTGAAGAACAAGAATCAAATGCATTAAATGAGGATAATGAGTGTGGAGGCTTATGTATCCCAAATAATTAACGAAAGGGGATGACTCATGGCCTAAGGGAATGATGACAAGTGATTTTACAAGCCAAGTAGGGCGCCACCTCTCCCCCATAGACTTGCCATCTTGAGTTTCACAAGTTTTGACTTCCAAGTTTTTCGAAACTGCTGGACCTTTCTTGATTTCCAATTTTATAAAGCTCTTTATGCTTCGAATTTGGAGAAACTTCCTTCACAAAAGTTGTTCAAAACATCTTATCTATAACATACTTAAATTTCAAATTTTTCTAAGGTGAAATGGTTGGAACGAAGGCCCAATCAATTACCATATATAACTTGTCCAGTATAGTGAAAACGGTAACCAAGTTACTTTCTCAAATTTTTATAAAATCTTCCATTTCAAATTTGGACATGCTTTTTCACAAAAGTTTTAAATGACATCCATATCTACAACATATTAACATTTCAAAGAGTTTTGTGAAGATTTGGATTTCAAAAATGAATCTCTCTCTCTCTAACCATTGAATTTGCTCGACGAACGAATTTTTGGGTTGTCTTCAATGATTTGTTGCTCTTTTGACGGAACGAATTTGGCTTGGATTCCTTCATAAAAAATGTTTTCTGAGATCCTCTATACAACATTTCATAATTTTATAATATTTTAAGCCTGTTTAATAAGGTAATGGTACTGATTTCGAAAGTTGCTCAAAATTATTTTCTCTTTAAAATGAGAGAACCACACACCCAACTTGGAGGGGAAGGGGGCTGCACGCCTAACTTGAGGAGGAAGCCAATCTAGAGTCTTCTCGGCTTGACAAAAAAATGCATTAAATGCTTTTGGAAGCTAGCTAATTAATGAACTTAATGAGCCACACGCTCGTGTGGTTAACTTGGAGAACAGTTGTCCAAAGTCCAAATTTCTTGATAACAAGTCTAAGCCATTAATGACTTTGGATGCTAGTCATTAATGAAAGGGGGTGACTCAACATCTTAGGTGTCCCTATAAACTTAGGTCATCATGACCCTAATATGAACCTTGGAAAGCAAGTTAACCAATTCATAAATACTAGATGACTCATTAGTACAAATGGACTAATGAGAAGAATGTCCTTTTATCCTTAATCATTCCCTTAAAACCTTAGGGCGCCACACCAACAAACTAGCCGTGCCACTCCAAGAAAGCTCATTGGACAACTTGTTAGGGCCATTAAAAGAAGCTTGGCCTAAAAATAGGGAACCATCCCCTCCATTCTCTCCGACCTTTGGCTCACTTCTTCTCCTCCTCCTTTCTTCACCACCTCACATGATGACCCTCTTTTGGTAAAATTACCTATAGTTTATCGAGACTTATCGAAGGTAAGTAAAATCTCTAACTCTTGGTTAGGGCGATAGCCTACATCGTCGAGTTTAATGGTGTGTTCACCTATGTAAGCCGTGTGTATGTTGTAATGTTCTTTTGTGGGATTTGCTCATATTTGCATGCCTGAGTGTGTTCATGCACCGGGACGAGGTTGAGGTTCGTTTGGCTTGGAATCGACGTCAAGTTGCGATGGCCTAAGCAGGCAGCTCAAGCCACGAACTAAGAATCGTGCCCAGCATATTATGTAGTATGATATTAAGAGTCATGGCACACCTACTTGAATGAGCACGCCTTCAGGCCTTGAATACATTAGCTAAGATGAAAGATGAAGAATCGGCTTGTGTGATGCACATATATGATGCACTTAAAGGGGAAAAAGTGTCCGTCACCACATACCGTTGGCGGCAATGTCTCATTCATTGAATGAGATGCCCTGGTTGAGTTAGGATGCTTGGGTTTAACCCCGAATGCCTCGAGTAAGCTAGCCCCGAGATGTCCTAGTTGAGTCAGAATGCCAAGGTTGAGCCGGGATACCCTAGTTAAGCCAAAATGCCTAACTTGAAGCTAAATGCCTCAATTGAGCTAGTAGGGCCTAGTCGAGTCAGGACGATGGTAAATGAATTTGCATGAGTGCTGGTATATGCATAAGCATGATATGTTGATATGTTCATTGATAAGTTGAAGGTAAGCATGCATTGAAGTATACGGTAATAAACATCTATATGTAGTCGAGGACAGCAATAAGTTTGTTATTGATTTGCCATCAACATTGAATTGCAAGTCTTATACCTACTAGATTTTGATGATGAGATATTCTCCTAGTAAAGAATTAGAGATTTTACTTACTAAGTCCATGACTCATCCCGTTATTTTTCAAAATTATAGGTATGGAGGAGTTGCAATCCCGATAGAGGAGCTAAGATTTACTCCGGCCTTTTTTAGTATAGATCATGTAATGATTGTAAATATAATGGCCCATGAAAAAAAGGCTTGTAAATATAACCGATGTAATTGTGTGTTTGCAAGTGGTTGTTTTCATGGTTGCTTGTTGTTGGCTATGTGTTATATGTATGTTTCCACATGTACTTAAAGAAAAGATAAAAAGAAATGGGACGGCAACGCGTCTGAGACGTTGCGAAAATAACCCATGCTGCTCAAGACTCTGCAGACGAAGTCGGGGTCATTACAATCTAGGTGGATAAGGGGTTGACTAACTTGGTGCCCTATCGACTTGTGGCATGATATGTATGGTTCAAAGAGGAGCTATTCTGCTCTCTTTGGGGTTTCGACGAGCCACCTAGCAAGCAATCCGAGACTGTCACCTAGGACCCCATGGTCGTAGACATCCCTGACAGCTTCGTCATTAACCTAGAGACAAACCTGGATTTAGAGCTTGATCCCGAGCCCAAGCCATGGTACTACAATGTGGACGCATACTAGGCACATAGGAGAATACTACCTTTTGAGGTTGCCCTTATAGGATAGAGTAGCTAGGCTAACCTCCAACCCCATTTGGTAATCGGAAAGAATCCATGTTGCGAATGTGCAATTATGAAACTTTTGATATGCTAAGTTGATGTGTATATGTGTATTATATGAATTTTTTTTTTTTTTTGATGTGTTTCCATGCTATCCTTATTGATGTGTATGATTGGGTGGAGTTAATTCTACTTTCACTTTCATATTATTGAAAGATAAAATGAAGTGGTTGACGATGCCTCCTAGGACATTGCAATTAAATGACCAAAGAAAAGAAGGGTTACCACGCGTCTGAGGGTCAGGGCATGACAATTAAGTTCGGCCTCCACTACTTTTCTCCATAAAGCCTCGTTAACTACTTCATTATATGGAGATGGCTCTTGTTCCTTTGAAATGCGACCAATGCAACACATATGTTCTGATGATAATCGACTAAAGGAGACGTAAAAAGATACAAGATATTGTGTACCTGGAGAACTCAATGCAAAACATACATACTCCTTTGTCCATGTGGAGGGATAAATAGTGCGCCCAAAACGTCGAGGCAATTCAGTGGGGGTCTATTCAAGTACAGGTGAAGAAGATTCTTGAGAAGGCTCCTAAGGAGATGAAATACTCATGGGTGTCGTGACCTACCCTCATGGTACGCCACTTATGGTTCAACTAATAGATTATTAAGCCTTGACTTAACTCGTGCTCTCCCAAGGCCATATCAATTTGTGACTTAGATTTTAGTTTTTAACATGCAAACGGTTATTCAATTAGGAGTTGCTACTAATTTATTTTTGGTAGGTTGATTAGAAACCCAAATAAAGTAATTGGATAATTACTGCTTTTCTACGAACCATATATTTTAATGAGTTCGAAAACTTGATTACATTAGATTTCTCTAATGTTCTTTCAATACATTTTCTCTTTTATTTCAAATATATATATATATATATATATTTATATAATTACAGTCAGTTTGCAATTATTTTAAATTTGCTCCTAACATGTAAGGCGATCATGTAGGTGCGCAACCATTATTTAAGACTCAATAAAGCAAAACAACAACAAAATTACAAGCACAAGAAGGAAATGCTTACTTCAAAGCAATGAAAGCATCTACAATGTTAACTTAAAAATCATATTAGCAATTCTAGATATGATTTCTAATTAACATGCTATCACTTAATTTTTTTAGGATTTCACTAAATTAAATGAAATCTGGAAACTATGTGTAATGCAATGCAATGACGTACAAAAGTGCCTAACAAAAAAGACATGCAACATTGCAACATATCATGCAAACTATATGTCACATGACTTTAATTAAATGACATAAACTAATTACAGGTAAATATTTTTGTGTTTTTTATTTAATTAAAATTTGGAATTAAAAATGCCCAATATTTAAACATGCAAATTATCCTAGAAAAGATAATCCAATTTGTTCTAAAAGATATTTTTGGTATTTTATCAAATTCAGAATTATAGAAGTAGATTCAATTAAAAAAAATAAAAAATCAAACACACATAAAACAAGGCATCAAATCACACGAGATATTATCGATATTCATCTAATTTTGGAAATAAATTAGCAAGTAGTATCTTGGGCATGAGATCGGACTGGTCAATTTTCATGCAATCGTGAATCATATTTTTGGCATAAGATCAGATTGACGATTTTTCATGCAATCGAGAATTGTATCTCGGGCAAGAAATCAAATTGATGATTATGGCATGTTGTGAATTAGGGAATAATCCCTAGCTTAAAGGCTACTGGGGAATTTTGGATAAGATAACATGATTTAGAAATTCAATCAAGAATGCAATATTTCAAACAAGGAAACAAAATATTTGAGAATTAATTTGGATAGGATTTTTTACCTACTTCAATTCTTTTTTTCCAAGATCGATGATGCTTCACAATCGTGCTCGATGTTGACCATGCTAAGCTTGGTAGATCACGGTGGTGCTCGGGTGAGGGGCTCTCGCAATAATTGGCAATGGACAAGCCTTTTGGTGAAGAAATGACAAAGCCAAGCTGCGATGGAAAGTTTGGACTTGTGGATTACAAGGCCGCCAGAATTTGTTGTACAGTGGTTGGACTTGTCAATGTTGACTATGGATTTGCTAGGTAGTCCGAAAGACACTTGCTCTTTGCCTAAAAACGCTAGCTGCCCAACTGGAGTAGCAAACGAGTAGGGACCGAGGCAATGACTATCGGGCAATGTCGAGCACAACTAGAAGCACTGGTACGAGAGTTTGGATGTTGAGTATTGCTGGAAGCTAATTAGGAGAAGCCACCAGAGCAAATTATAATTGCCAAAGAACCTGCGAAGAGGTGGACTGCTAGAATGCCGCTAGTATGGTGATGGTCATGGAAGGTGCATCTCGAGGACAGCGAACTGCACAAGTAACTGGGAGGTGCAATTGCAAGGGGAGGTCATCGCTCGCTTCCAGTGTTGACAACTGACATAAAGTAAAGATGAATGAAGTGGGAGAATTTTCTGTATATTTGTATATCGTGTACAATTACAATGATTCACTTATAGTGTAAGAGTACAAGGAATTTAGGAAATAATATACAAAGAATCATAATCTTCATTAACTAAGACAATTATAAATCTACTGAATCAATCACAATCGGCACCAGGGTCAGAATCTTCAATTATATCTTCAACACTCCCCTTCAAGCTGGTGACATGTATATGTCAAGGACACCAAGCTTGCTCTGTAAATATGCATGTTGTTTCTGACATAGTGGCTTGGTAAAAATATCCGATGGTTGATCCACGGTTCCAATTCCCTTTGCTACTAGTACTCCCTCTGTAATGTTGTCTTTGAAAGGGCTAGTACTAACACCTAGGGGGTGAATAGGTGTTTGAAAGAAATTTTCGCAAGACTTAGTAAATTGCTATTGGAAAATAAACTAAGGACCTAATAGCTATAAATAGTTATATAAAGCTATGAATTAAAATAAGGAGTTGTAGGGAAAGAGAATAAAAGCACAATGTTTATAGTGGTTTGGCTTAGATTAAGCCTACATCCACTCTCCCGCGCTGACAGCCCACTGGTTGGATTTCACTATGAAACAAAAGAGATTTTACAGTCTCACGTCCTTGACTTTACAGTGTAGAACCTCTACTACACTCCACCAAAGTCTCATACGTGTTCGCTCTTTCTTTTAAGTACAAATAAAGCTCAACAATTGAAATAGCAAAGAACTGGAAAGTTTCAGACTTTGAAATTTTTCTTTTCTTTCACGCACACACTCGAACAACTTGAGAGTCTTCCTTATATACTCCTCTATGCCTTTATAACCGTTGGCATTTTCCAAAGGAGTTCTTCCAATCTACCCGTTGGACAGAATCAATCAAGGAGATATCGAGTCGTTTAAGAAATGTGATGATAGCCCATCAATCATGCTCGCCCATACAATCAGGATTTTGGTTTCCATAAGTAGAACCTTCCAAGTATATTTCGCCTTCCAAGAGATCTGATTATCTAAATTGATTTCAATAAGAATAATTGATCATAAGGTGCTATATCCAACCGTAAGATCTTCCACAAACCATACGAACCGAATCCTTGAAGATAAACTCGCATCTGGATAAATCTTCACTCGTCGGTCTGAAAATCTGTCAGTGAGGGCAGACTTGAATATTAAAGTCTAACGGTCTTCAGATTTTGATAGTAGAGTCTGGATTTCTTCAAACTATAACACTTGCGTCTGTAAGCCTTCAGATTAGACTTTCGGAAAGGCTTAGTCAGCTTCAAAATAATAAAGGAGTTTTCTCTAACAATCTCCCCCTTTTTGAAAAAGTTTGGATCCTTTTGGTAAATCTACTAATACCTAAGTATTATTGAATATAATTGAGTTCATTTCATCATTTACAACTTGTTTCCAAAAAAAAGCATCTTTAGAAGACATAGTATCATCGAAGCTTTTAGGATTGTCTTCTAAATTTAATACATAAGGGTATTTATTTATTACGTTATTTTATGTATCTCATTCAAGAAGAAAAACATGAGTAATAAAATTAGGACTTAAGTCTTTTAGTTTCCTGACTCTAGTGTTTCTCCTTGGTTCAATCATGTTTTTAGAATTATTCGTTTATTTCTCTTGAGAATTTACTCAAGTTTCCATAGGTTTTGAATTATTTTGAATTATTTCAAAACCCATAGAATATTTATTCTCAAAGAATTCAAGGTCTCTTGATTCGATAATGACATTGGATTCTAAGTCAGGAAGCCTATAAGCTTTACTGTTTTCGACATATCTAATGAAAACATTTTTGATAGCTTTAGGTTCAAGTTTTGTTCTTTTGGGGTTTGATATTCGGTAGTATGTCAAACACCCTTACGCTTTAATGTATGACAAATTTTGTCTTCTACATTTCCATACTTCTTGGAAGGTATTCTATTATAAATATAATATGCAGTAAGCAATGCTTTTCCCCAAAGATTAATTAGTAGTTTTAAATTTGAAAGCATAAAATTAACTATTTCTCCAAGAGATCGATCTTTTTCTTTCAGCCAAACCATTTTGTTGTGGAGTATATAGTACCAAAACTTGATGAATAATACTAGAATTTATTTAAGAAATATTCTTCACCTCTATTTGAATGTAGAACTTTGATTTTCCTTTCTAATTGATTTTCTACTTTAGGCTTATATTTCTTAAACATTATAAATGTTTCATCGTTCGATCTCATGAGATAAACATAGGCAAAAGAATACTTGGAGTGCCAAAACTTAGCACGGGGGATATTTAATTACCAAAAGTTATTAAAGTGACACTTAAGTGCTAAAATCGGAGCAAAATTGATCGATTAAGTGTCAATGGCGAAAAATTCGACCAAAATTTGTGATTTTTTAGTAAATCAAGTGTGAAATGATGTCGTTTTACGTACTAACATGGCTACATAATTAATATAAAAATTAATTAAATTAAATTTAAAACTAAATTTATTTATATATTATTTATTAAAAAGGAAGAAGATGAAGAGTGCAAGTGGCTGAGGGCTTAGCCCTTGCTGCCGCCTCCTCCTCCTTTTTCTCTTTTTATTATTTTTATTTTTATGTATAAATATTTGTTTAATTAATATTTATATTAAAATTTAAAAAAAAAAAGACAAAACGACGTTGTTTTGGTTCTTCGTCACTGATTCAACTCTCCGGCATGCCATGTAGGCGAATTATATTATTGAAAAATTACCACGTAAGATTTTCGATCACTTTCGTCAGACTTTGTACCTAAGTGTCCCATTTTTAAAAAAAAAGGAATAGCACTAAAGTGTCATTCCATACTAAGTTTTAACACTTCAGGTATCCGACACTTGATAAACATATAAAGACCTATTGTAATCATCCACAAAAGGTAATAATAACATGTCATTGAATTCACATATATTACTATGAACTAAATCCAATAAATTCTGATTTTTTTAATGCTAGGAAATGGTTTCTTAGTAAATTCAGACATAACACATATTTCACATTTATCAAATTTGCCATTGAAATTTATTAAGTCTAATTTCTTCATATTCTTCAAATAACGAATATTTATATGTGTTAACCTGCTTGGCCATAAAATAAAATAAAAAAAAGACTCAACAATATAAATAGAACTAACAATATTATTATTGATATTCAATTGATACATGCCATTATTGGCATAATCATTTCCTACAAACAGCCCATTCTTCAATAGGATAACCTTGTCGGATTCAAACAAAATCTGAAACCCCATTTTATAAAGTAAATCAATACAAACTAGGTTCTTCCTAGTTTTGGGTATAAATAACACATTAAAAAGAGTAATCTTCTTTCTAGAAGTGAAATCCATCTTCACTATGCCTTTTTCAAGCAGTCTTTGCAAGAGTATTATTAACCATAAGGACCTCTTGAACATTTGAGTCAACAGTCTCTTCAAAGTGCTTGAATATGTATTTGTTCTTGCACACATAGACTATTGTTGGAGAATCTAACCACCAACCAAATTGGATAGTGGTAGAGTTGATTTCATAAACCATAGCCATTGCACCATTAATTTCAGAAATTTTCATATTCGAAAATATGATTGAAATCATGACCACATAATTTTCTCCAACCAAATTTGTATATGCCTTGATCATTGGAGCGTTCTTGTCATTTGATATGCTCTTACAGCGAATACAATCCTAGACGTAGTGTCTTGTTTGCCACAAACAAAACAATAATCATTTTTCTACTTTTGTGTTCTCTTAAATTTATGCTCATTCTTTACTTTGAAGTTCTAGTCGATTTTTTATTTTCTTTCCACAACATTCACCTTGGAATTGTATAAAACAGAATTATCATGAAAACTTGACTCTTCCTCAATACAAAGATGCTTATGTATTTGCTCCAAGGTGATGTCCTTTGATCTGTGGATCAACCTTTTTTCGTAGTCTTTCCAACTCGGAGGCAATTTTGTAATAATTGTTTCAACTTGAAAAGCTTTTGGAATATCAATTTTGAGAGTATAAATTTTATTCACTAGCACTTGCAACTTATGGAATCGTTCTAACAAGGGTTTGGTATCAATAAACTTGAAATCAAAATATTTTGGATTTCTGACCATCTTCGTCAGACTTGATAATTAAGTGTCCAATTTTTCAAAAAAAAAAAATTCACTAAAGTGTCCATCCGTGCTAAGTTATGACATTCGAGTTATCCGACACTTGATAAACATATAAAGACCTACTGTAATTATCCACAAAAAGGTAATAACATGTTATTGAATTCACATATATTACTATGAACCAAATCCAATAAATTCTAATTTTTTTAACACTAGAAAATGGTTTTTTAGTAATTGAAACATAGCACATATTTCACATTTATCAAATTCGCCATTGAAATTTATTAAGTCTAATTTCTTAATATTCTTCAAATAACGAATATTTATATGTGCCAACCTACTATTCCATAAAAAAGAAGACTCAACAATATAAACAAAACTAGCAATATTATTATTAATATTCAGTTGATACATGTCATCATTGGCATAACCCTTTCCTACAAATAGCCCATTCTTCAATAGGATAACCTTGTTAAACAAAATCTGAAACCTCCTCCTATAAAGTAAATCAATAGAAATTAGGTTCTTTCTAATTTTGGGTGTAAATAACATATTAAAAAGAGTAATATTCTTTCCAGAAGTGAAGTCCATCTTTACCGTGCCTTTTCCAGCAACCTTTACAAGAGTATTATTCGCCATAAGGACCTCTTGAACATTTGAGTCGACAGTTTCTTCAAATTACTTGAACATTTATTTGTCCTTACACACATAAACTGTTGCGGGAGAATCTAACCACCAACCAGATTGGATAGTGGTAGAGTTGATTTCATAAACCATAGTTATCGCATCATTAATTTCAGAAATTTTCATGTTCGAAAACATAGTAGAAATCATGGCCACATAATTTTCTCCAACGAAATTCGTATTTACTTTGACCATGGGAATGTTCTTGTCATTTGATATGCTCTTACAATGAATATAATCCTAGACGTAGTGTCCTTGTTTGCCATAAACAAAACAACAATCCTTTTTTTTTCTTTTGTGTTCTCTTAAAATTTATGCCCATTCTTTACTTTAAAATTCTAGTTGACTTTTTATTTTCTTTCCACAACATTCACCTTAGAATTGTATAAAACATAATTATCACGTAAACATGACTCTTCCTCAATACAAAGATATTTCTGTATTTGCTCCAAGGTGATGTCCTTTGACCTGTGCATCAGCCTTTTTCCATAGTCTTTCCAACTCGGAGGCAATTTTGCAATAATTGCTCCAACTTGAAAAGCTTTTGGAATATCAATCTTGAGAGCACAAATTTTATTCACTAGCACTTGCAACTTATGGACTTGTTCCAACAAGGGTTTGGTATCAATAAACTTGAAATCAAAATACTCTGTGATTAGATATCTATTGGTACCTCGCCCCTCCGCTTTATACTTGAATTCTAGTGCGTTCCAAATTTCGCTAGCTAACTTCATTTGAGTGAATAAACTGTACAATCAATCGGACAATGTATTTAGATTGTGTCCACAACTAAGCAATTTGTCCTCTGCATGTTTCTTCTTTTCTTTGTTAACCCTTTCAATGGCTTCCACACTTGGTTGTTCTCCCTCAGTAGTAGGCTTTAGATCTTCTATAGACACCAAGTTAGGATCCAGTATGTAGGATATCTTTAGGGTAGTGAGTAGAGATATCGTCTTATTCCTCTAGCGAGCAAAGTTGATCCCATCGAACCGGTCCAATTTGACCATGTCTTGATTCATGACTTTGATTGTCTCCAATTCCATATGGCTTTGAGTCAATAGAGTAATCAAGTTGTACTTTTAGGCGTGATATCACTTTATTTAAAGATTTATTTGCCCCACAATGTTGCTAATGGTAACTGGCAAATATCCTTCAAGATATAACAAAGTCTCAATTGAGAATATTAAATATCGATTCTAGTATATCTTTAGGGTCTCTCTAGGAAACAATTGAAAAGATAGTTGTAGTTTTAGAAAAAGGACTTGAAATTATTTCATACTCGTTCTTCCAAAAATTGATGTACATACATACATACATACATACATACATACATACATATAGATATATACATATAGATATATACATATAGATATATACATATACATATATACATATAGATATATACATATACATATACATATATATATATATATATATAATCGATTTTGAAGAACATAGATAATTTTTCGCGAAAGGTTGCAAATTCAACAAAGGTATCTATTTGGAAGAAGTTGTAAAATAAACAAATGTAACTCTTTGGGAAAGATTGCAAATTGAACAAGTATAATTTCCAAAAGTTGTCTTGGAAAGACACATATATAAAAAATTCAGAATAATAAAAATAATAAGAAATAATATTTTTTAATAAATTAAATTCCAAATTTTCATAATTTCCAAATATATTTGATAAAAAAAACCATTGAACTAATAAAAGTTAATAAGATAATTGTATGAAATAAAATAAAAATAAAGTGGTTAGTGCTAATTAAACTGCATACAAATATTGTGGGGTCTAGCCCACACCCAAACTTTTTTTTTTTTTTTAACATGCTAGAGAAGGCTTACACTTATTAATTAGCTTATATTCTCCCAACTTTCCCATGTGGGATAAGGAAAAGCACACTTTGTCTTATAAACAAACTTCCAACAAGCACCACCACTAGCTAGCCATGATCCATTAGTCCATGCACCGTGGGGCACCACCGAGAACCGTTGCTGGCTGTCGTCCAATTTGGAAACGATATATCCAAATTTGGGTAATTATATGATACCAATTCAATTTGAATATTTTAGCTAAATCTGTGCTTATCAGAATCTAACATGCATATTTTGAGTGATAGGCTTATCCCAATTAGGATAATCTTCCTACTTTGCAATGTGCTTATAATTGGTAATTTAATCTCTAAGCCATGAATATTGATTATGTATTGCATGAAAAATTGGTAAATTTGATATTTAAGCCCTAAAATCAAGTTGTCAATTTTATTTTCTCCCACATTTGGATCGAATTAATATTTATTGCTATTTTTTAGCTTATCTTGTATGAATGAGTGCTTATCTTTTTAATTGTTTTTCTTATCTTTTTTTTTTTATCCGTCTTATTCTACTCCTACTCTAATTCTCACTCCTAAACTTTTGATATGCCTCATTGTAAGACGTGGGAGTTGAATCTCACATCTAAAGTTAAATTGTCCCATTCTAACTTCTAAAAAGCTGGGGATTCGAACCCCCCACTTCTCCCTTCTTATGTAGGAAGGGTGGCCATTGAGGGCAAGCCTCAATGGTTGTTTTCCTTATCTAAAAAATACAAAAAGATTGCATATAAATTAGAATAAATTTTACAATGGATTAGAGTAGATTCTAGATAAGATCCATTAATAGGTTATGGTAGGTTTTAGATTAGACTGCATATTTAGATAGATTTTAGAAATTTCGAATAGGTTTCCTAGTTGGAATAGGATTTAATCTAAATTATTTCCTAGTTTGGATAGAATAACCTTCATTTTAGGGTTTTTTTAAATTTATTTTATTTTGAATATTAATAAAAATATCAAAAATATAATGTACATGTCATATAGGATTAGATGAATAGATTCTACATCATGTTGCCATGTCATATGCCACGTCATTCATATGTGCGATGTTATTAATGCCACAACATATATGCCATGTCATCATCCACATCATAATCTATTTGCATTTCATTTAGTGATTGCATGTTTAAATTAATTTAATTAAATTTGCATGTTATGTAGGATAATGTTATGTTAATTGGATTAGGTCATAATTAGGACTCTAGTTATTCGCATTGCATATATTTTTTTATTTTAAGATAAAAGAAAACTCCAAAAATTATTGATTGCTTTGGTGTGTTTGACTCTTTTTTCTATCATTTAATTTATTTACTTTGGTTATTGAGTGTTAATTTCATTAGTTACGAATAAGCATGATCATCCTTTGCATGTTAGTGGCTAGGTTAAAATCAATTCAAGTTGTCTAACAAATATTTTTAAAAAATAAAAGAGAAAATGTACCGAATGGGTATTAGATAAATCTAGTGTAATCAAGTTCCCGCGTCTATAATCTCCGACTCGGAGAAGTAAAGTATTCTCTCATATTTTACTTGGTTTTTTAATTAACTCACAAAAAATAGATTAGTTGTAATTCCTAATTGAAATTGATTTACATGTTAAGAACTTGAATCAAGTTGCAAATTGGTGTGGGCTTGGGAGAATTAGAGCAAAGTGTAGGCTTAGTAATCCATTGGCTAAACCATAGGTAGTTGACCCTGTGTGAAGGTTGTGAGATGGCCATAATGAAAAAAAAAAAAAAAAAAGGAAAAGAGAAGTAAAAAGGAAGAAAATGAAAAAGAAAAGATAAATTAATAAAAAAATTAATTTTTTTATAAAATAAAAATGATTTTTACAAAATATCCATATCGGTGTTGATTGTGCCATGTAAGACGGCTTGTATTCATGTCAGTAATTTCCATGTTAAAGTAGTCGATGGATTCAATTGGTAAAACGTGAAAATGTATATAACTAAATTGGTTCGATTGAAATGTCTATAAATGAATTGATACAAATGCAATAGATTTATAACCTTGTTTAGGATACTTTTCCTTATTTTAATTTGTAGGGCCCTAGTTATGAATTCCGCTTCTAATGTTAAAAAAATTCCAAATTGTTGGTCCGAATTTTTGTTAACATGATGAGTCATTGGCTCATTTTTTAACATAAATGCTACATAAATGCTGTGTGCCCTATTTTATGTTTTGACCAGTAAAACGTGCACAGAAATCATCAACTCATTCTTCACAATAAATCATTTACAAAGGAAACAAATGGTCTAAAAATTAGACTGATACGCATGGTCAAATGCATCACAGAACGTACGATCATAAAGGCAATATATATATATATATATATAGAACGTACGATCATAAAGGCAATATATACATATATATATATATATATATATTGCCTTTATGCAGTGCAAATACATAATAATTTAAGGATCAACTAATTTTCCAGATCACCATAATTTAAGGGCATCTTAGGCCTTTCATATAAAATGTTGTAAACTAATCTAGTGAATATGAAAAAGTGAACCATACAAGAACGACAAGTTCCTATCATCTCTTATTGGCACAATCCGCTTAAATTCTTTCTTTACCTACTCATAAGATAGGTTGATTGGGAATGGTCCCTAATCATCAGTTTTTAGGCGAAACGAAGGTATGGCCACTAGATGTTTGGCTCGAGGGAGCGTAAGACCGAACTCTTCACTCATGTCGAGTTCGGACGGTGACATATTGTCTGGAAGCTCCCAATCAAAGCAATGTGCAAGTTGCGCCAATACTAGCCGGATCACAATTAGACCTAGTTGCATCCCGGGACATCCTCTACGACCAGACCCAAATGGCACAAGTTGAAAGTCATGTCCCCGAAGATCAATGCTTGTCCCTTCAAACCTCTCTGGCATGAACTTTTCGGGGTCGCCCCAAACGTGTGGATCTCTTCCGATTGCCCATGCATTCACAATGACCCTAGACTTGCGCGGGATGTGGAAGCCATCGACCGTGCAGTCCTTAATTGACTCATGTGGAAGAAGTAACGGGACAGGCGGATGTAGTCGGAGGGTCTCTTTAACGACCATGTCTAGGTAGTCCAAGCTCTCTATGTCTGATTCCTCCACGATTCTGTTCATGCCCACGACTTTCTTTAGTTCATGCTGAAGTTTCTTCATCACTTGTGGATGTTTTATGAGCTCGGAAATTGCCCACTCTATTACTGTAGCCGAAGTGTCTATGGAGGCCCCCATCATGTCCTAAATATATTAAATTAAGTGGGTGCTGAGTTAGTTGAAAAGAGGATGGTTCACAAGTCATCTTCTCATAAGATTAAAGGGAATTCTCTATCAATCAACATCTCACCAACCACGTGTAACCAATAATTCAGGGGTGGTGTCGAATGAGTGGCATGTCTGTTCTGAATTTTTTTACTTTCCCTCTTGACAAAACGTCATCTACTCAACTTGCGTTGGGAGACAAACCATGCGTGTCTTTCGAAGCATTGACTTAACAAAGAGAAAAATGTCGGCGAATGTGAGACTTCTAGTTGTCCAACTTTCTCATCCACTTGATTTTTTTTTTGTCCGTTCTCATTTACTTGATTGACTGGTGGATCAATCGCTAAGCTTCATAAGGCTATTAAAAAAAATATATTATATCTATTGATTGTTTGCATAAACTATGTAAAGACAGCCCTAAAAAGCTGTAAAGCATTTAAGTCACTAAACCGTTCATCCATCTAAAAAATCAAGTATCTAGAATAATGATCTTTTGCCTCAAAACGGTGCTTTCATCTCCCTTTATTGGCTGGATCGTGATACGTGTCCAAAAAATGAGCTCACCGTATCCAATCTACCCCCAAAAAGGAGTTAAGATAGGGACCACATTCATAAGAATCTTATTATAAGATCACGTGTCCCACAAACTTTGAAAAGCTACTAAAAAAACAAAAAGGGCTCAATTTTTTTTTTTGGTAACATGTCCACACTTTAATTAACTTTTCCACATTGCAAGGCAAGGTCAGGAGGATTATAAGTTGAACTAGGATAAATTCTATTTGCCTGTAGTAATTCCTCAATTCGTGTGGGATGGGGACTATCATGCATGGTGGTGGTATTCATGTGTCGAAATAATCTGGGGGTACCTCGTCATCAGAAAAGAAAATGAACACAACGATGAATTACCAGCATTATGGCTTTGATATGGGGCCTGTCCATATGGTACTCGCCTTCATTAGATCCCATGAAACCCAGCATGACGTCAACAAAGTCTTTGCTCTGCCGTTGTTCTTTCTCGTACTCCAAGTGCTCATCAATGATCTTATCCAAGAAGGTATCAAACACTTGGCTCACAGCTTTCATGCGCCGGGTCAACCCTTGAAGATCAAGCGGAGCAAAGCATGGAATATAGTCTCCAATGTTAAGCGTCGCGGTCAATATCATCCCTTCTTGAATCCAAGCCTTGAACCCTCTCTGGTCGAACTCCTCATCCAGGTACTTCTTCCCGAAAATCATTCGGCAATTCATGTCGGTGCTCAGCGATGAGATCTTTCCACTCAGATTGATAGCGGCGCGGTCAAGAGATGCGTCTCTGAGAAAACGCACCAACAAGCCGACCTCTTCCCTTCGGATGGACTCAAAGGATTTGACCTTGGCGTTGCTAAGAAGCTCCAAAGTGCACATCTTTCGCACGTTCCTCCAGGACGGACCATAGGGTGAAAAGGACAAGTTCCTTTGTTCGTAGAGCATGTGCTTCATGGCTTCTTGTGGCGGTCGGCTTGCGAAAACAAGATCATGGGTCTTGAGGACTAGCTCCGCTGCTTCGGGCGATGAGACGATGATCGTGGGCATGAACCCTAAACGCAAGTACATGATGGGTCCATACTTTTGAGCTAATTTGCGAAGATCATGGTGAGGGTTCTTTCCTAACAAAGGGAGGTTTCCAAGAATCGGAAACCCTCTTGGGCCAGGAGGCAATTCCTTCTTCTTGCTCTGTGTTTTCCACAGCAAAGATCGAAACAAGAGATGAGCAAGTAAAGCGAAGGTGAGTGCAATCCATATCCAAGCCATTGGAGGTGGTTCCTTGGAAGCAAATGGAGGGGAAGAGGGTGATGGGTTTTTTACTTTGATATGTAGGTATAAATACGAGTAGGAGACGGGATCTGTGCCTAAAAATGGACAAGATCCCTTGCTGGGTAACGACAAATTTTCCGGCCGATGTCACTAATTGTCAACCATTCTGTGATTATAACGTTGCTTGACCTACGAATTGTATATTCGTAGTAATTTTCCTGTCGCTCCCGCTGACGGTCACTCCGTTTGAAGCGTGGTTTGAAGCGTGGACCCCAAAAGGATGAAATCGGTTGACTTTTTCAGCCGGACTCATCTGTTACTCTTTTCTTTTTTTCCTTTATTGCAAGGCCAGACTAAGAGACAAAATTATAAGCTAGCCCACACAATCAATTTTCTTGAATATGATGAAAGAAAAAATAAATTAAATACCAAAATATAAATAATTACAATTAGAAAATATTATCACTTACTAAAAAGAAATCGTTAATGTCATTATATAAATCTATTAAATTTAAAAGATGAACAAAAAAATTAAAATGCTTGCTTGAGGTCCACAATCTGAATCTTTTTATTTGCTTCCTCCAACACTTGCAAAACAAATTTAAGATGCTCCATGGATTTTGAACTTTTGTGTATGATCTAGATAGCATAATTAAATAAATGATCATACCATTTAATTAGATTGTCAAAATTGACAACGTTAGATATGGAGTTCGAAAGTTATGAACGCATGAAATCATTTCTCCATCAAGACAATATGTAATTGCTTAGTATGTCATTTACTCCAATATGATAAAGAACACACAATGTATGTCATCGACACAAGTACGATTGGGACTAGAAGGGCGTGTTTGGTAACAATTGTTCCCGGGAACAAATTTTGATCAGAAATAATTCTTTTTTATTATGTTCTCGGGAACAATTTCTAAGCATTTTAAGCCGTTTGATAACTGTCCAAAATTTTTGATTTTGGAATAGAATTACGTTTGGTACCGTACTCATTGATTTTGTTCCAAATCAATTTCTTTTAATTTTTAACTAAGTTTTTCTTTTTTTCCTTTTCTTTTTTCTTTTTTTTTTTTTTTTTTTTTCCGTTTTTCTTTTCTTTTTTTCCTTTCTCTCTCTTATTCTTCTTCTTCCGGTTCGGCGACTAGCCAGACGAGGGCCAGCGACCTCACCAAAGCGTCGCCAGCCCTTGTCGGTCGAGCCTCGCTAGGGCTGGGCGAGGCCCACCTAGCCACCAGCAAGGCTCGCCGGTGGCTGGGCTTGCTTCCGGCGAGCTCGCTGGACTGGTTGCCGGTGGACGGCGGCGGATGGCGGTGGGTGGTAGAAGGCGGCGGACAGCTACCGCGGGATAGTAGTAGATGAAGAAGAAGAAAAGAGAAGAAGAAGAAGAAGAGAAAAGGGAAGAAGAAAATATGATTTGGATTCTTAAATTTGTTCTCGGGAACAAGAATCAACTTTTATTTTATTCTTGATTACATTTCCAAATCTAATTCCGGGAACAAAAAAATAGAAATTTGTTCACATGAACAAAATTTTTACCAAACGCGATTCTATTCCCAAATTGCTCCCAGGAACAAAAAATCAGAATTAAGCACTGTTTGAATGATTATCAAAAAGGCCCGAAGTGTACTTATTTCATTCTAAATTCGAGCTTTCCTAACTTATATTCACAAATATGTGTCAAAGCTTATTTTTAAGCAATTTTAAAGTTGTTCGAAAACAAGTCGATACTCTTATAGTTTTAATTTATATTTATACCTTCCTAAGTAAATTTTATTCGATAATTATGAATTTCTGTTATCACTTAAAAAGAAAATTTCGAAGAAGAGCCAAAGACATTAGCGCAGAATGCTCCGGCAACAAGTTTAGTTAATTTTGGGAGTAAAACTAAGCACATCCTCACGTCATCTAATGCCCCAGCCTCAAACCCAGCCCCGATCAACGGTTTCCTCGTGATTTTTTGTGGCCCATAGCAGATCGTTACTCCATCATTTTACGAAGGACGTCAACTAAGCATTTTCCTTTTCCTATTTCTCACTTTCTCTGCTCTCCCATTATCTCTCCTTACTTCTATATCCATCAACTACCCATGCATCCCCAACTTCCTTATGTATATGTATACAAAAAATGTATTGTGCACTTATTAATTTTAATAACTAATCACTTAAAATATCGTTGGAGAAGAATACTATATATATTTTCAATTTAGTGGTCTTACACAAATTCTTTTACTTCTGCTTTATCTTGTCCATTTTTTTAATCATTTGAAATTCAGAAATGACTATCATTTTAACGTTAAACGTTTTATAAATTAAATTCTAATTTAATGATACATTAATTATTTTTATTTTCTAATAGGACCTTTGAAAATTGAGAACTAAGTATAAATTTAACATTGTAGGCTTGAAAACGTCTCCCATATTGTGAGTCAGTGATTGATGCGGTTGTGGGGGTGGGCAATCATTGTTTTGAGTGATTATTGGCGGAAGCTTGAATAAATCGGGGTGGATGAAATGGACATTGATGGGCAAATGAAAAAGCAGGATAGAATATGATCAGAGCCTAAGGCTTATAGGATGCATTACTAGTCGAGGATTAAGATTGGGATTGACAAAGTTTACCATCAAGGCCTAGAGAAAAATTATTAGTTGAGGATACATGACTTCGAAATAGGAGAAGTTCACCACAAAGGTCTATAGAAAATCACTGGCCAAGGCTACATGGCTTCTTGTCTTACCACCGAGGAAGACTCCACATTCCAAGAATACATAAACTAGGATAGATATTTGCTCACACAAAGGCAAATCTTATGTATTTCCATTCATCAAAATTGTCTATCTCCCACTTGAGATTTCGCCTCTTTATGTAGAGGAACTAATATATAGTAAATATTCTATAGGACATGGGGACTACCGACTAATAAAGATATAGAAACTAGAAAACAAAATAAATTCCTAGGAACTAGAAAATGCATTAAAACACCAAGAAACCAGGAATGCATTTAAAGACATAGAAACTTGAAATCTTGACTCTTCATCCTTGCAGTTCGTCTTCCAATATTCATCCATACCAGCCTTGACGAGGAAATAATCATTTTAGGAAATTGACAATATCAAAGGAAATTGCTCGGAACAGCCTCCCGACAATCTATTGTTGATTAGAGTTGAAATCGACAATTATTCTGGTGAATCAATAACTCAGTACTTGATCGACAAGGGAAGAACCATCAATTCCTTAATTGATAGCTTGGTAGACAATCAACATCTATTCTTGTGTATCGATAGAATTGATATCCTGTAGTCGATCAATTAATCGACCACGATAAGCTTTGAACCATTGAAGCATGTTGTGGTCAAAGTTGGTATTTTCGTGCAGGAATAAGGATTGAGCCAGTCATTTGACGAACTTGCATTGAGCTTGCAAGTTGATCGATGATGCTGGATGCTTCCGCATCAATCTTCCCATGTTGTTGAGGATTTGTCCTCAAATCTTGTCAATGCTTCTTCTTTGAGATTGAAAGTAGCCAAGTTGCCACAGCCATGCTTATCGGGAACTTGATTTTAAAAATTTTCTAAGACAGCCTCTCCAATGAACTAGATAATATATCAGCTCCATACTAATAAATATCCTCAATACTTGCTGAAAAGTTGAAAATATATCAAACATATTTTCACAATTGATCAACACTTCTCAATGCGTGCGTGGGATGAGTGATTTTGAGTATGAGGAATTTTTCTAGGTAATGTGTATGGAGGGTGTGTGTGGGGATGGTTGTCAATGGGTAAAATGAAAATGCGTGTGGGGATCGATGAAGTCCACCGCCAAAGCTTAAAGGACAAGCCACCCGTCAAGGATATAAGACTTTGGGATAGCAGAAGCTTACCACGTAAGCTTAAAGAAAAATCACCAGCCAAGGAAGAAGTGCTTCTTGGTTCACCACCAATGAGTAATCAATTCTCCAAAGATAAATAAACCGAAATAGAAGTTATCCATTCTCTAAAGATAAAAAATCTCAAGTTGTTTCATCCATTAAAAATTGTCTTTCTTACAATTGAAATTTCTTCTCTTTATATAGAGGAACTAATACATAGGAAATAGACTCAACATTAAAGACATGGCAACTACCACCTAATAAAGTCATATAAACTAGAAAACACAATAAGTTCCTAGGAATTAGAAAATGTATTAAACAACCTAGAGACTTGAACTTTGACTTTTGAAACCTATAACACAATTATGACTCATAAAACTAGTACAAGAACATTTGACCAAATACAAATAATTATACTTCGTTTCTAAATTCGTTCTCCAGCCTGGGCATCCCAATAGACATCTTGAAAGATAACCAAAAGCAAAGGAAATCGTGCAGAACAACCTTTGGTTGTTAGATAGTCAATTATTAGTCTCGGAATTGATAACAATATTGTAAATTGACATCTAGGTAATCAATTGGCAACCATGAAATCGATAACTTTCCCACCGAATCTACAACTCCTTTATAAAGTTGACATCTTCAAGTGAGGACCCATTGAATCAAGCCATGTCCAAAATTTGGTCTTTTCAAGTTGTAACGAGGGTTGATCCAGATCAATCGACAAATTCGGAATTGAGCTTGAGACTTGATCGATGGAGCCCAATGCTCCTGCGTGAGTGAAGAAGATGGCAGCACAAAACTATAGCCTTGAATTAAAGCATTTTCTTAAAATTCTAGCTAAATATTATGTTTATGCAAATGGAATTGAATATGTACAATAATAAAGAAGAATGATTGAATAACAATATTTCTTAAATTTAGCGTTTTCTTATTTTGTAATTGAGTTTGGGTTTGATAATCAGAAAAAAGGTTTGCATGTGAAAATAGGGATATAATATGGCCATATAAGATGTAGAAAGGGAGAAGGGAGAGAAGAAATCATGGCGATCAAATGTAAGTTTAGTCGCCAGAAGTCCAATTCTAGCGACGAAACCACACTTGATCGATAGAAGTAGCCGCAAATTTTTGGTCGCTAATGACCAAATGTCTTCTAATGTCGAACTAAAACAGAATAGGTTACAGTTGATAATTAGGAAAAACAAGACACAAAGAAACCACCGGGGCATCTCTTCACTTGCACGGTAAATTGGGAAGAAATTGTGAGATTTATAGAATTTTCTGTTCTTTAAATATAGCGTTGCTCTTTCGGACAGTAAAGAGATCCTGTGATTTCCGTGAAGCATCTTCTATCACCGCTTGAATAAATGGGAAGCCTTGGAGCTCTCTTAGGAGAAGGATAAATTCTGAATTCCCAGAAGAGAGCAGGGAGAGTTCTCAGTTCGACATATACAGATAATGTACGATAAAAGGGGCAGATAAAGCATCATTGGAAAAGATTCACGCTCAAATCCAGACTCAAGCCAAACGGAATTCATGCTTTCTTTAGAGAGAGAGGGAAAAAAGAGAAAAAATTTCTCTCTTTTCCTCAGTCGCTTCTCACATACTTAAGCGCCGCTACTGATTGTTCCCTGCAGCGGCCCCGTCTTGCTCGTTATTGCCGGTTCGTTCACTGCTACGCGGTCAAGGTAAGTCTATGTCGGAACTTCCTGCTGCATATGCTCCTGCCAATAATAAGCCACACTTGCTCCCGTCCACCGCACCACTGCGACAACAGACTTCCCCCGCAACTTAGTTTTTCCTGATAAAGTCATCGCTGCAGCACATCCAAGCAAGTCTCGTTGCTGTGGGCAGTTTTCATTATCTGCCTTTCACTGCCGCTGCGCCTATTAATCGCACGCTGCATTACCATCAAGCAAAACCAGAGGCTGGCGAATTGCAGTCCAATCCTGTCGAGTCTGCAAGCTTGCCGGTGAAACCCCCACTGCCCCAGGGAGTTCTTAGGCTCCCTAGCAATGCTAGCAATCCTTGAAACTTTCCCAGCAAACCCAAGCGCCTCTGCTGACGACCCGCAACCTGAGCAACGTGCAGCAAACTTCCACCATCCCACTAACTTTGCCGTGGTTTCCCCGCTTAACTCCCAACAAGCACAAGCCCTACCGGTGTGTCTCAGTGTTCCTGCTGCCAGTGACCTCCTGCCGCGAGCCACCTGTGAACCTGCAGCAATGGGCGAGTTACAGGCGAGTCTTTAACAACACAGATAGATCTTTTGCCTCCGCGCTTGAATTTTCCCCTTTGCAGGTTTCTCGGCCACATCCCTACACGTACTGCCGCTGTGACTGGTCCGTCCATGAAACTCGCTGTGACTATTTAGACCCTCGCCATTGCCACTCTCTCCCGGCGGTGGTTCATCATACCTCTCTTTGCTTACTTCGCTTGACATCACTAGGTAAACCCAAAACTGAGGTAAGGACAAGGTTGGTAATTTATGTTGGTATCTATTTAGTACATGGTTTTCTTGCATGTTAGTTAGATAATTAAACCTTTGGCTTGTAATTATTCCATTGTATCAGTTAAGACGTAGTAAGGCTTGGACTTTTTAGACTATAGGTCGGACTCCTAATATAGCCTTATGTGTGATTGCTATGATTGATTGATTAATTGAAATTTGATTGCCTTAAAATAACATATTATCAAATGAAATTGGTGAGTTACACATAATAAAATGGAGATTGTTTGATTGTAGGTCAAATTCCGAAGTTTGGAATTATCAGAAAATCAACAAATTCCTTAATCAAATCAAGAAAACTATTATAAAAAGCGAGCGAGCGAACAATAAAATAGATATAACAAAAAAAAATGAATACGGATTTATGTGATTCGGTCATAGTGATTTACATGAATGGGGAAAGAGTGATGAATTTCAGTATAGATTAAGTAATATACGGAGATTATGATTGTACTTGAGTCACTCAAACACTCATGATGTTTCTCAACCCCTAATTACATCTAATAACTTGTATAATATTTAGCCTCATAATTTCTTTTGAAGTAATTTCTTAATTTCATGAAGGAATTACGCACAAATCTTATCACAAAATTTAATAGAAAAACACTAAAACTTCTTGG
Source organism: Eucalyptus microcorys (assembly GCA_014182515.1). Classification (NCBI taxonomy): domain Eukaryota; kingdom Viridiplantae; phylum Streptophyta; class Magnoliopsida; order Myrtales; family Myrtaceae; genus Eucalyptus; species Eucalyptus microcorys. Next base: position 5,148,073 of record CM024570.1, on the reverse strand, counting down.
ATGTCATTCACCAACAAACTTGGCCCCACGAACCCGCTGTCAAGCGCTCGCTTGAATAACGACACTTCAATGCTCACGTCAACGACGGTGCTTTAAGCGCTCACAAAAGTGGTTCTGCTTCAAGACTTTCGTAAATCATCCCGACTATAATATTATATATATATATATATATATATATATATATATATAATTAAAAACTCTTTGTCAAATTCTGACAAAAGTTGACTTCTATTATTTCCTTTTCTTTTATCCACGGCTGACTTCGGTAACACAGAGGATAATCTTCTTGGATTTCAAAACAGAATTATTTTCCATGGTCAAAATCCACAATGACGTTGGACTCCTAAGTGAAAATAGGAAAGTGACTTTAATTCGTAGAGAGAAATTCGTGCGTTTTTCTTTGCTTGATTTCGGATGTCTGCAAAATAATAATAATTTATCTCGATTTATTTAATTTGCGAGCTTAAACTCGAGATATATTTTAATAAAAAAAACATATTTCAATAAATAATAATCCCAAATCAACCTTTGTTTTTTAATGAAGGCGGCAAAAGATTCGATGGCCGGCCATTAATTTAAAGACAAACTGAAACAAAACATTAAGGGTTTGCGATGGAGAAGTATGAACCAATAGAAATACACCAAATTAGTAAAAGCCACAATCAATGTCAAAGCTATCATCTCTCTTTGGCCCCGCTTTTCGACGGAACATATGATATCATCTCGAGAGTTTATACAGCACCCGTAAACTACGTAGAAGTTTGATGGATACAACACGTTCTCTTATACACATAATACGTCCTTCTTAATTTAGTGTTAATAAGCATAGGTATACCTTTCTGATCTCAGCAGTTTCGAGCTGGGGTAGTTCCTGCTGGGGCGGACCCAGGTAAGAACGCCGGCACGATACGACAAAGACAAATTGGATAGGTAAAGAAATTACATTACGAGACTTACTTATATGGGTGAAGGAAAGATCTTCGAGTGAAAGTCAATTCGCTTTGAGTTTGAGTTTCGAGGCTTCTATATGAGTGCCGGCAGTAATTGATTTTGCTTCTGAAAGCAACCTTCAAAGTACATCGAACTTGTGTTTTGTGACAAATGCGCGTGGACTAACATTGTCACAGAATATTTGCGCCGAAAGTTTCGATCTTGTATTCATTACGAACCCAATCTCGGTAGGGATAAGTGTAGTTTTAGCCCTCTAACTTTTATAATTTGTGCCATTTGGTCCTCTAATTATTTTTGTGCATTGTGCTCCTGATTTTCATAGAATATAATGAAAATTTAGATGATAGCCTCAGGATAGAAAAGAAAAGAAAGAATATGATATTATAGTAAAAGTGAATTCTTAACATCAAGGTTTTATTTGCTTTGCCAAAAATGAGTGATTTGAAAATTATTTTCCAAAAAATGATTACTTGTATCGCTTACAAAATTCAATAAACGAAAAATATTATTATCATCCATGAAAATATTTAGACATAAATTGTTATTGATATTGAAAATATTTTCTAATTGACTATTTATTTCAATTGATATAAAAATTTTCAAATAATTCATTTTCCACAAAACAAATGGAGCCTAAATGCATTCAGAAATGATTCTCTTCTATTTTGAATCGAATATTTATATTCTTTTCATGATTAGAGAAAATTAAAAAAAAATCTCTTAAAATCTCAACAAATATAATCATATAGTGATACTCTAAATGCGTAGTAATGCCTTTTGCTCTTCAGATGCATGTAGACTAGGTTTGCATGCATTTGAGGAGATTAAACACTTTTTTTTAGTCATATATTGCTAAAATTTTTCTTAAAATCCATAAACATTTTTTAAAAAAAATTCCCAACTTCCAAGGCTCCATCACTTCCTTGTGTTTCTTCCCCCATTTTGCAATCACTAGCTTCTTCCATCCTTCATGTCACCCTCGTTTCAAATAATATTACAAGCGCTTATTTTAATCATATGATTGACATAATCAATCCTCATCTTGAGAATATATGTTCTTTTTTATAAGATCATATATTTTTCACTATTTCTTAATTAATATGCAGTGTACGATAGATGAACGGTCCACTTAAAAGCAATGAGTAATAAATTATGCACATTATTGGCCAGAAAACCCCATCTCTCTGCCATATCTTTATCTATATATGCAAAGAAATTATCCTCACACCATCTCCACTGCACTTCGTTCCAAATAGCCACCTCCAATGGCTTGGATATGGCTAACACTCACCTTGCTTTGAATGCTCATCTCCTTTTGCGAGCTTTGCTATGGAAAACAGAGAGCAAGAAGAAATTACCCCCAGGGCCCAAAGGGTTTCCAATTCTTGGAAACCTCCGTTTGTTGGGACAAAACCCTCACCATGATCTTCACAAATTATCTAAAAAATATGGATACCTCATGTACTTGCGCCTTGGGCTTGTGCCCGTGATCGTCGTCTCATTGCCTAAAGCGGCTGAGCAATTCCTCAAGACCCATGATCTTGTTTTCGCAAGTCAGCCACCTCATGAATCCTCAAAGTACATCTCTTACTACCAAAAGAGCTTGGCATTTGCGCCCTATGGCCCACATTAGAGGAACATCAGAAAGATGTGCACTTTGGAGCTCCTTAGCAATGCAAAAATCAACTCCTTCAAGTCCATGAGAAGAGAGGAGGTCGGCTTGTTTGTGAATTTTCTTAAAGACGTGTCTCACAACTGCATGGCCACCAACTTGAGCGTGAAGATTGTTACAAAATCGCATGTTGATTCCAGAAAAATAACGCTCACAAACAATTCACCAGACAGAATATAATAATAAAATAACAGAATCAGAAGAATACGCCAGAAAAATTTGTTAACAAAGTTCACCCAAACTTGGGCTGCGTCCCCGTGCTGAGGCACTCTGCGAATCCCCAAGACTTCGAAAAAAAGTTGGAATATAACGATGATCTTCTCTCAAGATCAGAGAACAAAGAGATTGAGATCCCTCGTAAAGAAAAAACACACTTTTTTCTTCTCTCTTTTTCTTGCCTCTCTATTTTTCTTTTTCGGCTTCTTGACGGCTAGCGTCTTACCATCGCTAATATAAATGTATCACTTTTAACCTAAAAACAAATATGATGGAAAAGACAAAAAAGCCCCTAAAAAATATTTGGCTTCATCTATAACAATTTCCCACTTGAAGACAAATATACCCAAGCACCAAGCAACTTTGCATCCATCTTCTTCAAAAAGTAGTAGTTGAAAAACTTGTGCCTCTGCAATACTCATCATCAATTAGCATGGAGTAATACTAATGGTAGTAGTATAAAAAATATACTTCTCTTTGTCTACTACCTTGGTTAACCTATCAGCTGGATTCTTCGAGCCATCAATCTTCTGTAACTTTAACTCATTATCTTTTAATGCTAATCCGATAAAGTGATAACGCTTCTTAATATGTCTAATCCTTGAGTGATAAGCTGTATTCTTTGCTAAGTGTACTGCACTTTGACTATCACTCCACAGTGTACTGACTGGCTATTTTCAATGTAGCTCCTCCATGTAATCTTATAATCATATGATTTCCTAGGAGGCTTTTGTGATCGCCACGTATTCTGTCTTTGTCGTCAATAAAGCCATTACTTTTTGTAGTTGAGATACCCAACTCACTACTGTACCAACAACTGTAAAGACATATCTAGTGGTACTCTTACCACTATCTCGATCACCCGAATGATCTACATCTACATAACCCTGCAACTCTAGAGATGTACCACCATAACAAAGTGAGTAATTGGAAGTACCTGCTAGATATCTCAATATCCATTTCACTGCATTCCAATGCTCTCTGCCTGGGTTCTGCATATATCAACTCACAACTTCCACTGCCTGTGCAATGTCTGGTCTCGTGCTCACCATGGCATACATCAAACTCCCATTGCCGATGCATATGGAACTATCGCCATCTCATCTTTCAAAGCCTTGGTGCTCGGACACATACCCTTGGAAAGTTTGAAGTGACTTGTTAAAGGAGTTGCAACCGGTTTTGCCTTATCAATGTTAAATCTCTTTAACACCTTATTCACATAGTCTTCCTACGACAGCCATAATTTCTTATTTTTCCTGTCCCTAATGATTTTCATACCTAAAATATTATTGGCCTCTCCCAAGTCTTTCATAGCAAACTGTGATGATAACATCTTCTTCACTTCTACGATTCTCTTCATATTGGAACTAGCCACTAGCATGTCATCCACATATAAAGAGAGATACACAATGTTACCATCATCATACTTGCGAAAATAAACATAATGATTAGACTCACAGTGTGCAAATCCTTTTTTCTTTCATGAAACCGTCAAATTTTAGGTACCATTGCCGCAGAGCTTGTTTCAAGCCATACAAACTTTTTTTCAAGCGACATACCATGTGCTCCTTACCTTTGACTTCAAAACCCTTAGGTTGTGCCATGTATAGTTCTTCATCTAAGTCACCGTGTAAAAATGTTGTTTTTACGTCTAACTGCTCAAGATGAAGATCCTCCACTGCAACTATACTTAGCAGAACTCTAATTGATGTCATTTTCACTACAGGTTAAAATATCTCAGAGTAGTCGATCCCTTCTTTTTAAGAAAAGCCATTGACTACAAGTCTCGCCTTGTATCTAATACTACCATCTGCTTCATTCTTAATCCTATACACCCATTTGTTTAATAAAGTTTTTTTACCTGTGGGCAACTTGGTCAACTCCAAAGTTTTGTTCTAAAGTAACGAGCTTATCTCGTCTTTCATAGCACACTCCCACTGCAAGTGAGACGTGTCTACCTTTACCTCATTGTAAGTCTCTAGTTCCCCTAAATCTATATATAAGACATGACTCATAATAGTATTGGCTAATGGATCAAAAATTACATTTGGCTTTCTCACGTGTGTAGACCTCCTCAAGACAGGTACTTCAGGCTCGTTAGTTTGCTCTGAATCACTGCGTTCCTCTTGAACTACCTCTTCACTGATAATAGGCTCATCTTGAACCTCTCTTTTTAGTGCACTTTGATCTACTGGAAACATCTTCACGGGCATTGTGTCTTATTTAACGTATTATGGTTCTACTACCTTCTCATGCTCTGTCTGATGATCCTTGTACATCTTTTCTTCATGGAATACCACATTCCGACTGCGGATGACTTTGTTATTCTCATAATCCCAAAGCCTACAGCCATACTCGTCGCTACCGTATCCGATAAAGAAGCACTTCTGGGACTTAGCATCAAGCTTTTCCTATCCTCCCTGTCAGTCAAAGCATATGCAATACAACCAAACACCTTTAGATGTGAATAATTAATCTTTTTACCTGACCACCACTCTTGTGGTATTTCTCCATCCAACACACTAGATGGACTTCTGTTGATAAGATAAACAGCTGCATCAACTGTGGCAGCCCATAAGTGTAGCGGGAGACCCACATGTAGCCTCATGCATCTCGCATGTTCTAGAATATTCATGTTCATCCTTTCAAATACACCGTTCTCTTGAGGAGTTCTAGGAATAGTCTTTAATCTGTGTATGCCTTCTCAACTCAAATATTCTACAAATTCTTTACTCGTGTATTCAACACCATTATCAGACTTCGGAGCTTTAATCTGATAACCTGTCTCTTTTTCTACCATGGTCTTCTACATTCTGAACATCGCGAATACTTTTGATTTTTCTCTAAGAGCATAGACCCAAGTCTTCCTTGTTGCATCATCAATGAAGGTGACAAAAATATCCCTTACTGCCATAGGAGAGTTCTTGAGCAGGTCCCTATACATCATTATGAACCAACTCTAGCTTCTGGCCTTTATTTTGTCGCCCATTCAATTGAAAACTAACAATTTTTTGTTTTCCATAAATGCAACTCTCACAAAAATCTAACTCAACTTTTTGCAAACCTAGAAGTAATTTCCTCGAGTGTAACTGCTTTACACCTTTTTCAACAAGATGTCCTAAACGATAATGTCAAAGAATAGACAAATTACCTGTAGCCATTGTAGTTGCAACCATATCGTTGATGTTGTCTCCTTGGAGAAGGTAAAGTGTACCCATACACTTTCTCTTTGCTACTACTCTTGCCCCTAGGTTATCTTTCACTCTCCGCATCCAAAAGTTATAACCAAACCTTCTTGGTCAAGTTTACTGATTGAAATCAGGTTTTTTTTTTTTTTTAATTCCGGAATATGCCTAGCTTCATGCAAAACTAGACGTCCTCCACCTTAGATGTTCATAGTCACAATTCCTTTCCTAACAATGGGACACATGTGGCCATTTCCCTCAACCACTTGTCTGAAATCTCCACTGACATAATCATCAAATATGTCTCTTTGCGAGGTGCAATGAAAAGAAGCACCAGAATCAATAAACTATTTATATGTTGTCAAGTCAAACCCTGCAGACAAACACAAGTTATCTAGCAAAGATTCATCACTAACCACATTAACTCCTCGATTCTCATCTTGCTACTTCTTTTTGTAGGCTTCATACTGAAATCTCCGGTGTCCGATTTTATGACAAAACCAAGACTCATCTTTTGCAACTTGTCTCTTACCCCTTGATTGTGATCTGCCACGCCCGCTGAATTTTCCTCTACTTTTACTTCTTCCACGGTTCTCCACTGCAAGTGCCGTTGAAGATGTAGATGCAGAAAAATTATCTCCACCTGAGACTTTCCTTCACATCTCTTCAACCATGATACTACTCACAACATCATCAAGAGTTAAATCATCCTTTATGGTGCTCAAAATTCCCTGCACTGTAGTATTGTAGCTTTCTGGAAGAGAACATAAAAACAATAAAGCTTGAAGCTTAATATCTAAATTTATGCCTGCAGATTCCAATTGACCCGTGACCAACGTGAAATTATTAATATGCTCTGCCAGAGAACCTCTATCAGATAACTTCATATTAATCAATTTCTTCAACAAAAATACCTGATTTGATGTGGACGGCTTCTCATAAATATTCGTCAGAATATCCATGGCTTCTTTTGCAGTTTTTGCTTTTGCGATGTGGTACCATGTCTTTTTCGTCAACCCTAGACGAATCGCACCTAATGCCTTTTGATCAAAATTTTCCATCCGGCTTCTGCTGTTAGATCCACTTCTGCCATCTCAGGTTTCCAACCCTCATGTGGTGTATAGAGATCTTTTTGATAAAGATAATCCTCGATTTGTAGTTTCCTCCATCCGAAATCCTGCCCATCGAACTTATCGATTCTGATTCTATCTTTTTCCATCTTGTTTGCTTTCAATCGAACGTCATCGAAAAACCCTCGATGTTCTCAATTAGCCAACCCAGGCTCTGATACTAGTTGTTATGAAATCGCACGTCGATTCCAGAAAAATAACGCTTGCAAACAATTCATCGGGCATAATATAATAATAAAATGACAGAATCAAAAGAACATGCCAGAAAATTTGTTAACGAAGTTCACCCAAACCTGAGCTACGTCTCCGCGCAGAGGCACTCTGCGAATCCCCTAGACTTCGAAAAAAAGTTGGAATACAACAATGATCTTCTCTCAAGATCAGGGCACAAAGAGATTGAGAAGCCTCATAAAGAAAATATTCATTTTTTTCTTCTCTCTTTTCCTTGCCTCTCTATTTTTCTTTTTCAGCTTCTTGATGGCTAGCGTCTTGCCATTGCTAATATAAAGGTATCACTTTTAACTTAAAAGCAAATCTAATAGAAAAGACAAAAAAACCATTAAAAAATATTTGGCTTCATCTATAATAAAGATCTCATCGCTAAATGCTGACATGAGTTGTCAGATGGTCTTTGGGAAGAAGTACATGGAGAAGGAGTTCAACGAGAGAGGGTTGAAGGCCGTGATTCATGAAGGAATGGTGTTGAGCACGAAGCCGAACATTGGCGACTATGTTCCTTGTTTAGCATCATTCGATCTACAGGGCCTAACGAAGCACATGAAAGCCGTGAGCAAAGTTTTCAATGCCTTCTTGAGAAGATTATTGACGAGCATATGGAGTCCAAGAAAGAGGAAGGAGAGAGCAAAGATTTTGTTGATGTCATGTTGAGTATCATGGGATTGAACGAGGAAGAATACCATAACAATAGGCCTCATATCAAAGCCATAATTCTGGTAATCAATCAATTTTTTGTAGCTCGATTACAAATAATCTCCGTAACCTTAACTACTGGACAATTGTAAATCCGTCGGAGTGGAATATTTATTAGACCAAGGTTCTGAGATGAGATAGTTAGGGATCAGAGTTAAAAATAAGCGTAATGATTAAACTGATAGTCTTGTTAGTTTCTTCATATGTTGTGGTGAACAGACGGTGTCCAAGAAACCAGTCAATGAAGTGCGTCGTATACGAGGAGTATAAGTTAGGGTTCCCAATAGAGAAATTATTGTCTCTTTCTTGACATACATGTGCCCTTCTCTTTCAAGCAACCGAGGTTGAGCGATTATCAGTGTTCTATCAACTATGAAACAGTGAGTGCTAGAGACAACAAAATCTTTTCATTACTAAGTGATGCACGGTCCATATTTCAATAGGGTTCCAATGAGCTGATTCATGCATTAAAAGATTAGCTAGTAAGAATAATAATTCTCATCGTTCAGCACCATATAATTACTTGAGTAAAAATATAGTTTTTAATCTTTTAGCTAGTATTATTCTTACTAGAATTTATACTTACGGAATCTCATAAGTGGTTTCATGATGGAATCGATTAACAAACTGATTTTGTTAAAAAGGGGCCCTAAATACGCTTATTGAGTAACCAATTGCGAAAATTTGTAGTTTTTCAATAAATAGAATGTTCTTACGACGTGCATAACTTACTTTATTGTAAATATACTTACTTTACTGTAAATATTGATAAGTGCAATGGAATTCTTGTTAATATAAATCTCGTTATATTTCTCCGTGTAGGACATGTTGGTGGGTTTAATGGACACTTCAGCAACCGCAATACAGTGGGCAATGGCCGAACTTATAACACATCCTAGTGCAATGAAAAAGCTCCAAGAAGAACTTCAGAAAGCCGTGGGACTGCATAGAGCAGTGAAGGAATTAGATGTAGAGGGTTTGGACTACTTAGACATGGTCATCAAGGAGACATGAGGCTTCACCCGGTGGCTCCGCTTTTGCTTCCCCACGAGGCGACTGAGCGCAGCATAGTGAACGGCTTCCAAATACCCTCCAAGTCGAGGGTCATCGTGAATGTGTGGTCCATCGGAAGGGACCCAAAAGTGTGGACCACTCACGATCCGGAGGAGTTCATGCCTGAAAGATTCTTTGGTTCGAGGGTGGACGTTAAGGGGAGGGACTTTCAGCTCCTGCCATTCGGAACAGGCCGCCAAGGGTGCCCTGGGATGCAGCTTGGTTTGACTGTGGTGCGGTTTGTGCTTGCTCAGCTTGTACACTGCTTTGACTGGGACCTTCCTGACAGCATGTCACCAAGCGAGCTTGATATGACTGGGGAGTTTGGCCTCGTTACTCCTAAACCCAAACTTCTTATTGTCATGCCTAGGTACTGTTTGAGTGAGTGATGGAGAGTTCACTCTTCAAAGGATGATGGAGTTCCCAAAAATAAGTCTACTATTATCAGGAAGTTCTGTGGTGTTAGCTTTTATATCAAATGGATTGCCTACTACTTGTGATGTACTGTAAGCTTGATTTTCAAAGTTTTAATATCTCGCAACCTACCCTCGGGGGAGGGAACAGGTTTAGGGGTATTGCCTGAAGGACGGACCTTAGGCCCATGATTAGGCGCGGGCTCTCCCAAGCCCATACCCCGCGTGACATTGGATATCTTTTGAAAATTTTGCACAAAAAGAGTCGCCACTAGCCTATTGGAGTCGGCTAGAAACCAAGTGAGACATGGGAGTGTACCTCACTTCCTACGCAACAGAGAGAATCTAGGGTCGGGGACTTAATTACACTAATTGATTAATTAGTGCCCTTTCAGTACTAATCTTGTTCATTTTAACAAAATAGTTTTTTTTTTAGGTAGTTTGGATTGATTTTATACCTATCCACTAACATGTGAGGCGATCGTGCGGGTAACAACCACAGCTACCAAGATCCTAATTGCAGCAAAATTAACAAGTGCAATCAAACATAATTAAATATGCAAATTAAACATACAATACAATTAATATACGAGCAAATAAATGCCTAATTACACTAAAAAGACAAGACATGGCAATTCCTAACCAAACCTTATATTTTTTTAATTTTTAAAATTTTTTAATTTTTTAATTTTTTAAAAAATAAAATAAAATAATAAAAATAATATTATTATTTTTTTGGCCGGACCGGGTCAGGTCCAACCCGATCGGTGCAAATTGGGTCCGATCTCCGACCAGACCCGAGTTTGATCCGGTTGGGCGACGGGCCGGTTGGCCCACTTCGAAAAGGCCTCGGCTAGGCCTTCGCATGGCGGGATTGGGCCCAACCGAGGGGCCCAATCCTCTTGTAAGAGGGTTTTTTTTTTTTTAAATTGTCTAAACCCAATTTGTTAAAATAAACCCAGCCCGCACAAAACTAAGCCCAACAATTGGTGGCCTTATAACTAGAACTCAGCCCAAAGAGTGGCCTAAGCCCGGAGAACAAACAAGTCCGGACCAGCCAAAACCCTGCCTGATTCGCGACCTGCACCCGACTTGGCTTTTGGCCGAAACCCTAGGGTTTCTTGGCGGCGTTGACAACGGCGGCGACGAGCCTAATGGCGGCGCTGACGACGGCGGTGACAGGCTTGACGACAGCTACGTGGAGTGGCTCGGCGGAGGGCTACTTGTGAATGCTTTGGCGTCGAAGACGGAGCTCGTGCGACGAGGCGGCGATGGCTTTGCGGGTTGCTGGTGTCGCGAGGGGCTAAGCAGCGACGGCCAACGGCTCGAGCAGTAGGGGACGCCGGGTCGGAGGCGCAGGCACGGGCAAAGACGCTGAGGGGCAAATGTCGGACAAAGTAGGGAGGCGCGGGCCGGCGCTGGGCTCGCTCAACGGTGGAGCGATGACCGGCTCGGATCTGCCGTCGCCGGGGCTCTCGAGTGGTGAGATCGGGACAGCGACGGTGGTGAAACAGATCGGAGGCTCGACCGTGGCATCGCTGATGATGGTGATTTTGCTACGGTCGCGGGCTGCTACGGCGGTTGCTGGAGCAATAGCGGACGCCGAGGCAAAGCAAAGGCACGAAGGGCTCGCGGGCTGCTGACTAAGCTGCACTACGCAGGTCTCGCGGTGGAAGGCGCGGGGGCGGCGTGGCGACCGGCCTCGGGAAGGAGGGCGGCGGCTCGGGCACCGTCGGGTTGAGGCGGTGAGGCCTCCTCTCTCCTCGGCCGCCGCTTTCTTGCTCCCCAAATTTTTTTCCTCTCTAGAGTTACGTCTCTTCTCTTCGAGCTCTCGTGTTGCCTCTCCGTCCAGCTCCCTCTCTCGTCTCTCCTTCCTAGGGTTTTTTTCTTTTTTGTGCGAAGATCACCCCAAGAGGAAGAAGCTCGGCGCAGGCCGGGCCGAGGAAAGGAGGAGAGGAGGAGGGCCGGGTTGGGCCAAGGCCAGATTCAGCCCAACCCGGCTCCTCTCGCATCTTTTGTCTTCTTTTTTTTTTTCTTTTCTTGTTGTTTTGTTGTTTCTTTCTCTCTTTTTTTTTTTTCTCTTTTTCTCTCTTTTTTTCTTTTTTTAGCGACTAATTCCTAATTTTGTACACGATTAAATCCTAAATAAAAATGTAAAATTTAGGTGTCAACATAATATCTTCTCCATAGTTAAGAGCATAGTGTTGTGTTCAATGTCTGAGATTCAGCCTAATTTGACAAAGAACTAATTTGAATCGAAGGTTGAATTGAAGCAAGAATGCCAAGATACGTATATGTAGATGTTCGGGGCTCTGAGGATCATTCCTAGATGCCTATGTATGAGTGTTCAGGCGTAAAGTGGAACAGGTTTCGGCGCCGTGGCCACCAGGTTGGGATTCGGCCACTGCATGAAAAAGCCTCGACTTTTTCAGAGTGCTGTGCACCTTGCTAGCCCGTGAACCTTCTTGATACCTAAAGTTTGGCTCATTGAATTATTGTTCACTTCATAAGAAATTAGCTATCAAACTTGATCCCTAAAGGAAAATATGGTTCGGCACTCTAGCCACCAAATTGGGCTTCGGCCGCCGCATGAGAAAGCCGCCATGAACCTTCTTGACACCTAAAGGTTGGCTCATAAACTTATTATTCACTTCATAAGAAACCAGGTATCAAACTCAATCCCTAGAGGGAAATATTTGATATTGCATAGTTTTACGTCTTGCAGTTTTTAGTGCACTTCTTTGCAATTAGGTACTTAAGGCATTTAGGATTAACAAATTTGCATCAAGCATGTTTGTAGAGCCCATTCATGAACTTCACTTAAATAAGTGCGAACGATGGTCCAGCATGTGAGCAAAGCTAGAATTCACATTTTCAAGATTGCGGAATTGGACACAACTCCAATATTGTGGGATTTGGTCTTAACTCCAAGGATGTCGGATTTGGTTACATCTCTATGATTGTGGGAATTGATTGGAACACGACAAAGATTTGGATAATCCAGGACAAGATTTTCAGCCAACGTTGGAACTTTTAGATAGATATCATCCGGCTCAATTCAAACTGGTTTCGATAGAAGATCAAGCTTGGAGATGATGATTTAAATTGATGAAGAAATCCAGCATTTTTAAAAGACCCACGTGACACCTTTTTTTAAGGAGAGAGGCCCGAAGGAATCCGAGGACGTCCTAGGATTAGTGACGTCGTCTTTGCGTGTGATCCGCTCCTCATCATATAATTACGCTCCATTCTATTAATTCTATAATTCCTCTCTTGCATGGCATATGGTCAGTCATCTACGACGGAATCCCTGACACCAAGAGAGAGTATAGACGGTAGCATAAGTGAGAACTTAAAAGAATAGATTACACGCCAGTCATAGGGCTTCACCTAAGTAATAAGAGTAAAGCAAAACATCCTTTTTTATTTTCAAGTCAAAGGCTCTGAGAAAAATAAAAAAAAGAAGTCAAAGGTTCAAATAAGTTATGAACCAATCAAGTCTTTGGCTTTTTTATTTGTCACAAAATACTTGTATTATTAAGCATGGAACAACCTTCAATTATGAGTAATTTCCTAGACTAATTGGAAAGACATAACATAATAAAATCCTGAGGAATAGAACTTCGACTCTTGGAACCTTCATCACAATTGAGACTCATGAAAACCTAGGAACTAAGAAATGAAATAGTGACATCCATGAGTCTCCAAAAATAAAAGAAATATAATTGTTAATAGGTCTCCATGTTTTAACAATTCCCAAAGTTGTCGAATTAAACTCCGCCCTAAGTTTCTTTTATCTTTATCTCCGTGGTAGGAGAAAGATCCACAATATTGAACGTTGCTGAAACAACATGCTCACCACGAAGTTCAATTTTGTAGGCGTTGTCACCAATCATTTGCAAAACTTCGAAAGGTCTATTGGCCCTAGGTTTCAGCTTCCCATGATGAGCTTGAGGAAAATTTTCCTTTCTAAGATGAGGCCAAACCAAATCTCATTCTTTAATAGCTTCCGATTTTCAATGCTTGTTTGTTCTAACTTGATACTTTGCATTGTACCTTATGATCCTTTCCCGAATCTACTTAGGAAACTTGTTTAGATAGTTGGAGTGTCCCTCAGCATCTCCACTAAAATGTTAGAGATGGGAAGTGGAGCTATGTCTAATGGACTAATAGGATTTTTCCCATACATAACCTCAAAAGTAGGGGTGAGCATTGATCCAAGGTTAACCCTGGATCAACCCTGGACCGACCCAACCCTGCCGATCCTTATCCAGTTCCCAAAGAGACTGGGTTGGTCCTTACTCTTGGGATTCTTGGCCAGCACTGTGCGAGTCGGTTCTTGGTCTTAAGAATTTAGGGTCCAGACCAACCCTGACTGTATATATAATATATAATATATCTAAGATATTATATATATATATATATATATTATATATCTAATATATTATTTATAATTTTTTCATATATTCTAAAGAGAAAACTCTAAGTCAAATGGTGTCAAAAGTATTAAACAACTTCTCACGACATCCTCCTGAAGTACTCCTCTTTTGTCTTTTTTGTCCTCTTAGTTTTCAATTTGCCAAAATCAAAAGAAACAACTTCCCCAATCGCCACTCAACGTCCCCGCTCACCGCTCAATTTCCCATCTTGTCTCATATCTCTATGAGTGGTCTTAATTGTTTTTCTGGTTTCTTGCTTTTAGTAGGTGTGAAATTTCTAAGGTTGCCTTATCTTAAATTTATTGAATATGTACTAGTATTTATAGTATGGTTGTACAACGCCACATTGTCGATGGATATGCAATTTGAAATGGTAGGTTTTCCTTTTTAGGAAGATAAAAAATGAAACAAAAAAATTATCGATTGGTCCCTGTTGACCTTGGAATTGGATGAACCATTGGGTCAATCCGGTTCTCAGTCCTCGACTCAATAGGATCGGTCCTCGGTCCCAAAAATTGAGGACCAACATTGTGTGGGTTTGTCCTAGCGTTAGAGGGTGGATCGGCCTAACCCAGACCATACTCACCCCTATTCAAAAGGATTTTTTCCAAGGCTAATGACCTCGTTAAAACAGTGCTTGATGATTGGTCGTATTCCAAAGTTTGGAAGTATCAGGGAGTCGGCAGATTCCTTAACCAAACCAAGGAAACAACAACTGATATAATCCCTGAAGTTCTTCAGCTAAAACGTTGCTTGATGATTGGTCGTATTCCAAAGTTTGGAAGTATCAGGGAGTCGGCAAATTCCTTAACCAAACCAAGGAAACAACAACCGATATAATCCCTGAAGTTCTTCAGCTAAAACATTGCTTGATGATTGGTCGTATTCCAAAGTTTGGAAGTATCAGGGAGTCGGCAGATTCCTTAACCAAACCAAGGAAACAACAACTGATATAATCCCTGAAGTTCTTCAGCTAAAACGTTGCTTGATGATTGGTCGTATTCCAAAGTTTGGAAGTATCAGGGAGTCGGCAAATTCCTTAACCAAACCAAGGAAACAACAACCGATATAATCCCTGAAGTTCTTCAGCTAAAACATTGCTTGATGATTGGTCGTATTCCAAAGTTTGGAAGTATCAGGGAGTCGGCAGATTCCTTAACCAAACCAAGGAAACAACAACTGATATAATCCCTGAAGTTCTTCAGCTAAAACGTTGCTTGATGATTGGTCGTATTCCAAAGTTTGGAAGTATCAGGGAGTCAGCAGATTCCTTAACCAAACCAAGGAAACAACAACCGATATAATCCCTGAAGTTCTTCAGCTAAAACGTTGCTTGATGATTGGTCGTATTCCAAATTTTGGAAGTATCAGGGAGTCAGCAGATTCCTTAACCAAACCAAGGAAACAACAACCGATATAATCCCTGAATCGGTGCGTCAATGAACGGACAAGAAGACATAACGACGGCCGCCCATTCCTTTCGAAGACAAACATAAAAAACACGCAAGGCCTCTCAGAAGACGAAAAAAGTCATCAAAATCTCCGATGGAGAAGTGTGAACCAAAAGAGAAAAAGCCACAACCAATGTCAGAGAAATTCTCTCTCTTTGGCCCCGCTTTTAAACTGTAGATGGGATATGCCATTTCTTATGTACAAGTTTGATATATACAGCGCGTTCCACTTTTACCCATTACTACGCGGCTTTTTAATTTAATGTTTAGGTGTATCTCCCTCACCTCAGTATATTCAAGCTAGGAAAGTTCCCGTTGAGGCCAGCGCAGGTAAGCACGTTGGCACGTGAAATTAGATTACGAGGCGTTTTCTTTACATGGTCGAAGAAAAGGTCTACTATAGGGATTCAATTCGATTTGAGTTTGAGTTCCCAGCTTCTAGATCAGTGCAAGAATTTTGCTTCTGAAAGCAACCTCCAAAGTACATCGAACTTGGGTTTTGTGACAAATCCGCGTCGACCAACATTTTCAAGGTCTGCGCAGAAAATTTTAATTTTCATATCATTAGACACCCGGTAAACAACGGGGAAACTTCTCGGTAGAAAGTACAATGTTAACCAATATTTTGTATAATTTGTACCATTTGGTCGTCTAATTTTTTTTTTTTTTTTTTTTTTGTACATTTTGTTCCTAATTTTCAAAGTTTGTGCAATGAACACTCAGTTTAAATGGAGCAATTAGAAGAGAAAAGAAAAAGTTTGGATGATGAGCTCAAGAGAGAAAAGAAAAGAAAACAAAGAAGGTTTGATCTTATTATTGTTTGGATGTTTATGAAAGAAAAAGAAAGGAATGAAGGGAATTTGATCATTTCATATTAAGTCGAAGAAGAGAAAAGAAGGAAAATGAATTTTGTTATATCTTTATGACTATTGTATCCTTGTGATTCTTCATAAATCTAATGTATTATAGTAAACGTGACTTTTTGATATTAAGGGTATATTTGGTAACCATTCTATTTTCAGGAACAATTTCTACTCATAAATAGTTTTCTTAAATTATGTTCCCTAGATGAGTTTATGACAATTTGAAAGCATTTGGTAACTGTTCAAACGTTCTATTTCGAAAATAGAAATGCATTTTGTATGACTCTCAAATTTCTTTATAACTTAGCATTTCTTATAACTTTTTAAATAACGTTATTACATTTTCATTTTTTCCTTTTCTTCTCTTTTTTTCTTTTTCCTTCTCTTCTTCTTCCTCTAGCCGATCGCCAACCACGATTGGCCAAACGAGAGCTAACGAGGTCATTAGCCTTGGGGGAAACTCGCCAAGCCACGACGAGGCTTGTCGAGGGCCAGTGAGGCTTTAGTGAGATCATCAGACCTTGTCAAGCTAGCCACAGCCACCGGCCACAAGAAGAAGAGGAGGAAGAGAAAAAGAAAAAAAGAAAATGAAGAAAATAAAAGAGGAAAAAAAGAATGTTTTGGTTTTGATTCTGAAGTTATTTTTAGAACCAAAAAAATAATTTTTTTTTTTTACTTCTTAATTCTATTTCAAATATATTCTCAAGAGCAAAAAAAGCAACTAAATGGATTTCTCTTCTTTTTTTTTTTTTTTTTTTTTTTGTTCCGAGGAATAAAAAAATAGAATCAAATATTGTTTAGCACCTTATCAAATAGACCATAAATGCATTCAATGTTTCTTTTCTTCTGCAAATTAAATTCTAATATTCTTTCCAATAAAAGAAAAAAATTAAAGGAAAATCTCTTAAAATTTCAATCTAAATACAAATATAATTATGTAGGGACACTTTATGCGTAGTAAAATAGACTACTTATTATATACAATGCGATAGAGTGAAATATTCTGTTTTTCAAGAAAATTATAATATATATAAATCAACGTAGAAACTTTATTCATAAAAAAATTTCCCTTCACTTCATTCCATTAGTTCGACATGCACACTAAAAAAACTTTATTTGCCTTTATTTTATTTCTTTCTCCTTTATCCGTAGGCAAGTCTCTATATTGTCATTTTGTTTCCATCACAAATTTATACCAGCGGTGTTAAATGTTGCGGAAACAAGCAATGGAACAGTAAAATAGACATAATAAGAAAATCAATTGAATACTATTTGATCTATGTCTATAGGGAGAACAATAAAGAATTTTACCATTAATTAAATGATGCGACAGAGATTATAACTACACTTGAGTCACTCAAATATTCTTAATGCTTTCTTGTCTTCAATTACACCCAACAACTCATACAGTATTTAATCTCATAATTCCTCTCTCAACAATCACAAGAATTCTATAAAAAAAAAAAATAGATAGAATAATGAAATAAATCGGACGGTAGTTTTACGTTTACTATACTACATTTTCACGAGATTTCCCGAATGAGGGACAAATTCACGAACTTCCTCTCTACGCACATCAACTACCAGTGCTTTGATAAAATTAAAAAAAAAAAAAACCTACCAGTGCCACGTCCTTTGCCGGACACTTGCAAGCTTGACCCACACAAAAGACAAACCCTTTATATATATATATATATACACGCGCGCGCACCAACGACGACTACCACGTCCTTTGCCGCACGCTTGCAAGCTTGACACGCACAAAAGACAAACCCTTGATATATATATATCATCGCCGGGGGAAGTCCAAGGCCAAGGGGAATCAGGGAATACAGTTCAAATTTGAGACTTTTTCTTCAATTAACTTTCCTTGGCCGACTCTCGCCTCAGTCAAGAGAATATATCCGTGTCCCCCGAGTCATCAAAATTCAAAGTCCAAAACTTGCTCGAGGGGCATCTGGAAAATCAAGTCTATACTTATCTAATATTTATCTTGGATTGGGTTTTAGGTTCAAACTTGAAACAATTTTTACATTAAATAAAATTTCTAGATTAGCTAAGTAATCCATTATCAGGTTTGAATGCGATAGAATGAATCCCGTGTTCAAATCATTCTTTACTTATTTAATGTAACATTCACAGCTTTCAACTACCACTCTTCGGATCGAGAGGTTTGCATGCATTCGGGGAGATTAAATACATTTATTTTAGTCATATATTGCTAAAATTTTCCTAAAAATATAAACACAAAATGAAAAATTACTGACGTCAAAGACTACATCACTTCCTTGTGTATGTTCCCCTATTTCGCAATCACTAGCTTCTTCCATCATTCATGTTGCTCTCGTTTCAGGACAAAAACAAATTAAACGCGTTTATTTTATTTATCCGATTGACAAAATCAATCCTCATCGCGAGGAAATATGTTCTTTTACGCTAAGTAGCACCGACACTGACACGCGACATACGATATGACACGCCGACACATCGTTTCTCAAAAAGTAGAGAATTTCAATACGTTGGGACACATTATATATTAAATATGTTTTTATAAATACATAATAAATTATCATTTTTATGATTATTTAAATCAAATTAATTTGAATCAAATTCATAAATAAATAAACAAGCCTAGAATGAATATACACTAAAAACATTAATCCGTCATTTATTAATATCATTCATTGTTTCAATTTGACAAATTCAACTATATTTCAATGATTCATAAAACTTAGAGAAAAAACAAGCAATCCATATTTTGGACTCGCATGTTAGATATGTTGGAAGAGGAGAAAAAAACTTAGTGGTGAAATGTGTATCACGGGAAGTTGGAGTCAGAAGAGAAGAGAAGACTAGATATTTCTTCTTTTTCCATTTATTATTTTTATTATTGTGTTTTATTTTTTCACATATATATTTTTTCACCTCTATTTATTGAATTTTTAAAATTGACCTTGATATCATAATCACATGTCGGAAACTCGTATGTCAGAATTCTAACTCAAGTGTCGGAGAGTGTTGAGAAAGTTGACTAGGTATCGGATTTTCCGACACATGTTTACCGAGTGTCGGATAATGTCGGACACGTGTCGAAGTATCCGACATGACACGAAGGCTCTTGGAGAGCGTCGGTACTTCATAGCTGTTATGGTGTTGACATACTCTTCAATATATCTTAATTAATATATAGTGTATGATATTTCTTTGGATTCTAGTTGAAGGGCCCACTAAAAAGCAATGGGAATAAATCTACCACATCTCCCTGTCATATCTTTACCTATATATGCAATGAACTTATCTCCACCACCATCTTCACTTCACTTCCTTCCAAATAACCACCACCAAAATGGCTTGGATATGGATAACACTCACCTTCGCTTTGATTGCTCATCTCTTATTGCGAGCTTTGCTATGGAAAACAAAGAGAAAGAAGAAATTGCCTCCTGGTCCAAGAGGGTATCCAATTCTTGGAAACCTCCCTTTGTTAGGACAAAACCCTCACCATGATCTTCACAAATTAGCTAAAAAATATGGACCCCTCATGTACTTGCGCCTCGGGTTTGTGCACACGATCGTCGTCTCATCGCCCGAGGTGGCCGAACAATTCCTTAAGACCCATGATCTTGTTTTCGCGAGCCGGCCACCTCATGAGTTCTCGAAGCACGTCTCTTACGAGCAAAGGAGCTTGGCGTTCGCGCCGTATGGCCCATATTGGAGGAACATCAGAAAGATGTGCACTTTGGAGCTACTTAGCAATGCAAAAATCAATTCCTTTAAGTCCATGAGAAGAGAGGAGGTCGGCTTGCTTGTGAATTTTCTCAAAGACGCGGCTCACGACCACACAGCCATTGACTTGAGCGCGAAGATCTCTTCACTAAGCGCCGATATGAGTTGCCAAATGGTCTTCGGAAAGAAGTACATGGACAAGGAGTTTGACGAGAGAGGGTTCAAGGCCATGATTCAAGAAGGCATGGTGTTGGGTGCGACACCGAACATCGGCGACTATGTTCCTTATTTAGCACGATTTGATCTTCAGGGGTTGACGAAACGCATGAAAGCCGTGAGCAAAGTGTTCGATGCCTTCTTTGAGAAGATTATTGACGAGCACATGAAGTCTAAGAAAGAGGAAGGAGAGAGCAAAGATTTTGTGGATGTTATGCTGGGCTTCATGGGATTGAACGAGGGAGAGTACCATATCGACAGGCCCCATATCAAAGCCATAATTCTGGTAATTAATCAATTTTATGTATCTAGATTAAAGATTATCTCCGGAACCTTAGCTACTGTTCAATTATCTAAGCATACGTCGGGGTGGAAAATTTATTAGAACAGGGATCCCACTAGTCGAGGTTCTGAGTTCAGTAATTAGGGAGCAAAATTGATTCCAAGGTAATTCGATAAATTATAAAAAGAGATTTTAGTATATGGACCATCGTATTGAAACATCTGAAAAGATCTATCATTTCACTTTATAAATCAATTTTTTAGGCGAATTTTAATTTTTCAACTGTTATGTCCTGAAATTTTTTTTATGAAGCATGTGATTTGGTTTCCTCCTCTCATCCTCTCTTTTATGTAAGATCTGCAAGTCCTAATGGCATTTTCTAAGCAATAATAATTTGTCTATATTTCTTGTACATAGTTAACACGAAATGAAATTCTTACAATATTAATAATCATCACATTTTTTTTACCTATAATTTTGCCCAAGCAGATAGTCTTGTTAGCTTCTTCATATGTTGTTGTGAACAGACGGTGCCCACGAATCTTGCAAGCCCGTGTTGTCTATCTACCAGTCAGCCAAAGTGCGTCATATACAAGAAGTAGAAGTTAAGGATCACTACAGAGAAATTATTGTCTCTTCCTTAAATTACATGTGCTTGTCTCTTTCAAGCACCAGAGGGGAAGCGGTTAATAATGTTTTGTCAACTATGAAACAGAGAGTGCTAGAGACAACAAAAATTATTCATTAATAAGTGATTCATGGTCCATATTTCCATTAGGATTTCAATAAGTTTATTCGTGTATGAAAGGAATAGCTAGTTGAGATTATAATTTCCGTCATACAACATAAAAAATGACATGAAAAAAAAAGTTGTTTATCTTTTAAATTATCTTTAGTATATTCTTACTGGAATTTCGAACTTATGACCACATAAGTACTTTCTTGATGGATTCAATTAACATATTGATATTTTTAGAAAGGTTCTTTAAATGTGCTTGCTAAGTAACTTATTTAGGAAGTTTATCTTTTCAATGCACTAATTTTTTTTTTGTAACATCCATGACTTAGTCTGTTGTAAATATGACTGATAAGTGCCATCAAGATACTTGTTATCATGAATCTCGATATCTGGCTATGTGTGTGTGTGTGTGTGTGAATCTCGATATGTTTCTACATGCAGGACATGTTGGCGGGATCGATGGACACTTCAGCGACAGCAATAGACTGGGCAATGACCGAACTTGTAAGACATCCTAGTGCAATGAAAAAGGTTCAAGATGAACTAGAGAAAGCCGTGGGAATGAACAGAGCAGTAGAGGAATCAGATTTAGAGGGCTTGCACTACTTAGACATGGTCATCAAGGAGACCATGAGGCTTCACCCGGTGGCTCCGCTTTTGCTTCCCCATGAGGCGACCGAGGACTGCACAGTGAACGGCTTCCATATACCCTCGAAGTCGAGAGTCATCGTGAATGTGTGGTCCATCGGAAGGGATCCAAAAGTGTGGACCACTCATGATCCGGAAGAGTTCATACCTGAAAGATTCTTAGGGTCGAGCGTGGCCGTTAAGGGGCGTGATTTTCAGCTCCTACCATTTGGGGCGGGCCGCCGAGGGTGCCCCGGGATGCAGCTTGGCTTGACCATGGTGAAGTTTGTGCTTGCGCAACTCGTACACTGCTTTGATTGGGACCTTCCTGGTGGCATATCACCGAGCGAGCTTGACATGACTGAGGAGTTTGGGCTCACTACTCCTAGAGCTAAGCATTTGGTAGTCACACCTAGGTACCGTTTGAGTGAGTGAAAGAGAGTTAACTTTTCGATGGATGATTGAGTTCCCAAAAATAAATCTGATATTATCATGAAGTCTCATAGTGTTAGTCACCAAATGGATTGCCTACTAATTTGTAATGAGGTTTTAGCTTGATTTTTGAAGTATTATTATCTTCTGAATGAAATTCAAATAAAGGAATTTGAGACACGTGGAGATTAGGGACTTTTTAATTTCTTCACTACAGTTTAGAGTATTGTATTGTGTTTGATGATGTCTGAGAGGTTTCGCCAATTCCGAAAAAGAACCAATTAGAATCGAAGGTCGAATTGAAACAAAATAGCCAAGATCTTCGGGGTTCTGGAGGACCATTACCGGATGCCCATGCATGAGACATCCAGTGGAAAGGCTGAACAAGGTTCAGCGCCCTGTTCACTAGGTTGGGCAGAAAGCCCCTCCGCTCATGCTGGGTGCCGAGCTACAGACATGCTTGGCTGGACCTTGGACCTGGCTTGGTGAGGACGTGAATGACGTCACGACGTTTCCATATTTCTCATCTTAAATTTAGGTTCCGTTCGTTTTGCAAAAATATTTCATTTCTAAAAAAAAAAAGTTTAAGAAATCATTTTCACTTTTCTGGGTTTGGCTGAAATTAAAATTAAAAAAAGTAGCCAAAAAGCATTTTTCGAAGTTTGGAAAGGAAAATATAATTTGGCTTTCCTAAATAAACATTTACTATTTAAGCCGTGGTAACTTGCACATGGATGGTCGAGGTCCTAGATTCGACCTCAATGGACCTAGGCCTAGTGATCCAAGCTCAGTTGTAGGGGACCCAATCTCGTGCACGGGGACCTGGGCATGAGCATCAAGGTCCTGAGCTTGACTTTGATACACCCCCGCTCGAGCGCTTAGCACCTAGCCTCAATGGGCCCGAGCTCATGCGTGGGGGATCAAGGCATGGGCATTAAGGTCCCAAGTTCAAGTGTTGGGGACCGAGGCACGAGCTTGAGAGTCTCGACCTAGTCTTGATGGACTCGAGCCCAAGTGTTAGTGACCCAGACATAGGCATTGGGTTCTTGGGCCTCGACCTCGATGGACCTCGACTCAAGTGTGAGAGATCCGAGCATGGGCAATAGTGTTCAGGGCCCGGCCTTGTTGGACTTGGACTTAGGCTTGGGTTCTAGGGATTCAGGCATGGGTTTTAGGGTCTCGAGCCCAACTTCTATAAAGCCAAGGCCAACCTTCATGGACTGAGGAGCACATGCTAGGAGCCCAACTCTCAGGCTTAGCCTCTATGAACTTGGGTCGGGGCACCAATGAGTCAAGTAACAGTACAAAGGTACTAGGCTTGGCCTTCGGGGACCTGCACTTAGGCATCAAGGACTCGAGCATGGGCGCTAGTGTCTCAAGCACCACCTTTGTTGACCTGAGCTTAGGTACCGGGATTTTGAACTTGGCCTCTTTGGACTCAGGCTTGGCCTCAATAGACCTGACCTCGACCTCTTGACTCGAATTTGCTACAAAGAGCCAAGAACAAATGTTGGGTTCCGAGTGCTCAAGCATTGATTTCTAGTCTCATTTTGGAAAATGATTTTTTCTTTTAAATTTAAGTATAGGTTATTCGTTAACTAGAAAATAAAATATTTTCTTTGATATATTTTTCTAAACGGTCTATATGTCGGAAAATGTTACTATCCATAGCCATCAAATAGAATAAAAAAATTCCCACCTCGAAGACTCCTTCATTTGTGTTTCTTTCCCCATTTCGCAATCACTGGCTTCTAAAATCGAACCAAAAAAAAATCCTTCACCTCAACCATATGATAGACAAAATCAATCCGCGTAATGAGATCATATGTTTTTTTCTTTTTTTCACTATTAAGCCCACTAAAGACGAAGGGTAATAAATTTAACGCAAATCTAGAAACACCCATCTCCTTGTCATATCTTTCTCTGTATATGGACCGGGATTATCCCCACCACCCTCTTCACTGCACTTCCTTTCAAATAACCACCTCCAATTGCTATGGTTTGGATATGGATAACACTCACCTTCGCTTTGATTGCTCATCTCCCGTTGCGAGCTTTGCTATGAAAAACACAGAGCAAGAAGAAATTGTCTCCTGGTCCAAGAGGGTTTCCGATTCTTGGAAACCTCCCTTTATTGGGAAAAAAATCATCATCACGATCTTCACAAATTGGCTAAAAAATATGGACCCCCATGTACTTGCGCCTCAGGTTCGTGCCCACAATCGTCGTCTCATCGCCCAAAGTGGCCGAGCAATTGCTCAAAATCCATGATCTTTTTTTTGCTCAAAAGCACTTCTCTTACAAGCAAAGGAGCTTGGCATTTGTGCCGCATAGTCCGTATTGGAGGAACACTAGAAACATGTGCACTTTTAGGCTCCTTAGCAATGCACTCCTTCAAATCCATGGGAAGAGAGGAGATCAGCCTGCTTGCTTGGACTTGGCTGGGTGAGCACATGAATGGCGTCGCGGGCTTTCCATGTTTCTCATTTTAAACTTAGCCCCGTTTGTTCTGCAAAAGGTGTTACATTTTCTAGAGAATATTTTTCAGGAAATTATATTTTAGAAAAATAATATTTTCCTATATTTAATTGAAATATGAAAAATACCCAGAAAATATTTTCAGTGGTTTAGAAGGGAAAATTAAATTTGATTTTCCTAAATAGATATATATTATCTAGGCTCTAGTGACTTACGCATAGTTAGTTGAGGTCTCAAGGCAAGTCTAGATCCCAGCTCCCAGGTGCAAGGACCTAGACATAGGCACTGAGGCGCTAAGCTCAAGTGCTTAGCATTTGGCCTCGATAGACCTAAGGTCATGCGTGGGGGATCTAGACAAGAGCATTGGGGTATTGAGCTTGGGTGTCGGGAACTAGGCACGAGCACTAGGGTCTTAGGCCTAGGCGTTAAGGATGTAAACATGGGTACCAAGGTCTTGGGCCTCAATCTCGATTGACCCTGACTTGGTTTAGGGAGATTTGAGCATGGACACCAATGTCCTAGGCCTAGTCTCATTGGACTCGGACTTGGGCTTTGGCATCAAGGATCCGAGCATGGGTTTTATCTCAAGCCTGACTCTTGTAGACCAGGCAAACCTCCATGGATTGAGGCCCACACAACAAGATTTTGGTCTTGGGCTCAGCCTCTATGGACTTGGGTAGGGGCACCGATGAGCTAAGTAATGATACTGGGCTACAAGGCTCAACCTCCGAGGACTTGGGCTCATGCTTAAGGACTCGAAACAAGTGCCGGTGTCTCAAGCCCCACCTTTATTGACTTGTACTTGACCTTAATGGACCTCGGTAGATCCAGCCTTGGCATCTAGACTTAGGATCGTTGCAAAGAGCTAGGGTATAAACATGAGGGTTCTCATGCCCAAGTGCTAATTTCTAGTCTTATTTTAAAAAATGATTTTCCATTTTTAAAATGATAATGATTTTTTTTTAATTATAGGTTTTCCATTTATTAGAATAACATTATCCTATGACTCATTTTCTTAAGCCATCCAAACGCATCGTGAGATTCAATGTTTTCTATTTTCACTATTTCTAAATTAATATGTAGTCTTCTAATTCTGTATGAACGGGCCCACTAAAAACAAAGAGTAATAAATGTCATCCGCTTTAAACCTAGAAACACCCTTCTCCCTGTCACTTCTTTATCCATGCATGCACCGAAATTATCCCCACCACCATCTTCATCCCCACTTCCTTACAAGTAACCACCTCAATGGCTTGGATCTGGATAACACTCACCTACGCTTTGACTGCTCATCTCCTATTGCAAGCTTTGCTATGGGAAACAAAGAGCAAGAAGAAATTGCCTCCTGGTCCAACAGGGTTTCCGATTCTTGGAAAAACCCTCACCACGATGTTCACAAATTAACTAAAAAATATGGACCCCTCATGTATTTGTGCCTCCGGTTCGTGCCCACAATGGTTGTCTGATCGCCCGAAGTGGTTGAGCAATTCCTCAAAATCCATGATCTTGTTTTCGTGAGCCGGCCGCCTCATGAGGCCTCGAAGCACATGTCTTATGAGCAAAGGAGCTTGGCATTCGCGCCATACAGCCTGTATTGGAGGAACATTAGAAAGATGTGCACTTTGGAGATCCTTAACAATGCAAAAATCAACTACTTCTGTCCATGAGAAGATTTGACCCCAAAAAAAAAAAAAAAGTCCATGAGAAGAGAGGAGGTCGGCTTGCTTGTGAATTTTCCCAAAGACGCATCTCACGACCGCATGGCCACTGACTTGAGCGTGAAGATCTCATCGCTAAGCGCCAACATGAGTTGTCGGATGGTCTTTGGGAAGAAGTACATAGTGTTGGAAGATACGCAAGAAGATTCCAATGTATCATTCAAAGATCAATTATGTATCGTATCTAACTGGATACAAATTGTAATATATTTAGTTACTTGTTTTGTACACTCTTTTGTACTATAACAATAGGACAATGTACATTGAATCAAAGCAGTGAATACAGAGGAAAATTCCCACAATTCTTTCTCTCAAATTCCTCTCTCTCGACTTCTTTCATGGTATCAGAGCCTTTCTGGTTCTGACATAGCTTCCACGTTTTTTAGAATTGCCTTCCGTGATCTTCTGCTCTTGGTCTTTGCTTCACTTGCAAACCAAAACAGCATCCGGCAGGAATTCTTGAGTTCTAATTCTTTTCCAACCTGCAAAACAGAGTTACTGCAGACTTTCTCTTCATCATGACAGATCCACATACTTCACCTACCGAAGGTAATGTGATGCCTCATGATTCGCCAACTCCGAACTCATCCATTATCAATCCGGCAGCTGATCAACAACCCAGTCAAAGCCAAATTCACGCACAGCACACGCTTTGGCAACCCAATCCGACTCAGTTCAATCCAAGGTTACCTTTCTCTGGCTATCCTTATTAGTGGATGCCGTACCCATGGATTCATGGATCAAATCCAGATGCATCACAGCCGGGTTACCAAAGCATGTAGACCGATGGAGACCTACCAACCAATGCTGGGGCAGGCTCAACCATCGGCCTTGAGCAGACGGGCGGATCAGGGAATTCGAATCAGGGACAGACTACAACCAATCCGAGCCAGACTACAACCAATGCGGGATTTCCAACAGGGTTTATACCTTTTCCCTTTGCGGCCGCCATGGGTCGCCCAGAACCCGGCGACGCGCTTTATGTCTCCAACGCCGACGGCCCAGAGTTGAAGCTCATCAACAACCCCCTCACAGGGCCGGAGAATTACTCAAATTGGGCACGTGACTTCCGTCGAGCCCTCATAACAAAAGATAAGGAGGGATTCATCGACGGCACCATTCCGGTCCCAATTGATGATAAATTAGGGCGACAATGGAAAAAGTGTAATCAGTTAGTCAGGACATGGATAGGAAATTGTATAAACCCAGAAATAGCTGTCGGATTGCCTCCCACAGAGGATTCAAAAGTTTTTTGGGACAATATACGCGAGATGTATGGAAAACTGGATCGGGCGAGGATTTTCTCACTACATCAAGCACTTTCCGAACTGAAGCAAGGAAACACGTCTGTGACGACGTGCTTCAACAAACTTTCAGCCCTCTGGAATGAGCTGGAGGCAGCGGAAGAGAAACTCGATGGGCCCGAAACCACTATCCAACAACACAAGGCAATAAAAGACAGAGAGAAAGCGACTCGCTTTCTACTCATTCTTAACGAATCTTACCTCCATTTCAGGTCACAGATACTTGCCATGGAGCCTGCGCCTTCGATTGGCCGTATATTCCAGCTTGCTGTGCAAGAGGAAAGCCAAAGGCTCGCCTCGACTGAAGGGAAAGGGGCAGAAACCCTAGCCCTGGCCGCAAGGATCGAAAGGGGTTCACGAACCCTAGAGAAGAGAGGAGATGCGGCGCTAGGGTTTGCGGTCGAACAGAAGCCTTTTAAAGGGACTTCTTCGGACGGCCACGATCGCGCGTCTAGATCGGACGGCTCATGATGGGCGCACAACTCCTCAGATCTGGACGGTGGAGATTTCCCTATCATTAAAGGATCCAACGGCGGGAATTTCACGAGAAATTATGGGCCGAATTCTTCCCGGTCCAATTCGAATGGGCAGAAATTCTCATGGGCCTAATTCCTATGGGCCGAGTTCAAAAAATAAGGGAAAATTGTATTGTGAATTTTGCAAGCGACCACATCACACTGTTGAAAATTGCTGGAAGTTGCATGGCAGACCTGGCGAAAAAAGGGGCAAGGAGATATCAGCAGCAGCATATCAGATCACAGGACAGACTGATGCGAATCAACTCATCACTCATGGTGAATATGAGCAGTTGATGCAGGCACTGCAAAAATTAGAAGTTCCAAAGAGAGGGAGCAGTTTTACAAGTATTTCTCCATGTCTGATAAACAATATATCGAGAAATACTTGGATTGTTGATTCTGGAGCCAGTGATCATATTGCATGTGAGAAGAAATTATTTACTGCCATTAATGAAGAACTAGATAGCCCTATTGTAGTACAATTGCCAAACGGCAACGTTACTCACGTCACTCTAACTGGGACAGTTAATCTTAGTTCTCAAATTGTTCTCACAAATGTCCTATATATTCCTGAGTTCCAATTCAATCTTATATCTGTGTCTAGAGCCTGTAAGGAAAATTCATGTCAAGTTTCCTTCAATGCTGATAGTTGTCAATTTCAGGCCCTTTCGACTGGGAAACTGATGGGATGGGGTAATCTATCAGAAGGATTATTTTTCTGGAGAAGTTCAGCCAAGCATCTAGATCAATTTCTTTGTAATAAGCAGTCATTGTGTAATTCGACTACCAATGATAAAAATTTCATTTTTCATTCTAGAATGGGTCATAGTTCTTTATTTCCCTATTCTCAATGTCATATTTGCCCCCTTGCAAAGCAATCGCGTACCTCCTTTCCAATAAGCAGCAGTCGTGCAGCTGATGTTTTTTCTTTACTTCATATTGATATCTGGGGACCATACCATACTCTAAATAATGATGGTTCTCGATTCTTTCTTACTATTGTGGATGATCATTCAAGGGCCACATGGATTTTTCTCATGCAATCCAAAAGTCAAGTCGTGTCACACTTAAGAACATTCCTTTCCTTGTCAAAGACTCAATTCGGAAAAACTGTCCAAAAAATTCGAACAGACAATGGAAAAGAATTTTTTAATTATGAATGCACGGCTTTATTATCATCCCAAGGGATTCTACATGAGAGTTCATGTACTTACACACCACAACAAAATGGAATAGTGGAAAGGAAGCACCGTCACTTGTTGGAAGTTGCCCGGTCTTTAAAGTTCCAGGCTTCTATTCCAGATATTTTTTGGGGAGATTGTATTTTGACTGCAGCATATTTGATCAACCGTATGCCGACCAAGATTCTTAACGGTCGAAGTCCTTTCGAACTTCTTTTTGGGAAGAAACCAGATCTTCGTCATCTAAGGATTTTTGGGTGCCTGTGCTATGCTTCTATAGTGGGACCTAAGGATAAGATGGGTCCACGAGCTCGTCGGTGCATATTCATGGGGTATCCTACCCTACAGAAAGGGTACCGCATGTTTAATCCATCTACAGGTGATTTTTTTGTTAGTAGAGATGTTCAATTCCACGAAGACTCTTTTCCTTTTGCTGCCCAGGAATCAAGCAAAGATAGAGCGGGACATTCTCTTGCTCATCATATCGAAGAGTCTACCCATGATCTGGGATATGTTCTATATCCTATGTCTACTATGGCACCAACACCTTTAGCAACGGACTCGGATCAGCACTTGTATACAAGACCTTCTTTAGAATCATCTACTGTGGAACCTCCAGTGACTCAGTCATCTCCTATGGAGCCTCTAGCAAACCAACCATCTTCTGACGATATTCATCCCAGACGTTCCGGACGAGCCACACGTCCACCAACTTGGACTAAAGATTACATATGTGGAGTGAGAAATCCACCAAGTATTCTTTTCCCTATTTCTTCTTATGTTTCCTTCGATCGATTATCCGAGGAACATAGATGTTGCATTACCCGCATTTCTGAAGAACGCGAGCCTTCAAGTTATGACGAGGCAAGAAAAGATCAGCGTTGGCAGAATGCTATGAAAGCATAATTGCAAGCACTGATGGATAATCATACATGGGAATTCGTCAGTTTACCTCCGCATCGTAAGCCAATCGGATGCAAATGGGTTTACAAGATCAAATATCGAGCTGATGGTTCGGTTGAAAGATACAAAGCCAGGTTGGTAGCAAAAGGTTTCACACAGAAAGAAGGGTTTGATTATCATGAAACCTTCTCTCCTGTGGCTAAAGATGTTACAGTCCGATCCTTTCTCTCTGTAGCAGCTTATCGAGACTGGCCCTTACATCAGATGGATGTTCACAATGCATTCCTGTATGGAGATTTAGACGAAGAGATTTATATGGACGTGCCACAGGGTTTACGGAGACAGGGGGAGAATAAAGTATGTCATCTCCGCAAATCCCTATATGGACTTAAGCAAGCTTCCAGACAATGGTACGCAAAATTTTCTCGAGTCCTTGATAGCTGCTGGTTTTCAACGAGCAAATTTGATTATGCCGTTTTCACATGGACTAAAGGTACGTCATCTATATACTTGATGATATATGTAGATGATATACGATTATGGGCAATGATGAGATAGCCATCAAAAAGTTCAAGCAATTCCTGCATTCTACTTTTCATATAAAAGATCTAGGTTTGCCAAAGTATTTTCTTGGAATAGAAATTGCTCGATCGTAGACCAAGGAATATCCCTCAGGCCCGAGAGGAAATTTGCCTTGGAAATCATATCGAAGGGGATTGTCGGGATGTAAGCCAGCTGTAATTCCAATTGAGCAGAACATCAAGCTGACCACAGCAGATTATGATGCCGAGTCTCTCAAAAGGCTGATCCCGTACTTAAAGATCCAATGAGTTATCGAAACTAGTTGGGAAGCTCATATATTTGACTATGACTCGGCCGGATATTATTTATGCTGTTCAAACCCTCGCCGCGGTTCATGCACAATCCCAAGCAGTCTCACATGAATGCTGCACTCAAAGTGGTAAAATATTTGAAGAAATGTCCTGGACTTGGGATCCTTCTATCCAAGAAATGTGATATGAGGATGACAGCATATTGTGATGCGGATTATGCAACATGTCCGATGAGTAGGAGGTCCATAACTGGTTTCTGTGTTAAGTTTGGGGATTCTTTACTTTCATGGAAAACAAAGAAGCAATCGACTGTTTCATTATCCTCAGCAGAGGCAGAATATCGGGCGATGGAAAAGACCACGTGTGAGATAGTGTTACATGGATTACTTCGTGATCTTGGAGTACAAGTTCAAGGGCCAACAAAACTGTTTTGTGACAATGATGCAGCCCTCAAACTTGCCTCAAACCCAATTGTTCATGAAAGGACGAAACACATAGAAGTAGACTACCATTTCACACGGGAAAAAATCCAGGAAGGGATAATCGAGACATTGGGAATTCGAACAGAAGAACAACCGGCGGATATTTTCACCAAACCTTTGTGTCAAAGTCAACACGCGTATCTCCTAAGCAAGCTAGGCGTCTTGGATATCTACAAGCCACCAGCTTGAGGGGAAGTGTTGGAAGATACGCAAGAAGATTCCAGTGTATCATTCAAAGATCAATTATGTATTGTATCTAACTGGATACAAATTGTAATATATTTAGTTACTTGTTTTGTACACTCTTTTGTACTATAACAATAGGACAATGTACATTGAATCAAAGCAGTGAATACAGAGGAAAATTCCCACAATTCTTTCTCTCAAATTCCTCTCTCTCGACTTCTTTCACATAGACAAGGAGTTTGACGAGAGAGGGATTAAGGCCGTGATTCAAGAAGCGATAGTGTTGAATTTGATCTTCAGGGGTTGACGAAGCCATGAAAGCCGTAAGCAGAGTATTCGATGCTTTCTTCGGGACGATTATTGACGAGCACCATATCAAAGCCGTAATTCTGGTAATTAATCAATTTTTGTTGATGTCATGTTAGTTGTCATGGGATTGAACGAAGGAGAGTACCATAACGACAGGTCCCATGTCAAAAAAATAATTCTGGTAATTAATCAAAATTTTGCAGCTAGATTAACAAATAATCCCTGTAACCTTAATTATTGGTCAGTTATCTAAGCATACGTCGGAGTGGAAAATTTATCAGAACAAGGATCCCACTATTTGAGGCTCTGAGATGAGCATAATTAGGGTTCAAAAATGATTTAGAAGAAAATTCCATAGTTTTTTTTTTTTTTTTTGGTCTGAAGACAATTCCATAGTTCATGAGCGGATACTTGAGCATATGGACGCCCGTATAGAAATACCGAACAAAGTCTGCAAATCCATTTTGTAGACGAATTTTAATATTTCAACTATTATATCCGCATAGAATTTGTCTTTATGTGATTAAGCATGTTAAATGGGTGTCATGGGAAAAGTATTAAAACGGGCCCAACAAATCTCAGCCCAAATTGAGATTTGTTACTGACTTGGAATGGGCTTGATCTGGGCTTGGGCGGCTTGCTGGACTTCACTGAATTGGACCGGGCTTCAAGTGGCTGAACTGCTAGACTTTTGGGCTGCTGGAAATTCACAGGCTTCAATTAAACTAAACCACATGGGCTGAGCTGCTGGACTGACTTTCACGGAGATCCTGGGCCCGGGAGATTCGCTGGCTGATCGTGGGCTTCAACGGCGTGGGCTGCTTCGTTTGTGGACTGGCGCGGCAGCAGCTTCTGTCTGGGCCGCGAGGGAATCAACGAAGAGGAGAGCTCCACCGTTTGTTGACGCAGGCGTGAGCTGAAGACGAAGACGCGTGGAGATGGGATCGCGAGCTGGCCTCGAGCTGGGAAGACCAAGGAAACGCTCGACTGCTGCTTCGGTTGACTGGAACGTGGCAGAGACGGGGAAGCAGCTCGCTGTCCGCTGGCAGGGGGTCTTCGGTTTGCTGCTGGGTTGACTGGCCTGGGCAGCTTCGCTGGCGCCAAATCGGTGGATGGCAGAGGAGAATTTGCTAGGTTTGACCAAGCAAAACCAAGACCGAACGATGGAAGTGGCTTCGCTGGACTGCTCGGTGAAGATGGGGTCAACAAACCACCTTTGCTGGATGCTGGTGTTGACTCCTTGAGTGGGGTTGTTCGGTGTGAGAGATGGGCAGGTGTTGGTGGTTTTTTGCAGAGGAAAGGAAAGATAAGCGAAGGAAAAATGAAAGTGAAACAAAGCTGAAGGAGCTGCACGTTCCTTCGACTAAAGAGAGAGAAAGAGACGGTGAGGAAGGGAGATAGCGACGGGGCCAGCTGTTTGCTTGATTAAGAAGATTGGATCAAGGGACAAAGTCCAAAATTCTATCCCTTCCATTAAATACTTTGTCCCCTAATTCTTTCTTGAAGAGAATTTCCACAAAAATTGTCCAATTTGAGGCTAAAATGCAACCCACCCACCATAACTCCGAATTTCTTGAGTTTTAGCTTCAATTTATTCATGAAATTTCCAAATCAATGTCAAATTTTGATGTAGAGAAAGCCCACAAAATTCCTACAAGTCCCCTTCGCCATGTAGCTCGTTTGCAAGTTGAAAATCTCTTCAATTCGGCCGATCCGAATTTCCATTAATTTTCCGTGACGTTCGAAACGGTTTTCCATAAAAATTTCGGAATCTTTGAAAAATTTTCAGATGATGAGTCGACGTTCCTAAAATAACTCATGACATCGCAGAACTTTCAACTTCTGAAATTGGATTCAAATTCACGGTTAATTTCACTCCGGTGCGCTTTTAACGTGACCTAGTCTACCGGGTAACTTTTAGGAATTTTTGGTGCAATTGACCTGTAATCGATTTATCTCGAGTCACACTATACATCTTCCACACATTGACGACTCTCGGTTGTCGTGAAAATCTCAAGGTTTCAATTACGGACACCGGGTACCAAAACGATAGAAAAATCGATCTAGTGCCGATCGACGAGTATTTTGCAATCAGATGAAATCACCCACACTCTGATCACATATCTCGGTCAAGTCGACCTATTTCCGGTCTCTGATCGATTTCGACAGTGTCGTAATGACCCTTGCAGGCCAACACAGTCGAACAGTCGATTCCTAGTCAAATTCTCAAATCTATTGCATTTAGATTCCTTAATTGTTTCCTCAGATAGTCCAGTTATCTCATGAGTGTCGCGACCTCTTTCTTTTTTTTCGGCTCCCGCAATCGGGTACGAGCGCCCAAGGAGGCTAATGGCTTGGCTGAAATTAGTTAGGCCCGGACTCTCCTAAGTCCACCAATTCACGACTTTAATAGTCTAAGTTTTTAACCCGTAAATTAATTTAAAAACGGAGTCGCCACTAATTGGTTTGGGGTGGGTCAATTAGAAACCCAAGCGAAGTATCGGGAGAAATACTCGCTCCCGCGCAAACTGCAGAAATTAGGATCGGGGACTTGATTACACTAGTTAATCACTAATGCCCTTTCGGTACCTAATCTTGTTTAAACCTTGAGGTTTTTTGGATGTTCGAGGGATTTTCCATGCATTTTTGGAGGAAAAACATTTTTGAGTCTTTTTCTAATTTTTGGACATAAAAGGGATTTTTGGATTTTTTTTTTTTTTTTTGATATTTTTAGAAAATACAAGTCTTTTTGGCTTTTTCTGAATTTTTTGGCTTTTTCATGAATTTTTGGCTTTTTTTTTTTTTTGGCTTTTTTTGGAAAATATGGAATATTTTTGATTTTTTTGATTTTTTGGAAAATAAAATATTTTTTAATATTTTTTTAATATTTTTTAGAAAATAAAGTATTTTTGATTTTTCTTGATTTTTTTGGAAAACAAAATATTTTTTAATATTTTTAATATTTTTCGAAAATAAAGTATTTTTTGATTTTTTGATTTTTTTTTAAATAAATTATTTAGTTTTATTTAGTTATTAAAATAATTTTTTAAAATAAAAAAGAAGCCGACCGGTCGGGTCCGCGGGTTGGGTCCTTTCTTCTCGCCTTTCTTCTGGTCGCCTTGACGGAAATTGCTCCTCTAGGACCCGAACTATTATTTGGTCACCCGTTGGAGCAATCGGTGGTTTGTCTCGGATTCGAACCATTCTTCGGTCGTCGTGACGGGAAATTGCTTCTCCAGACTCGAACCATTCTTCGGTCGCCTGTTAAAACAATCAATAGTTTGTCTAGGACCCGAATCTTTCTTCGGTCGCCTTGATGGGAGATGCGCTGACCTTTCTCAGGGCATTTGTTTTGTGAGGGTGTCTGACCTTTGTCAAAAACACTAGTTGGTACCCGACCTTTCTCAGGAGGATGCGCCGACCTTTCTCAGGGCATCTGTTTTGTGGGGGCGTCTGACTTCTGTTAAAGACACTGGTAGGAACTCAACCTTTCTCGAGAGGATGCGCCAACCTTTCTCAAGGCATCGATTTGTGGGGTGTCCGACACGTCGAAGACACCGCAGAACCCGACCTTTCTCGGGAGGATGCGCCAACCTTTCTCGGGGCATCGATTTGTGGGGTGTCTGACTTTTGTCAAAGACACCAGTAGGAACCCGACCTTTCTCGAGAGGATGCGCCGACCTTTCTCAAGGCATCTATTCTGGAAGATACCTGGACATTCACAGGCATATCAAAGAGTACCTAGATATTCACAAGTACTAACTTGAAGGATATTTGGGCCTTTGCAAGTGTCGAAAGGATACTTGGATGATCACAAGTACAAACTCTTAGAGGATACCTGGACGTTTACAGGTATCAAAGGGGTACCTGGATGACTACAGGTATTGAATGGGTACTTTGAATTATCATAAGTACGAACTCTTGGAGGGAGAATCAAAGGTGTACCTGAGATATTTGTGAAGGTTTCTCACCTCTTGGTATGTGGAATATTAAGGACATATCTGAGATATTCGTGAAGGTCTCTCACCTTCTGGTAAAAGGGAATATCGAGGACGTACCTAAGATATTCGTGAAAGTCTCTCACCTCTTGGTAAAAGGGAATATCGAGGGCGTATCTAGGATATTCGTGAAGGTTTCCCACCTCCTAGTAGTTGGAATATCGAGGACATACCTTGGATATTCATGAAGGTCTCTCACCTCCTGGGATATTCGTGAAGGTCTCTCACCTCCTGGTAATTGGGAATATCGATAGCGTACCTGGGATATTCGTGAAGGTCTCCCACCTTCTAGCAATGAGAATATCGAGGACGTACTTGAGATATTCGTGAAGGTCTCTCACCTTCTGGCAATGAAAATATCGAGGACGTACCTGAGATATTTGTGAAGGTCTCGCCTTCCGAAAATGAGAATATCGAGGATGGACCTGAGGTATTCGTAAAGGTCCCTCACCTTCTGGTATTTTGGGAATATCGGGGACGTACCTAAGATATTCGTGAAGGTCTCTCACCTCCTAGTAAAAGGGAATATGGAGGACGTACCTGAGATATTCATGAAGGTCTCTCACCTCTTGGTAGTGGGAATATCGAGGACGTACTTGAGATATTTGTGAAGGTCTCTCACCTCCTAGTAGTGGGGAATATCAAGGGCGTACCTGGGATATTCGTGAAGGTCTCTCACCTCCTAGTAGTGGGAATATCAAGGGCGTACCTAGGATATTCGTGAAGGTCTCACACCTCCTGGTAATGGGAATATCGAGGACATACCTGAGATATTCATGAAGGTCTCCCACATTCTAGAAATTGAGAATTTGATTGTAGCACAAGGCTTACCTGGATGGCCGCAAGCACATAGGTGTACAAAGTAGAGGAATATTTGGATGAACACAAATATTTAATGATATGATGATGGACCACTCAACTTGTGACATCCCGATTTTCCAATTCTACTTTCAATCAATTGAGACGGGCATTTCGTTGGCACGCGTATAGTTCTTTTCCTTGAGTCGGCCACTCATGTGAAAACTAATCTATCAGGTGAAGCCATTAAGAAATTCTAATGTATCAGACTCGAGAATTTGACTAGGAAGCGATCTTTCGACCGAGCTAATTTGTAAGGGTCATTACGGCACAATTAAAAATCGATTAGAGATCGGAGATAGGTCGACTCGACAGAGGCATGTGATCAGGTGTGGGTGATTCCACCAGATCGCACAATTCTTGTCGATCGGCACTGAACCGACTTTTCTGTCGATTGGGTACCCTGTGTCCGTATTTGAAACTTTGAGATTACCCCAACAACCGAGAGTCGCCAATGTGTCAAAGATGTACATTGTGGCTTGATCAACCACAGGTCAAATGCATGAAAATTTCTAAAGGCTACCCGGTAGGTTGGGTCACGCTAGTATCGTGCCAAAGTGAAATTAACCGTGGAATTGAGATCGAATTCAAAAATTGGAAGTCTGGGTGTGTCACAAATCATTTTAGGAATATTAACTCATATTTGGAAGATTTTTCATGCAAGCCGAGTTTTTCAGCAAAATAATCAAGGTATGGCTAATTTGGCTCGAGAAATTAGTAGGCCCGCTTTTGGTCGTGCTTTTGGGACTTAAGTTGTTCTATGGACAAGTGAAGATGTGAATTGAAGTGTGGTGACATTGAATTTATTTTATGGACTTCAATTTGATTCAATTGAAAGAGAATTGATGAGAATTGAAGAAATTGGATGTACAATAATTGGACCCTGGCGGAAAATGGAATTGGACCCATTGGAAAATGTTGTGGGAGGTTTGGAGGTAGTGGAGTATGACATGGGATGATGTCATGGTGGGCCATTTTTGTTGGATTAAAGAAAAAGAAAAAAAAAGGAAAATGAAGTGGTCCCATCTCTCTCTCCCCTTCCTTCTCTCTCCTCCCTCTCTTCTTCCTCTCTCCCGTGAGACCTCTCTTCTCCATCTCTCTTGGCTGCTTCGAAAGCCCAGTAGACCAACGAAGCCAGATCTGCCGTCGCCGCCTCTCGTCGTCGCCACCGCTCACCGAAGCCGGAATCGCCGCCACAGCTCCACCTCTCTCTCCCCCTGCTGTTCGACCGTCTTTCCTCTTTCTTGGGTGTGCCTTGAAGGCTTCGAGACCCAGCAGCAACCAAAGAAGCCCCGTCCGAAGCTGCACACCGCCGGAGGAGCCTCCGCCACCACCCGTCGCCGTTTGTCCCCGCGCTCAGCCGTTGTCGCCTCGCCACTGCTCCGCTCGTCTCGGCCTCTCTCTCGCCCAGCTCGCCATTCCAGCGAGCTGTTCAGCTCGTCCCAGCCACTGTGGGTCATCATCAGAGCTCCATCCGCCGCCGTGAGCCACCGTCTAGCTCGCCGGGAGCTCGTGTAAGCCGTTGCTGCCGCCCACCGGTCCTCCTTCGCCGTTCCTCCGCTCGAACTAGCACCGAAGTAGCCCTCCATCAGCCTCAACCAGCTGCTGGAAAAATGGGTATTCCAACTCGGTTTTTGCCCGTTTTGGCCGGCTTCCCGAGCCCGGATGCTCGGCCCACCTTGAGGAAAGTCGATCCTCGTGTCGTCCTCGTCGTTTTGGTCTGCTCGGCTCGCTAATCCGGTGAGTTTAGCTCACTAAATCTCGATTAGACGGTTAATGATGCCCTAAGTGTGCTTAGTCTAAGTTAAATAAGTTTAGGTGGTTAGATTAGTTTATTTGGTTGAGGATTAGATTAGGATGTTTAATTAAGTTAAAGTGTGTTTAGTTTAAAGTTAAGTATGTTTATTTTAATATAAAGCCTTGATGTGACATAATAAGGTTTTATTTTTGAATTATTTAATGATTTCGAATTCTGGAATTTATAATATTATATTATATTCCGAAATTATTAAAATATTTTTATTTATAAAAAAAAAAAAAAAACATAAAAATTATTTTTGACCCCTTTGCTCGAATTTCGTGCTTGATCGCTGCTGTGTATTCGGATTTTGAAATTGATGGTTGGATATTATAAATTGAGTGTGGATGGCGAAAAATATGGATATTATTATTTAATTAATTTTCGGAATAAATTTAATTATTTATTAAATTCCGAAAATTTCGTCGACCTTATTCTCTTAGAATTTCGTGCTGATTGCTGCTGTGCATTTAGAATTTGAAGTTGATGAATGGATGTGGCAAATTGAGTGTTGATTGTGATAAATAGGAATTTTATTCATAAAAACCCAAGTGTCAGGTTTTGATGCAAAAATTGGATTTTAATGATTATATTAAATAGTGGGGTTTGAAAAAGTGAGATATTGGCTTTCTGGTTCGAAATTAGCGTGCCCCCACACACGTGAATAATTTCTGGAATATTTTTAATATGAAGAAAAATGGCCGGGATCACTATTTTAAGTGACAGTATTGAGTGAAATGCAGAGTGTCCTGGGGCCGAATATGAATTGTTGTGTGATAATTAAGAGGAGATCGTCCTGGGCTGTTGAGCCGGACTTGCCCCTATATGGGATGCCCCTTACAACGGATGCGGGTCGCAGTAGATTCTGGGCCCATGCTCCTTCGGGAATGCCGTCGACGTACTGACGAAGCCGCGCTCCATGGGGGGAGGCGATGCCTGGCTATATGCCAGTAGATAGCCGAACTGCGAGTAGGCTATGCCCTTGTGTGGCGGTGAATAACAATTGGAATGCATATTGAGTGTTGTTGATGTGTCGGATTATGGGACGGAATTGTGTGGCATGGAATGGGACATGTCATAACGATTTAGTCTTATAATCAGGACCCCCGCGGTTGTTGGTTATATGAAAGTGAATGCGTTCCGGTTGTTTAAGTTCTTATTACTGCATATGATTGAATGATATGAATTGTGCTAATCTGCAGGAATGAATTAAGACGAGGTAAGTCTTCTGTGTGATGTGGCTAGGCCACCCGGGGCGTATTTTCTTTCTAATAGGGGTTTAGGGGGTTGAACTTGCTGAGACATTGTCTCATCCCGGTTTGGAGATTACAATTTCAGGTCCCTGGCAGATGGAGCGGCTAGATAGCTCTGGTTGACTTTGAGGAGTTGCAGAGGTGAATTCATGAGGATTGGAGAACGTGTCCAACTTGTAGGTCGTAGGATAGTTCCTTTTTAAGAGCCGGTCTTTTGTAGACTTTTGGCCGTAGACCTCTGTTTGTAATTATGTTGAATTATGAAAGTGTCATGTTGTGGTTTTGCTTCCTGCTTGTCTATCCCGTATTTCATTGTCAGGGGTTTTATAATACGTTCCGCTTGCGCAATAATAAATGAATGGGGTCGGCGACACTACCTGGGAATGTCACATTTGCATTACCATGGTGGGATGTTGGCGCGCTCGAGGTTCGGGGCGTGACACAACTAGTCCAAGTGTAAGAAAGCATACCTGGGTGATCGCAGGCGCATAATGTGGTGGAATACTTGAGTGGCTGCTAGCATTCAACGACATAATTTTGAAGACCACTCGAGCAGGTCGAGTGTCATAGAAAGGGAGTACCTGAACGGGAGTTGATACTCAAAGACAAAGGGATACTTGGACAGTTGCAAATATCAAAACTTTAAAGACAACATGAATAGGTCGAGTGTCAACAGAGGGAGCACTTGAGTAGCGGCAGACACTCAAAAACGGGGGAAAGTTTGGACAATCGCAAATATCAATACTTGGGGACAACTTGAACAAGCTGAGTATCGGTAAGAGGGAGTACTTAGACAGTGGTAGGTACTCAAAGATAAAGGGATACTTGGTCAATCACAAGTATCAATACTCTGGAGACAACTTGAACAAGCTGAATGTCAATAAGAGGGAGTACTCAAAGATTATCAGACATAAAGCTCTGGGAGTATGGATGGGAATATGCTTTCCTGGCAATACTTTTGATCTCTAAGAGTATGTCCGCTATTTACACAATATGCACACATGTACACAATGGTTGTATATGCTGTAAATTCGTAAATTTAAATGTGATTTATGCACGATAATCTCGTCAGTTTTGCATCATTTGAATTCTACTGGGGAAGATTTTGAAAGACAACTTTCATTTAAAATGTAGATGTCTTGAGCATGCCAGACGAGGGACTTTCAGTCCGAAAGGACTTTTCACTCGCTCTAATGGGAAAGGCTGTTTTATCCTGACCATTGATGCAGGATTTATAAGGACCACACTGTCTCACTGTCATCATGTCAGCAGGGGTTCGAGTATTCTCGCGAATGATACGACTTTACCAATGTGAGAGGTCTTTGTTGGAATTGTGATGAAGGCTTGGTCAATGGCTTATCAAAGGGGACCAATAAGGTCATGGCTTTGTGGGAAAGATGTTGCACGATCATCTTTGGGTTTGCAAGTCAAGAGTCCTGCAAAAAGAGATAGAATAATATTGCCCGTACTTCTTTGAGCGATGTTTATAGACATATGAAATCCTATGTTAATTGAAGTGCCCCTAGTCTGAAGAGACTTTTTACATTAGGATGCCATGTAGACTTGACTCATATGTAAAAGGGTGAGAGCTGGTGATTGCCTTGACATTTGTCATCGGTCTTTCCTCTCACAGTCAGATGAAAGCTCTATCAATTGAACCACAACAGCAACTTCTCTTGGGAATACAGATGGCTGCATTTTTGTTTGGGGCATCGGCCTTGCTTTTACCAGGCACACCGCTTTTTTATGTCCCCATTTCTCTTTTCAATTGTTCATTCATGGGCATTGACCTTGCTTTTACCAGGTATGCTGCTTTTTATGCCCCAACTTTGTTCTTGTTGCCTGAGGAACTGACCTTGGTAAGTTCAAGCAAACACCTTTGTTAAACTATTGAGTCTTCATCTTTTGCTGGCGCTTCTGATTATGCTGCTCGAGTGGCAGCAGCTTCTGCTTTGCCTCCATGTGAGGGTGAATTTACAGACTCAATTGGGTCGTACAATGGATACAAGTGCGTAAAGAAAGAATTGCTCTTTCATGACTCTAGGGCACTTAAATTAACGTGAGTGTTCATATGCAATAAAAACACTTAAAGATTGATGCAAGTGCAAGCAAGAGAATTTATATCCCTTTTCTCACCTCGTGATGCTAACTTGCCTTCAACTTGCCCCAGTGTGGGGTGGTTCTTCGACGAGGGGTAAGACAGAAATTTGGCCAGTGTATGGGGCTCAAAGTGAGCAATGGAATGCCTCCCACTATTTTGGTCATCGTACCATTCGCAAGAGAACTCTTTACCCTGCAGTCATGGAATCTTCTGCACCCATCTCACAAGTGTATAGTTGGGGGACTGTGTGTGGGATATGGCTTGCCTGTCATCATTCCGATGCGCCTTATCCAGCATGCTCAATTAATCTCATATTCTTCACTTAGCTGTCTATTCTAATAGTCCTTAATAGAATCCAAGATTTAGACAAACAAAATCATCATGCAAAATTTGCCTGGAAAAAGGCATGCAGTATATGATGTGAAGGAGTTTGTACATTTCAAAATGAATGGCTTTTTACTCAAGAAAAACCTATTAACAGCTTTAGGGGTGCTTACTCGGTGGAATGGTATTCACAGGTGTGTTATATTTAGAATATCAAAAGAGTTATTCACAAACAGCTATTTACAAATGGGTGTCAATAGATTGCTCATATTGGTTAGGGACATGACACATAAATAATCAGCTAAGGGTCGAGAATCGATCAGAATTTCTACTCATGTTTCTTGCGAAGAGGAGCTGTGGAAATAGCTCAATCAGTGGGGCCAAGACTATAAGTGACTTGAGGCCTGAAGGATCTCTGTCATTGGCTTTGAGATGTTATTTTGTTTGGGAAAGCTTATCAAAGTTTGACATGCCTTTCATTGATTTGTTTTCCGTATCTTTGACGGTTAGGTGATCCTGTAAAAGACAATAGAGAGCGTGTTAGTCACGAATTTTTTTCAGAAGTCAAACAACTGGAAACGATACAACATTACCCTTCACTGGTTTGCAAATGATTAAGTGGACCTAGAGTACGAGAAGGACATTAAGTCTCGTGTTTCCCACTCCGTCAGGTCGATTATTTCCCTTAATTGGCTTATGGATGTCCTATCCTTCTTTACACGAAGTCAGGTGAATTTGATACGGGTTATTCTCATGAACCTCACTTGGCCAATATTGACCATCAAGTTTGGTTTTTGGTTCCCAATGTTTCCTGTCAATAGAGAAAATACGTCAGAAGCGAGTTCAGATAGTGGGAGTATTGGAAATGATACCGAATTACCCTTCCCCAGAGTTTGTTTGTGCTAGCTCCTAAGGGTATTTGAATGTCAATGATGACCCTTTATCTTGGCATAGTTCAATGTATCCTTCAATTGGCCTTCCTCATTTGTGACCATGTATGCATGATTGCTGGTCGTTGATTCGTCTTCAACGCCTTCCTTCTGTGGAATTTCTTCTTCTGTCTTTAACCATAGCATCATTGGGCAAAAGTCATGTACCTCAAGCTTTTATGGAATCTGAGATCAAAAATCTCAAGCTTTCTGGTGGCAATTACTCCTTGGAAGAATATGCGTCTGGAGTGAAGCTTCTAGATTCCAAAGTCATTGTCTAGGGTGTAAGGCTATAGATCGCCTTGACTGTCTGGATTTTCTCCCTATTGACAGTAATCACTTTAAAGGAAGAGAAAGAACTTCTTCCTCATGCTTCTAGGCTCGTCGAAGTTGAAACTGTAACATCTAGTTGTTTTGGGCATGTCGTGCGACAAGATAGTCCTTTAGCTTAGGATGGAGCTGGGCAGGAGTGAGGCATGTCATGGATGCTTAGATTTCAACTGTATG
Organism: Eucalyptus microcorys; assembly: GCA_014182515.1. NCBI lineage: Eukaryota > Viridiplantae > Streptophyta > Magnoliopsida > Myrtales > Myrtaceae > Eucalyptus > Eucalyptus microcorys. The sequence goes on along the minus strand of CM024570.1, from coordinate 5,104,067 downwards.
TTTGTACCTATTACGTCTCACCTTTTGTATCCTGTAAATAGAATAGAAGGGTTGTCATTCTTAATATTATGTTAAGGGAATAAGACTTACCCTTTTTTGAAACAGGATGCTCCATTCTGTTTGCCCCCGCTTTCTCGAGTTTGGTCTGTTCACACGATGTGCTAGTCACACTAAATCAAAGGGGATGATGTTCTGAAACATAAAGTGAGAGGGTTAGAAAGACAAACGTGCTTAAATTTATCATCTTGTTTTGACAAAAGCTTTTGGGTAATGAAATATTTTTTATTTTCAAAATACGTCTTTGGGGGCGAAAAAGCATGAGGAAGCCCAGCCCTCGTATTCTCCTTGGATGATATTTTCTTTTCATGGTTGGATAACATCACTAGGCAGGTTTGGAGTACCGCCTCATGCTCTCAAAACAAAATATTAGAACTGTACATTAGAGTACTTGGAATGGAAAGTACAACAATAGCACATTAGACAAGATAAGAAACATGAAATTACAAAAACAAGTAAAACTCATGAAAACTCCTATGTAAAGGAGCGCTTTGATAGTGCTGGTCTTGAAGCTAAGTGTCTTTGAATTCCTCGCCTTCAGTAGACTCGAAGTATTCGCATGCGATGACTACCTCGTTGAAGCTACGGAAGTGTAACCCATGCAGCCAACGGCGATGCTTGCAAGACAAAACTTCTATGAACTGTTTCATTAACTCCTCCTCAGCCAGTTGAGGGTGGGTTTGCATCATGAAAGCCCTCCACCTCCCTGCGTATGCTCGGAAATCCTCCATTGGTCTTCTTCTGAAGTAAGCCAAACTCTCACAAGGCGCTTCGGTTCCAATCTGGTTTTGGTACCGATGCAAGAATGTGGAAGTCAGCTCGTTCCAATCCTTTATGAAGTAAATATTTGCTGTGAAGAACCATTGTAGTGCAAACCCCGTAAGAATTTCTTGGAACGCCTGAGTTGTAAATAACATCTGGCCATAATACTGACTCATTTCAGCATAGAGATACTGCAAGTGAGCCATAGGGCAAGTCGTGCCGTTGTACTTGCGGAAATTGGGTATCCACATTTCTATGGGGGTCATGATCCGATGAGGGCAAGACGAGCTTGATATGTCTTAGTTAGGCCACTAGTTTTCCCACTGCATACTCATCGTAGTGGTGAATTTTTCTATTTCAGGGAAGTTGGACTCTACCAAGATTACCCCATTGCTTTCCTCTGGGTCAAAATTTCTGAATGAGGATGAAGTATTGAAGCTATCCTCATGGTCAGAGGACGAGCTTAGTACTTCATTAGGATCGTAGTGGATAAATACGTATGTTTCCTCTTCTGACGGGCCTTCATCCCCGGGTGAGAGTAGGAAACAATTATATGATAAATCGTCAGTTTCATTGTCGAAATAACGTTGGAAGTCCTTGGGGCTATATTCTAAGGATGGGAAGTCTTCAGGGTTGTACTTTAGGGGATGGTAGCCTTCAAAGTTGTATTCTTGGGAATGCTCGAAGCTTTGGTGCGATGGCTCGTCAGCAGATGCTGAATTGATCTGCTTAGGCTTTCTTCTCTTGGCTTCTGGTCCAGATCTTTTGAGTAAGGCCCTTCGTTTTGCTAGCTCGATTCTGTCAAGGGAAGTGAGAGACATTAGAGTTTCACTATCTGATTCACTTTCCAGGTTGATAGGGGTTGGTATTCTTTGGACCCTAGCTCTTGGAGTAAGCTTGGGGAGTTGTCCAGTTGTGCCCCACTCTTGAACAGGCTCCGTGTCTTTGATCTCGTACACAGGTTCCTTACCTTTCCTAGTGGGAAACTTTTCAGTAATATGATGTTGCTCAGTCGCCCATTTATCATGCAAGGCTTCATTGACATCTTCTTCTCCTATCTCAGCGACTAACGGCTCATCGTACTCCGCGATCATCGGTTCTTCATAGGACAAGGCGATTTCAGGGCTGATGTCAATATTATATTCTTAGTGGAAAACATGGATTAATTCCCTCAAGGTTTTAAGGGGACTAATCTTCCTGACAATGTACCATCGCAAGGCGGGGCCAGTCAAGCTTGACTGGTATGATTGAATCATCCTTCGGACCAGGTAAGCCTGCAAGTAGGTCTCTGGGCGGGAGGTATCAGCATACCTTTCGCATTCAGGTGCTTTGAGCTCTTTAGAGATCTCAATGCCGGCGTAATTAGACAAGTCTATGGGATTACCGCCCTGCGCACTGGTTTAACTTTTTCATGATTTTTTCAAACTGTCTATGGTGTTGGTTATTCTCTGGCAAATTCGCAGTGTCATGACGGTGCTTAAAGCGGCTACGGAGTTGGGCTCGGTTTGAGCGGATTCCATTTGCCTTAAGAGTTGTCGAAGGACAATGGACATCCGTCCTACGCCGTCTTCAATGTTGGTAAGGTGATTTTGTACTTGATCAGGCCCTATCATGTGAGGCCATTCGCGGGTGGATGATAGCTGGCGATTCATAATTACCTGTCGTTGTGAAAATAATGAATGAGCACGAAAGTAAACAAAGATTGACCCATGGCAATGGTCTAACTGCTTTTATTTATCAAAAGAGGATTTATAGACCACCAACTTCTAACATCTAAAACTTGAAATTGAAATGACATAATGGAATACTAGATTTTAAACAAAAGTCCCTAAACAATGGGACAAAACATTCACAATATTAACACTAAGGGGCACACGCTGCCAATTTATATGCGACGGGGAGCCTTGCTCTTGCGAGGATGCCTACTTCTTTGGACTGGCTCTGAGATATGTATTCAGTCTATTCCCAAATCCCTTTGTGTAAGCTCTGCTTGCTCATGCTAACTGCTCTCGCTGATTGAGTGAGGGACCAAAGGCTTCGACCTTGTCAAGATGTGATGATTGTGGATGTAGGACGCAGAGGCGTGGTGAGCTTTTTCTTCTCTCTCAAGCCCTTCGGTACCACAATTCTTTTGCGATGACACTTGTCCCAGTTTCCTCAGCGATAGAAATTTCGAATGCGTAGTCACGGTTTGTGTTGAAAAGAACTGGAGAGATCATCCTCTTGAAAGGCGGTGGGATCTCCTTAAGGGCTCCATATTATCGTGCCACCCGATATGGGTAATAGGGAATGGCGCCAGTGAGGCCGAGCAACGGGATTGGGCCGCAACGTTTGTAAGCGAAGCGAGCTCTCTTTTCATGGAACCAACCAACACACCATTGGAATGCCTCAGGAACTGGGTCTCTTAGGAAGTTTATCCAATTTAAACAGCTTTGATTAGGAATGTATGGTCCTAAAACCATAAATTTTTGTAATTGATTCTCGAAAGTATTTGTTTCGAGACGATCGCATGAAGTCTCGGAATTCACTTAGGTGGGAAAAGAACCAGACTTGTAAAATTTCAGGAGAGACCCGCATGATTTTCTCCGTGTTATCTTTAAAACGATTAAAGGATAAGAATGTTTCAGTTAAAATCATGTTGACATAATTTTGCCCCATCAAGATCTGATCAACTATCCATGCCATCTTAGGACTTATGACATTTCTTTGATGGGGGAAAATAATGAACCCGAAAAAGGTCAGGAGGAAAATTTCACTTTTTTGGGTCATAGGCTGATTTTGAAAACAGGCATTCATAAATTCTAGTGGGCAGGTATTATGGTTGTTTTCAAGAATTTGCCTCATAACATTAACTTCAGTTCTTAAAAGTCACGCTAACCCACGCAACGGGATGATGCCTGTTGATGGTCTGACAAGCTTATTCTCGAGAGGCATTCCAGTGATGATATTGTATTCTTCCAAAGTTAGGGTTAGCTCAAACCTACCAAATATGAAAGTAGTCGTTTTTGGACACCAGAAATGCGCCATGGCTTGTATGACTTCAGGTCGAACAGTGATTTGAATCAATGATAGGAGATGACCAACTTTGGCTTTCACGCGCTCTTGGGCATACTGGTCTAGTTGACCCCACCATCTGAAGAGCTCCGCTTTGGGGGCGGGAATAAACTGGATATCGTCTTCTCCCATCGCATATAAACTAGGACTTTGAAAAGTTTATCATAAATTGCCATGGGCCAATAAAAAGACTAAGTTAAAGTAAAGAAATCACTTTACTTTTAAATAAAATGACAAGCACAAAGACATGCACATGAGGTGTGTGGCTCGTTTTCTAACTCAGAAGGCTTGTTGAAATTAAAAGGGTATCCACCTGTCGCAGTCTCGCGTTAGCAGCATACCCCCTTAACCTTGGCTAAGAAATTCGGGGAAAAGAAAGGCAACATCTACATCGCAGTCTTGCGTTCGAGGTCGTATCTTTCTTAGCACCATCCTAAATATCCTATGGCGGCCCAGGTCCGACGGCCGGGTTGTGTGTGCCATGTGTAGTGTTTAAAACAGTAAAGCATGCACAATAGTTTATAATCACAAGATAATCTATTTTAAGCAAAATTAAAATAAATTTCTAAGCTTTTGACCTGCATAAAGAAAAAAACCTAAGTCAGTAAAGAAATTAAACAAGACAAAAATGGCCTAAGTCTTCAAAGTCCCTAGCGGAGTCACCAAGCTGTCGCAACCTCTCTTTTTTTCGGCTCCCGCAATCGGGTACAAGCACCTAAGGAGGCTAATGGCTCGGCTAAAATTAGTTAGGCCCGGACTCTCACAAGTCCACCAATTCACAACTTTAATAGTCTAAGTTTTTAACCTGTAAATTAATTTAAAAACGGAGTCACCACTAATCGGTTTGGGGTGGGTCGATTAGAAACCCAAGCGAAGTATCGGGAGAAATACTCGCTCTGCGCAACCAGAGAAATTAGGATCGGGGACTTGATTACACTAGTTAATCACTAATGCCCTTTCGGTACCTAATCTTGTTTAAACCTTGAGGTTTTTGGATGTTCGAGGGATTTTCCATGCATTTTTTGGAGTAAAAACATTTTTGAGTCTTTTTCTAATTTTTGGACATAAAAGGGATTTTTGGATTTTTTTTTTTGGTATTTTTAGAAAATATAAGTCTTTTTGGCTTTTTCTGAATTTTTTTGGTTTGGCTTTTTTTGGATTTTTGGCATTTTTGGAAAATATGGAATATTTTTTATTTTTTTGATATTTTGGAAAATAAAATATTTTTTAATTTTTTTAATTTTTTTTAATATTTTTTAGAAAATAAAGTATTTTTATTTTTCTTGATTTTTTTGGAAAACAAAATATTTTTAATATTTTTTAAGATTTTTCGAAATAAAGTATTTTTTGATTTTTTGATTTTTTTTTTTTGAAAATAAATTATTTAGTTTTATTTAGTTATTAAAATATTTTTAAAATAAAAAAGAAGCCGAGACGGTGGTCCGCGGGTTGGGTCCGACCCGGCCGGCGACCCGAACGCAGACGGGCCCACGTTGCGGGCCCGACTCAGATTTTTCCTCTTTTTTTTTTTTTTTTTTATAGATATGAAACGACGCCGTGGCCGGGCGTTATGGGACGCCCGGCCCGGCCCGACGACCCGCTCCGACAACCCGCTCCACGACCCAGCTTCCTTGCGAAAACCCTACCCGACCCGACTCCGATCCACGACTTGACTCCCGCCGCCTCGTAATTTGCGGAATCCCTACCCGGTTCCCGATCCAGGTCCAACCCGACGACCCGGGATCGCGACCCGGAAAATCGGGAACCCTAGGGTTTCCGAATTGGGGGCGCCGAAGAAGGTGCAGCGGCGATGATGGCGAAGACGGCGGCGACGGCGACGATGACCGGACTTACGGAGAGGGAGATGGCGAGGGCAACGGCGACGGTGCGATACCGCTCGACGATGGCAAAGGTGAAGACGGCGACGACGGCGAGACCTCACGCGAATCCCCCCATCCTGCATCTCTCTCTCTCTCTCTCTCTCTCTCTCTCTCTCTCTTTCTCTCTACTCCAGCGAAGCCCAGATCCGAAGCCGCGAGCCCTCGGCCCCCCTGAAGTCTATCAGTGGGGTGTCCAAGGGTCGCGACCTCGATCCCTCTCCCTTTCTCCTTCCTCCGTGTGTGTGTTCTCTTCGTCGGGGATGGAGGGCCTATTTATAGGCCGAGGGGTGGCCGGTCGACGGAGCTCGACCGTCGGTTGCTGTGGCCTTCGCCGGCCGAACCGGCGTCCCATCCAACGCCAGCTACCCACCTGCTCCACGTGCGCTACTGTTCCTCCCTTCTGCTCCGGCGTCGCGCGCGTCCTCTTCTCCGGCGCGTGCTGCTCATCCGTTTGGAGAAGACGACAGCAGGAAGAAGAAGACAAGGGAGAAGGGGCTGGGCTGAGTCAAGTCGCAGCTGGGCCTCGCGGGCCTACGCGAAGGAAAAGAAAAGAGGGAGGGGCTGAGCTTTGAAGGCCCAGCCCTTGTGGCTGCTGGCTTCTGTTTTTCTTTTTGTTTTTTCCTGTTTTTATTTATTTTTTTTCTCTTTTTATTGTCTATTTATCTGGAAAAAAAAGGGCAAGATATATAAAGAAACTCTATAATTAAAAAACGAAATTTAGGCGTCAACAATGAGTGATCGGCTTAGAGAATAGCACTATAGGTGTATCGACGAAAGGCCCAATTTATTTAATCGAAAACGAAATTTGAAAATTCAGGCTGTCACATATTATATTGGTACCAATTCATTTCTAAATTTTTCAATAAAACCAATTTAATCCTAAACATTTTAACATTGGTACTAATTGAGTTCATCCAATCAATTTGCCTTGCTGGTGCTAATGTGAATATTAACCATCCAGCCAATTCTAACATGGGAATTTTCAAATAATTTTTTATTTTTCTTAAATTTGTTATTAATTTTTTCTTTTTCTTTTTTTCTTTTCTTTTCTTTCTTCTTTCTCTTCTTCTTCCTTGGGTTTCTTCTCTCTACAATGGTTGACAAGGGTTTCGTGGTCACCCAATGGCCAACGAGCATCACCAAAGCCTCACCGGTCACTGCAGGGAGAATTAGAGAAAAAAGAAAAAGAAAAAACAATTAATAAACAATTCGAAAAAAATAAAAAAAAATTATTTAAAAATTATCACATTAGTTTGGCCAAATGGCTGACATTAGGTAGCGTCCACATAAGCGCCGGCCTACCAAGATTGGCCGGATGAACTAAATTGATATCAATGTGAAAATGTTTCGAACTAAATTGGTCTAATTAAAAAATTTACGACTAAATCGGTACCAATATAATAAATTTATGAACTTTTCTAGTACTTTTCCTGGGCGTCATCTTCTCATCCTCTCTTCTACCTAAGATTTACAAATTTTAATGGCAATTTTTAAACAATATCATTTTGTCTATGGGTCTTGTGTATGGTTACAACAGAGAGTGTTGCTAGCTTCTTCATATGTTCTTGTGAACGGACGGTGTCCACGAATCTCATAAGCCTTTGCGTTGTCTATCTACCGATCAACCACATGGCTCCTATACGCAAAGTAGACGACAAGGATAATGATAGAGTATCGTCTCTTTCTTGAAATACATACTTCACGTGCCTGTCTCTTTCGAGCACCTGAGGCTGAGCTGGTCGACCGAGTTTTTTCAACTCCGAAACAGTAAGTGCTAGAGACAACAAAATCTATTCATAATTGAGTGATCCATGGTCCATATTTCAAATAGGGTTTTAATAAGTTAATTCATGTAGGATTAGCTAGTTGCAATAATAATTACCATATTTCAAATCGTCTCTTTCTTGAAATACATACTTCACGTGCCTGTCTTTTTCGAGCACCTGAGGCTGAGCTGGTCGACCGAGTTTTTTCAACTCCAAAACAGTAAGTGCTAGAGACAACAAAATCTATTCATAATTGAGTGATTCATGGTCCATATTTCAAATAGGGTTTTAATAAGTTAATTCATGTAGGATTAGCTAGTTGCAATAATAATTACCATAGTCGCATACCCAATATTTCAAGAAGAAAATTAACTTTTTTTTATCTTTTCTATAAAGTTTTATTCCTAGTAGAGATCACACTTAGGGAAATGTCATAAGTAGTTTCCCGATGGGTTCAATTAACCTATTGATTTTGTTAAAAGGGTGCTCCATACGCTTGTTGAGTAATTGATGGTATAAAGTTTATATTTTCAATGCATGGGTTTTTCTCATAACATAACATGCATAGCTTACTCTATTATAAATATGCTTGATAAATACAATCGATATACTTGCTAATATGAGTCTCGATATATTTCTTCGTGAAGGACATGTTGGTGGGTTCAATGGACACTTCGATGACAGCAACAGAGTGGGCAATGGCCGAACTTATAAAACATCCTAGGGCAATGAAAAAGCTCCAAGAATAATTAGAGAAAGTCGTGGCTGAATAGAGCGGTTAGAGGACTCGGACTACTTAGACATGGTCATCAAGGAGACCATGAGGCTTCACCCGGTGGCTCCGCTTTTGCTTCCCACGAGGCGACCGAGGACTGCACGGTAAACGGCTTCCACAAGTCGAGGTTCATCGTGAATGAGTGGTCCATTGGAAGGGACCCGAAAGTGTGGACCACTCATGACCCGAAAGAGTTCATGCCTGAAAGATTCTTAGGTCGAGCGTGGATGTTAAGGGGCGTAACTTTCACTCCTGCCATTCGGAACAGGCCACTGAGGGCACCCTGGGATGCAGTTCGACTTGACCATGGTGCGCTTCGTAATTGCTCGGCTCATACGCTGCTTTGACTGGAAGCTTCCTAGCCACATGTCACCGAGCTTGACATGACTGAGAAGTTTGTGCTCACTATTCCTAAAGCCAAGCATTTGGTGGTCACATGTAGGTACCGTTTGAGTGAGTGAAAGAAAGTTCACTTTTTTTTTTTCCATGGACGATTGAGTTTCAAAAATAAATATGATCTTATCAGGAAGTTTCATGGTGTTAAATTTTATATCAAGTGGTGTTAGTTTTTATACCAAATGGATTGCCTACGAATTTGTTATTTAATGTTTGCTTGATTTTCAAAGTATTATTGTCCCACGATTGAAATTCAATACAGGATTTTGGGTCATGTGGAGATCAGAGACTTCTTGATTTCTTCACTATAGTTTTAGAGCATTGTGTTGTGTTTATTGTCTCTGAGATTCAGCCAAATCCGAGAAAGAACCAATTTGAATCGAAGGTCGAAATGACATATGCTGTGGTAAACAAAAAAAAACCTATATGCGATACTAACGACACGAGATAGGATTATTAATATTTAATGCTATTATTTGAACTATGGGGGCCTATTTTGTGTTTTATTTTTCTTATAGAAATAAAAGACTTGGTCTACCTAGGACATAAGACATGATCTAATGACTTTTATTCAAAAGGCAGTGACTTGACGATGCAATGCTGATTCCTTGTGGTATTTCTCTTAAGCAAAATAAACATGAATAATGCATGAGATGCATTTATTAATTAAATTAATCTACATAAGGTGATTTTGAATATATTGACCCTAAAGCATGTGACTCACTAAATGACGTGCAATATGTGACATGCATATATGAACTAATTAATCCTATATGCAATCTATACAACTTGAATGATATTTTTATTTGATTTTTTATTAATAAAAACTATAAATTATCCTAAATCCATATGAATTCTAGAATTAATATGCATTATCCTTGACATAAATTATGACCCTAAATTCTAAACATGCAAGAGACATATAAAATGTGATATATGCATAAAATCTCATGATGCATTATGATATATGTTGTACCCAAAATTTATTAAATCAATGATATATTATTTCAAAGCAATTAAATTCTATTTAATAAATCAAACATAACAAACTATGCACATGAGACAACATGTTATGGGCCCGACCTTTAGCCTCTAAGGTCGGATGCCCTAACACACCTTAATTAATGCAAAGGAATAATCAAAATATTAATGTGATAACCTAAGGTCCAACTATCAAATAACATGCATTAAAACTCTATGAAATTAAATAACCGCATGAAATTGCATGAAGACCTACCTCAATTAAGGGTTTACCTAAGTAAAAGTCGATGCGAGGCGGAGGTGCGGCCGTCAAGTCCAATGACTGCCAGGTCTTCGTCGGCAAGCTAGACACGATGGGAGGGCTTTAAGGGCGAGTTGGATGCAGCAGCAGAGGGTTGGTGGTTGCTGGAAAATGTTGCAGGAGCTCAGTGAGTGGTTGTCGGTGCTGGGTGGAGCTTCGTTGAGGCTGGCTTGGCATCGCACAGGGAAGCACACGGCGAGGATTGGTCTAGTGCGGTGGGATCATTAGAATCAATTCCTGTTGGAGGCTTGCCTGACCTGCTAGTGTCACTGAAATCTATGTTAAAATATTTAAATAATAAATAATGCATTCATTTAATGACTTAAATTTTTAAACAGTTATCATCGAATTTTTCCAGGTCCCATTTGTCTTCCTAATTAAATTTTCATACTTGGTACTAGATAAAAGATCAAACTAAGTTTGAGGGGGAGTATTAGAATATTTGAATAATAAACCATGCCTTCATCTAATAATTTAAGCTTTGACAGTTGAGAGTAGTTTCACAAAATTTCACATGAAGATATGATTTTATATTTAATTACTCTAACAATCTAGATGCTAGTGGAGCAATGCAGACGGTGGGAAAACTGCAGGAAAAACTCGTTGAAGATACTGGTTACGTTTGGAGGGCCGATGGCTGGATGGGAAAGGCACTTTCGAGCTATGGGTATGCCTGGGATCATGGTGGAGAGCAGCTGCGTCTCTATGGGTGGCACGCCAAGGCTACTAGAGGCTCGACGAGACGGAATAGGGGTTGTTGAGGATGCCGGTTGCCAGCAGGGAGTCGTCAAAGAGAGCGTTGGAGGTGTTGTGGGTTGCGATTTGGTGTTGCGAAGCCGGCCCGTAGCTGGAGCCCTACAGACATGCAAGTAGAGGCCTCAGGAGAGAGACTGATATTCTCTTTGTCTTGTGTATTGCGTTCTCTTGTTTGAATTGCATATTGTGTATGTGAGCCCCTTCTTTTGTGAACGTCCCATAACGTGCTTAGATAGACCAAGGTTTAGGGTTCCCTTGCAAGAATGAGAAAAACCACTTTCTTTTAGCTCAAAGAAAAATCATTAATCCTCTCACCTTAGGAAATTAGGATATCACCCTCTAATTATCTTCATATAATTAGAATTCTCAACGATAATACCCTTATTCCTTCCAAATTTGGTCAAATAATGTAATATTTCCTAATTTAGCACTCCTCATGCACCTCACATGTGATTTTCAACCATAGAGAGAATTATGGGCTTGGCTGAATTGATACAAAACGAAGAACAAATGGAGCAAATTTTATATTGTATGTTTTGATTTGTATACGAATACATTGACCTATTTATATTGTAAGGACAAAAAAATAAGATAGGAAATAATATACAAGATTCACAATTTCTTATTCTCTGAAGTATCGTCCAATTTGACTGAATCAATTAGAATAGTAATCAAGATTAATGTCACAATCGGTATCTGCAACAATATCCAACCATATCTCCAACACTCCCCCTCAAGCTAGTGGCCTATATATGTTGTGGACACCTAGCTCGTTTAGTAGGTACATATGTTATCTTTGGCATAGTGGCTTGGTGAAGATGTCCACAAGTTGCTCCATAGTTCCAATTCCTCTTGTTATAAGGACTCCTTCTCTGATCTTGTCTCGAATGAAATGGCAATCAACTTCTTTATGCTTCATTCTCTCATGGAAATCAGATGTGCTGCCAATCTAAGTGCAGCATCATTGTCAAAAATAGCTCACTTGGTCTATCAACTTGTATTCCAAGTTTGAGAGTAGTTCTTGTATCCAAACTACTTTGTAGGTAGTTTTAGCCATAGCTCGATACTCCAATTCGGCTTAAGATAGTGATACAATCGATTGTTTCTTCGTCTTCCATGAGATCAATGAATTTCCCAGTTTGATGCAAAAGCCAGTGATGGATCTCCTGGTCAATAGGCAAGTAGCATAATATGTATCACAGTATGCTATCATTTGCATGTTGTAGTCACAAGATAAGAATATACCAGTTCCTAGACATCTCTTTAAATAGAGATTAAAGGGCCCCACTGTATAATATTATCCGCTTTGGACACTGAGTCCTCATAGCTTTAAAACGCGTTATACAGATTAAAGGGACCCAAGCCTTTATAAATTAGCCGAGGACTCCCCCCCTAAGCGATGTGGGACGGGAGACATGTCCTTGGCCTCACCTGCGTACTGCCAAGGCGATCTCAGTCCATCCCTCCGTACTACTTTGGATCTGGGTCGTCACAAGGACTACATTCATATGAGACTATTTCGAGCTATGCATGAACTAGCTAAATATTTGCACTACGTAACAAATGTCTAGTCTTGTCATGGTAAGATAAATTAGCTTCCCAACAAGAAGACAATATCTCAATGGATCCTTAAGCAACGAATCATCGATAGGTGAAGAGGAATGTGGATCATACTTCAAGTCATCAACTTGGCATTCTATTCGATTGGTATGACAGGTGATCTACAACCTAGTAATCCTGCTTCGGAAAATTTTCTCTTACTAAGCTTGATTCATTTATCAGACCGAGCTATTTCAATGCCAAGAAAATATTTGGGTGGTCCCAAATCTTTGATGTGAAAGGTAGAGTGCAAATATTCTTTGAAGTTTGCAACATAGGAATCATTATTGCCTATGATAGGTATATCATCAATATATATATTAGCAAATAGATCAATGAGTTCCCTAATGTCTATGTAAACAGAGCATAATCATGTTTAGAAAGTTGAAAACCTATATTATTTAAGGTAGCGGTGAATTTGGAGTACCACTGTATGGATGCTTGTTTCAGCCTATATAAGAATTTACATAGATGGCATACTCAAGACTCTCCCTATCTACATAAACCATGTAGAAATTCCATATATATATTTCTTCATCTAGATCACCATGAAGAAAAAGCATGGGACCATCCATTTGATGCAGAGGCCAATTAAGAATAGCTACAACGGAGAAGAAAGAACAAAAGGTGACCTCTTTGGCAATCTAAGAGAAGGTTTCATGATAGTGAAAACCTTCTCATTGTGTGAATCCCTTGCCAATTAGTCAAGCTTTGTATCATTCAACGGAGCCATTTGCCTTGAATTTAACTTTGTACACCACTTGTAGCCAACTGATTTCCGATTTGGTGATAATGGTACAATGTCCCATGTATGATTATCAATGAGTGCATTAATGTGACATCCTCAATTTGACCCCCATCTAAGGAACAAAATTACGACAACAATCAACAAATCATGAAAAAAGCAAGGGATAGTCACCTTAGGATGAAAATTCAATTTTTCATCGGCAAACTGGGAAATTTCGAAAAAATAGAAACAAACTTCGAACGAGAAGCTCCAATGGCCCAAGCCACGAGCAGGCCTAATGGGCCTCATGCCCACCATGGGTGGCCAAGAGGGCCCATTAAGCTCACATTTAGTCTTTTGGAAGCTTTTAGATTAAAATACCCATGTGCATGAATAGTTGTGGCACCCTCGAAATGGCCCCGATCCGTTAGGTTCGCCACAGTTTGCTTACCTTTCACTTATCCTAATAACATGTCACTCCGATACCATTGAATTATAATGGGTCCATAAATCCTGGGGGTTTGTATCATTTAAATCGGTCGCAGCGCAATTCATATAGCGGAAGCATAATCAAAATCTCCCTACCCCATGCTCAACAGGATAATGCAATGCACACCAACTACACAATTTATATAAGTTAGAGCCGAACACTTTTATTATATAACTTGATGGACATCATGAGTCGGTACATCAAAAGGCCAAGGCTTTACTAAGCTCAACTATAACCAAAAGTACCCGACTCCACAGCAGTCATGTACATCAGTCCATCATTCAGTGTCGGCAGTCCAAAAAGAAGCTTCATCCTCCCTCCATTGCGCTCAGTCACACCCAACTTGATCCATCAGCCAACGGCGACGGCAGCATCCCCAACATAACCCCATCGCGGCGAACATGCACGAACAAGAACTCCTGAATGACAGGGCCGATGGGTGATCCAACGTCGTACAAAACCAGAACCCGCACACGAACAAAAACTAACCCCCGTATCCCGGGGTGATGATGCTCCGAACACTCAACCTCGACGTCAGTCGGTATGCTATAGAAAGTACCAGGGGTGACTGGCAACAGAGACATAACTCCTAGTCTAAAATGTTAGTCCCCAAAAGGGGTGAGTACAACCACTCAGTAGTAAAAGATCCATCAAACTACACAATGCAACAAGCAAGACAACCAAGATTTCATGTGAAATGCACATATCATCCATGCAATCATGCATATATCTCCATGAGATCCATTCAATGCCTTAATGACCACATTTTCAATGCCATATAGTACCAACTCAAATTCATAGACAATTCATGCACCATGCCATATGCACACACATGCACATGATTCATTTCCTATTTTGATATTCAAAAGGATTTCATTTTTCCCAGGGACCAATCTTTGCATCCCTCCTGGCTCTCGCACCCAACCTCGCATCGCAAGACCTCCAGCACACACCTCTAGGCATCCGGCACACACCTCCGGGCATCCCGCACCCCAACTGGCATCACGAGGCTTCCGGCACACACCTCCGAGCATCTCGAAACTCCCGAGGACATCCGGCACACACCTCTGGGCATCCAGCACACACCTCTGGGCATCCCGACACTCCCGGGGCATCGTCAACTTAGCCATCCAACGATATCATCAACATCACAATGTATACATATATGTCTCACTTTGAAAATATTATTTTGATGCAATACAATCATAAGTTTCAATGAGTTTACAAAGCCTCATCAATTTCATTTTTGATGTCATATGATATGCTAAATGTCACCGCATACACTGTATGATTAACAACCCAAGACATCACATCTCATAGAGCAATTCAATTTGTCTTGAAATGAAACAGTTTTCGGATAAAACAGAATGCACTCCTCTAATTGAAATTCTGGAAAAATTAGTAAATGATCTTAATAAATTCTAAGAATTTGACATGTTATAAATGAGATCTAGAGAAAAATATTTTATGAAGAACACCATGTCAAGAAAAACTTCGTACGAGTCGCTATGGTCCATGCATCACAGCCATAAAACTTCAAACATCACTATTGCACAGTTTTAATAAAAATTCGGTATAACCCCTAAATAAACTCAGAAAATTATTATATTTTTATATGTTATAGAAAAAACCTAAAGGTAAAAGTTTCGTGAAGAACTCGAAGTCAGATTCATGGTAGATCAAGAGCTATAATCACTATAACTCTCCCTAACCCTCGGTAACAGTTTCCAGATCTAACACTTTCAAAGAAAAATCGTTTCACCAACCAATACTTGTCAGTTTCTTCCAAAATTTTATTATGTTATTCCTTAAGATGTCGTCTACAACTTTCATCAAGGACACAAAGTCAAATTTCGGCTAGATAATTACAGAAAATTCACGGAGTCGCCAAAGGTCAAGCTGTTTTTCCATGAAACAGTTTACTAGTCCTAAGGAACTGCTCCTATACTTTCGAAAATTCCAACATCCAGCACATTCAAAATCTATTACACTTCACACACAACCACAGCAAGCATCGTGTAGATCAATGGACTTCACTTGCCTTAAGTCCAATGCAACCACAGCAAGCAAACAGCGACTTGATGACTTCGGGCACGGCTCGATCGACGGTGAAGCTAGGCGGCGTTGACGGCGGTAGCAGGCGCATGCACGGCGGGGCTGGTCTCCTTCTTCCCCTCCTCTCTCACTTGCTCACCCGCTCAAACTCTCTCGGTCTCACTCTCTCCCTTTTCTCTCGATTACTCTCTCTCTCTTTCTCGATCACTCCCTCGTTCACTCCACCCCTTCCTCTTTTTCTTTTACTCTCATGATTAGCTAGTAATCATGAGGTTTTGCATGGAGGATCTCCGGTGAAGCAAGGGGTGGCAACACCTCATGGAGTCCCCCTACCACTTGTCAATTCCATGCAATTGATAGGGCCTCATTCGGCCGGGCCTTGGTCGACCGATCCAAGAGGAAACGTGGGCCGGTTTGGGCGGTTTTTGGGCCTTAAGAAATCAGCCCACATCGACTCCTAATATCTCACTTTAATCCCCATTTATAATTACATAATCACCAAGATTTGCACGGCCATAAATATTACAACAATACACAAAGGTAGTTCGGTTCGTAGAGTACACGGCCAAAAATTTCTTATCAACCCATCTTATAGTACAATCTCGGTCTCTCAAGAGCATATGATACATTTCCAACAAAGCAATAGTCCATTCAATGCTCGGCCTTGTTTAATTGTAATCCATTGGTCTAATAACTATAATATAGTCCGATGGCGCTTCCATCACCTATTCATGGGTCGTAGTGCATTTAGAGATTGTTATGAAATTTTAGGATGCCACAATAGTATTTTGGACTTTAATTTAATTAAATCCCTAAATTACCCCTTCTAGAAGCTAGTTGGTCTAATGAGACAAAATTGTTGTCTTCCAAAGTAGAGGGGGGCGCCTACTCGAAGAAAGGAAAATAAGAGGCTAACTTGGTTAGCTTTCCTAATTTATTTCCAATTATAACACATGGTTGAAATTTTGCATTGAATGAAGATTTGATAGGAAGATTTGAATAGCCATTTGTGGCCATGTAAATGATTTGGTCAAGAGTGAATTAGGGAAATTTGTACCAAGTTTATTAATGCTTGGAGGGGAAACTTGGATGAGAAGCTCACCATCTCACTCATTCTCTCATTCTCTCACTCATTTCTCTCTCTCCCCACCCCCTTCGCTGAAACCCCCATCTCTCTCTCTCTCTCTCTCTCTCTCTCTCTCTCTCGGTCGCTCATCACACCGTCGCCTCGCCATCCTCTATCCATCGTCCACCACTACCATTGTTGCCATGCCATTGTCACCTTCACCGCCACAATATTGTCACCCCACCGTCCATGTTGTGAGTGGTCTTTGTCGCATTGTGACATGCCACCGCCACCCAAGGCTGTAAGCCGCTACGCCCTCACTGCCATCACCATCGTCCCCACTATCCAAGCCATGAGCCGCCATGCTGTCGTTGCCATCATCGCTTGCCATTGAAGTTTAAGATTCAATCTTGCGAATGACTTCCAAAACCTTGATTAGGATGGTAGTTACATTTGGGATTACGATTAGGATTAATATCTATGATAGCTAGATTAAGAAAGAGATAGATTAGGTGATAGTTTATCTTGATAAGTGATAAGTAATGTAATAACTTATTTTGATAAGTGATAAGTAAGAGTGATAGTTTTTCTTGAATAGTGATAAGCACTTGTGATAGCTTATCTTAAATAGTGATAAGTTCTTGTAATAGCTTATCTTAAAAAATAATAAGTTGTGTCGATAAGTAAACCCATGGTGTGATATTGTGTGGAATTGATGGGTGATCATGTGGAATTATTTCATGACATTTTTATGTGTAAAAATTGCTAATATATAATGTGTGAGCAGTAAACACTCTTGCATTGAC
The DNA here is from genome assembly GCA_014182515.1 of Eucalyptus microcorys. NCBI lineage: Eukaryota > Viridiplantae > Streptophyta > Magnoliopsida > Myrtales > Myrtaceae > Eucalyptus > Eucalyptus microcorys. The sequence goes on along the minus strand of CM024570.1, from coordinate 5,086,596 downwards.
TAAATGGGAAAATAAAAATTGAAAATGGTTGATGTGCTCGTGTGATCATTTAAATGGTTCCGTACTCATATCACTACGAGAGACAATGCTTATTGGATTTCGGATGCTCCCATGTCAATGGGATGCCATTCGCAAATGGACTTCGGAACGATACTCTTAATTGAATGCCGTCTTCAAGTGAGGTTGAGACGTTGCCATGTCTTGATGGGAGACAATGCCTAGTTACGCCAAAAGACCACCGACGAGTGTCATGCATGGCCATGAGCAGTCGTAATAATATGTACTCATGTGGATGCATTATGCATGGAAGTGCTAATGGTTATATATGGATTATTATTCATATTTGTCATGTGCCTATTAGAATTGTGGACTCATGTGGAGAATTATTTACGTAATCATTGAATATGTTATTAGGACGTTGTATGATGGCTTGCTTAGTTTATGTTTATATATAATGCAAAGCAAAGGTTTTGTTATTAATCTACCATCAACAATTAAGTTGCACGTATAGGGTATCTCCAAGGCGAAGTACTCTCCTATGTGAGGTTAGGGAGTTTACTTACTAAGTTTTTTCTCACTCGTTGTTGTTTAATTTTTCAGGCCCTAACCATGACTAGACCTTTCCGTCACATGTGCTTTAGGGTGATACCCAGGTGACCCCCTTCCCAATAGAGGGGATTGACATTATGTACGAGAAGTATGTGGCCACCATCTATGTAACATCCTCGACTCCAACACTTATTATGGTCCCAACTAAGAGCCTAAACTAGATAAGTCAATCTTCTTGAAGAACAAGAATCAAATGCATTAAATGAGGATAATAAGTGTGGAGGCTTATGTATCCCAAATAATTAATGAAATGGGATGACTCATGGCCTAAGGGAATGATGGCAAGTGATTTTACAAGCCAAGTAGGGCGCCACCTCCCCCCCATAGACTTGCCATCTTGAGTTTCACAAGTTTTGACTTCCCAGTTTTTCGAAATTGTTGGACCTTTCTTGATTTCCAATTTTATAGAGCACTTTATGCTTCGAATTTAGAGAAACTTCCTTCATGAAAGTTTTTAAAACATCTTATCTATAACAAACTTAAATTTCAAATTTTTCTAAGGTGAAATGGTTGGAATGAAGGCTCAATCAATTACCAAATAGCACTTGTCCAATATAGTGAAAATGGTAACCAAGTTACTTTCTCGAATTTTAATAAAATCTTCCATTTCGAATTTGGATATGCTTTTTTCACAAAATTTTTAAATGACATCCATATCTACAACATATTAAAATTTCAAAGAGTTTTGTGAAGATTTGGATTTCAAAATGACTTTCTCTCTCTCTCTCTCTCTCTCTCTCTCTCTCTCTCTCTCTCTCTCTCTCTCTCTCTCTCTCTCTCTCTCTCTCTCTCTCTGATCATTGAATTTGCTCGACAAACGAATTTTTGGGTTGTCTTCAATGATTTGTTGCTCTTTCAACAGAATGAATTTGGCTTGGATTCCTTCATAAAAAATGTTTTCTAAGATCTTCTATACAACATTTTATAATTTTATAATATTTTAAGCCCGTTTAATAAGGTAATGGTACTAATTTCGAAAGTTGCTCAAAATTATTTTCTCTTTAAAATGGGAGAACCACATGCCCAACTTAGAGGGGAAGGGGGCTACACGCCTAACTTGAGAAGGAAGCCAATCTAGAGTCTTCTTGGCTTGAAGATAAAAAATGCATTAAATGCTTTTGGAAGCTAGCTAATTAATGAACTTAATGAGCCACACACTCATGTTGTTAACTTGGAGAACAAGTTGTCCAAAGTCCAAGTTTCTTGATAACAAGTCTAAGCCATTAATGACTTTAGAGGCTAGTCATTAATGAAAGAGGGTGACTCAACATCTTAGGTGTCCCTATAAACTTAGGTCATCATGACCCTAATATGAACCTTGGAAAGACCAATTCATAAATACTAGATGACTCATTAGTACAAATGGACCAATGAGAAGAATGCCCTTTATCCTTAATCATTCCCCTAGAACCTTAGGGCGCCACACCATCAAACTAGCCGTGCCACTCCAAGAAAGCTCATTGGACAACTTGTTAGGGCCATTAAATGAAGCTTCGCCTATAAATAGAGAACCATCCCCTCCATTCTCTCCAACCTTTGGCTCACTTCTTCTCCTCCTCCTTTCTTCACCACCTCACAAGACGATCCTCCTTTGGTAAAATTACCTATAGTTTATTGAGACTTATCGAAGGTAAGTAAAATCTCTAACTCTTGGTTAGGGCGATAACTACGTCGTCGAGTTTAGTGGTGTGTTCACCCGTATAAACCGTGTGTATGTTGTAATGTTCTTTTGTGTGATTTGCTCATATTTGCATGTTTGAGTGTGTTTATGCACCAAGACGAGGTTGAGGTTCGCTTGGCTTGGAATTGATGGCAAGTTGCGATGGCCTAAGCAGGTAGCTCAAGCCACAAACTAAGACTGGTGCCCGGCATATTATGTAGTATGACGTTAATAGTCATGGCACACCTACTTGAATGAGCATGCCTTTAGGCCTTGAATACATTAGCTAAGATGAAAGATGAAGAACCGGCTTGTGTGATGCATGTATATGATACACTTAAATGGAAAAAGTGTCCGTCACCACATACCGTTGGCAGCGATATCTCATTCATTGAATGAGATGCCCTGGTTGAGTTAGGATGCCTAGGTTTAAGCCCGAATGCCTCGAGTAAGCTAGCATCGGGATGTCCTAGTTGAGTCAGGATATCTTAATTGAGCCGGGATACCTTGGTTGAGCCAAAATGCCTAACTTGAAGCTAAATGCCTCAGTTGAGCTGGGAGGGCCTAGTCGAGTCAGGGCGATGGTAAATAAATTTGCATGAGTGCGCCGGTATATGCATTAGCATGATATGTTGATATGTTCATTGATAAGTTGAAGGTAAACATGCATTGAAGTATATGGTAATAGACATCTACATGTAGTTGAGGATAGCAATAAGTTTGTTATTGATCTGCCATCAACATTACATTGCGAGTGTTGTACTTACTGGATTTTGATGATGAGATATTCTCCTAATAGAGAATTAGGGATTTTACTTACTGAGTCCATGACTCACCCTGTTATTTTTCAGAATTATAGGTATAGAGGAGTTGCAGTCCTGATACAGGAGCTAAGATTTACTCCAGCCTTTTTTAGTATAGAGCATGTAATGATTGTAAATATAACGGTCCATGAAAAAATGGCTTGTAAATATAACTGATGTAATTGTGTGTTTGCAAGTGGTTGTTTTCCTGGTTGCTTGTTGTTGTCTATGTGTTATATGTACACTTCCGCATGTACTTAATGAGAAAATAAAAAGAAACGGGACGGCGACGCGTCATAGATGTTGTGAAAATAACCCTTGCTACTTGAGACCCTGCAAATGGAGTCAAGGTCATTACAATCTAGGTGGATAAGGGGTTGACTAACCTGGTGCCCTATCGACTCATGGCGTGATATGTATGGTTCAAAGAGGAGCTATTCTGCTCTCTTTGGGGTTTCGACGAGCCACCTAGCAAGCAATCCGAGAGTGTCACCTAGGACCCCATGGTCGTAGACATCCCTGACAACTTCGTCATTAACCTAGAGACAAACCTGGATTTGGAGCCCGATCCCGAGCCCAAGCCATGATACTACGATGTGGACGCATACTAGGCACATAGGAGAATACTACCTTTTGAGGTTGCCCTTGTAGGATAAAGTAGCTAGGCTAACCTCCAACCCCATTTGGTAATCGAAAAGAATCCACGTTGCAAATGTGCAATTATGAAACTTTCGATATGCTAAGTTGATGTGTATATGTGTATTATATGAAAGTTTTTTTTGATGTGTTTCCATGCTATCCCTAGTGATGTGTATGATTGGGTGGAATTAATTCTACTTTCACTTTCGTATAATTGAAAGATAAAATGAATTGGTCGACAACGCCTCCTAGGACATTGCAATTAAATGACCAAAGGAAAGAAGGTTTACCGCGCATTCGAGGGTCAGGGCATTGACAATTAAGTTCGGCCTCCATTGCTTTTCTCCATAGAGCCTCATTATATGTTTCATTATATGGAGATGGCTCTTGTTCCTTTGAAATGTGACCAATGCAACACATCTATTCTGATAATAGTCGACTAAAAGAGACATAAAAAGATACAGGATATTGTGTACCTGGAGAACTCAATGCAAAACATACATACTCCTTTGTCCATGTGGAGGGATAAATAGTGCACCCAGAACATCGAGGCAATTTCGTGGGGGTTTGTTCAAGTACAAGTGAAGAAGATTCTTGAGAAGGCTCCTAAGGAGATGAAATACTCATAGGTGTCATGACCTACCCTTATGGTACACCACTTAGGGTTCGACTAATAGATTATTAAGCATTGACTTAACTCGTGCTCTCCCAAGGCCATATCAATTTGTGACTTGGATTTTAGTTTTTAACATGCAAACGATTTTTCAATTAGGAGTTGCCACTAATCTATTTTTGGTAGGTTGATTAGAAGCCCAAATAAAGTAATTGGAGAATTACTTTTTTTCTACGAACCATATATTTAAATGAGTTCGGAAAATTGATTACACTAGATTTCTCTAATATCATTTCAATACATTTTCTCTTTTATTTCAAAAAATATATATTTTTTACAGTCAATTTGCAATTATTTTAAATTTGCTCCTAACATGTAAGGCGACCATGTAGGTGCGCAACCATTATTTAAGACTCAATAAAGCAAAACAACAAATAAATACAAGCACGGGAAGGAAATGTTTACTTGAAAAGCAATGAAAGCATCTACAATGTTAGCTTAAAAATCATATTAGCAATCCTAGATATGATTTATAATTAACATAGTATCACTTAATTTTTTTAGGATTTCACTTAATTAAATGAAATCTGGAAACTATGTGTAATGTAATGCAATGACGTACAAAAATGCTTAACAAAAATGACATGCAACATTGCAACATATCATGCAAACTATATGTCACGTGACTTTAATTAAATGACATAAACTAATGATGGTAAATATTAAATGTAAATGTCCTAACATGTCGTGCATTTTAAATGATGCTCAGCATGCAATTTGCTAAATGATGTGTGATATGCAAACTAATCCTACGTGACACACACATGATATTTTTGTTTTTTCATTTAATTAAAATTTGGAATTAAAAATGCCCAATATTTAAACATGCAAATTATCCTAGAAAAGATAATCCAATTTGTTCTAAAAGATATTTTTGGTATTTTATCAAATTCGGAATTATAGAAGTAGATTCAATTAAAATCAAAAATCAAAAATCAAACACACATAAAACAAGGCATCAAATCACACAAGATATTATCGATATTCATCTAGTTTTGGAAATAAATTAAGTCGTATATTGGGCATGAGATCGGACTGGTCAATTTTCATGTAATCGTGAATCATATTTTTGGCATGAGATCAGATTGACGATTTTTCATGTAATCGAGAATCGTATCTCGAGCAAGAAATCAAATTGATGATTATGGCATGTTGTGAATTAGGGAATAATCCCTAGCTTAAAGGCTACTGGGGAATTTTGGATAAGATAACATGATTTAGAAATTCAATCAAGATCGCAATACTTCAAACAAGGAAACAAAATATTTGAGAATTAATTTGGATAGGATTTTTACCTACTTCAATTATTTGTTTCCAAGATCGATGATGCTTCACAATCGTGCTCGATGTTGACCATGCTAAGCTTGGTAGATCACGGTGGTGCTTAGGTGAGGGGCTCTCGCAATAAATGACAATGGACAAGCCTTTTGATGAAGAAACGACAAAGCCAAGCTGCGATGGAAAGTTTGGACTTGTGGATTACAAGGTCGCCGGAATTTGTTGTACAGTGGTTGGACTTGTCAATGTTGACTATGGATTTGCTAGGTAGTCCGAAAGACACTTGCTCTTTGCCCAAAAACGCTAGCTGCCTAACTGGAGTAGCAAACAAGTAGGGACAGAGGCAATGACTATCGGGCAATGTCGAGCACAACTAGAAGCACTGGTACGAGAGTTTGGATGTTGAGTATTGCTGGAAGCTAATTATGAGAAGCCACCAGAGCAAATTATAATTGCCAAAGAACTTGCGGAGAGGTGGACTACTAGAATGCCGCTAGTATGGTGATGGTCATGCAAGGTGCATCTCGAGGACAGCGAACTTCGCAAGTAACTAGGAGGTGCAACTGCAAGGGGAGGTCATCGCTCGCTTCCGGTGTTGACAAAAACCCACGAAAACATAAACACAAGTCGTGGGATAGTGAAGAAGCAGCAGCATCAGGATCAATCAAGCTAGTGACAACACAATAAAGGATGACCGGGCATTGCGGCTTGAGCAGGAACAGCAAGCTCTGTGGTCAGCAGCAGGAATCGTGGGTGACGAAGTAGCATTAGGGACATTTTCGGTTTTGCTGACCACGAAACACGGGTCATTGTCGAGGATGGAGGCAGCAAAACCAGTGCAACAACACTAGGGCTAATGTCAAGCTCGCATTAGGGGCATGGCGTCAGGTGAAGAGTTTGAGGAGCTTAAGCGCAGCTATGGCGGAGTGAGATTGATGAAAACGACTGTTTCTCTCTCTCTCCTCTCACTATTCTTTTCTCCCTTCTCAATCGTTGCTTTCGTATTCAATGGGTCCTCCTTCATGCGTGTAGGACTCACCCTCTTATATGCAACAGAATGAAGCCACCAATTGAAGAAACAAAATTACTTTCCTCTTTCCAATCACTTCTCCACAGTCAAAACACAATCTCCCTAATTTTATTTTATTTTCCTTCCTTCTTCTCACGGTCATGGACCTATGAGATTTTCCTTGACAGCACACTCTTTCTTGTTTTAAAACAAGAAATATATTACTCAATATATGACCCCTGTTGACCAATCCTCTCTATATGTATTTTCCTTGCAAGAAAAGACAAACCTGCAGATCTTCAATCTTTTTCCTTTTTCACCTTTATTTCTTTCCCACAACTAAAGGATTCAACCCCCCCTCGAATATCATGTGCATTTCAAATCTACACGAAAAATATTTTAACAAAATCTATGCACACATAATCAAAGAAATGGGCTTGGCCAAATTCCTTTCACCTTGGTTTTGGTCCAACTCACTAAATTAAAGCTTAAAACCATCAATTTAAATCCATCTATCACTAATCTAATGCAAATGCAATAATAAATGCTCTTAAAACTCTATGCTATGCAATTTAATATTAATATTTTTGTTTAGAGGTTAAAAATTCATCTTTAATTTTTTATGCAATAAATAAATGATCAGATTGTCAAAATTTAGGTGTCAACAATGGGTGAGGCAAGTGAATGAATATCCTCTGATGATCCTAGAAGTTCAACCGCTTAGCTTAGCGAATCCTTAAAGATTGGCATGGAAGGTTCGAGTGCCACGTAAACATATTGTGGAGGCATTGACAATTCTTCTTCGGCTAAAAATGGATGATTATATGATGATGAAGATGACTTGGAAGAAAAAGCCATCTCCCGGAATGGAAATATATCTTTATGAAATATAACATTCCTGCTTAAAAAGAAATGCCCAATAGAAATCTCCATAACTCAATATCCTTTTTGAAGGGTAGGGTCCATGAAATACACTAGGTGACAAGAGGATCCATTATATCGCGAGGGCCCACAGTTTGCATAAATAGACATCCAAATACCTTAAGATGATCAATTTTTGGCAGTTTTCCATAAAACGTTTCAAAGGAGTTCAACCATGAAGAATTCAAGTTGGCATGCGATTAATCAGGTAGGCTACCGTGACCACACATCTCCCCCAAAAACTTTCAAGCATAGAAGCTTGGTATTTGAGTGTTTGAACAACTTCTAAAAGATGTCTATGCTTGCGCTCAACAATACCATTTTGTTGAGGAGTGTAGATGCAAGAACTTTCATGGAGTATCCCATAAGAAGATATAAATGACTTGCAATCATTAGTAAAGAATTTCCGTCCATTATCTATATGGATTCGTTTCACGAACTTATTGAATGGATTTCTAATTAGAGAAAAAAAAAAACAATAGATGGGAAAAGGTTTGACTCTTGGATTGCATAAGAAAAAACCAAGTGGCATGGCTATAGTCATCAACAATTGCATCCATCATGATGAGGGGTATGATAAGGATCCCAAATGTCCACATGAAGCAAGGAAAAAACATCTTGAGAACACGATGAGCTAATTGGAAAAGATACTCAAGATTGTTTAGCCAAGGGACATATTGAACATTTAGGATAAGGGAATCAAGCACTATGACCTAGACGTTGATGAAAAATGAGATTTTTATTGTAAGCAACTGCATTATAATAAATGCTTTTATTCAAAGAATCTAAATCTCCTAGGGAATCAATTCAAAAATATAACCCTTGTGTAACTTTACCCAAGCCCATCAGTTTGCCAATCGTATTATCCTGAAACAAACAATTCTCCAAATTGAATATGACAACAAGAATTATCTTTGTAGACTTTTGAGATAGAAAGAAGATTCCAAAGTCGAGAATGTATAGGACATTTTTCAGGATGAAATTTTGATCGAGGCGGACTATCTCATTTTTAGTAAAAAAAGGTGATAGTCCCATTAAGGAGATAGATTGATATGGAAGACTATGGCCCTTTTATCAATATGGGAAAATAAATGCTTATACAAATGATGTGGTCGGTAACACCTGAATCAATTATCTATGCATTAACTGAAATTGAATTCCCTTTCTAAAGAGAAGTACTTGAGAAACTCACATTCTTGTTGGTGGTCCCTAATTGACTCAAAATCTTGAGAATATTTTGGTATTGGTATTGAATAATTTTTTGTCATGGCCCATCGATTCTTTGTGCTAAAGCCTAGTAAGCAAAACATTCCCTTCCTTTTTGTCTTTATCATTCGGCTTGCCATGTAATTTCCAATAAGTATCAATAGTATGGTGTAGGCATTTACAATATTCACAAAATTTACCTTTGTTTTTGTAATTTTGCCCACTAGATTTTCTTAAGGATGTGGTATTCCGTGCATTGTTGGATCGCTTGTGGGTTGGTGTCATCGTGGGTTGATAATAGCAGTTAGTTTCAACCGAATTGATGATGGAATGGTGGCCGTCCGATACAACTTTGTCATCTTAGCCATTCACACGAAATCCTCTAGGGTTTCTTTCATTTTTCTCTTTTGGCATAGCCACCCGTGGAGTCCCAAAGTTCCCGAATCTTCCATGGTGTGCATTCGTCGATCCAACTGGAGAGGAGCTAGGTGAGAGAGCAACAAACATGACGCCTTTGCCTACCCATGCAAGTTCGGCCGTAGCCAACCTTTGGCTTTCCTTCTGGATGGCTAATTGGTATATTTGGCTAAGTGATGGCACAGGCTCTATAGCAAGGATTTCAAATCTGAAAGGTGAGTAGCTTTTGTTAAGTATTAAGAGGAACCAAGTCATCTTCTCTCTCCTCTTTCATGGCCCGATATTGTCGAAGCGTCTTGTTGGGACCTTCGAGTTGTTCTTCGCTACCTTCGAACTTATTCCACAAAGCAGAAAGTCGGTTGAAGCAAATGGTGACTGATAGGTTCCCTTGCTTCAACTCCAACAAGACCTGGGTGAGCGAGAAGATCTTGGCCCAATCAAGCTTGTTGTACATCTCGCAAATGTTGTCTCAAATTGTCTTTGTGTCTTCGATTAGTGGGAGTCCGGCTGCCACTTTGAGTTTCAAGCAATTGCCAATCTACATGTGAACAAGCCAGTTACATTTGTGCCAGTGTGGTCGCAATTGATCATCAATTGAAAAGGGCACCATCCCGTCGACAAAACCATCCTTGTCCTTGGTGACCAAGGCTCATGAAAATCCCAAGCCCAAGTATTGTAATTCTTCGGTCCAATGAGTTGGAGGTTGATAAGCCACAATTTAGTCCATCTATCGATGAGGTATAGTGTATCGCTGAGTTTTGGGCGGCTGCCACTGGTCCCTATCAAGTATGGAAAGAAACTGGGTCGGAAATCGAGTTGGGGGACTGGATAAGGATTTGTCTCTTGATTTGATTGAGTGAGTTCGAGTGAGGGGCCTGGTCCAATCCAACCTGGTCCACCAGTTGTAGGAATAAAGTGACCTGACCCACCTCCAATGGGTTGAGTCCCAATGCCTACACCTCTTTCTTCTCCGAATGTGCCATGTGCCCATGCCTAACTTGGTCTGGCAACCCATGGGCCTTGAACCGAAAGCCAGTGGAATGGAGGCCGCTAGGCTAAGCTGGAAATTGGAATTGGAGCAAGAGCAGATCCTATAGAGTGCTGGACGAAAGGGTTTTCTTTTGTTGAATTGTTCTGACCTGAAGCTTAGCTTCGAGGTGAATTGATTTCCTCGTTATTTGACATAGTATCAAAAGAAGGGTTTTGAATTCTTACCCGGGGGGTGCTGATTTGTTATGTAGAATCAAGATCGCAACAACAAAGCAGAAACAGGACCAGAGCAATTCAACGATTGTGGAAGCTAGGCCAGAAAAATATGCTTTAATACCATGATGCAAATCGAAAAACAAATTGAGGAAATTTTATATTGTATGTTCTGATTTATATACGAATTCATTGACCTATTTATAGTGTAAGGACAAAAAAATAAAATAGGAAATAATATACAAGAATCACAATTCCCTATTATCTAAAGTATCCTCCAATTTGACCAAATCAATTAGAATCATAATCAAGATCAATGCCGTAATCGGTATCTTCAACAATATCCAACCATATCTCCAACATATGAATGTCATGCTCATCCAGAAAATTTAATTTAGCCTAGAGTCTTTTTGCTTAAACCAATTAAGTGCCAAGCTAATATAAATGCAAAATGTGTAGGCTTATTACTATTTAAAATGATCATAATATGTAAATTAATAAAAAAAAATTTAGCAATTGGGCCAACTCTTAATTTTCTTATGAAGTAAATTATCAGTTGGGTCACCAAAATTTAGGTGTTGACATCTCAAGTCATAGATGCTCCTCCATTATTCATGTATATTTCTAGAAAAATAGATACCGGCAGGTCTATTATTAGAGGTATGACTCCCTTAGATTATGGCACCTACCCTCCAAAAGTTACGAAGATTGTTGTAGTAGAAAGATTCACTAAATGAACAAATGTGGGCATATATACCAATAGTAAATTTTTAGTCAATACGGAGGGTTGACTCAAGCCAGTGGAAAGCATCCAGAATTCCCGTTCATCCATGCATGCACCTTTTCAAATTATGTGGAATTTCTTTAAGAATTCAAATGGTTTATTGTATGCTATGCAAAATTATAAAATAGTCCCATTATAGCTAAGAGCTAGATTTTTAGTTTAAAAAGACAAGTAGAACTGCGAGTATACTCTCCACTTTCCATTTTGTGGATCTTTTGGATCAAAAAACTTCTAAGGCCTGAGAGCCTTATAGTATTGATCAGTGGTTTTTAGAGACTGATGAAGGAGCATCCAACTTAGCTCTATATACAAACTCTAAACCATCAATGATGATTCAAGCCAAATTAGAATTTGGACATAATGTGATTCGATGGGTCTAGCAGTGAAATTATCAACAGAGAAGATTATCAATCATGAAACTAATTAAGGAGTCGTCTTTCAAAATTCTACTTTGACTAGCAAACAATGACCTTAAGAGTGCATTATGTCACACCCCGATCCTCGAGTACGCACCCATCCCTTACCTTGGTCGATTTATAGCAACGTCCCAGGACACATTGTCGACCCATTCATTTTAATATACGTATGTGGAAGCATATGAAATCCCCAGACAATAAAACAATAAGATAGAAAAGTAGGATTCCAAAATTCGAACTTTGAAAACAACCGTACTTATATACATTGTCAATCATAGTGCAAATATATACAAGCCGAATGGTTAAGTCAGGTTTAAACCACCAGTTCCTAAAACAGAGTCTACAAAATGAAATCGACTCCCATCAAAAGAGAATTACCCTATGATTAACTAGTCCAATAGGATCGTCAATTTTTCAGGCTTCCCGTTCTACACTTCGGGCCTCCAGTCCTTCACCAATGCCATCTAAGGATCTGAAAATGGTTATTCAATAACCAGTAAGACAACGTCTCAGCAAGTTATACCTCTTAAAACTTGATTAGTAGACCAATACACTTTAGAGGCTACCTAAGCACAATATAAGTCAAATGGCTTCCCTTGACCCCAGATTCTACCTGCAATTCAATATAGTTCAATAGGCACCCAATCAATCATCACAAATCGAAGCATCGATCAATCGACATAATCAATTACATGTCAATTAGACCATTCCCTGGTCATTCCATTCAATACTGTCCATTCTCCAAGATAACCTATCGAGTTTCCGAGCCAGTATATTATACGATCATTCTCCAAGATGACACACTAAGTCACCTAGCCGCTATAACATACTATTCATTCTCCAAGATAATCTATCGGGTTACCAAGCTAGTATATTATAATATTCATTTTCTGAGATGACACATAGAGTCACTAAGTATATTCATCATGATGTACATTCTTTAAGAATGTTGAGTCACCGAGCTATTATGGCATGTCGTCCATTCTCCAAGATGATCTATAGAATCACCAAGCCGACATTTAATACCGTCCATTCTCCAAAATGACCTATAGGGTCATCAAGCCAGTACACAAGCAATTCTTTATCAAGATGACAGGAGAGTCATCGAGCTATAATAGTATAACGTCCATTCTCCAGATCACATATGAATCATCGAGCCGTTATAGTATTTTTGTTCCAAAGACACAATTAATTTTACCATTTTTATCCTATTTGATAAAAGTACACGTGTGTGGGCACACGGTCGGCCTTAACCAAAATACAACAATTTCTTTTTTATTCACCCACTCCTTTCAGCAATACAAAAATAGATTTTTGACGCTGTAGACTAACGCTCGGTAATTTTCCAATTAATTATCAAAATCAATTTAATTTCTGAAATAAATACCCACAACTACTATTTGCACTCAATTTGCCTAACCAGGTACTCAATTAAATAAACAGAGAGTATTACGCAATCGCATGAAATTCCGACGTCGCTTATCCCAGCCAAATTTCCTGAAAATAAATAATTAATTAAATTATTATAAAAATTATTAAATAAATGCAATAAATCCAACTTAGGTCCATAATGCCTAATTGGAAGCCAAGATGAGCCCGGAAAATTACTGAGACTCGTTTAATAAATAATAGGACTTGTTTACTTGCTAAGTACACTAACCATTTGCCAAACATGCATAGGTAAATCCCTAATTTAATTATTATATCTAATCTATCCACCTAATTGCATTTAATTAAATCTAATCAACCCCTAAGCATCATTAGCAAACTAAGGATTAGTGAGTAAAAATCACTTGTTTGACGAGCCGAGCGGTTCCAAACGTCGAGAACGCAAAGGGGGCTGACTTTCTCCAAAGCGGGCCTAGATTTCGAGGTCAGGATCGACCTCAAAACGGGCCACAAAGCCGCTGGAATACCCACTCTATTCTAACTTGTGTTTGGCTGGAAAAAGAGCCACAAGCTCGGTTATGGACGGGGATTGATCGAGGGAGGGTGTAGAGACCAAACCAGGCCTAGGCGAAGGTTTATCGGTGGAGGAACCGCGAAGGATAGCCTTGGCTGAACTTGGCCAAGGGCTGGGATGCACGGCAGAGGTGGCTAGACGACGTGAGGGAGGCGGACATGCGCGACTGGGCAGCGGGCGAGCGGTGGCTGCGAGCGACAACGACGAGTCATGCGATAGCGATCCAAGTGGTCTGGCAATGAGCTACTGTCCCTAGCAATTCCTAGGTCTGCTGTGCGAAAATGGAGAGGAAAGAATGAGGTTGTGGAGTGTTTGGCCGGCTAAGGGAGAGAGAAAGGGAAGAGATAAGAGAAAGGTGGGCCACCATGGCCAATTTGTCCAAGCTTGTTTTCCAAGATTCATCCTTGGCCAAGTGTTGGTCCTTGGCTCACAATCCATCAACAATGCTCGCTTCTAAAAGTCCGAGACGGTCCAAACGTCGTGGGTGGTGGGGGCACACGAATTTCCAACATATCTCTCTCAATTGGACACTTAATCTTGCTCAATTCACTCCCATTTGACCACAATAAATTATGTTACTGAGTCAATTCTCAAATTAGTATTTTTCCTCATCACTCGAACCATCTTGCATCCCAACTATGCGACCAAAATGATCCCCGGCCTTTTTTTGCACAAAAACGGTCTTATACCGACTTTTTCCCAAAAAGTCTCGGGTTTTAGAAAAATCTTCTGAGACTTAGTCAACGTACCTAGAATTTATTGTGATATGACAAAATCTTTAATTTCTGAAATCAAACCTGAATTCACGGTTAATTTCCATTCGGCGCGTTCTTAACGTGAACTAAACTAGTTTTCAGAAATTTTTTGTGCAAATGACCCTTGGTCGATTTTCTTCAAGCCACTATAAACCCACTCGACACATTGGCGACTCTTGGTTGTAGTGAAAATCTCGAGAATTCAAATACGGATACAAGGTACCAAAACAACAGAAGAATCAATCTAGGGCCGGTTGAACAGACCTATCTTTGATCTCTAATCGATTTATATCTGTGCCATAATGATCTCTAAAGATGAGCACGGTCAAGAAGTCGAATCCTGATCGAATTCTCAAGTCTAATGCTTTAAAATTCCTTAATGGCTTCCCTGGATAGTCTAGTTATCTCGAGAGTGATCAACTCTGAGAACAGCCATATAAGCGCGTTGATGAAATGTCCGATTTATTCTATAGAAAACAAGACTGAAAATCTGGGATGTCACACATTATATTGCGAGTTCCCATATTATTTATCACATCTCTAAGTTCCTAGGAGTCTTTATTGCTATGTAAAGTTTCAAGGTCAAAGTTCTAAGTTCCTATGTCTTTATTATGCTTTTCTAGTTCCTATGTCTATTAATGCTCAGATAGTTCCAATATCTATTTAATTGTTGTTTATTTCCTATATCGTAGTCCTTTTTTAATATAGGAGAATTCTTAGAGAGTGGTAATTATTTGTAGAGAGTGGATAACTCCTATTTTGGTCTCTTTATCCTTAGAAAGTGGATTAGTCCTTAGTGGTGAGCCAAGAAGCACTTTATCATCAATCGGTGGCTTCCCTTTAAGCCCTAGTGGTGAGCTTATCTATCCCGAAGTCCATTATCTTTAGTGGATGATTCATCATTTAAGTTTTGGTGGTGAACTTCGTTTATCTCGATCCTCTTCCATGATCGGTAGCGCGTCCTTCTTTATCCTTAGAAAGTGGATTAGTCCTTAGTAGTGAGCCAAGAAGCACCCTATCATCAGCTGGTGGCTTCCCTTTAAGCCCTACTGGTGAGCTTATCTATCCCGAAGTCCATTATCTTTAGTGGATGATTCATCATTTAAGTCTTGGTGGTGAACTTCGTTTATCTCGATCCTCTTCCATGATTGGTAGCGCGTCCTTCTTTATCCTTAAAAGTGGATTATTCCTTTGTGGTGAGCCAAGAAGCACTTTATCATCAGCTAGTGGCTTCCCTTTAAGCCCTAGCGGTGAGCTTATATATCCCAAAGTCCATTATCTTTAGTGGATGATTCATCCTTTAAGTCTTGGTGGTGAACTTCGTTTATCTCAATCTTCTTCCATGATTGGTAGCGCATCATTCATACCTTGATGGCAATCGTATTCTATCATGCACTTATGTTTACCCATCGACAACCACTCCCTGCACACATTATTCCCATACACTTACCCTTACAATTCCCCATTCTCGAAATCACTCGTCCACGCACGCATCAAAGACTAAGAGGTAATCCCTTAGAAAGGCTAAGGAAGGGTTGTTTATTGTGGGATAGCGTATCTGCTTCGATTTACCATTGTTCTATACCATAGTCCCCTTATGTATGTATGTATGTATGTATGTATGTATGTATGTATGTATTTGTAATAGAAAGATCACTAAATCTATTCATAGAACATTATTTGCCTTCATCTAAATCCATGAATTCACCAAGCACACCGAAAGAAACTTAATCTCCTTTATCTTATTTCTTTCTCTTTTTCCAATATATTTTTCCCATCTATATAGTCTTTTGTCTCCCTAACCGCATATAGATTTATTTATATGATTGCATTTATTGTTATGTATTTTCAAATTTATATTAGCTTTGTTAAATAAAATACCCGAAGGCCAGTGAAATGATCCATCCCTAGGCTCAAAAGCGATAGAGAGGATCCCGTGTTCAAATAATAATTTTATTTGTTTAATGTAATTTTAAAGGCCATGCCCATCACCCTTCGGGTCAATATTTATTACCTGATGCATGAGAACAAGGAGAATTGCATGGATTGAATACATTTAATATAATCATATACTGCTAGAAGTTTCCTAAAATCGATGGCCATAAAATGAAACTAAATACCCTACCTCGAAGAGTCCAACACTATCTAGATGCACGGGACCCACTAAAAAAACAAAAAGTAATAAATGTCACGCGGTTGAAGCCAGAAACACTCATCTGTCTTTCATATTTCTTTATCCCCAGCGCCATTGTCACCCACTTCCATCCAAATAACCACCTCAATGGCGTGGATATGGATAACACTCCTCGCTTTGATTGCTCATCTCGTATTGCGAGCTTTGCTGTGGGAAACACGGGATAAGAAGAAATTGCCTCCCGGTCCAAGAGGGTTTCCGATTCTTGGAAACCTCCCTTTGTTAGGGAAGAATCCTCACCATGATCTCCACAAACTAGCTCAAAAATATGGACCCCTCACGTACTTGCGCCTCGGGTTCGTGCCCACGATCCTCGTCTCATCACCCGAAGTGGCCGAGCAATTCCTCAAGACCCATGATCTTATTTTCGCGAGCCGGCCGCCTCATGAGGCCGCAAAACACATATCTTATGAGCAAAGGAGCTTGGCATTTGCGCCGTACGGCCCGTATTGGAGGAACATTAGAAAGATGTGCACTTTGGAGCTCCTTAGCAATGCAAAAATCTACTCCTTCAGATCCATGAGAAGAGACGAGGTCGGCTTGCTTGTGAATTTTCTCAAAGACGCATCTCATGACCACATGGCCATTGACTTGAGCGCGAAGATCTCATCGCTAAGTGCCGACATAAGTTGTCTGATGGTCTTCGGGAAGAAGTACATGGACAAGGAGTTTGACGAGAGAGGGTTCAAGGCCGTGGTTCAAGAAGTGATGGTGTTGACCGCCACGCCGAACATCGGTGACTATGTTCCTTTTTTGGCATCATTTGATCTTCAGGGGTTGACGAAGCGCATGAAAGCCGTGAGCAGAGTATTCGATGCTTTCTTCGAGAAGATTATTGACGAGCACTTGGAGACCAAGAAAGAGGAAGGACAGACCAAAGATTTTGTTGATGTCATGTTGGGTATCATGGGATTGAACGAGGGAGAGTACCATATCGACAGGCCCCATATCAAAGCCATAATTCTGGTAATGAAAGAAATTTTTATCGCTAACCTTAGTTATTTTTCAATTATCTAAGTATACGTTGGAGTGGGAAATTAATTAGAACACGCATCACACTAGTTGAAGCTCTGAGATGAGCGTAGTCGGGGTTCAAAACTGATTTAGAAGATAATTCCATAGGTCAAAAGTGGATATTTGAGCGTACGGAAACCCATATAGAACCATGGAACAAAATCTGTGATTGCACTTTGTAAATCCATTTTTGTAGACAATTTTCAATAATTCAACTATCACATCCCGGCGGAATTTGTCTAAATTTGATTAAGCATGTTGAATCAGTGTCATCCTCTCAGTTACTATCTAAGATTTGCAAGTTTTAATGGCAATTTTTAAGCAATATCATTTTGTCTATATTTGATGTCTATGGTTACAACAAATAGTCTTGTTAGCTTCTTTATATATTGTTGGGAACCAACGGTGTCCAACAATTTTGTAAGCCTCTGTGTTGTCTATCTACCAATTAATCAAGCGGGTCATACACGAGAAGTAGAAGTTCAGGATCACGATAGAGAATGAATCTCTTTTCTTGAAGTATGTTGAATCGGTGTCATCCTCTCATTTACTATCTAAGGTTTGCAAGTTTTAAAGGCAATTTTTAAGCAATATCATTCTGTCTATATTTGTTGTATATGGTTACAACAGATAGTCTTGTTAGCTTCTTTATATATTGTTGGGAACCGACGGTGTCCAACAATTTTGTAAGCCTCTATGTTGTCTATATACCAATCAACGAAGCGGGTCATACACGAGAAGTAGACGTTCATGATCACGATAGAGAATGTGTGGTCTCTTTCTTGAAGTATGTTGAATCGGTCTCATCCTCTCATTTACTATCTAAGATTTGCAAGTTTTAATGGCAATTTTTAAGCAATACCATTTTGTCTATATTTGTTGTATATGGTTACAATAGATACTCTTGTTAGCTTCTTTATATATTGTTGGGTACCGACGGTGTCCAATATTTTTGTAAGGCTCTATGTTGTCTATCTACCAAGCAACCAAGCGGGTCATACACGAGAAGTAGACGTTCAGGATCACAATAGAGAATGTGCGGTCTCTTTCTTGAAGTACATGTGCTAGTCTCTTTCATCCACCAGAGATTGAGTGGTTAACAGTTTTTATCAACCATGAAACGGTGAGTGCTAGAGACGACAAAATCTATTTATTATTAAGTGATTCGTGGTCCCATTTTAAATGGAGTTTATATAAGTTAATTTATGTATGTAAGGATTAGCTAGTTGGAATAATAATTTCCATCAATATTTCATGAAGAAAAATAGTTATTTTTTCTTTCTATTAAGTATTATTCTTAGTAGAGATCATGGTTAGGGAAATCTCATAAGTAGTTTCCTAATGGAGTCAATTAACATATTGATTTGGTCAAAAAAGTGATCTATACGCTTGTTGAGTAATCGATAGTATAAAGTCTGTATTTTCAATGCATCAATTTTTCTCATAACATGCATGACTTACTTTATTCTAAATATGATTGATAAGTACAATTGATATACTCGTTAATATGAATCTCGATTTATTTCTTCGTGAAGGACATGTTGGCAGGTTCAATGGATACTTCAGCGACGGCAATAGAATGGGCAATGGCCGAACTTATAAAACATCCTAGGGCAATGAAAAAGCTCCAAGAAGAACTAGAGAAAGCTGCGGGACTAAATAGAGTAGTGGAGGAATCAGATTTAGAGGGCTTGGACTACTTACACATGGTCATCAAGGAGACCATGAGGCTTCACCCGGTGGCTCCGCTTTTGCTTCCCCACGAGGCGACCGAGGACTGTATGGTGAACGGCTTCCACATACCCTACAAGTCGAGAGTCATCGTGAATGTGTGGTCCATTGGAAGGGACCCAAAGTGTGGACCACTCATGACCCGGAAGAGTTCGTGCCTGAAAGATTCTTAGGGTCAAGTGTGGATGTTAAGGGACGTGACTTTCAACTCCTGCCGTTCGGAACAGGCCGCCGAGGGTGCCCTGGGATGCAGCTCGGCTTGACCGTGGTGCGATTTGTGGTTGCTCAACTTGTGCACTGCTTTGACTGGGAGCTTCCTATTTGCATGTCACCAAGCGAACTTGACATGACCGAAAAGTTCGGGCTCACTACTCCTAGAGCCAAGCATCTTGTGGTCACACCTAGGTACCGTTTGAGTGAGTGAAAAAGATTTAGACTTTTCAATGGACGATTGAGTTCTCAAAAATAAATATAATCTTATCCGGAAGTGATTATCCGGAAGTCTCGCAGTGTCAATTTTTATACCAAATGGATTTCTACTAATTTGTAATGTGCTTTTTTCACTTGATTTAAAAGTGTCATTGTCCCGGGAATGAAATTAAATAAAGTATTTTGAGTCATGTGGAGACTATAGACTTATTAATTGCTTCTCTATGATTTAGAGCATATTGTGTTGTATTTGTTGTCCATGAGATTCAGCCAAACCCAAGAAAGAACCATTGAATCAAAGGTCGAATTGAAGCAAAAACGTCAACGGAGGTATATGCACATGCTCGGGGGTTCCGGGGGATCTTTCCCTAGATGCCTATGTACGAAAATATTCAAGTGTCGGACGCCTGGCGTGCATGGCCAGGCCCTGAACCTGCTAAGGCAAGCATATGCATGAGGTCCCGGTCTTTCCCTTTTTGCGTCTTAAGCTCATTCTCAATCTACTTCCAATTATTACACAAAAGAGCCATCATAGAATCATTTATCGTCAACTGCTGGTTTTTCTTACTCATATATCTATAAGAAGTTATAAAATCGTGGGTAAGGAAACACTTAAGTGATTGAGCCAGCCAAGTGTGCAAGTTCTCCACTATTTATAGTCAATTCTTCGCTTGCTACCCCTGCGAAATAAGTCCCACAAACCAAAAAATGTAAATCACGATGTGCTTGTTCTCTATTTCAAGTTCTATCACGACCTCCTTAGAGCCCTCCGGCGGGATGCAGAGGCTAATGGCTGGTGCTAATTCTAAGATCAGTCTGAACTCTCCAAAGTCCAACAATTCACAACTTATGGTATAAGTTTTTTGTAAATCATTTTCATTTAGGAATTGCCACTACTCATTTTATGATGGATCAATTAACAACCTAAGTAAAATATTAGGATCCACGACTTGATTATACCAATTAAGCAACTAATCATTTTCGGTACCTAATCTTGTTTAAACATCAAGTAAAGTATTTATGTAGCATTTTATATCAATCACAAGTCCTAGGATTCAATTTCTAATTAGACTAAGGAAATAGTAATCCATACATCATAAGGACATAATTGGAACCCAACATTTGTCTCCACAATTTTTGTTTTCTTTTAAGGATTTTCACACATTTTAAAGGAAAGACCATTCAAAAGGCCATTTTTAAGCTTTTTCTGATTTTTTGGAGAAAATAAATTATTATCTGATTTTTAATATTTTTGTATAATAATATAGTATAATATATGTAAAATAAATGGACGCGTGTCGGACCTCCGCATCCGACCCGGGTCGAGGTCGCCCTGGGGCCGCCGGCCCAAGTCTGCAGCTAGACTGGGCTCAACGAAATAAGCCCAATCCAGTAAAGCCCTTAGCTGAAAAACAGAACCCAGCCCATAAGCTAGGATAAAACCTAAGCCCAACTAAGCCCGGTCCAAACAAAGCTTACAACAAACTTAGCCTAAGACAATAATAGACCGGCTCAAAGCCTTGTCTAGGCCCAGAACTAGCCAGCCCACAAAACGAACAAGCACGGGTCGGCCAGATCCGCGAGCCGGCCCGACTCGGATCCAGGGTCACCGACCTGGCTCACGGCTTGCTGCTTCACAGCAGTCCAGCCACGAGAGAGGCAGCACGGCAACAGGGTGCTGCGCTTCTCGGTCCGGCCAAAGCACGACGGTGCTGCCTTGGCCAAGCCCAGCTTAGGGCCTAGCCTTCATCCGACCAGGGGCGGCAAGGACCGCCGTTCATTCTCCGGTACAAAAGAAACCCGTGGCAACCCCGAAATGCTAAAAGCTCATAGGTGGGACGGCGCCTGGACGACTCGACCCCGGCTCAAAATAACGAAACAAAACTAGATCTGGTTTGGGCATTTCATCGAACGGCTAAGGCGCGCTACTATAACGAGGGATTTCTAGCTCAACCGAAGCTCGAAGCCGCGCCAAGACTCTCGACACATGACATACAATGCGCGCAACAGCTCAACGAGGCAATTGGCGAAGCCGGAGTTCACGTGAGCCGAACTGCCGGGAGATCAGGGCTGATACGCTCAAAAACAGGACATCGAAACAGGGTGCACGAAACAGAGGGGGTCGGCCGAGGGTCTCCTACACGGCTCGCGGCGACGGATGGCGGACGAGCTCGAAGATCGACCTGTGTCCGTCCGCCTCGCACACCTCCGAGCCGAGATCCCCAGGGAACCGACCCCAAAATCGGACAACTCAAGAAAAGAAAAACAGAGTGCAACCCACCGCGAGCTTGGCTCGGGAAGGGGGCGGCGCCGGTGAGTCACCGGGCGTATTCGTCGCCGGACAGCGCTTGCTCGCTCTCAATCTCTCACTTGATTCTCTCTCACGGCTTGCCCTCCCTATCCTCCCCATCTTTTTCTCTCTCCTTTCGCCCTTGGTGCTCTCTCACCCCTCTCGCTCTCCTTGAACCCTTGCCCCAAAGGCCCTATTCATAGGCCGAGGAGGCCGGTCGACGGACGTAGCTTGACCACCGGTCCTTGGCGCGCCGACCGGCCTCCCCCTTGGCCTAACCGGGGTCACCTCGAGCCTGTCACCTCCGCAGCAGGCCTGCTCGGCTCTACGCCGGCTGTGCTGTCCTCGGTTGCGTGAGGGGGGAGAAGGGCCAAGGGGACGGCGGGGACAGGCCGATGAGGAGGAAAGGGCTAGGCCCAGTGCCTAGGCGGAAAGGAAAAGGGGCTGGGGTCAGGCCCAGCCCCAAGCCTCTTTTTTTTCTTTCTTTTTAATATTCTATTTATCTAAAAATAGGTCAAATAAAGGGACAATAAAATAACAATAAAATTTAGTGGACAAATAATAGTAATACTTGTAACTGCGGTCTATGGCTAATTGATATTGCTCATGCGAAAATCCTTTTTGCTAGGACCGAATTATTCCCTAATTTCCTATATAATTTTAATCCTAAATATTTAATCAAAATTTAGGTGTCAACAAGTTTAATTATCTTTTTTTGTCATTGCTTGTTGGACTATTGCTCGATTTGTTGCATCAATTTGTATCCGAGCAACTTTAGGATTCTTCGATCAATTTATGATTTTCTTCTTTTCTGATTGTTATATTTGTGAATTCTAGTAGCAACGATAAATACTAACGTTGAGATTGAGGGACATCTAGATAAACTTTTACTTTTTGCTTTTTACTTATTTAAATTTTTTGATGGACTCATTTTGACTTTTTCACAACTCGATGCACCAAAACTTTCACAATACTCAATTGTTGACGTGTAATTCACTTATAATTGTTAGTATAGTTTTTTGAAATTTGCATAATACTTTTAACTTTTAGTAGGAGAGTGAAAAGTACCTTTTGCTTTTACTTAAGTATAACCAAAGGCCCTAAGTTTAACGAGAGAAATAATTTTGATATATGGCGTATTAAGATGCACACATTGTTTGTTATACAAGGTTTAAATAGGCCAGTTGCTCAATAGTAGGAAAAGTGCACCAAAAATACTAAATCTTGTGTACAAATCCAATCGAGTCTCAAAATTTTCAATTGGTTCAATTAAATTACATTTTTTTTTAAAGTGTAATCAAGCCCTTTTGACAAGTTGTCCTAAGATGGTGTAAATATCACCTAAGATTTGCCTATGTGGCATTTTTAAATTGCACTTTTGAACATTAAGGACTCAATTTATTTTTCTGTAAATGTTTAGCACTTAATGGAACCAGTTGACAATTATAAGATTCACTTGCACTTTTTGATAAAGGTTTAAGACTTGATTGAACTAATTAAAAAGTTTAGAACTTGTGGTTCAATTTTTCTCTTGGAACCATGAAAGAATCTTAGAAGAATGAATCGATAGAGAAGGCACAGAGTATAGTTGCGGAATCTATCATTTGAAGTTCTGATAGAACTTGTTGAAGAAACCAGTGCAAATGGACCATGCTGGAGAACCTCCACATGACGAAGAGTTCGAGTAATCGCTTGTTTTTAAAATGAAGTAAGTCCATCAGAGCCTACTTAGACAAATTTAGTAAAATCATCATGGATCCAAACAATGTCGATGAAAGATTATCCGTTGAAATTTGTTCCAACCTCAAGAACAAGCGAGTGATACACGAGGATGCTGACACCAATCTGGTTGAAGAGAGCAGCAATCGTGTTGAGAATGTGCTAACTTATTAGAACATCAAGTGTTTGAGTGGCTGCTGAATTGAGGCTTTCTAATCATATGACACCTCAACCAGGCGGTTCATTGTGCATCAGTTCTTATATTGAAAAGTCTGATGCCAAAGTTGGAGGGAGAGGCACAACACGGATCTAGGTACATGAAATGGTAGTGTGCTCATTCACTTATGGGTACGTACCAATCGCAAGAAGAACCTTATGTCCTTGGGTATTGCTAGATGAAGATAGAATGTGAGTACACCGCAGGAGCTAGAGTTCTGAAAAATCTTTTGACGTAAACTTGTAGTCATACTTCCCACTACCTATTTTATGACTATGATAGGAGCTATTGCAGTTTCATCAGTAGGATCATGTCAAAATATGAGTCGGTTATGGTATACGAGATTGAGTCATACGAGTGAGAGAGAGGCGTGACAAATTTGAGTTAGAGGGACTTGTTGAAGCATAAGAAGACATGGAAACTAGACCTTTATTAGAACCATATCTTTAGGAAGCAATGCATAGTGAAATTCTTTGTTTAAGGAAACTTCATATTTTTCTACAGTGATGTCCTAGACATTTCATAGAGGACGCTTTCGGGTGTAAGTTTATGTAGAACTTTTATCTACCATCAATCTAAACGTAAAGAGTTTAAGTCGTTAAAGAGATTCATACTAGATTTGTGGTGGTTTGCCCTTTCTATAAGCCCACTCATCTTCTCCAGTCTCAATAAAAAACAAGACTTAGAGTCACATGCTGTTTATAGGACGTGTGCTTCCACACTTAACTTCTCTAGTACTCTCCATAAACCCGAGCATTTGTCACTAATACTCAAATATTCCTCTCAAATACCACGAAAGTTCACAACTTCTATAGAGACTTATAATCAAATTCACTCAGTTTCACGCAAAGACAGAGAAATTGAATGTAGCATATAGTTCTTTTCGGAGCAATTATAAATGCCGAGCACCACTTTGATCCGAATTCAAAACCCTCCAACCACCACTTTGAATGCAGCACGTAGCTCTGTCACAGTTATATCTTTTTTTCTGGCGTACCACGTCACGAAGTCAACAGGATCTTGTGATTATTATAAAAAATAAGAGACCGAAGCTTGGGTGTAGGTTCAACATAATTAGCCTCCACTTCCAGAGCAGACCAAACGGCACCAACGTGCGAAACTTCGCTGAGCAATTTTGACCTTGCTAATCCCACTTTTCCCTCCATTCAGAAAGAAAGCAGATAAACAAAGATCGCCATCGTGTGAAAATATCTGATAAAGCTGTGTTTCTCTCCTTGTTTAACGACAGAAATAACCAAATTAAAGAATTGGGGTTTGGTCCACGCAATCCCATTCTTGATTTATTACATTTTCCCGAAATGGTTTCAAACCAATGATATTACCACTCGTCTTGTCTTTCTAGCTAGCTTTTCATTTATTAATTTAGTAGTAGTACACTTTTTCAGGTACATTATTTTCCATAAACATGATCTTATTTTCCATGAACATAATTTATTTATTTAGTATTACGTCACTTTTTCAGATATTACCACGCAATATTCTACTTATATGCAAGCCATACGCTGCCTATATTCAAACAATAGATAAATTTGGTTTCCTGGATATATTCAACTATTCCTCTTCAGACTCTTCGATTATGAAGTGATGTGGTATCCAAAATTATGTGTGCTCCACAAAATTTCTTCAAGTCAATTAGATTCTTTTCACCGATCATATCAAAGTTCTTTTTCAACCTAAAATACAAACAACTTCTGAAATTATTATGATCGATATAAACCGGTGATAGTTTTATCAACTTCAAAACATAATAGGGATTTTTGCAACAATAATATTACAAATAAAATGATACTTGACATGAATGTGTTTTGGGTACGTTTAATTTCTTGTCAAATGTATATACTTTTATCGTCGCAGTAAACAACAATCCGAAATCATTGAGCCAACCTCCAAGCCAAATATATTCTTTGATTGTTTCGGTTGACGTTATATACTCCACTCTAGTTTGTTAAGAAAACAACCCATAATATTGGACGAATAACCTGTCAAGGGCCTCTGCCCATCCAAGTCACCGGCAAAATTAGAATCCACGTAACCTGCTGTTGCTCTTAGAACACCATCTCTTCCCCAAATTCAATGCAACGTCTGTTGTCACTCTTTGAAACCTTATAATCCATTTCACGGTCTCCCAGTTGGGGGTGTCAGGAACCAACTGAAAACCAAACCAAACTTAACTGAAAAATTCGGTTTTTTCGGTTCGGTTCAGTACTCATAAAAACCAATATTTTTTTATTGGTTCGATTTTTATTGTTAACCAAACCGAACCGAACCACAAGCCGATAAAATCAAACCATTAAAAATTCGATTTATTCTCTCCCGACTCCCGTCTCCTCTGGCTCTGAGTCCTCTCCTCTCGTGTCTCGTCTTGGTCGGCGACGGCGACTGCGACTGCAACGGCGACGGCCAAAAAGCTTCTTTTTCTTCGCCCAAATCAGCGAAAGTTGCATGGAGATGTCATCTCTTGCTCCTCCGAACGTGTTGGGAAGAAGACTAGTTGCAGAGAGCCAATCCATTTCAGCAGAGACTCGTTTGCTTTGTTTTTCGATCGCGAAACAGGGCAATGCGAGAGAGGGAGAATGTGATGCTAGGGACCAGAGCTGATGAGAGCAAGTAGAGCAAGTTGATCTCTATGATCTGGCAATTGAATTATCTGAAAAAAGCAAAGACTTGGAGAGAGAATATTTGCTTTGCAATACTGCTTCTGGGTCAAGCAAAGTAGAAGGGAAAAAGAAGGAAGATAGAGCTGGAAATGTTAGTGAACCGCTCGCTCAAAGGTCACTCCTCTTGATGCATTGCAGAGAGACCCACCGAAAAAAAAACAACATGGAAAAGAACGGCCTGATCATGAATCCAACAGCTGAGCAAAATAAGACAATTACTTATCGATGAAGATGGACGGACGAACTCTATCAATGAAAAATGGAAGCTTTTTGGCTGCTGCTACCCTCAAACAAAGACAAAAAAAAAAAAAAACCAAAAGCTAAAAACCAAAAACCAAAAAACCGAACCAAAATTTCAGTTCGGTTCGTGTTCGGTTAGAGTCTCATTCGGTTCAATTCGGAATTTTTTTCTAATGTTCAGTTCGGTTCGGTTTTTAAAAAAAAAACCGAACCAAACCGAACCGTTGACACCCCTACTCCTAATGTCTCTTTCCAGGTTGCTTATGCACCTACTCACTGCATTAACATGCGGAATTTCTGGTCTAGTACAAATAAACACTACCAAAGACACTAGCATAGGGAACACTGGACATGTATTCCCCTCTCATTGTTTGCTTGTAGTGCTGGGTCAACTAAAACCTAAGAGTACACAGCTAGCAGGATACTTACGATTTTCTCATTTGGCATGGTGAACCGCCTCAACACTTTACATAAGTATTTATCCTCTGGTAGTTGAAGCGTCCCTGGAGACCTATTCCTCCAAATCCTTATACTCTATTTCGCACACCTAAGTCTTTGATCTCGAGCTCACCACTCCATTGTCTTCTCAGCTCATCAATATCACATGTTGTTGGGTTTTATCAACATTATCATCAACATACGAAAGTAAATAAATGGAACTACCATCTTCTAATTTCCTATAAAACCTGTAGTTATCTGTTAGGAAGTATTGATACTCTCCGAAAGCCTTCTTATCATGTCATATAGTCCGACACTCGGTCAATAAGAATTAGATTTTCCAACACATGATCCACTCTCTCAACACTCTTTGACACTTAAGTTCGGAATTACGACATGTGAGTTCGGAATCTCAATACGTACGGGGTCAATTTTAAAAATTTTCATTAAATGAGGAGTCAAAATATAAATATATATAAATAATAATAAAAACAATAAATGGGGAAAAAAAGAAAAACTTAGTCTCTCTTCTCTTCTAACTCTCACTTCCTATGACATGCTATTCACCTCTAAGTTTGTTTTTTTATCTCTTTTCTTCCCACATGCTCTAACTCGCGAGTCCAAAATATGAATTACTTCTTTTTTTTTCCTCAAAGTTTTATGGATTATTGGAATGAAATTGAATTTATCAAACTGAAATAATGAATAATTTTAACAAATGGTGGATTAATATTTTTAATGCAAATTCATTCTAAGCTCTTTTTCATTATTTATTTAATTGTGAATTTAAATTAAATTAATTTGATTGAAATAATCATAAAAATGATAAATAAAAATATACATTAAATACACAACATGTCCCAACGTGTGGAAATTCTCTATTTTTTTAGAAACAATGTGTTGGTGTATTGTGTCGTGTCGCGTGTTGCATGTCAATGTTAATGCTGTTTAGATTATCTGTGCATTCTTACTAAACTGGTGACTAGTTATACAAGAGTCAACCCATTTTTCCATTGCCTAGGAGTTGCTTAAGGCTAAAGAGGGATCTTTTAAGCAAGCATGCCTTGTCTTCATGGCCTAAAGCAATGAAACCCACCGTTTGTAGCATGTGTATATACTCCTCTAGCTCACCCTGTCAAGGGGGAAAAAAGGCCATCTTTGTATCTAGTTGTATCAACTCCAAGTTATCTGCCACAGCCAAACACAATTGCATTCTCATCAAGCTATGTAACACTTCAGGGGAGAATATCTTATGATAGTTACTATTCTCGCGTGAACCCCTTCGCTGCCAGGAGTGCATTCTAGCAGTTTTGACATTGTTTTTGTTTCCCTTTTTACTAGGGAGTAGTGTAAAGGGGGATTCTTTCAACCCGTGAGTGAGGCTGCGATTGCCATCGAGGGGTCGAGGTCTAGAACCTCGAGATCAATCGGGTTAAATCTCTTTAAGAAAAGCCATGCGGTCTCATGCCCGAGAGAGGAAATAGAACTCGGGGTGTCAACGACTCGAGCTAGTCTCATCATGGTAGCAAAGAAGGAAATTAGAGATCAATTGGATAGGCTTGGGCCTGGGCATGGGCTTGTGTCTAGGAAATATGGACCAGAGTACCTTTTTTCGTTGGATATATTATCACATGGCTTTGGATCTACCCATATGTTCAGAGCATCCCTGATAATAACCGCTTTAACCTTGGTTGAATCATGAATACCAAAGTCGTAGATGATGGGGTGAGCGGCTCCAGGTTCCATCAAAATTTCACCTAAAACTTATCAATCAAAACAGATTCCCTAAATTTTGGAACCTAAAACCTACAATGCATGCCCAAGAACCTAGAATATACAAAAACTTAAAATCTACCATGTCACAGGTTCTTGAGTCTATCCAGATTTCACATGTACTATTAATTAAATGATTGTAGTGAATCATCATCTTATGACCACCATTTATTGCAATCCACTTATCACAACTCATATTTAGGCACAAAAATTATGAAATATTAACAAAGTAAATATATCAATCATGAATATTGCCAAAAATGAAAGTTCATATTTGTGGTTTAAGATTAGACTTCATTATTGGACACCATAGAATGCTACAAGATGTGAATATATAGAACAAAAAAAACATAGACACTTATTCTAGATTCCAAGTTCCATATGGAACAGGAAATTTGTCGTCGCAACAGGTTTCTCAATTTTTGAAATCTAGAATATATGTTGCATATCCTAAAACCTAGAACTAAAATAATTCTCATGTTACTGGTTCTACCATAAAACCATGCTCACCCTAGAAAATGACCCTTAACGGATACACTTTAGATAGAACACCTTTATAGTGCCGATTGTGCTACATGAAAAAAGTAAAAGCACCATCTCCAGTATCATAGGTGGTGCGTGGTCCTCATAAGGGTCTTTTTCCTTATGAACTTTCGCCTATGAGTGCTATCTCCTTTTGGCTTAATGTGGCCGCAACCAATCAGAGGTTAGTCAATAAGATGTTTAAATAGCAGATAGGGAGAAGTATGGAAGTTTATGCTGATGACACGTTGGTAACGTCGGGCCAGGGGAAGCATCATCGGTAGGAACCGCAAAGATCCTCCAAGGCACTCGGTCAATATGAGAGGAATCTTATTCCGGCCAAGTTGTCCTTGGATCATGTGTCAGAAGGATCGTGTGTTGGACGATTATGGGCCAGCTCGGGCCTAGCCCAAGCCACAAGAGCCACAGGCATATTTGGGCTGGCCCAGTCAAGCCCAATGCTTTTACCTCCTGACCGCACCAGTTAGGTTCAACCCGAACCTACCCAGCCTACAAATTTGATATATATTTTGTTGTTGACTCTCGCCTTTACTCGGTCGCTAAGGTCTAGCAACCGGTTAGAGGAAGAAAGGAAGGGAAAATAAGAAAAAAGAAAGAAAATAAATTAATAAATAATTTAAAAAATATTTAAAAAATTTCCCACACCAGCATCATCTACACTACATAGGACGCTACATAGGACGGCTAGTGTCCATCTCCACAATGGCCAAACTTGAATGGATTGAATTGATATAATTATAGTAAGTTTTGGATTTTTTTAGTAAGTGTCCTTACTAATGTTAGAGTGAAAACAAAAACAAAAAACAAAAAAAACAAAACTGTCTAGATATTTATCAATGACATTGGTGTGAAATTTTCACCAAAAGGAAATTCACATCAAAAAGAGGAAAGAGATTTACCACAATCTATATCTTCATTATTTCCACATTTTTTTTTTTTTCATGATTATTTCTACATTTTGATGGATGGGTTTTTAAGGTGGATCTTCTCGAGGTCAATTGAAGAGGTAATGATTGTAAACTTGCTACTAGTGATTTCCGTGGTTAAGATGAGTATCATGAGTGTTGTGGACTAGGAAGCGACCTTAACTTCATCAGTGAAAACCAAAACTTGAAAAGAGAGTTAAATGGACCTTGAGTGCTCGCAATTAGACTAAATGAGGAAAAAAAAATCCACATTGAACGATGAAAAATTAATCTAAGTAAACAAAACATTTGAGAATGCTGATGGGACGCGGCAAACTTGGCCTTAACATTAGCTATGCAGAAAAGTTATATTTGATTTGCAAGAATTTAAAGCCATTTAAGGTTAAAACCAAACCAAACCAAAGTCAGAACAAATGTCATCAACATTGTTCAATCATATTCAATACTGTTAATTCGGTCTGCTTAATATAAAAAATAAAAATAAAAATTCCTTTCAACGCGAGCATTTATTTGCAATGAATTTTAGAAAAAGTTGTCTCATCTTATGTCCTATCATGGGAGGAATAGCTTTCCTCGCATTTTTATGTTTTTCTGGTCAAAAAATAATTATTTTTATTGGCATTGTAGGGTCCTAATCGTAATATGACTTTTGATCAGTGAAAATGACGTTCTAGCTTCCAAGGCATCAACGGTTTACTTGTTCATGTAGCTTCTTGATATTGAATAGAGAGACGGCTCGAAATGGAATCCATCGTATCTCTCGGAAACGCTAACAACCATATTTTACTGCATCCTTTAATGAGATTATCCCACCTTAGCAAGAGTTTTATATCCAGTATAAGAAAGTTCCAAAAGCAAACCTCACTCCTTATTCAATGATCATTTACAAATCATTTACACAACTTCGTTTTTGTAAAGATTGTCCACATGCCTCTGGATAAAACTCCACGATGAAAAGACCAAATTGTCTCTCCTTACAAACTCTTTTTAGTAACCTACTAAGGGTTTGAGTGATTCGTTTTTCAATTGTTCTGAATGTTTTGGTGGGTACGAGAATTTAGGATTTTGGAATGGCTTTTTTGGAAAGAAAATGAAATTTTCATAAATGAGAACATAATGATAATTTATTCGAGGTTGCAAAGTGGTCTCCAAAAGTGAAATCCATTCGTGTGTTTAGTATATCCAAAAGTAATATATGTAAGATACATTTTTGAAATTTTTCCTGCATTGAATATGTACATTAACATGCACATCGCAATATCAATATCAGGAGTCAGAACTTATGCTAAAATATTAGAGAATCTTTCAACTTATCATTTGTGCAATTGTAATTATATCTTGAAATTTTTTATACATATTCACTTGAAGTCCTTTTGCACGTGATAGGACTCACCCAATGACACTTACCTATTGATTTTTTTTTTTTTAAGGAAAACCATTAAAGTCTTATATCGTAATTGCATACGAAAAAAATTTTAAGACCCAATTGAACTTTGAATAAAATTTGGAAACTCTTGCCACGTTTATTATTTTAAGTCTGGACAATAAATAATTGCAGATGCTAGTTTTTCTTGGGGTGGGGGGATGCTTTAGTTCATTTATCGATTATTTTGAAAGTGGACAAAGTAAATAATTGCAGATGCTTAGTTCATTTGTTGATTATACTAAGTGTGGACATAGTAAATAAATGCAGACTTCTTACTTCATTACTGTATTATTTTTAAGTGTGGACATAATAAATAATTGCATATGCTGGTTCTACTTTTGGGGGATTGAGGTGTTGTTTGGTAACCATCCCAATAGTGATAGATTCTGATTTTTTGTTCCCGAGAGCAGTTTAGGAATAGAATCACATTTAATAAAATTTTCGTTCACGGGAACAAATTTGGAGTAGAATTAAGAATAAAAAAAAAAAGTTGATTCTTGTTTTAGGAATAAATTTGAGAATCAAGTCTTCTTCCATTTTATCTTCTTCTTCTTCTCTTTTCTTCTTCATCATCTACCGCCATCCTACAATTGCCATCCGCTGCCACCGTTCGCCGCCACCGCCGTCCGCCGTCGCCGGCAACTGGTCCGGCAAGCTCACCGAAGGCTCGACAAGCCAAGGTGAGGTTCAGTGAGGCTTAGCCTAACCAAATATGGCAAGGCCAAGCCTCGACAAGGCTAGGCAAGCCTTGCGCCAAAGGCCAAGCGAGCCTCGCCCAGCCCCGCCGAGGCTCGCCCAGCTGCCGGCGAGGCTCGGCCGACGAGGGCCGGCCTCACCAACCTCGGCGAGGCCCGGTGAGGTCGCCGGCCCTCGTCTAACCGATCGCCGATCCGGCGACCAGCCTGAAAAAGAAGAAGAATAGGAGAAAAAAAGAAAAGAAAAAAATGAAAAATTATAAAAATTATTTAAAAATTAAAATAAATTGATTTGGAATATAATCAATAAACATGATACCAACGCAATTCTATTCCGGAATCAAAAATTTTGGATAGTTATCAAACGGCTTAAAATGCTTAGAATCTGTTTCCGAGAACAAAATCAAAAAGAATCATTCTAATCAAAATCTAGTCCTGAGAACAAAATCATTACCAAACGCGCCCTGAAAAGCTACAATATAAGACTAAATCTAAATAAAACCTAATAATTCCGATTTATCATTTATGAATAAATTCCTACAAAATTTGGGATTGATTTGCGGAAATGTAAAGATCGATATACCTCCAACCATTGATGAAAATCTGCAAATGCGGAAAAACCCTAAAATCTTAGACAACTCCACTAAGCACAATTGATCTACGAATATGAAAACACCAAATCTGTATGTCTCGTTCCACTAGCCAATACCCCTCAAACATGATGGTGTGTTTTCTTTCATGATCGGGTTTGGACGAGACGCTTTATTCCAATTCTTACATTACCGTTGTAACATCCTCAACTTCGAGCCTTTTACACGGTAAATGAGGAGTCTGAACTCGGTTTCACTACTTATGCCAGGTTGTGTCCACTTCTTCCAATTATGTCTTAAGCACGAATGTCGGGCCAAATAAGATAGTTGATTGTGGTCAAACTTAATTAGTCCATGCCTGATGACAAGGCCTTCAAAACTGAGATATTCCAAGTTGCAATTTATACCCCCGTCTTGTAGTTAATCAAGGAGCATCGATTGAGATGGACACACAGCATGTTGGGCCTTAGCCTTGGAAGACAAGTATGAAACTTCGACTAGTCAAACTTTCTTAGAAAAACAAGTGTAAACAAATGTGAACTAATGTGAACGCATTAAACAATTGGTGAAAAATGGTGTCCCTATAGCTTAGGCCTAATCATACCCCAAAATACCTAAGTGTGAAATGTGGACTTTGGAACCCACAAGAAAAGGGCCACACGCCCAAAAGGAAAAGGGAGAGAAGCCAAGTCAAGTCCAAACTTTGAACTCAAGATAAGTTCACATTGATATCTCATGGAATTAAGCCATTCAATGAGCAAGATGAAATGTCCAAGTTAACCTAGGACCTAGTTGGAAAATTGGAGGATAAGGATGTCCAAAAATTAATGCTTCTTGATCAAGTAGGGTGCCACCTCTCTCTAATTAGATATGCCACCTTTGATTTTTGAAACTACTGCACCTTTCTTACTTTCCAATTTTATAGAGCTCTTTTTACTTTGAATTTGGAGAAACTTCCTTCATGAAAATTGTTCAAAACATCTTAATCTATAACATACTTAAATTTCAGATTTTTCTGAAGTGAAATGGTGGAGACCAAGGCCCAATCAATTACCCTATAAAACCTACCCAGTATAGTGAAAATTCTCTGAAATGAAGATGCTAGTACAAATACCTAAAGGATGGTGAATAGGTGTTTAAAAGAAGTCTTGACAAATAAATGCAGAATAAAATAAGTTACAAGCAAAGTCTGAATAAGGATCAGAGTCTGACAAACGAGCTACCGAACTTCTGGTAGATGTTATCTGTTATGCGATGGAACAGACTTCTAAAATAACCTGTAAGTATGCAACAAACTTAAATAAGAAGAGTTAAGGGAAGAGAATGTTGCACACGAAATTTATAGTGATTCGGCTTAGATCAAGTCTACGTCCACTCTCCCACACTAACGACCTTCTAGCTGAATTCCACTATATGATCAACAAGATATTACAATTTTGAATGTAAACACTTAGTGATAAATCACATTATCTCACTAAATCATTCTTTTGGTATTTCTCTTACGATCACAAATGTTTAAGTTCACAAAAGACAAGTATATGATCGAAATTCGCTCAGAACCTGAAATTCTAGATTCTACACTCCGTCTCTTTTTGTCCATCAGTCCTTGGTCTCCTTAAATACTCCTCCATTTCCAAACTAGCCGTTGGATGGTATCTAGAGGATCGTCTTCCAATCTACCCATTGGACAAATCTATATTAAGAAGATTTCGTAGCTGTTGAGTGACAGAAGCAAAATCTCAAATTGATTTTGATTGCCCATACAAACAGAATATTGGTTTTCATAAGTAGAGTTTCTTCGTTTAAAAAGTTCTTGTCTTCAAAATCCAATTGTCAATCAATTAGATTGAGTCAATCAAATTTATCTAATGTAGAATCCAAACCAGATCACTAGTCATTATATGTTAAGGCTTATGTTACGTTCTGTCAAGTTGTCTCATTCTGAATTCGCTACATTCAGAACTTGTGTCTCCTTTTGGACCTTATCATGTTCTAAACTTATGTCTCATTCTGAAACTTGTCATGTTCTAAGCATGTGTCTCATTCTGGACCTTGTCACGTTCTGGACATGTGTCTCGTCTGGATGTAAAGTCTGAGAATGTTTTGTTTGAAGTAAAGTTTGAGTGTTTTCTGTCTGAAATAAAGTCTAAGTATCTTCCATCTGAAATAGACTTTATAATATGGACGTAAGATAAGAAATGAAAGTTATGAAATCACCTATGTACATAAATAAGATAAGAAATGAAAGTTATGAGGTTTGTTCTTCTATGGCATCCATCCATTATTATATTGTCTATTTGATTTTATACTCTGGCTTTTGCTTGTGCTATAAGTGAAAAGATTAATAATTCGCGTTAGTATGTGACGGACTGAGACGTCACAACCACAACCTAACACCATGTTTACTACCTCACCAACAGCCTCACTCCCCCCACCTACCATTCATCAAGTCTCAGCCATGCCCCTACCTTGTGTTAGACCATCACAATTATCTAAGATAAACCCTAAATAAAGGTGAGTATGAGGCTTGTAATTTTCGTGAGTATTTAGTTTTAGTGTATAGTTTTTGTTCATGTTATCTAGTTGTTAGGCCTTTGGTTATTACATTAGGTTTTATTATTCATTGCATTAATTAGGGTGTGTTACGGGATTGGACCTTTAAGCCTAAAGTTCCAACCCCTAACATTGTCTTATGTGTGATTTTACGATTGGATGATCAATTGAACGATGTTGCTTTGAAATAATATGTCATTGAATGGTAAATTTGGATACATCATGTACAAAAATGTGTCATTAATTTCATTAATTGTCACACATATCACGCAAAGTCTAGGTGCATTCATAATAAGTAATTTAGGACTTTTCTATCTAGGATTATGCCTTTTATATGAGGATTCAATAGACTTAGTATAGTTTGTAGTTTTCCTTAAATAAAAAAAAAATCAAATAAAAAATGTCAGTTGAGATATACAGATTGCATATAGGATTAGTTGGTCTCATAACATGCATAATATGTCGTACGTCATTTAGTGAATCACATAATTTAATACTAATTGCATAATGTAAATAGATTTAATTAATAATCGCATCCCATATATTACATATAGTTTAGTTAACATAAAAGAAAATAATGAAAAGAATTAACATTGCGTCATTAAGTGATTATCTTTTAAAAAGAGTCACATAGGTCATGTATAGGTGTCCTAAAATTTAGTCTTTTATTTATAAAAAAGAAAACACATAAAATAGTCTCATGTTATTAGAATGAGTTAATACCGTGAAAAACCCCAAACCGATACACTTATGACAAATTTATCCCAAACTATTTTTTTGACCACCAAAAACCCCAAACTCTTTTACTTGTGACAAATTTACCTTTTATTAGTTTTTTGTTAAATTTTATAGTCAAATTATTAAGTTTAATGACAAGTGACACTTGACCGGTATACCAATTTTGGATTTTACGCTCCATTTGTCACAATTTACAATTTTTGTGATTTTTTTGTGGTATTAATCCAATTTAGCGGAGTGTATATTTATCACAAATTTACCAGTTTGAGATTTTTTTGGGTCAAATAAATTAGTTTGAGGTAAATTTGTCATAAATGTATAAGTTTAGGGTTTTTTATGATTAGTCGTGGTAAATTTGTTATAGGTATACCAATTTGGGGTTTTTCATGGTCAAAAAAATAGTTTGGGGTAAATTTGTCACAAGTGTACCAATTTGGGGTTTTCCGGAGTATTAACCCTATTAGAATTGCATATAGGTTACATTCAATTTAATTATAACAAGCATTCATGTTACTTAGTTTTCATATTAGTTCATCAGTGCATGTTAATTTTGAATTCATATAAGCCATAGCTTTTTAAGTAATCATGTTTATCTTAAACAAGAAAACCCAAAAGGAATTAATTGACATTACATTAGAGTATGCAAACATCGCTTGATCTCTAGTAAATATTTTGACGTTGTTCAAGTCCATCATGACTCATTAAAATGTGCTATGACGGATGTACTTCCAACCAACCGTAATTGAAGCACCCTTTTAGAATATACAAATGGTTATTCAAATCCTTCATCGTACAAAATGACCCAAGTTTTGCCTACAATGCTACGACATCCATCTTTTGGCCATTTCAATCAAAACTTCATCCGATAGATTTATCAAGATTATGTTTTTGCCTTCTTCATCAACTCTACCTTATCGGCCTCTTTCATAGT
This sequence comes from Eucalyptus microcorys, assembly GCA_014182515.1. Classification (NCBI taxonomy): domain Eukaryota; kingdom Viridiplantae; phylum Streptophyta; class Magnoliopsida; order Myrtales; family Myrtaceae; genus Eucalyptus; species Eucalyptus microcorys. The sequence continues at coordinate 5,049,135 of CM024570.1, read as the reverse complement.
TTCTAGCAATTTATCCTCGCCATCTAAAACTTTCACCAACCTTTGGGTTGTTAAAGAGCATGCATCTTTATGCTCCACCAACCCAAAGCTGTCCTCGTATTGAACTTTTCAAAATTTATTTTAACTTTAAATATAATTGCAAAAGAAGATGATCATATAAGCAAAAGGTCTAAATCAAAAAGAAAAAAGAAAAACTAGCCTTAACTCTAATATTAGTTGAGACTTGCAATTGAAGTCTAACACAAGAAAAAAAAATTAGCGGATAAATCAACAAAAAACAATAAGTGCACCAAAGATTTACATAGTTTAATCTAAGTATTTATAGGGTGAGCCAGCTGTAAAAAAATCCACTTTAAGTCCGATAAATGTATAGTTTACAATTGCTCAAGTGCTTCCCAACCCCTAAATTATACCTAAAGCATAACAATCCTCTTATATGCTCTATCATGTTATAAGCTAGTGGAATCCAACCTTTTAATATATAGTATTTATATCCAAAATAGGAAACCCCTTTTAGGAAACATACTCAAATTAGTAACTTTATCCAGATCGGATTTTCTTTACGAGCTCAAATTTGAGGAATATATTAAAAGTATTGAACCTCTTTCATTTATTAATCGTTGCCCGTATTTGTCAATATGTTTTCATAATTTCCTCCTCTTTGTTGGAGTATTCTCTCTTCAATGATATGGGCCTAGGATCCTAGCTGCATCGTGCCCCTTCTTAATGACCTATATCCAAATCCATTAATTTTCAAGCTTTTCAGAACACAATGAAGCGAGCATGGCAAACCGACCAAATAGAGATATCCCAACGTGAAGCGGGCCTGTATGTTGCCAAGTTTAACTTTGAAGGGGTAAAATAACGGGTTTTGGATAGTGGCCCTTGGCTATTCTCAAGTCACCTAGTCATCTTAAAGCCTTGCACACCAAATACTCCCCTACATTGTTATGATTTCTCAACTTACGCCTTCTGGGTTCAAGTATTTGGACTCCCACTGGAATGGTGCACTGAGGGCATGATCCGCAAAACTGTGAGACATGTTGGTAGAGTGCTGGATGTCAAAATCGAGAATAAAGAAGGAACAACGCTTAGATCGAGGAGAGTAAGAGTTGAAATCAGATTACAGGAGCCACTTAAAACGGGCAAGTTGATCCGTTTAGAAGGGAAGAACCTCTAGCTAGACTTTCGCTATGAACGGCTATCACACTATTGCTACTCATGTGGCAAACTAGGCCTATGCTATGTACTACAAGGACTTAAATTTTGATGAAGACAAAATGGAAGGAAAATATAAGATGGGCCAATGGCTACGTGTGGAAGTACGAGAACATAGCCCGTTTTGGCTAACCTTTTATGAGCCACAGGACAAACGGGAAGAAGCAACAGAGATTATATCGAAAACCCCTCAGTCATCCACCCAACCGATACCTATCAAGCATCCCAGCGATAATAAGAACAAGGGACCCATGGAGAAAACAGCGGGTCCACCAATTGCTACCAATGCAGAACCGATCCAGCGACATCATCAAGGAGGTGCACCAGCAGGAACTGAAGCTACAAAGGCCATGATCACTACACCCGAAAAGCTGGAAGGTATTAAGGAACTAGCATAAGGATCATCAAATTCCAAGAAGCTGAAGAGCACATGCTTCAATACCAAAGCAGGCCCTACCAAGAAAGCTAAAAGGTATAACCCTTATGAGCTGCAAACTCATATGCCAAAGGGGATAAATGAAACTCACCTTATGGATACACCTATTTTTGAGGTGGAAGGGTCTGGAAATTGGGTTATGGTGGCTAGCCCTAATAAGTCACCAAGCAACAAATAAAGCTACTAAACTGAAACTGTCAAGGTTTGGGTAATCCCCCGACAGTTCAAGCACTTAAGGCCCTCATGGCCCAAGAAAAGCCCGACGTAGTTTTTTTATGGAAACTAAAAATCAAGAAGCAATGCTTAAACGAATTCAAAAACATTTGAAATTTCCAAGCTATCATGTGGTGAACCCTATTAGCTTGGCTGGAGGGTTGGCGGTGTTCTAGAATGATCAAGTTTCCCTATGTGTGGACCGTCATACTTCGGATTTTATTGATATGATATGCACGGATGTGAAGTGTGGTATACCTATGCGTCTAACATGCCTTCATGCGCCAGCAATGTATCAACAACGACAAAGCTTATGGGCAGACTTGCGACAAATCAACTACTATAATACATTACCATGGCTGTGCACTGGAAACTTCAATGAAATTATCTACCATTGGGAGAAAGTGGGTAAGAGGTTAGCAGAACAGCATCGAATGCATTCATTTCGTGAAGTTTTAAATGATTGCTCATTGATGGATGTGGAAAGCAAGGGATGTGCATTCACGTGGGTGAATAATAGAGATGGCAAAGATTTTGTGAAAGAAAGGCTGGATCAAGTGCTATGTACTATGGATTGGCGACTAACGGTCCCAAAAGCTGAAGTTTTTGCCTTACCTACTCTGGGTTCTAATCACAGCCCCCTATTGTTAACCACTGAAGTAATCCCAGGCATAAGAAAGAAGGCCTTTACATTCGAAGCCTTCTGGCTTCAAGATCAGGAGTGTCGTGAGATCATTGCAGAGTCATGGACCTCATTACAGGCAAAAGCCTCGGCACTACCCAGCAAATTAAAGGCGGTCTCTTTGGCTCTCGCTAACTGGAGTCGATTGAAGTTCTCTAAGGGCCATCACCAAATCAAAGTTTTGCAACAACAACTTCAGAATCATATAAACCAACCTCATGGCCACTATGACAAAGCGAACGGTTACTCAACTGAAAGAGGAAAACGACACTTATGGCAACAGGAGGAACAGTATTGGGCAATGCGATCTAGGATTAACTAGCTTAGATGGGGGGACAAGAATACCGAATTTTTCCATGCCACCACTATTCAAAGGAGGTAACGAAATCGCATAAGTATGCTGCAGGATGAACATCAACAATGGGTACGCGATCAAAAGCGATTGAAGGAGATGACGATGGATTTCTTTGAAAGACTGTATAGATCAATGGGACATCATGACTATGGGCCTATCTTGGATCAATGCCCATGTGTTGTCACAGAGGAAATGAACAATATGTTAACAGCTGCAGTCACTCGAGAGGAAGTACAGCAAACAACTTTCCAGTTGAGGGCTACTAAAGCTCTTGGGCCAGATGGATTGAATGGATTATTTTACCAAAATCACTGGGATATACTACAAGAAGACATATTCCTCTCGGTGTAAGATTTCTTCCTCTCAAGAGTGATGCGCTCAGATTTTAATAGGACAATTATTTCCCCAATCCCCAAAGTAGCACACCCAAAAAGGCTGGATCAATACCATCCAATCAGCCTATGTACCTTTGCCTATAAAATTATATCCAAGGTGATTGCAAACCGTCTAAAACCATAGCTACTTGAGCTGATATCCTTGGAGCAATGTGCCTTTGTGAGTGGCCACCAAATTCAAGACAACATATTAGTAGTCTAAGAGGTACTCCATCAGCTCAAGATTCGGAAACGAAAGCGAACTTTTCAGGCAGTACTAAAGATGGATATGCAAAAGGCTTATGACCGGGTGGAATGGGACTTCCTAAAAGACTATCTCCTCAAGATGGGCTTCCATGCCACATGGGTACAGTGGTGATGCAATGCATTACAATGGTTTCCCTCGACGTTAAATTTAATGGAAAACCCTTAAGCCATTTCCATCCAACAAAGGGACTCGGACAGAGAGATCCTCTCTCTCCTTACTTATTCATTCTGTTGGCAAACGTCTTATTCACTCTTATAAACCAAGTTGTTGACATGGGAAACATCAAATGAATCAAATTAAACAGGTGGTGTCCTACCATATCTCATCTATTTTTCGTAAATGATGCTATATTCTTCTTAGACGGCAAGCTCCAGGAATGTCAGAACCGAGCAAATGTACTGAATCAATATTGTTTAGCTACGGACAAGCTATAAATAAGAATAAATCAAGAATCTTCTTTAGTAAAGCTTCCCCTATTAGATTACAGGAAAACTTGACGAGAGAATTCAGAATACCTATGCTCGAAAAGACAGGGAAATACCTAGGTATACCGTATGATTGGGGGGATCAAAAAATGAGATGTTTGCCTGGATTCTGGGTAGAGTAAACGCAAAATTGGAAGGGTGGAAAGAGCATTTAATGTCCAAGGGCAGCAAGGAAATCCTTATTAAGACTATAGTACAAGCACTCCCACAGTATGCCATGTCCATCTTTAAAATCCCTATGTCTATTTGTAAATCCATTGAACATAAAATTGCTAGGTTCTAGTAGCAAAATGATTGCAACAAATCTGGCATCCACTAGAAGCAATGGGACGTAGTCAAAAGCAGAAAGGATAACGGGGGACTTGGCTTTCGAGATCTAATAACTTTCAACAAAGCAATGTTGGGCAAACGAGCATGGTGACTAATCCAACAACCTTCCTCCCTGTGGAGTAGACTTTTCAAAGGTCTTTACTTCTACTCAAAGGACTTCTGGTACGCGAACAAAGGAGCTAGACCATCCTGGGGTTGGCATAGTACTACTAAGCAGGGATTCAATCTCGCATCAACTTCAGTGGTTAATCGATGATGGGCAAAGGATCAAAATCCACGAAGATAAATGGCTATCCAAAGGGATACTAGGAGGACCTGCTCCTAGAGACAAACCTGTGATGGTGGCGGATTTAATTACTCTAGAACACAACACATGGAATATACCCCTACTCCGCAAGAGTTTCGATGATCAGACCATAGAGGAAATCCTTACCATTCAGGTACGACCCCACCACACAGCTGATAAACTTATTTGGAAAGGGACACAAAATGGTATGTACACAGTGAAGAGTGGATACAATACTATCAGACAAGCAGACAATAGCAACATGCACAGCCGTGCTTCCTCATCCTATCAAACCCCACGGTCACTGTGGAGAAGGCTTTGGACCATGAAGACAGCCCCTAAAATTCGCATATTCATGTGGTCCTTATGCCACAATGCACTGCCCACGAAGGACAACCTATATCACAGACGAATCATCCCAGATCTGATATGTAAACTCTGCCCTCATCAACTCCCAGAAACAACGGAACATATTTTTCTCTTATGCCCATGTACGCAAGGCATTTGGTCACACCCACAAGTCAAAATCACGCTACCACCACATGGAGTAAATAGAATAGATGCCTGGCTTGAAGATAAGGTCGAGAATAAAGAGATCTCACTTGATCTAGAGACTATTGCATCCATACTGCGGTAGATCTGGAAGGCGCGAAATAACTTTATCTTCCCCCAGTTGCGTCCAGATCTGGAACAGGTGGTGGAGGTGGCTCTCGCAAATGCACGGATCGCCCATAGCTCTGCACGGATGACGTCGAGACCAAGGTAGAAACCCCCAAACCCCGACCTGATGTGGCGGCTGCCGGAGCCTGGAATAGTGAAGATCAACATTGATGGGGCTTATCCAATGGCAAACAACGGAGGCACTATGGCGTGTGTATGCCGCGACCACACCGAAAAACTAATCAACGGCTTCACCAGCGGAATCCCAGCTTCTTCAACGCTACAAGCAAAGGTCCAAGCACTCAACCTAACTCTCAACTATTTGTTGCAGAAAGGGAAAGTGCACGAGCCCCTACTGCTGGAATTTGACTGTATCATAGTTGTTGAAGCCGCGCAAAATCCCAGCTCGACACCATGGGAGAATCATGCGTTGTTTGCCAAATGTGCCGCGCTGCTCCCCTATTTCCTTAACCTTCAGATTCAGCATTGCAGGAGAGAGGCTAACTATGTTGCTAACTGGGCCACAAAAGCCCATGGTCTTGGCATCCTACCCCCAAACTGGGTATTTCACCTCCCCAACCCCTTTTGGATCTTGTATGCTCTAAAGTCCTGGCCAAGGGTTGCTTTATTTCGATAGCTTGAATGAAATCCTCTATTTACCAACCCAAAAAAAAAAAAAAACATTTTTCCATAATATATTCGAATTTCGCTGGACTCATATCCTTGTTCAAGAACCGAGCAACGTCTATCAATTCAGGGACCAAGCTAGTGCTCCATGCTAGTGCGAACAATTTGCTATTTGATAAGTCAAATACCATCATGTAATATAAAGTTCGTAATTTCTTCTTGTTCGAATGCCAGTATCCAAAGAGATACTTTTATGATAACTCCAATCATTGCCATTTGTAGTCCATTTTTCTACTCTTTTTTTATCAATTTTTTGACTTAAAGATTTCTTCGGTAGGCGTTGACCATTTTACAACAGCCGTACTGTGTCTTTTATTCGTTGCCGGAACAATGCCAGCGAAAAGCTCAACTAATTAATTGTCTAGACAAGGACAACATCCGATTCAGTCTTAGATTCCTCAATCGTTGTTGAAGTTTGGAACCAATTACAAATGGAATAGACAATGTCCGAACCGAGCGAAATTAGTTCGGAGTGTTTAAAGGGATATTTTGGACATCCTACGTGTGGAGACGTCCGCAAGGAAGCACCAAAGGCTACCAAGGGTCCAACTCGGCACGTTTGGGTGTCTAGAAACTGGATTGGACATTCGGCCATGACCGGAATGTCCCTCCGTATGCTGCGGCTAGGAATTCTAGCATTTTGATTCCTTGAACGGACCTCCAATCCGGCAAATTTTGGCTGAGAAGATTACAAATATTTGGACATGCGTGAGATCGAATTGAAAGACAATTTTCGACCTATATCATTTGTCATATCAAATCTAACTTTAACTCTAAGAGAACTGTCAAGAGAAACTCAGCGGGAGGGATTTTCTTGCACTTTTATTGCGGGGAGTCTTTTTCGGGTGAATCAAGGTCGGGAAACACTTGTCAGTGAGTATAGTTGAGCGATTTATAATCTCTTCTTTACTAATTATATTGGAACCATCTGTTGGTCTCTTGGCGCAGAGTAGGAATATTGCCGAATCACATAGATCCATTGTGTCGGATTTACTTTTCTCTATTTGTCTTTCACATGAACCAATTTGATTTTGTCTCCGCTTCCCATTTCGCCTAACATCAATAATGTTGTTATTCTGATGGAACTTATGACAATGTTAATGTATACAGCTTTCGTGATCGATGCTGACTGCTGAAGTTGATGTTTCCGCTCCCGAGGCAGTCCGATCTCTCCTAGTTCACCTAATTAAAGATGATTCCCTTGTTTAGCTTGGCCGGCCAACAATAAGTCCATACCGGTGACGACATGAGCAAACAAGCGGCTCGGTCACGTTGCCCCGTGAATTGAAAAAGTCAACGAGTATAAAGAGACTCATTCTTACGTTCATACCAGATAGCAATGGAAAAGAAAGAAAAACCTAATAAAATTGTTCGAGGATGTGTGTATGTATGTACATACGTACGTACGCATGTTTGTCAAGCTACGGGACAGAAACCAGTAGACCTAACTTAAGGGTCAGTTGATACCGTCGATCTGGCAATTAAGATTATGAGTATAGTTTAGGAGGCTTATCAAAGTGGATCTTGAATCGTTGGCAAATTCTGTCCATCATGGCACTGTCCAACTTCGGCGAATGCCGCCTTGATTCCAAGGGTGAAATAAGAAAAGACTACCATGATAATGGATGTCCATGTTCAGCTGGACAGGTATTGGATGCGACGAAACTGAAAACTCTCGAACACACAATTCACATGGACCAAGTGATGGTGATAAAGAAGTTAATTCCATCTCGAGTCTGTCAAAGCCCTTTAATCTGGTATATGATCAAGTCCGAATCCCCAAATATTAAGGGCGTAAATGATAACCATTTTATTTCAAAAATTAATTTTTTTATTGCTATTCCCCAAACAAGTTTTCTAATCAAAAATACATGTTTGATGGTAATATAAAATTTATATTCCTAAAATAGAAATTCGTTTGATAACTATACTAAGTTTCCCCCTCCCAAGCAGCCAGCGACAAGAGGCGGCAATGAACATCCTACAAGTGACCAACAAATGGCCAGTCGGCTAGTAACGAGGGCGAATGATAAGAAGAGTTTTTATTTATCATTTTTGTTCCAAAAATAGAAAAGTTAAAAAAAAAAAATTACTTCTGGTTTTTATTCCAAACCTATTTTTGAAGTAAAAATTTGTTTCAAAAATAGAAAGAAATTACATTACAAAACGGATTTTTATTCTCAACCTATTCAGAGAACAGAAAAATAGAAAAAATGAAGAAACAGAATAATTATCATATGCGCTCTAAATAGTCTTCAATCTTTATGCTCAAGGCCGCCCTTAATCTTAGGATACAAGTTTCATAATTAACCACCATATTTGAACATTCAAATCTTGGCTTGCAACTCGAATATATTTTGCCCCTATTTCGGATACCAATACCACACCAACTCATGCTCCTTTAGCATTTGAGGCTTCAAAAAAGCACATAAAAAAGTTGGGATACCATCCGTACTCATCTTCTTTCATGGCAAATAGTATTCTTTCGTCTTTTATTTACCGGTGAATCGTCACCCACAAATTGATCAATAATCCTATTTGCTTTAATTCAATCACAAAAACCTCACCTTCCAAGTGACGTCATATATATCATATCCTTACCAAACAAAGTCATATATATCATATCCTTACCAAACAAAATCATCTGTCATTTAGGCAATCAATCACCCGATCATGTAGGGTGAAATGTACCTCGCTATCCATATAGTAACAAACTTTTGCCTTAAACAAAAGAAAAGGATGTCTCAAAAAAGTTTCAAATTTCAATAAGAAAAAGTACGTGGGACTCGGAAATAGACATTTTCACATTAAAAATGCTCACGGAGCAGTTCAAACTTCATAAAGAAAAGTTCTAGTAAAACTGATGCCTAACTGATGCAAATAGATTTTTCAGATTCGAAACTCCTATTCATTATTTGGAACGATCACTTCTGATCTTTGGCCTGACAAAAATATTTCTAAGTCACCTTACCAAAATATATATATATATAAGTCAAAAATTTAATATGCAAAATCAGTGGTCCCGGAGTCAATTGTATTTTTTAATTTTGTTCACGTACTTTATTTTGATGACCTGTCAAATTTTGAATCTTGATATTCGTAGAAGCATGTTGGGCAAGCGACTCCTTGTTAACATGATGCGCCACATACTTCCCATAGATATCGAAGTAACCATCTACAAAAGAAGGCGCATAGCCTCCTTTATGACATATTGTGATATTTTCTCCAGGTACTAAAGCAACTTTTGTAAAAAGAGGTGCATAGGTTCCATTGCATCTTTCCTCCTATATTAGATAGCTGTCATTGTCATTAGCACAGTATGAGTTAAATTACTTTTATTCCATACCATATCACAGTGTAGTAGAATCCTCAATTTTTCAAAAGTTGCATTCAAGAAAAAAAAATTATAAAATTAGTTATATTCAATTTGTCTAATGAAAAATGCAAATGCGACTTTTTTTATTACTTTCCTATGTGGCCATTATGTTAATGAAGAGTGCGACAATGACTAAACAAACGTTGCTTTCCTCATAACTTTAATTAAAATTAAACTGAAAATTAAAATTTGCTTAATATATTTTAAAAAAAAAAAAAAAACACAAGCTGTCGTAAAGGGCTTAAGGGGTAGAGCCGCCCCCACCGAACCCCCAATACGCGCCTTTTGTTTTAATTTTTGTGTTTTTATTCATTATTTTTTCCTGTTCTTTATTTGTTTTATCTTTTTTGTTTATTTTTTTTCAAGGCTTTGTATGATGTAGAGGGCAGTTGGCACCGCATCGGCACCATGTAAATTAAGAAAACATAAAAATATCGCGTCCGCATCTAATAAAAAAACTTGATTGCACTTTTTAATAATTTTAGAATGAATCGCACATCCTCAACAAATTATAGGATTCTGAAATAAATAAATTGATTATATGACATGTAGTACATGCATTACTCTTCCGTTTTCTTGACACCCTGAATGAGGCCCGAATTTTAACAAAACGTAGACACGGTGAAGTTTAGATTTTCGATAATTGGAGGACTTAACTAAATATTATAGAAAATTGCGATATATTTCCATTAGTATGAGCAGATTGAACAAAAAGTAGCTTAATTCAACATAACATACCGACTAATGGTCATATTGCCACTAGAAATTAATTAATCAAACTCTAATTTCTCTACCACCCCACCCGATTATGAATTTGAGGAGCCATAAGTTTATTTCCACTCCCATCCCCATTCTCACCCATCATCATCCGATTCATGTTGAACCCACCCCCAGCAGCTACCAACCCATAAAAGCTCTGAAAGTCCCCCACGCCGTTGACCCTGTGCTCTGCGCCGGACGGCGCCGGTGGGTCCTCGTGCCCCCTCCCCGTGCTGGCGGCACCGCCCTTGTCGCCCTCGGCCTCGTGGTACCGGTTGAGGTACACCTTGAGTGGGGCAACGTAGTTCTCAAAGCCGAGGGTGGTCATGGCCCAGAGGAGGTCGTCGCCGTTGATGGTCTTGCGCTTCTCACGCTGGCACTTGTCAGAGGCCTCACCGGTGACGAAGCTGATGAACTCCGAGACACACTCCTGGACGGTCTCCTTGGCCTCCTTGGAGATCTTGGCGTTCGCAGGGAGGGACCGCTTCATGATCCGGCTCACGTTGGCGATCGGCAGGAACCGGTCCTGCTCCTTCGAGCTGTAGTTGGAGCCGTCGGATACGTTGCCCGACAAGGGGCTCCCAACCGGGCTTGTCTGGCTTCTCTTCCCGGTCATTGGGTATGTGCGTGCGCGTGTTTGAGAGAGAGAGAGAGAGAGAGAGATTTTGCAAAGGAAGTGTTTTTGTTTATGAGTTGTGGGAATCTGAAGAGAGTTTGGTTTTATAGGGAGAGGGGGAGATAAAGGTGCGTAGGATACCTAAATAAAAAAGAGAAAGGGAAGAAAGTGCAAGCTCGGCTTGATGTGGACACAGAAGGAAAGGACCAAGCACTTGGTTGATTTGAGGACCATACATGTGAATAAAGGTGATGGTCTTTGAAAAAGGGCTTAATATATGTTGGTTGATTTTTTGGGTTCGCTCGGAATTTCACCGGTCGGATATGTCTTACATATGCGATGTCCGCGGATTTCCTTATCATGCCTAATTTTCTTTAAATGGAGTCTCATGTACTCGGCTACATACGTGAATTTTTTTTAATTTCTCCACTTTTCCTTCCAAAAATAAAGTGTTAGGGTACTATCGTAGACCATAAATATGTATCGATGAGAAGAGGTCAAACCAATTAGATTATAAACCATGTCAGGTTACCGAAGTGATATGATCCATTAAAAAGGGGTTGATTTTGGTAATTATTCTCCTGTTCTGGACATATCCACATTTGGGTGTTGCTTTCCATGATTGTACTTGATTTTAAACTTGACCGACTTACTAGGGAAAAGAGATTTTTTGTATGCTGGGGCAAAAGGAATCCATATGGGTAGGTTTGGGGAATTTTTATAGTTTAGGGGAAGCAAAACCATGTGTACCTATTGCGCAAATCTTCCAACAATCTCCAAAAGCAGTGGCATGAGCGATTTGATTCTTATATGCTCTAGCTGGCTACTATAGCAGTGAATATAACAATCACGTAATATTAGTATAGCTTTTTTTTATAAGATGGGTCCATCGGTCGATCTACTTATAAATGTGGATTACTGCATATATTATTAAATGAAAATAGAATGAATGGATGAAGTAATTTGATTCGATTGATGTGATGAATTTCAAAATTTCAACAGAAAAAAGTTTCATAATATAAAATAAGTGTGAAACGGTACTTTATATATATAGTGGCACCACTGTGATTAGGGTTCGAAACCTTTTTAAAAACAACACTCTAAAAGCTTACCCAACATAGGAAAGAAAATGCATTCAGTCCACTTCGGCCTAGTTAAGCCCGCCACACTAAAAACCCCCCTTGTGGGATAAAACGAGATTACTATGATTGGCTCATGTCATTAAATTCAATCCACGCATAAATGGATGATATAGTGACCTTTTTTGTTGTTTTAGTTGTAAGGTGCTGCTCGGGCCATTATTCACGCATCACAACTAATCCATCTCTCGAAGTATCTTAAGAGCACATTTTCCTACATCAGTCTGGTGTTTTTGGTATTTTACTCTTGATTTTCTGACAAGACGTTAATCTAAAACTATAAAGAAAAGAACAAAGTCTCGTCTTCCAAGCCAATACTTTGTTGGTGGATGAAATTGAATGTGTTTATATAAATTAGAATTTGAACATGCAATTCAATTGTAAATTTTACTAATTCTGCAGGACAAGATAGTAGACTTGGTTTTCTCTAATGTAGGTCAAGACCTATAGCTTTTTCAATGAAGTACACATTCCTTTTCCTCTTTCTCACTCTGACCTTGACAACTCAAGTTTAGATTGATGCCCATTAATTAGGTAATTCGAGCTTTATTTAAACTATTGAGTTATAACCCATTTTACCATACGCTATTGCTTACTTTTCCTGCCCTACTATGCTCGATACTCCTTTAAGTTCTCATCTTGAAACAGCTTCACCTAAAGTTTATAGAGTATCTCACGCATTGTCCTTAATTGTCTCCAATTTCTAAGGCTACTTGAAAAGAATTTGTCCATTCTGGCCGCCCAAGTCGTGCCGAAGATGCTATTCGGAGATATGCCTAATTAACATACAATTTTCTCATGAATGGAGAGCAAGAGTGCTTATTGTTTTTGTCCATTATGGAGGAGATTCTTCTTAGTGTCATTAGCATTATAAGTCCACTTGATTTTATCATTCTTGGCTTAACCTAGCTATTACTTACTAGACTCATTTTAGATATCGTGGCTTCTTAATTTGAGGTTCATTTCTCCCATAATTAATGATCCAGAAGTTTCTGAACCCGGAAAATTATATAAATATTTCCGACTTCAGGCAGGCAAGCATATGATACACGCAGTATATTATCCAACTACGTTAGCTGGGTTGACCCTAGAAACTTCAGCATATCAACATCTAGCGCTTTGACAATCAAAGATCGCAATTAACATTACCAAAAATCATCCCAAATTGTACCGACCCAGCAAGTTATATGCACGACGGAGACAATTAATTCGATTTGTTTAGGGTGGGGGATGTGATAGAATAGGTGAAGGTGATGGGCATAAAGCCATTTGTCAACACCATTTTGAACGTTATTATGAAAGGACGGTGTAAATGAGGCTCGGGAATTTTTCTGTTTTTTCATTTTCTTCTGTTTAATTAATTAATATGAAAATAGGGTTTGGAAATTCTAGACTACTCCGAGAAAAGAAATCGGGGTGTGCGGCAAGACAGAGATGGGGGAGGTCAAATTGGTCAATAGACGGTGAAGCTATATGAAATCGCATCCGCGACTGCAAGACTAAGAAATAATTATATTAGAAGTACAGAAATTGAAGTTCTAGAATCAATCTGAATTATGAATTAATTGTTCTTTTGATTATGAGAGCCGACTTTAAACAAGTAAATCTAGAGTCTATAGGTAAAAGTTAGAAGCCCAAGAATATATATATATTGACATACACACATGAATAATTCAACTTTATTATACGATTGACATGATAGATAAAATCAACTCCATGGCAAAATCTTGAATTGAGATCGACGTCAAGTGAAAGTATCGTCTTGCAAAGCACATAGATGATTTTTATATATCGTATATGGACTTCACCCGATCTTGTCTGTTCAATTTAGTTCATATTAGATTGGGTCAACATGAAATCACTATTCGGGTCGACAACCTATCGGCCTAAAAGCTAAGAGGGTATTCATGTATTATAGGATCACAACATGGACTCTAACGCCCTTCGTCGCATGATAAAACTGGAAAGTAAAGCTATGGGTTGAATGAGTCAAGGTCAGGAAAACTAGTTGCACGGACCAGGGCTCAAAACCATGTGCAATCACGGTCACCGATTTCTGCGGCACATAGAGGATGGATGGTTATCAGCTCGATTCTACGTGGATCCTGGTCCAGTCAATTCTAGCACCGCATGCCCTAGAGGAAACTGATGTGGAGCACAACGGATGTGACGGAGAGAACCTTTCCTGGGAACACAACAAACGCGAAAAGAGCAAAAGCGAAGAATATTAATGTTCCATATCCCCCCCGCCCGCATAAAGCACCAAGCTTTTCCATCTGCCCTTTTTCACGTTACATGATACCTTCTGGAGTAGTAATGCTGTTCGTACAATCAGCTGGAAAAAGTGCAGATAGATACTTCGAGAGTCTCAAAGTAGACCGGGCCTAATTTGGATGAGATCAAAGATAGTGCGACCCAAACATACTCAACTCATTTCACTCTATTTTTATGCAATGCGAATTTAGTAACCCCTCTTGTTAAAACACATCCAATTTATAAATAAATTGAGTGCAGACAAGATCAAATAAGGACAAGAAAAAAGAAGAGAGAATATTAGAGGTGGGTTGGGTTTAAGGAAGTAGTAAATCCGTTTATGTCCCATTTAAAACTCTTTATTTTTAAATCAATTTACTTGATATAACTAGCTCGTTTATGAATAATTTAACATTTACATGGATTAGAAAACATATCAATGACCCATTTTGATGGGTATCGTGTAGAACTACTATGGAGGAATGGACACATGTCCATCATTTTGCACTTGATTACACCAGCAAACATCCCAATCTCCTCTCTAGCGCACGGACCACCGTGACGAGCCAGTCAACAGAATGCCTCTTGGGGTTGTGGATGGTCAGAGAGAGCGCGAGCGAGAGCAGCCCTCTCCAAAGACTCTTCAATGGAAGACCAAGCTTGAAATTGACTGATATAAAGAATGTGTGGTCCTTGTATTATACCATCAGATGATTACACTTATTCAATAGTTTCTCGCCCATTCTTTGGCTTAGGATAGAAGTTTCTTGAGAATGGAAGCACCCGCATGACAATGGGATCTTATTAAGGACAAGATCAAGTTTTCGGTGTTCTCGAAACATGACGCTTGTGTTCACCGAATAAATAATCCTGCGAAAGGTGTGTTTTATCGAGGGTATGCAATTTTTTGAAAAGAAAAAACTCATGACTCTTGATAGGTGCCTGATGGAGAAGACATTGAATTGTCAAAGCGAGTAAAAGTTCATTTATCTAAGTAACAATTTTAGGCTATTTTCAAGTTGAAAACCTAACTTTGTAAATGAAATTTTGACACTCATCATCACCAAATCAGTAATCCAACAGAGGTGCATTCCATTGAGGATATGAAATTTTTTGAAAAGAAAAATATCGTGATTCTCGATCGTGCCTGATCGAGGGGACATCAAACTACATAAACAGGTAAAAGTTAATCTATTTAGTAAAAAAAAAAAGGGTAAAAGTTAATTTATACAAGGAGCAATTTTAGGCTATTTTCGAAGGCCTAACTTTGTAAATGAATTTTCGAAACCCTAACATTACGTAGATTGATGGGGAATCTTTGCTGTGATCAGTAACAGTGACCCACTGCAAAGTCCTCATTTGTCCCCCTATTGTCCTGTGAACCTACCAATCAGCTGTAAAATAAGTTGTTCTTTTCAGCCTAGCATCAAGTAAAATTAGAAAGATTGAGACGGTTTAGCAGTGAGCGTCAGTGCTTGCGCAAGTGGTGCGCGCGTGCTTGAATAACTAGATTAAATCTAATTAATGATGGACACGGAGACGACAAGTCCGTATTCATTGAATACTGGATATTTAGCATACAAAACTCTCAGAAGTCGAGAAGAAATGTCCAACGATCTAAGTACGTAAATGCAATCTGCAATGACAAAAGCAAAATGCTCTGAATCCCATGTACTTCCGGTTATTACGCATACATACATACATAATATTTTTTATGTGCGCGTGGTCGGAGTAGTATTTTCTTCTTGTTCACATTCAAAAGCACATACATACATCCCATGAACTTCCAGTTATTACTCATCCGAGCCCATCCATCAAGGAAGTCAATTCAGACCTAAGCAAGTCTTAAAATGTGGTTTAAGCGCGTTTGGTAACGACATCCCTATTTCTATTCGGAAAGAACAAAAGAAAACGTTTGGTATAAACTTGTTTCGGGAATAAAAAATGAACCACGTTTAGTAAATTTGTATTCTTTTTTGTTTCTTTTAATTTTTTAATATTTTTATTTTATTTTTCTTTCTTTTTCTTTTTCTTTTTTCTTTTTCTTTTTCTTTTTTTCTTTTTCTTTTTTCTTTTTTCTTTTTTCTTTTTCTTTTTTTTTTTTTTCTTTTTTGGCCGGTCGCCGGCCTCGGCCATGGCGGAGACCCGCGATGCCTTCCCCAGGATTGCCTAGGCGTGGTATAGGCCAATGATAGTGCCAGCCGAAACCAGCCGAAAGGCTGGAGTTGCGCTGCCGCCTCCAAAAAGAAAAGAAGAAAAAAAGAGGAGAAAAAGAGAGGAGAGAGAAAATTTGTTCTTATTACTCATCCGAGCCCATCCATCAAGGAAGTCAATTTACAAAGTGATATGATAGGTCTTTTTCTAGTATTGAATGTGGTTTAACTTCCTAAATGTTCACTCAGGATCTGCCATTTCACTTAGAAATCAATTTTATATAACACGGATCTGAATAACCAAAAACCAACCTATTCGTATCTTTTTCCCTGCGAGCGTTGAGCAGCACCAAGCCAAAACTCATTTTTCTTGTCTCTCCTTTCTATATTCATGAGAGATAACATTTTAATGTAGACCTAATCAATGGACCGGATTTGGATGTTGGGCCCAACAGTGCTTGCCTAGGCCACCCGTTACGTAAAAAATAACAATATTTTTCCATAAAATGACCGAGGTTGGGGGAGCCTATGTTGGGCTAGCTGGGACAAAAACATCAAATTGTTCGGCCAGCCTTCCCAATTCGCGATTCAGTTCTTGTTAATTTACACGGGTCAGATTTCATGATCAAGTTTACTTTAGTAATCCTTTTTTTCCTTAAAAATAAGAAACTTGTTGTCCTCGTCATCACCCTAACACGCGAGCCTGAAGGCAGGAATTGAATTCTCGGGCAAAGCACTAGCCTAAGTGGTTGATGACTTGATGTACAAGAAATATCATGATGAAACTCAAGATTTGCTCGAAGAGGTGCTTATTAGGTAAGCTTGAATAGGATCAGGGTAGGTCTTGAGGTCAGGCTTAAATTGTCACGTCATCCAAGCCCATTTATCTTAAAAATTCTGTCTATCATCTTTTGAGTTGAGTTGGACTTTGGCTTAGATTCAACTAGGTCGAGCCCGACTTTGATTCCTTGCACTATAAGGTACAAATAGTCGGATAATTAATCTTTGCCAAGAGCTAAAGCTATGAAGCCTTGTGGTGGTTCAATTACGTGTCACTCTTTCTCTCGAATATGTCCTCACACATGAAATGCATGATATAGGAATTATACCCACATTGATAGGATAACTAGAGAATAGACATGAGTAACGTACAGAATAAATATAAAAAAGAGTAGCAATTTGAACTATTAAAGTGCTTTATTCCTTTGCGTGTGTGCACGGAGAGAGAGATTAGTATAAATAATTTCATATTTGGGTCATCTCGATCTTTTAACTTGTTTTTTACCCAAAGTTATTTACTAGTTTATGGTCGAGTTCCTTTCGCAAATAATATAAATCATACAGAAGGAAGGAAGGAAGGAAACCTGTGTGCTTGGTGAACCACCAGTGGTCTTTGAATCGACGGATTTCGCCGGCAACCTATCCCTGGAGGACATCAGCAAAGCCAACGTTGCTTGGTCGATGCAACTTCTTTAAAGAATGACTATACTCAGCATCATATACTATTCTAGAATTATAGGACTTTCATATCGTTTGTTTATCTGTAATGACTATTAGAAATCTACGTATGTACTTGGCTATGACGACGATAAATAAAATTTAGAGATAAGTATACTGAAAGTCCTAAAATCTATCATGAAAGTGCAATTGAGTTGTAAAACTCTTCAAAAGTACAGTCAAATCCTAAAACTTATCAAAAAAAATGCAATCAAATCCTAAAATTTTCAAAAAGTGAAATTAAGTCTTAAAACCTATCACGACGATAAAATTTTCAATAGTAGGACTCGATTTTGATCAATTTAATAGTTTTTAGAACTTGATTACACTTTTTAGAAGTTTTAGGACTCAATTGCATATTCACAACAAGTTTTACAACTTAATTCCACTTTTTAAAAGTTTTAGAACTCAATTGCACTTTCGCGATAAGTTTCATGACTTTCAATGCACTTATCCCTCAAATTAAATATCATGTTTAAATCCCCCACAACTTTATTATGCTGCCCATAAATAGATTTTTTAATCCATAATCGATATTTAGAAGCGCCTTATATGTGTTAAGATAGTGTTAATGCTAACAGAATTCAGCGATTACTCCCTTTTGAGGCAAGTATTTTTATGTCGTGCCGATTAGGCAAATGCGTTTGTGGAGACTAGAGAGGGATATTTCGTATAAATCTACTTAGATGCCGTACTTGTGATGCACCGAAAGCATGATGTTTTATCCCTGAAAAATCTTGTAACAAGCAAGTCATGGGCTTGAAGTCCACCAGCCCATTGTAGTTGGCGGACTCTTCCACAGAGATATCCATAAAAGTGGTCTAGGACTAGTCAGGGTGTTGGCCTAGCCCACTCATTTACCTATATCATTAGGAAATAGGAAATCTGAACGGAACCGAACCATTTAAGTGTGCATTAACTTTGAACCGAACTGCGATACGAACCGACTCGGTTCAATATTTCGATTCTCTTTTTTATAATATTAAGAAGAAGTTTAGTGAAACAAGAGAAAGATTGTGTTAATTGTAACATTAAGAAGGGGGCGGTTTTTGGTTAAAACAACCATCCGAATTAGAATTAAAAAAACTGTTATTCTTCATCATACAAACCGAATTGAAAATGCATGAAAATTCGGTTTGGTTCTAACACCTTACCTGTCATATATAATTTATGTCAAAATTATGAGAATGCTCATTTCCATACTTGCTTGGCAAATCACGTATCGTGATCTTGACATGTGGTATATATTCAATCAATTAATTTTTAGTTTAGTGATTTGTATATATTCTATCTATTATATATAAGTAATGTCGGAGTTACAAGAATATTCACTTTCGTACGTACTAGGTGACAACTAATATTGCCTGTGTGCATGCCACGCGGCAAAATACATCCACTAATTCCGACACGTGATCTACATTCCATTAATAAACTTTTAGCTTAATGATTGTCATTTGCCAGTTTTTATCTCTTATTAGATTTAAATTTAAAAAAAAAAAAAAAGAGAGAGAGAGAAAGTATAAGAAGATTTCCTCTTATTGAGTTTAAATTAGAAAAAAATAAGAATAAATTTGAGAAAGTTATTTTCAATTATAGTCTGTCATCTCCCTATTTCTATATTTTAATGATATTGAGCTTAAATGTTAGAGTATGGATTTTGAGCTAACTACAAAATCTTGCGTAAATGTTTAGACTCAACAATTTTTATTTTTTTTTGTTGGAAGTGTAGTTGTCCAACCAAACTACTATACTTATCCATCAGCAGGATGATTAAATTTCAACGAAGATATTCATCAATTGGATGAGTTAAATTAAATTATTATTAACACGTACGAAATTCAAAATGGATTTGATATTTGTTTAAATCAATGTCAATATTGGCCAAAATATGAATTGTGGATATACAATCTTAATCTGAACAATCAGGAGCAATCAATGAGCACCAAAGGCTCCTCTCATCCTCTTTATAAATAAGAGACCTCTCTACTCATTCTCGGATAGACAGGAGAAGACTTCAAATATTATCAGTGAATATTGGTTCTATTCCTCGTTATATTAGTGAGACACTATAGTTAGAAATTTTATATTGTTCCGGATAGATATTGGATATAAACATTGGATCTTCTCCTTCCGGATAGACATAAATTAAGGAGAAATGAGTTCATCATTTATAGTTAATTGTTTTGCTCATAATTATGTGATTTTGTGTAAATAATGATACTAAACCCATCACTTTCATGAATGAAAGCCATAAAAATTAACTTAAGAATTTCGTTGCAGAAGTCATTCGGGCACTTCAAGTCAAAAAAACATTTCATACGACGATACATTACATGTAAGTAGTACGCGGTATAACTTCATGTAGAACTAGATTCATATATACATAGCACCAAGTAGAATTAGATTTATAGAACATGGGCAATGCTCATTGGTTGATTACACAATAGTTTCACTACCATGGGATATATTGGTCATTTAAATACCTTCTCGTTCAAATTATCTGTGGGATAAAGTGGCTCGATTTAACCTAATTAATAAAACAGGTTGTGCAGTTGTCATTTAGGCTATCAATATGAAGAAGGTATTGAAAGGGCACATCGTGCTCACGCTACTAATTCGTCAAAAAGTTGGAGAAAACTCAATTGCATAGAATAAAAGTTTCAAGGATCCAATTACATAAACATATAATATATAGGGGATGAAAATTGAAAAGTGCACCTGAACCCGTGAAGGATTTTTCAAGAGGGGGTTTCTCCTTGCTAATCCTACCAAGCATTCGATGAGGACTCGATAGGAATTCACATTTCCGAGATTTGATCAACATCGACGAGGCTAGTAGATGCCTTTCTTTAGGTTCAGGCAACATACTAAAAACCTAATTTAGATATGAGATCAAGATAAGTCAAGCGGTTTAGTTCACTCCATCGGCTCGATTCAAGTTTAAAGTTTAAGTGTCGTTATTGACTTAAAACTCATTAATCTCGAAGTTTCAAGCTTGAGTTCGATACATCGGAATACCTTGTTTGCTTGAGCTAGACTTAATCATTTGATCAGGCCGGTGAGTTGCTTGAATTGAGTTTGAATTGATTTTGAAGAAATGATGCAGAACTGATTATTTGAACTCAAGCATTAGCAATTTTCATTTGCCTTGTGTAGACACCTAATTCTTTTACCTAAGATTTGACCAAAGTTGGTAATTGAATGGAAAAAAAAGTCCGTGAATCACTCAAACAAAAATCTATAAACTCATATAAACATTGGTAAATTTAAGGTTTTGGAACGAAATACAAATGAAAGTTAGTAAAAAGTATAAAATAAATTGAAATTTTGTAAAGTGTTAAAAAAAAATTAATAATATCATAAAAGTGATGAGAAGTTATGAACCTTTTTCTACCAAATTTTTTTTTTTTTTTTTTTTTGGTTATCGTCCTTGTCAGCCCTTGCTGCCTGCACATCTCCAGTCGGCTGCAAGTTCTTCGAGCTCTAGACAGAGAGTAAACAGAAAAAATAAATTTATGAGGACAAAACTCTCCCTCAGCATGATGCGGAAATGATGTTATATCATATATACGACCTCCCCAATATTTTTTTTCTTTAAATCTTTACGAAAAAAATTAAAAATTTGCAAGATGGCGTTATTTCAGATTTTGACAATGACTAAATTCCAGGAACCTGTCAGAGCAATTTTTTTTTCCCCATTACCTCCAAAAAGTTATTACAACGTGCAATAATTAGGTGACTTTATTTGCAGAGATTTAGAAAAAAAAAATGTTCATCTGGAAGAACGTGCCTCGACACGATGTAAATCTAAGTGCGAATGCGCGGTGGCCTGCGCTGTACTTATGCGGCTTGTATTCAATAGCTGACGGGTCAAAGATCGATTCCAAATATAAAAAGCCAAAGCAAGTGGAACGATGTAAAGTTACGAGACAAATGAAATGGGGATGAAATTCTTGCTGTATACTTTGATTCGGCGCCAATGGGATTGGCGGACCAGTCAAGCATATGGTTCGGATGCAACAGATGTGTCGCTCTATGTGGGGCCTCGTGAGAGCGATCGTGGACAGAACAATTCATATGAATATGTAGGAATTAATCGAGTTATAAGTTCAGATACTCATCTCGTGTTGAGAGAACAAAAATAAGTATCTCGATGCTTGTCTTCTGTATATTGAGTAAGTTTGTGACATTTTAATAGTGAGTAGTATAACTTGTCATAATATCTAGTTGTATTTCTAGTGCAGGTTTCTCGCATGGTTTTTGCAACGAAAAAGATTTACTCCAACTTTTACAAGGTGTTTAGCTATAGTATCTCGACCATTACAAATAGCATCTAACAAGCTTTTTTTTTTTTTTTTTTTTTAGAGTCAAAGAACAATGCAAAGTTAAGACAAAAGAAATGGGATGAAATTTGTGCTATATACTTTGATTGCGTGCCTAAGGGGTTGGCCAAGCAGTCAAGCATTTGGTTCGCGACGGATCTGTCGCTTTGTGTGTGGGGCCTCATGAAGACGATCATGGATGGAACGATTCATATGTTTCCATGGGAATTAATCAAATTAAAAGTATAAATATTCATATAGTTATAAAAAAAAAAAGTAATTTTTAATCTTATGTCACTTACCTCGAATCCCAATGCTTGTCTTCTTCATATTGAGTAAGTTTGTGACATTTTAATAGTGAGTAGGACGCTCATCATACTACATAGTTGTCTTTTTTGTGCAAGTTTCTCATGCAATTTTTGCTGTGAAAAAGAGTTGCTTCGGCTTTTACAAAGAATTTAGCTGAAACATCTAGCAAGTTGCTCTACTCAACTTTTAAGTGATGCAGCTTTAGAACATGTATTATCAGACATAGATCACAACACTTAATAGCATGTATAAGAGCGCACTGGCATTACAGCACAATTTATGAGGAGAGACTTACATGCCCTAGTGAGATAGAGAAATTTTATTCAAACCAATTCTACCGAATCGACAATATCGTTATGAAATTTTATTTGACAAGTGGAGCTTTTGCATACTTTAATTGGTCCACATTTTTTAGCAATCTTAAGGGCTAACTCCCCTCATCGATTTGATGCATTCAAAATTTAATTCTAAAAGTATTCCCAACAAGAATTGAGTTTGTGATGGCAAAGGAGGAACAAATTCCCTTACCATCTAAATGTTCATTTGTTTCGTTGAACACTTCGTGATAAAACAAAACATCTTCTATGAAAATTGTCTTCAAGAAAAATAGTTAATTTTTATTTATTCAGTGATTTAAGGAAATTGGTTTTCTTCTTATTAGAAGAAAAAGTTATTTTTTCCCAAATTAAATTATTATTTTCAGTCCATGAAAAACTTTTTCCCTAAATCAATTAGTTTTCTCGGCCTTCAGTCAACACCTTATCAATATCCTTTTGAATTTTTTAAAGAGAAATAATCTACAAAGACACCTACTAAAATTTGAAAGTTCCGACATCCAATCTTCAGCCATGACGTAAGAGAAGAAAATGGGTGACTTTAAGCTTGAG
This sequence comes from Eucalyptus microcorys, assembly GCA_014182515.1. Taxonomy (NCBI): domain Eukaryota; kingdom Viridiplantae; phylum Streptophyta; class Magnoliopsida; order Myrtales; family Myrtaceae; genus Eucalyptus; species Eucalyptus microcorys. Next base: position 5,025,830 of record CM024570.1, on the reverse strand, counting down.
TGACTTTGCCACTTTATCCGCCACCTTTTCTTTTTCTCATTGAGAAAAGAGAAGATATATTCCACAAGATAAAATCAAATTAAAAGATGATATGGACAGAAGCCACTCAAATGAAAGTTGCGAACAGCAAGCAATTAGCAGGGCACCCTCGCAGAGTCCTAGTCATAATCTCTGAAAAAGTATAGTCTCTTTTTCAAAATTCAACAGACAAAAAATAATACCTACTTTTGAAAAGATCGGAATAGAAATTATTCTCTTGCCCATTCAAATGGTGAGTAATAACAACTTCATGTAAAATGCAAAAATTACTGACGAAAATAATGTAAAAGGGATAATAAATGGATCAAGTTCACATGATAACAAAACAATTTTTTTTCTTTTCTTTTTTGTTTTAGCAAAAAAATATTCATTTTCAATTAAAAGTTTAGGTATCTATTATCAATTTAAACTAGGGTGTTGGGATATTTGATTTTACAATATAATTTTTTTTTTTTTGAATATTGCATGAAGATATTAGACATGCCGCAAATAATTAGTGTCAAAGACTTGCCAAAATAATAATTTTCATGAGAATTGATATTTTGTGATGGATGAAATTTTAACCCCTACATGAGTAGAGAGCAATTTTATAAAAAATAAAATAAAATGTGAGGGATAAGTACATTAGAAGTTATAAAACTTGTTAAGAAAGTGCAATCGAGTCACAAAATTTTCAAAAATTGCAATCACGTCCTAAAAATTATTATGAAAGTATAATAAAATCCTAAAATTTGTCATGAAAATACAATCGAACTCTCAAACTTTCAAAAAATGCAATCAATAGAATGATTTGATTGGATTAATTTGACGAATTTTAGGATTTAATCACACTTTTTGAAAATTTTAAGACTCAATTGTATTTTTATAATAAGTTTTAGGACTCAATTACATGTTTATAATAAGTTTTAGAACTTTTAATGCACTTATCCCAAAATGTGATTTTTCATTATTCCGATTATCCATCTTTTAGCTTTATTTTCAGTTTGCAACAAATAGTGTTCACTTCTTAGGGACTTAAATTGTAAGACTTTTAAATATGATTATCATAATTAATTCATATCTTCAATATAAATTATGCAAGTTCATCACTAACTAAGGCATTTTTGCTTGCAATCCCTATTAAATATGATTATTGATAGTGTGTATGGCTACTCCTTATTTTATTTATAGATGATCTCTTACCCTTAAACAAGCATTGACCCTGTCCTAGTGGTGATCTTGAAGTTCTTACAAGGTTGGAGTCGATAAATTTTCCTTTCCAATTCAAAGTGACGACCAGTAGCCATACGGATATAGTCCAAATGCAAATCAACTATTGAGAAATTTTACACATTTCACCCTTATGAAAATATGTTAAAACGTTTATCAGTTGTAAAGCTACCATTTATCTTATAAACTAAAGTCAAAATTTCGACAATCATAAAATATTATTTTTGGATGTTATCACATTATCGTTTATGTGAGTTTATGGTTATGCAATAATATTAATCAGATATGATTCTTCCTAACATGAAGGAAAAATGGGTGCGTTCCAATATTGTCCAAAAGCAATTTGTAAATATATAAAATAAAATAAAATAAAACAAAGAGAGAGATCCATAAATGCATGTGGAGAGGCGGAGATCAAGGAGATATGGATAGATATATATGTAGAAATGCTGACATTACTAACAAATATAATCACGTACATTAGCAGAGAAATAAAATATATTTATATATATTCCGTAATTTACACTGATGGCGTTTGTCCCTTTCAATTGTTATTTGATTTGATTGTTTTACTTTAAATAATAAATACTCAAAAAATGATGCGAAAGTGATTGAATACTTAGCAAAGGTTCTATGAGTGGGAGCTTTTCGTTTGTCCCCTCTTCATTTGGTCAAGGACACATGGGAGTCCTACCGATGGGACCTTTGGGAATTGGAAAATTGTTAGATGGTCCTGACCTTATTTAGCCCATACGTTATTTGATCAGGTGGGTTCCAATAAATTCAAAAAAAAAAGATAAGGCATTTATTACAAAAATCAGGAATTGAAAAAGGATAAATATTATAAGAGAAAAGCCAAAAGAAACAATTCGGACTTCAACTCTGGCATATAAATAAGTTTTGCTTTTTTAAAAATGACAGTGCGTTTATTTGCAATTTCCTGTATCAGTTTCTTATTTTATGAAAAATCAAGTAATGGCTCATTCAATTAACCAAATCATATCGATGCAGCTTCATTATACCGTTTCCCACCTACATGGACTTAGCAAGCCAACCAGAAAGGGACACTTTCACTCTAGCAATTCGTGAGGTGAAGGAGAGGAGTTGGTGATGAGTTGAGAGCCTTGGCACCTGATGATGATTGTGAGCTCTGTAGAGCTAGCAATGGTTGGGAGTCGGTGGTAGAAGATAGAACTGATCGGTTCCCGATCTAGTCCGGTTTCGATGTGGAAAACCGGAACCGGATCGGGAGGACTGGTTCTAGATTTTGGGATCGAGAATTGAATCGACCGGTCTTGGAATTGGGAACCGAACTGATCGATCTTAGAACCGGGAAGTGGATTGACCAACTAGTCCAATGGAACTAGTAAATTTGTTATTTTGGGCCAAAAATAAAATGAAAAATGGGAGAAATTGAGAGGAATTAGGTTTGTTTATTAAGAAATTTAAAAATATATATTATAAATAAAATCAATTGGTCCGGTCCGGTCTGGGAACTGAACCAACCTACAACCGATTCCAAGAGTGGGAATTGAGAACTGGATTGCCCTTTTTTGGGAACTGTCCACAACCGGCCTATTTGGTCTAATCCGGGCGGTTCTCAATTCAGGCGGTTCCCATTGCACACCCTTAGTAGAAGAGAGGGAGGGATGTACCTCATGGCCCGACCACAATAAGATGATTATCAATGCGGACCACAGCTAAAACAGGAAAAAGAAAAGAGAGTGCATCCTGTGAGAGCCTGAGAGGTTGGGAGGCATAGTACCATGCTTAAGTCTTCTAGAAAACTTTTTTTTCCATCCCGTCACTTATTTACATAATTTCTTTTTATTTTTATTTTTTGTAAAATATAGTTTTAAGCCTTTAGGGGAAGGTCCAATACCAACCCCACCCCACAGGGCATGACGAGTTGGCTTCCTGCAAATAAGATGATAATACTTAGAGACAATGATACAAATAGTCATGAATTTTGGTTTAATGTGCAATATCATCCCTAAACTTATAAATTTTTTAATATGGTTCTTAAATTTTAAGATAATGTGTGAAGTTGCCCCTGAATTTTTACTTTTTTAAGGGGAAAAAGCCACAAAAAAGCCAAAACTATGTCCACTAACACATTTATCCTAGATTTTTTTTTGTAACATCAAAAATTCCAAATTATACCATTTGTGACCATTTGTGATACATTTACCATAAACCTTTTTTTTTGATATAAAAACCCAAAATTTATATATATGCGACACAATTACCATTTGTCAATATTTCATCAAATGATTTTTAGCTAACATAACGTCATTTTTATTTCATTTAAGCCTTGTAGGCACTATATTAGCACCACTTGCTTCACATCATCCATGTAGGCAAATTTTAATAGTCTTCATTGATAGAACGTTGACCGAGGGTAAATGAGTCACACATATACAATTTTGTGATTTGTAGTGTCGCCAAAAAAAGTTTAAGGTAAATGTATCACAGTGAACATAATTTGGAGTTTTTTTTTTAAGGGCTTTTGCCCCTTTTTTCAATATAATTATTGAACCTTTTAATATATGTTCATTTTAGTACTTGAACATAATGAACATCCCTAAATTTGAATTAATTGAAAGATAATATTACATATTTTCATATAATTTACTATATCAAGTATTTACCAAAAGTTCATGGACTATTTAATAAATTAAAAGTTATGGGACAACGTCACACATTGACTTAAAGTTTAGAGATCATTTGTGCAATTATCCGTTGTGCTTAAAAATAACTAAAAATTGGACTGTCAAAGGGTGAGTTGGGTCAAGTTTGAGCCTATTCATAAAAGGTTTGACCCAAATAGATGCATTTAACTCGTTTTAACTAATTTCTATGTAATGCAAATCTAATGACTCATACTCGTCCGACTCATATTACTAAAATACTTCTATATTTAACCTATTTTACACAAACTTGTAGCCAAACTAAAGCGAGATGTGGGGTGAGTATCAAGTGAAGGCTAGAGAGATTGAAGAGAGAGTGGAAAATGAGTTAGATCTAAGTAAATTGTAAACTTATTTATGATTAGTCATATAACTCATTTAATACTCTCACTTATGATCAATTTAATAATTCTTTCATTTATATCTAAATAAATATCCATCTTTTTTTTTAGATGGAAATACTCATGTGATTTAGAAAATGGGTTCATGACTCATTTTAACCTATCTGGTGAAAATTACCTAACTTTTACTAAATATCTGGAGAGAACTGTTCAGAGATCCCTAAACAAAAGAAAACAAAACGACAAATGGAGGATTGGCGACAGCAAGTCCTCCAAAATCGGCCGTGCAAAATATTTCTTCGTTTTTGCAGACAAGGACAGGAGTCCCTCGTTATTGAGAGAGCTCGAGGGGTGGGACAGAAGAGGGAAAACGCACAGCCCAGAGGGCCTTGATTGGAAAGAAGACAATAATATGAGGGGGGGAGGGAGGCATGTGAGGGGGCCTGCTCCCCTGTCACTCCCAGTGTCTTTCCTTTCTAGAGAGAGAGAGAGAGTAAAAATAGAGAGAAAGAAGAAAAACCCCCCAACAGAAGAGAGAGAAAGAGAGAGGGTAGAGATAGAGAGAGAAAGATTAGAGAGAGAAGATTGTCCTTTACAGACTGTAGTTACTCACACCCACCAACCAACACTCTCCACCTGACCTTAATCCGGCATTTTCAACCTCACTCTCTCTCTCTCCACTCTGTCTACTCTCTCTCTCTCTCTCTTTCTCTCTCTGCCTGCGCAGACCCACGTCGCGAATTCGTTCTCCCGATGCTCGTCCATGGCCGATTCCTGATAAAGTTCCGATTTTGATCGGGGAAGAAACCCTGACCCCCCGAATCTCCGCCGCAATCTCGCCGCCCCCGGCTCGCATTCTGGAGATTTCAGCCTAGGGTTTCGTGGGCAGCTCGACAAATGCGGCGTCGCTAGGGTTTTCCTGCGGTTCCAAGGCCCCCCCTCCCCGGCTCTCCTCCTCCTCCTCCTCCTCCTCCAAATGAGTCTCTCCATCTCCCTGTGCGCTCTGCTCGTCGTCTCCGCCCTGGTGGGCTGCGCCGGATCCGAGTCCGACGCCACATTCCTCTTGGAGTTCAAGAAGGGGATCCAGGGCGACCCGCTCGGGAAGGTGCTCGGGTCATGGACCCAGTCCGGGTCGGACCAGTGCCCCAGCTCGTGGACCGGGGTCACCTGCGACAGCTCCGGCGCCCACGTCACCGGCATAGTCCTCGACCGCCTCGGGCTCTCCGGGGAGATCAAGTTCCACACTCTGTTTGGCCTGCCGATGCTGCAGAACCTCAGTCTCTCCGGGAACAACTTCACGGGTCGGATCGCGCCCGCATTGGGGTCCATGGCCTCGCTCCAGCATTTGGATCTGTCCAGCAACAGCTTCTATGGCCCGATCCCTGTGAGAATCACGGATTTGTACAATTTGAACTACCTGAATTTATCAATGAACAGGTTCTCAGGGGGGTTTCCGTTTGGGATTCAGAACTTGCAGCAGATGAAGTTCTTCGATTTGCACGGGAATGGTGACCTTCATGGTGATATTGGTGAGTTGTTGACTGAGTTGAGGAATGTGGAGTATGTGGATTTGAGTGGCAATAAGTTCTATGGGAGTATCTCAATCGGAGTTCAGAATGTTTCTGCCTTGGCGAATACAGTGCATTTTCTGAATTTGAGCCATAATGCCTTAAATGGTGGGTTCTTCGATGCTGATTCGATCAGATTGTTTAGAAACTTGGAGGTTTTGGATATGGGCAACAATACGATTACAGGGCAGCTGCCGTCGTTTGGTGCATTACCCAATTTGCGGGTTGTACGATTGGCAAGTAATCAGCTGTTTGGGTCATTGCCAAATGAGTTGTTTGAGTCAGTGATTCCACTGGAGGAACTGGATCTCAGTGGAAACGGTTTCACAGGTAAGGAACTCTTTGACTTATATGATATAACAATTTTCTTTTTGTATCCAAGTTTAGATGTATTATAACACAAGTCAGTTCATGTTTTGATCTCACGGATTTAAATGTAGCAAATTGTAACTTTTGACTTGACTTGAAGAAGAAGTTTTCATTTTGCGAAAGTATCAATCATGGTTCATCTAGGGTGAATTAAGTAGCTGCAAACGTGGACTTGGTGCAGTGATGACAACACTGAGCGAATAATGGAGAGGATTTGCAGTACGGCGTCTTAGTCATCTAGCTGCTATCCTGCAGAAGTAACAGATGGAATTAGAAACCGCAAATATGCTTATCATTTGATACCTTGCTATTAAAAAATTTAGGATGGCTACTTAGGATTTTTCTGCTTCTTCAGTTGGGGACCAGTCGAGGGTGGACATGCCACTTTGACGAATGATTTGTAAAATTCCTGCCATGGATGATCTTAGCTATCCATCTCCTGCTTATGCCTTCTGCTCTGTAATTACTTGATGTTTTGGTGTTAACATCAGTGCAAAGCCAATTTTCAAATGCTGTCAAGCAGTACCTGGTCCCTCCAGCTTTTGGCTTGTTCTTTTGCCTTTAAAGCGAAAATATCTGAAATATTTCAATTTGTGAGTGATAGCAAAATGATTAAAAAGTATACGAGATACAGCTTATAAGGGTCAAAGCCAATAGGTCAATAGCAAAAGCCATAATCCACACATGGTTAATGTCTCGTCAGCCAGCTAGCTTTAAGTCTTTTCGATAATTCGATGACCTTTCACGTGTTATTTTTCCTTGTTTTAGTATTAATAAGTATTTTTTCTTTGGTTATTACATTTATCGAGTTTTACTCTGGGAACATGAGTAAATTCATTTTTCCATAAAAGTACATCTATTTTTTATTGGTGGCCACTTTTTCGAACTTGTATATGTTGTGAAATGTAGGATTGAATTTGATTATACATTACCTCACATTTATCATCCATGCAGGTTCGATTCCAGAGATTAATTCTACCACATTGAGGACTTTGAATCTTTCGTCAAATGGTTTATCCGGTTCCTTGCCTGGTCTACCGAAAACCTGTACGATGGTGGATTTGAGCAGCAATATGATCTCTAGTGACATATCTACACTTCAGAACTGGCAAGCACCATTGGAATTTCTAGATCTGAGTTCAAACAATCTGTCGGGAACCTTTCCCAATCTGAGCTCTCAATTTGAGAGCTTAATTACTTTGAAACTTTGGAATAATTCCCTAGTAGGTTTCTTACCTCCTTTATCAGGCAGCTACCAGAAATTGTCTGCTGTAGACCTTAGCTTGAATGAATTTAATGGGCCAATTCCTTCTGGGTTCTTTATGTCCACTTTGACCTTCTTAAATCTATCCAGCAATAATTTGACCGGGCCAATTCCTCTTCAAAGTTCACAGGTGAGTGAATTGCTAGCTATGCCTTCTTCCCAACAGATGGAGTATCTTGATCTTTCTGGAAATTCCTTGAGTGGTCCACTGCCTGCAGAGATAGGGAACATGGGGAGGCTCAAATTGCTGAGTCTTGCAAGGAATGGATTGTCAGGTCAACTGCCTAGTGAGTTGAGCAAACTTACTCGTTTGGAGTACCTTGATTTGTCAAGCAACAAATTTTCTGGTGAAATTCCTGCGAATCTTCCACCCAGCCTCACTGTATTTAATGTGTCACATAATGAGCTGTCGGGGAAAGTCCCTGAAAACTTGCAAGGATTTCCCAGGTCGTCATTTAAGCCTGGAAATCCTTCGCTGAACGTGCCATCAGCAAATTCCAATGGCCAGAATAACAATTCGAGCAAACATCGAAGCTCCAAAGGTAATATAACAGTAGCAATCATTGTTGCCTCAGTCGGGGCTGCAATGATGATTATTTTCGTTTTATGGGCATATCGTCGAGCACAGCACAAAGAATTTCATGGGAGAAGTGGGTTCGGTGGCCAAAGTTCAGGAAGAGATGTAAAGCTTGAAAGATTTGCACGTCCTTCCCTATTTAAATTCCACTCAAGTCAACCTCCACCTACTTCATTGAGCTTCTCGAATGACCACTTGCTAACTTCAAATTCTAGATCATTGTCGGGGCAAGCAGAGTTCATAACTGAAATTGCAGAGAATATTGCACCTGAGGGAGGGGCAGTTACTTCATCTTCTGCGGTCCCTAATTTAATTGATATTCAGCCTACAACATCAGGAAGGAAATCTTCTCCAGGATCACCTTTATCTTCCTCACCCCGATTTATTGAGGTATATGAACAGCCTGTGAGGTTGGATGTTTACTCACCTGATCGACTGGCTGGAGAGTTGTTCTTCTTGGACCCTTCCCTAGCTTTTACTGCAGAAGAGTTGTCACGAGCTCCAGCAGAAGTTCTTGGCAGAAGCAGTCATGGTACTCTCTACAAGGCTACTCTTGATAATGGTCATATGTTAACTGTGAAGTGGTTGAGAGTGGGACTAGTCAAACATAAAAAAGAGTTTGCTAAGGAAGTAAAAAAGATTGGCTCCATGAGGCATCCCAACATTGTTTCACTGCGAGCATATTATTGGGGACCCAGAGAGCAAGAGAGGCTCCTTTTAGCTGACTACATCCAGGGAGATAGCTTGGCATTGCATCTTTATGGTAAGAGCATTTGCCACTTTATTCGTTATGGTACAGATGTGGTTGAAAGTTATGTGCATATATGTTTGTCAGAGAATACTTCAGGTTCATGTTTGCACAATTAGTTACTTGCAGATAAGCAAGCGTGGATTCATACATTGTGCTATTTCTCTATCCATCTGATTTTAATGGTATAATCCATCAACTAATATTTATTACGTTAGACATTATATCTCTTCATGTTCACTTTGTAGTCGTGATTAGCATATATTGAGCTCAGTAAATTGCATTACATTAGCTGAGTTTGGCGAGCCATGTAGGTCAAAATGATAAACTATGAAGATTTCTTGACCCTTTTTTAACCAGATATGTACATGCATTGTTCACAGGCATTAAGATATTTTCATGTAAAGAACCACAGGATGAAAAATAATTTAATGCAATGTTTTAAGACATTGGAATGAAGAACTATCGAGGGGTCCTGCTGTAAGGTCAATTGGTCGAACCGGTTGAACTGCCGGTTAATCCAGTTGATTACAGTTTGCGTGCAATGTGTGTATCGCCACTATTTTTAGCTGGCCCTCAGTTAGGATGGCGGTTGTGAAGTGCCTTTCAATAAGAAATGAGGGGTTTAGATCCCCTCATTGGCACTTTTTACTGTTTTTTATTCTCTATTTTAGAGAGTGGGTGTATTCTTTATAGGACAGCTGATACGCATATGTCAAAGGATCATGTGAGTGTTCCTTTTACAAACCGCAACAAGGATGATCTGTGGTCGAGTGTGGACGTAAATGTGCTTCTCTTCCATAAGAGCATTTAACGACCCGTTGCCGACATCCATTTCTCTTGTTCAGAAATTAACACCCCATGTTCCGGATTGACCAGGTTACTGGGTTTGCCAGTTGAAACAGCTAAATTGGTTTTATCTGCAAGTTGATTTGGGCTTTAAAAGGCCCGTTCCATGTGGAACTGGAAGCTGTTCTTGTTCAGAAGTGCATTTGGGATTTCTTGTTCCGAAGCAGAGGAAGCTACACATCTTTTTCCTAGGTTTTCAAATAGCATACCCCTCAAATTTCGAAATCTGTGAATTTTTTATTCCTTATGATTACACTGAGGGGCCTAGTGCAGCTCGGAGTCTATCGCATCTCTTTCTTTGAAGCTTCGGCTTATCTGAAGCTGCTGACTTTGGTCACCAGACTTTGCTACCATCCTCATCTTTAAAACGAGTCCTTTTGTCAAGGAATGTTATAAGGTAGGATAAGACCAGATTAAGGACTTGAACTAATGCAATAATCGACTTGGGGTCCCATTATGTGCTCTTGGTCATGGTCCTTGAAACTGCTTCTCCATTTATGTGCCTGATGCCATCTATGAGTGACTCTTTTTTCTTGCATTCTATGTTTCCTGATGTTCTCATTATTATAGATTGTTCTGGGCCATCATGCAACAGAAATAGCAAAATCCTTCTCAATTTTTTTTCCAATCAACCTTTGTGTAACCCTTTCAAATTAGCTTTCCCGGAACACCAAATGCAGGAAGTACGAAATTCTTGTAGATGCTCTAAGAAAGTCAGATTTTGATTATGATTAATGTTCCTTGTCTCTTTGACAAACAAAATAATTATCTACCAATTCTGACAATGCTAAGAAAGTAAGACTCTAGGGAACTTTCCTTGTGTTTTGTATGTGTTACCGTTAATTTGACAATGTGAAAGTTTACTGGGAGAAAAGATGCCGACGGTCCCAAAACTCCCTCACGATAGTTGTACCATGGTGCCCAACTTCTATTTAGAAAGGACCTGACACTGCTTTTGGTCACCACGTAACATCTACCATGGCTCCCATCATCTTTCTTTGCTGGATTGTATTATTTCCGACATCTTCAAGACTCAAAAAAAGTACATACTTGAAAGAGATTCTAAATTTGAAGAAATCAACTTCTTATCAGTTGCAGAAGAATCTATGAAATAGTCAGTGGCCTTTTCATTTGAGTTCTCATTTCTATGAGCTTATACTGAAGCAGGAGCCTGAAGGGGGTCTCATTTCAAGATCTTATCTTTATTTATAATCATTTCACAACGGAAAAATCAAAAGAAATGTTGGATCACTTAAGTGGAATTGCTTTTGTCTCTGCTAGACGTGTTCTTTGGCTCTCTCCAGAATATCACTTGTGAGTGATGTTTGAACAATATCAACTCTGTGGTTCTGTCTGCACCAGGGCAACATCCAGGTGTTGGTCTTCTTGATTATTTCTATAACTCGATGGACTAATAATAGAAAAACCAACTTTGTTTAATCTCCCTTCCGATCTTCAACTTATTCTTTGATTTTGATTTACAAGTTGATAACGGTGCATCCACTTTTGCCACTGGATGCTTGATGGGAGATACTGAAACTGCACCAAAATTTTTAGTGTATAACTTAAATGTTAACACAATATAGGCAGTGGCCCTAAATTTTCCCTTCACTGTAATTTTTGGCTTTGGCTTATGGTTCTTGAGTTAAGTGAAACAAGTAGATCATATTTAGTTACCTCATTTCATTGCTTGCATTTCCTATTCACAATTTATTTTGTCATTTTACGAGTTGTGCCATGATTTAGATCTAGTCTCTGGCTATTTACCAATATATGTCCTATGCAGAGACAACGCCCAGGAGGTACTCCCCATTGTCGTTCAGCCAAAGGCTAAAAGTTGCCATCGATGTTGCTCGATGTCTCACATACCTTCATGACAAGGGTCTTCCTCATGGAAACTTAAAGCCAACAAACATACTCTTAATGGGCCCCGAGTACAATGTTCACCTCTCAGATTACGGTCTCCACCGCTTGATGACACCTGCTGGGATTGCAGAGCAGATATTGAATCTTGGCGCATTGGGGTACCGTGCTCCTGAGCTCACTACTGCAGCTAAACCACTGCCATCATATAAGGCTGATGTTTATGCGTTTGGAGTAATTATGATGGAATTATTGACTCGGAGAAGCGCGGGAGACATTATTTCAGGGCAATCTGGAGCCGTTGATTTGACGGATTGGGTTCGCCTTTGCGATCAAGAAGGGAGAGGAATGGACTGTATTGATCGGGACATTGCAGGTGGAGAAGAACACTCTGCAGCGATGGATGAGATGCTTGCGATTTCGCTCAGGTGTATTAATTCTGTAAATGAAAGGCCTAATAGTAGACAAGTCTTTGACGAGCTGTGTGCAATCTCTCTCTGAAAAGTGTACATTGTGTGTGTTGGAAGTTAGGTTTTTATTCTGCCTTTTTTTTTTCTTCTTTTTACTTGACCCAATTGTTTTGTTCCTTATTTTTCCCTCTTAATTGGTTTCCAGCCTTGTTATTTTTGGCTAATTATTACATCTTCCTTTTGCGGAAAGCTCTTTGTAAAGGGATGATTCATCCATTGATTTATTGAAGTGTTCAAGTTTGATCTTAATGGCAGAAATCTGTTACCAAAGACGAAGCGTCTTTCTGTACCGCTTGTTGCGCTGGTTCATCCGTTCAGCCCATTGATTGCACAACATGGATGATGGGGGTTTATAACAATAATTTTGAAACGTCTACATCTTCTTTTTAAACCTTTGCAATCGAGATACTTTTTATTTGTGCAATCAAGCCATCTTGTATCAATGATACACATGGTGTCCAATCATCGTCCTTCTTAATTATTAAAAAATTCACATCAATGATACACATGGTGTCCAATCATCGTCCTTCTTTATTATTAAAAAATTCACGATCGTCTAGTCTCCGGTGAGCCTCACTTGGAAGGTGTGCGTATCATACGAGGGTTGTTGAGCTCCCCACCAAAGAGACGGAGGACGTGGGCATGACCATTGCTATATCCAGTCTCCCACGCTCTTGAATTCTTTTTAGCCTTAGCTTTTCTTGCTGTGGATGTGCCTCTTTATTAAGGTGTTAAGATATACATGAGTTATATTAAAAAAGTCTCACATTAGAGAATTGATATTCGATAGGTGGGCGTTGTGTAGCAATGTGGGTCCTATGGTAGACTTCATCATGGTTCGGTCCGGAAAAAGAGACTAAGGAAGAAGTTGGGCTTTTGGACAAGTGAGCGTTGTGGTGTAATAACGCGAGTTTGATGACAAATTTCATGGTTCGATTTGAAAAAATACACTAGGGTAGGAGGGTGTTGTGGTGTATTAACGCAAGCCCGATGGTAAACTTCATGGTTCGGTCCCAAAAAATAGACTGAGAATGAAGTTGGGCATTGGAGATTCATGGTTTAGTCTAGAAAAAGAGACTAAGGATGAAGTTGGACGTTGAAGATTCAAGTTGAGATAATTTAATGCAGAAAGATACTTGAATTGAGAGGGAGCAAAACCTTTAATGCTAGAGAACATAAGCTAAAATATATTTGGATGAAATTATTGGAATATTTATAAAGATCAAAAAGGAAATAAAAAAAATAGCACATCTTTTGTTGATTTAACAAATTGATTGAAATGAAATGATATTCTAAAATCTGTATGAGAGAGTAACTATGAAACATTGTGAATAATACCAAAGGCTGATTTGACCTTATTATGGAAAGTTGAAATACAAGATTGAACAAATTAAAAATTTAAGAACTTGATTGCATGTGTCACAATGGTTTAGGTGCTTATGGTGACTCTTTCTTGTTTAATCAAAACAAAAGACTACACTGGACGTCTACAAATAGTTTAATGACACATTTAATGAATTAAAAGTTAAAAAATCACATTACTTATAGGGTTAAAGTTTAGAGACTATTAGTATGATTTTTCGTATAAATAAATCTTTAAATTCTAGGCAATTAGACCGTATAGTAAGATATGTAATCTAATAATATTATTCTTAAATAATAAACAAAATCACCTTAAATAATTCAAGCTTTCTAATTTAGAACCTAAAATATAAGGAGACCAGTAAACAGAATAATCTTAAATCTATCTCACGACCTAATCAAATAACTAACTTACAATGTAAATAAATCACCTAAGATATTACAAAAATGCCCTAAAATTAATCACATGACAAAACAAAATAAATCAAACTCCTGGAGACGATATCTTTCGCATCAGAGAGACAAGGGTGCGGCGTGGGTGAGGGTAAGATAGGGGCAAGGGTATGACAAAGTCATAAATAGGTAGACAATTTTGCTGATGTGAGAATGCAAACATATATTTGTTTTGCCTAAAAGTGTTAATAAATTATCTTGCGAAATATCAAGTGATCAATACTAACCGATAAAAGGTTGTGAATGGTCTTTTTCTTTTTATTCTTGATCAAAAAATGTAAATGATAAGATTAATAGTACTGGGAACAATTATTGTTAGTCATGTAAAATGCATTGCAAATATAAAGATAAATTGAAAGTACTGATGAATAATTGGGTGTTCTTAGGTTAATTGACGGTCCTTTTCACGGATACCCCCATCAGCTAAAATTGATTTTCTTGTCGTCCAACTTAGTTTGTCGACTAGCGGCTCTTCACACTTGGCCATTTTTGGCTCCATCGTTTCTTACCCGGCCTTTGTCTACTGAGTCGTCGATCGAACAACATTAATCACACAAAATGTCAATGGACTTGGAAAATTCATCTTTTTTCCCGGTTAAAATGGATTATCAACAATATTAATCACACAAAATTTGGAGCCAGTCAAAAATGGATATCCTTTGGAGCTGAAAATTCAAGGGTATTTTTCTTATTTTCCCGGTTAAAATGGATTCCAAGGTTTATTCTACTGGCCACTGGAAGCACCCGAAATTGTCACCGTTACTATAATGCTACGTGCAAGTAATTTGGAGCCAGTAAACCTGGAACAATTCTTGAGGATGGATATGAGCTGTCATTTGGATTTGATAGCTTGCTGGGAAGAAATTAATAAAATTTCGATTTTTTAAAAATACAAATAATTGCATTTTTAAAAAAAAAAAAAAAAAATAAAACTAATTTTTTGCAATTAAAAATATTAAAATTCGTTTTTGATAAATTTTTCAAATAATTAAATTAGTCATGAGTTACGTGGTTGCACACTGGAAAATGCTTTTTTCTTCCCAAACCGGATAAAATATGCAACTAAAAGTACATTTGCCTGCTAGAACAACTATAACTACGAGTGAGATTAAAACAATTCTCGATTATAATTTTCATAGACGTGAATCCTCTATCCCGCACGATACTCTCATGAGCATCTTTCAGCCCATTTCACCCATTGATGCATACGGACCCTTAAGGACTGAATAGATGGAGCATCACGGATTTTTAGATCAATCGCTTAAATACTATCATGATTTGCAAACTGCTTTGGTTCAAGACTTCTTGTTCAGGCCTTATGCGTAAACTTAATCTATTCTCTACGGGTTTGTAGAGTATTTCAGGAGCTATTAGGTTTCTTGAGCTCTATGTTCGCTTGCTCAGTTTATGTAAAATAATCGTTAACGGAAGGGATCAAGACACCCAGTGAAAGCATCATACATGACGGAGGATCTTCGTCTGAACTTCCAGATCATTTCGATGAAACTAATAAGTGGCTCCTCTATTGGCTTCGTGGGGATATTTCCAATGAATAAAGCCAAGAAGAATTACTATACAGATAAAAAGACGGTCGCCAAATGCGTATTTACCTGCACATAAAGGCACGCGCATCTCTCAACGCAAGCTGAACATTTCTCAACGAGAGAAAAGGAAAAGGAAGCGAGCTTTACATGGCTTCTTCTCCTTCCCGTCACGACATTAAGATATGCAATAGAGCGACATTCAATAATTGGATACTGGAACGCCTAGGACGTTATGCACAATTTAGCGACGAGGACAGCATACAACAGCTACGACTGCTACAACCTGGTCTACTCTGGTGGTGATGCTTGTTACGGGCACAGGACGTGTGATGGGGCTCTCACACGGGAAGATTGCACCCAATGCCTGCAGCAAGCTTAAATCGAGATCAGGAAATCGTGCAACTGGAGCATAGGGGTCCAGCTCGAGCTGAAGGACTCAAGGATTGCAGAATGCGATACGAGGATTATCCATTCGTGGCATAACCGATTCTTAGAATCCATCGGCCTACGTACCATGGTGTCTTGTGTCGCTTTCAGGAATAATCTGAGAAGGTTGTGTAGTGATGGGAGAAATCGATTTGAGATGTGGATTACATGCTTTTTGTCATGGGAGCTCGCACCGTCAAAAGAATTTCCTGTACGAAGTGTGTTTCCAAATGCTTGTTTCCTGCGGTTTGGAAAGTCCTCTCTAGTTTACTTTATTAGCTTGGTAATAAGATAAAAAAGATGTTGGGTCTGCGCAGATGAGATTGGATCAAATTGAGTATAAAATTACCCGGAACCGGACCGGACCGGCGGTCCGGTTCCCAGGTGAATCCATAGAACCAATCCAACCTCTACGCCTTCCCCTTTTCGCCCTCCTCACATCTACTTATTCTGACTCTCTCGACCATGGTAGCTTTATTCTCCTCAAGTACTAGCGCCGCCGCCGTGGTGGTCGAGACTCTCGTGCCACTTCTGTCCCAACCACCACCAGCCGCCTCCACCGTCTCCCGCTCCTCCCTCAAGACTGACAATGAGGAGGACAATGGGGACGATGAGCTATTCTTAGACTTGGAGTTCACCCTTATCCCCGAAAATGAGGACGATGGGGGAGGTGAGGAGGGGGAGGAGGAAGAGGGGAGGTAGAAGCGAGATGAGCCCAACAACGAAGAGGACGATAGTGACATTGAATGTGGAGGTGGCAACGACGTGGAGAGAGAGTTCAAGTTCGAGGGGGGAAAAGAGAATCAACTCACTGTTTCACCGAGTTCGGACTACGACTCGAAGGGAGATGAGTAGATTTGGAGGTGAATTGGAGAGGAAGAGGGAGCTCGGAGATATTTTGAACTAAGAGAGACGAGATGGAGTAGGAGAGTAGTGAATTGAGATAAGATAGTGATTGTAGCTCTAAATTTTAGATTTGCTAATTTCAATTTTTTTTTTAATATAAAAAATTAATATATTATTATAATATAACCGGTTCGGTTCGAGTGGGCGGGTGGGCGATCCGTCCATGGAATTGGGAACCGGACCAATTCCTTAGGAGCCACCGGTTAGGGCGGTTCCAGCTTCTTTTGCACACCTCTAGTCTATGCAAATGAGATTGGATCAAATTAAGTATAAAATTAGGGGAAAATTGTCTAAAAAGTCCCAAAACTTATTGCACTTTTGCTAATTCAATCATAAACTTCTAATTATGCCAATTGAATCCTGAACTTGAAAAGCTCTCTAAAGGACAAGAAATCATTTTCTAAGGGAGTGTGAAGTGGTGTGTACCTCGCTTTGAAGTTGTTTGAATTTAATAAACTTGAACCATTACTATTATCATAGTTGAAATTTGTCATTTTTCACTTTCTTGCTGATCCTACGCAATGTATTAGCAACCCTTGATGGAACATTCCACTTTCGAGGAAGTGTTTGATTTTTTTAATAATAGGCTGATTAATTAATTAATTTGGTGTATCTGATATAACTACGAGAAGAAAAATCAAATGACTTCCTGAGTTTCCGTTCATACAGCACTTTGCACGCTCTATTTTGGAGATTGGGATCTGTTTAGTGAAGGCGTATCTTTTAAAAAAGAGGATGGAAAGTGGTAGGTTTGAAAAATCCAAGTAGGATTCCGGGTATTTTCCCTACAATAATTAATGATAACTGGCTATTAAACTTTAAAGTTTGCTTTGCTTAAAATCTTGATAGTATCAATTTGATACTAAAGCTAGGGTCTTGTTTTCCTCTATCCTTTTTTTAAAAAAGATGTCCTCGTACCAACTTTTTGATTAGTGGATTATAAATATGGACATGACTTACATCTAAAATTTATATTTTAGACCTAGCATTTTTTTTATTTGGGAAAGTGTTTTCCTAAAATTAGTTTTCTAAACTTTTACCCGTTTGGTTTGCTAAAAATGACAAAGTCAACCAAAACATTATCTGGTCAAGGAAAATATTCGTGCATAAAATTAGGAATGTGATTTCTTAAATCTAAGAAGGTGAAAACAATTTCCAGAATTTCTCCTCTTGAATTTGTTATTTAATTTTTTGTTTTATTTTAAAATCTATTTTTAAAATATTTTTTTTTTTTTTTTTTTCCTTCTTCCTTTGCTGCTGCTAGTCATCAACCTAGCCAATCCTAGGCAATCGGCGGAGGAGGAAGAAGGAAAGCAAAAGAAAGAAAAGAAAATAAAAATATCTAAAAAAATAATTTTTTTTAGAGATAAAGTCATGATGTTAAAATTATTTTCCAAATGAGATCCAAACACTATGAAACATTATTAGTCACATATCACCAAACAAAGGAAAACTAACAATTTTTCTAAAATGATTTCCCAAGAAGTTTTTTCTTTTTGATGAATTTTTTCCCAATAAGCGGACCTTGTTTCATGGAAAACATTTTTGTCAATTTTTAGTTCGCTCAGTAAAATGAGTCAATAGAAAATATTTTCGTACCAAAGTTTAAATTCACGAAATGGGTTTCTTCTTTGAAGAAATCGAAAATGTATCGACATTTGGATCCAAAACTCTATATTAAGGCACGGAGACCATAACATTGGTTCTTGGGTCTTGGTGTTCAAGGCTAGACCTTTGATGGCTGAGCTCGAGACCCTAGTGCTTGAGCATGGGTCTCTAGCACTCATGCTCGGGTACATCAAGGCTGGGCACATTAAGGTCGGGTCTAAACCCTTAATGCCTATACTTGATGCTTCGACACCCAAACTTGGGTCCATAAAGGTCTTGCTCGAGCTCCCAATGCTCAAGCTCTAGTCTTGACCCTTAGGCCCGAGTTCACAAAGGTTGTGGACTAGTCCTTAGGGCACAAGCACAAGTTCTTAGTTAATGAAATGTTTATTTTTATAATAACATTTAAAAAAAATCAAATTTCATATTATTTTAAAATTTTAAGTTTCATTTTTTTTTCCTTTTTCTTTTTGCTTCTTCCTCAGCTCATCACTAGTCACAAGGACAATTTAGGAGCTTGGGCCTCACTAGATTGGGCAAGCTCACGACCTTTGGCGGTGAGGCTTGAGCTCGCCTAAGGCCAGCGAGCTCAGGCCTTGCTGGATCGAGTGAGCTGACATCTTCTAGTGGCAAGCTCATGCCTTTACGGGCCTTAGGTGAGGCTTGAACTCACCTGAGGTCGGTCGCTAGCCTTGTTGTCGTGGTCAACAATGAGCCAAGGAATAAGCAAAAAGAAAAAAAAATATATAAAATAACAATTAATAAAAATAATTTATAAAATATGATTTTTCAAAAATAATTTGCCCATCAAATTTTCCTTAGCAAAAGACCAAAATTAATTTTTAGGTCTTTTTCAGGTTTCGAAAAACATTTTCTAAAAATGTCATTTTCCTGAAAAACATCTAAATTTATATCTACTCTTCGGTGTTCTTTGAAAACAGTGATATATTTTATCTAGTATTGACTATTTGCAATAGTTACAAAGAAATCAAACACCCTTTGTGTAGCTCTTATAATCCAGCAATTTTTATCTACGAACACTTATTCAGAAACAATCGACTCGACCAATGTATCTTCTCCACTCCTCAAAATTGCCATTATTAGTTGCTTTTGGAATCTTCAGCTCCACTACCTGACAGTTGTATGATATCAACTTCTTTACGGGTGTCTCTTTGACGGTTGCATTCGGAATGGTCGGCTTCATGAATTGACATTTATCTGTCAACACTTTCTTTCAAGACTTAGCCATTTTCACCGATTACCCCATGGGCTAAAACTGATTTTCTAGTCGTCCAGCCTGGTTTGTCGACTACCGGCTTTTCGCCTCTATCGTTTCTTACTCGGCCTTTGTCCACCAACTCGTCCATTGAGTACTTGGACATCTTTTGGTGTCAACGATGTTAAAACATACAAATCTGTCTATGGTTATCCTAGTGAAAATCCACGGATATTTTGCTTATTTTCCCTTATAAAATTGATTCCAAGGTTTCTTCTGTTGGCCACCGGAAGTACCCGAAAGAGTAATTATTACTATAATTCAAATGCATGTAATTTGGGACATGAGCTTTCGTTTGGATTTGATAACTACCTGGGGAGCAATTTATGGTTCGAAAGCATTTGCATGCTTTCACATTGTGCAGCGTCATGAGTTACGTGGGTGGACTAGCTTTCTTCCCAAACCGGATAAAATACGCAACTAAATGTACATTTGCCTTCTAAACGTATCGCATGAGGTAGGTTGCCTGGCGGCCGAACAACTATAATTATAAGAGAGATCAAAACAAGGCTTGATAATAAATTTCACGGACCTGAATCCTCTATCTCGCACGATACTCCAATGAGTATCTCTTAGTTCATCTCACCCATTAATGCATACTGATCCCTTAAGGGCCGACTCGTTGGATCGTCATGGATCTCTAGTTATGGAACTAGGATCACTCGCTCAAATACTATCAACGGTTTGCAAACTGCTTGGGCTCAACACTTCCTGCTCAGGTCCTAGGCCTGAACTGAATCGATTCTCTCCCCTTCTCCTACATTCCCTACGGATTTGTAGAGTATTTCATGAGCTTTTAAGTTTTTAGAGCTCTATGCTTGTACACACGGTTAATAAAAAATAATCGCTGATGCGTATATTATCACATGCATCAACAGAAGGAATGAAGACACCCAATGAAAGCATCATACATGACGGCGGACCTTCGTCCAAATTTCCAAATCATTTCGATGAAACTAATAAGGAAGTGCCTCCGTTATTAGCTTCGTGGGGATGTTTCCTAGGAATAAAGCTAATAAGAATAAAAAAGGTGGCCGAATGTATGTATATCCCTGCTCATAAAGGCACACGCATTTCTCAGTATAAGCTGAACATTCCGCAGGCTTTCAGTGGTGATATAAGGAGAGATAAGGAAAAGGAAGCGAGCTTTACATGGCTTATTCTCCGAAAATCGCGTTGATCGTAGGAGTCCTTTCATTCCTTTGCCGTGTTGCGAGAGGTGTTCCGGACACGACATTAGTACAGCAGATCTGCAACGGGGGGACAATCAACAATTGGAGCGGTTTCTACTGGAATGCCCAGAACGTTATGTACGATTTAGCTATGAGGACAGCATACAACAGCTACGACTATTACAACCAGGTCTCCTCCAGTGGCGATACCTGTTATGGCCACGGGACGTGCAACGGAGGCCTCACGCAGGACGATTGCACCCAATGCCTGCAGCAAGCTTATGTCAAGATCAAGAAAGCGTGCGACTGGAGCATCGGGGTCCAGCTCGAACTCAAGGATTGCAGAATGCGATACGAGGACTATCCATTCGTGGAATGAACGAGTCTTGGATTTGTCGGCCTACGTACCATGGTGTCTTGTGTCGCTTTCATGAATAATCTGATAAGGTTGTTTAGTGACGGGAAAAATCGATTCGAGATGGATTACATGCTTTTTGTCATATGGGAGATCGCATCATCAAGAGTGTTTACCATATGAAGTGTGTTTCAAAAGGCTTATTTTACTCACTTGTTCCACGCTGTTTGGAAAGTACTCTCTAGTTTACTTTATTAGCTTGGTTATAACATAAAAAGGATGTAAAGTTCGTGAGAATGAGATTGGATTGGACTAAGTGTAAAATTGGGAAAAAATTGTCTATTTTTTACCAATTCGGTCCTAAATTTGAAAAGCCTATTTTACGATTTAGTCTCTTTATGTAATCTCTAAAGGACAAGAAAATTTTGGCAAAAAAAAAAAGGACAAGAAATTATTCTTTAAGGGAGTGTGAAATGGTGTGTACCTTGCAACGAAGTTGTTTGAATTTAATAATCTTGAACCTTCAGTATTATCATAGTTGAATTTTGTCATTTTTCACTTTCACACTGATCCTACTCAATGTATTAGAAACCCTTGATGATATATTTCACTTTCATGGACATATTTGTTTTTTAATAATAGGTTAATTAATTAATTGATTAATTTGATGTATCTGATATAATTATGAAAAAAAAAAAATCAATGACTTCCTGAGTTTCTATTCATATAGCAGTTTGCATGCTCTATTTCGGAGATTGGGATCTCTTTAGTGAAGGGATATTGACTAAGGATGCAAGGTGTATTTTTTAAAATAGAGGATGGAAAGTGGTGAGTTCGCAAAATCTAAGTAGGATTCCGGGTATTTTCCCTGTAATAATTGATGATAACTGGTTATTAAACTTTAAATTCTGCTTTGCTTAAGATCTCGACACTTCTGCTGAGGTTCTTGTTTTTCTCCATCCTTATCCAAAAAATGAGTATCCTCCTACCAATATTTTGATTGGTGGATTATAAACATGGACACACCCACCGGCAGGCAGCGCAGTTGGTAAGTTCTCCCTCTTCCCACCATAGGGTCGGGAGTTCAAATCTTCTCATTGCTAGTGTCTTAAGTGGGGGGGTCCTGGTGGTGGATTCTTGAGCCAGCTCCCCTCTAGGTATAGTCGATGGTTGTCGTTGGGCCTGTCGAGCCCTCGAAGGCCATGAGCACCTGCAAGGTTGTGTCAAGCCGGATCCTGGATATCATTAAAAAAAAAAAAACATGGACACGACCTACATCTAAAGTTAATTAAGTTTAATTGTCGGTGATGTTCACTCCTTGTCACTCATCAATTACTTAGAAATATGGGCGGAGGAAAATATAACCCAATCAACAATTATATTTAATTAGATATGATGTGGATCATATTTATAACTTGCAACCAATCAAGAATTAGAGACATGATCGTGGGAAAAATCTGTCAATTTTCTCTCTCACAATTGCGCCGGAAATTTCGGCCTGCCTAACCCAAATTTCTGGCTCCCTCACTCACTAGCGACAACCACATCTCTCGGGGTGAACTTTGGTCCCCTACCTTTCTAAACTTATGTCAAAGCCCCAATCATTGAAATTTATTTCATATATATATCCGTAGGTCTTAACCCTCCCGAATCTCGACAGTTTTCAAAGAGGAAATTTAGTAAAAAGCTTTCCAACTTTAGACCTAAACCTTGCAATAATATCTCTTCCTATGTTGATAACATCAGTTGTCTATAAGAGTTCAGACCTATTGGCTCTTAGAAAGATGTAAAGAAAGAGCTATAACATTGAACTTTGCGGCCATTTCGATCAAACCAAGGAAGTACCTCCTCTCTTAGCTTCATGGGGATACTTTCTAGGAGTAAAACAGCGCATATCTTATTAATAATAAGAGACGGCCTCTAATAGTTGCGACTGCTACGACCGGTTCTGTTTTGGTGGTTGACCTTGTTATGGACATAGGGACGTGCAACGGTGGCGTCACGGGCGAAGATTGCGGGGATTCTCTGCTACAAGTTATTATATGATTAGGAAGATGCGTGATTTGAGCTTATGGATTGCAGAATGCAATGCGAAAACTATTATTTCAAAGAATAAGCGGGTCATTTTAGTTTGGATCTTTAGTTTCTACACTTCTGTATGTGCGTCACCTTTGTTAAAGTATTTGTTTTCGTATAAAAAAGAAAAAAACTCTTTGGAATTGACAAGTAGTGGTTTCAGTCGGTTAGTTGAGATTAGGGACTAAATTGAAATTTAGGGTCTTGTCTTGACTTTCTCGCTTATCTGATCAAACAAAATGACTATAGCAAACATTTAGGAGTAGTTTGAAAGTCACATCAAACAAAATATAGGTCTGAAAATGATATCGCATATTGAACTAAAGTTTAGAGATTGTTAGTCTTGTCTAGATAATTTGAATTTAACCCTAGATAAAATTTCTAATATGACAAGATTACTCTTAAATGCTAAACAAATTCTCCTAAAATACTTCAAGTCTTTTAATCGAGAATCCTAAAGATAAGGAAACAAGCAAATGAAGATAATCTAAAAAATCTATTGACCTTATCAGATAACTCACTTAAAATGTAAATTACTCACCGAAGATTTTATAATTTAAAATTAATCATATGAAAAGATAAAATAAATTGAACTCTTGGACATAATGTTCTCCCGCATCAGCGAGATAAGGGTAAGGGTGTGGGTGAGAGAAGGGTAAGGTTATGACAAAATTGTAAACAGGTAAACAATTTTATTGAAGTGAAGATGCAAATATGTATTTTCAAAATACATATAGAAAGGCCTAATATTAAATCTTGCAAAGTGAATCTTCCATCCCACATGATATTTCTATATGTATCTATCAGTACATCTCAACCATTGAAGCTTACCAACCCTTTAAGAATTGACATAGCTGATTAGACCATTAAGGAATTTTCAATTTAGGAATCAGAGGTGGCTTATTCATTTATTATCCATGACTTACCAACTGTTCAGGTTCAAGCCTTCCTAGGCAGGTCTAAAAACTGAGCAAAATCAATTTATGGAGCTTGCACAGTGTTTCTTGAGACTTCACAATGCCTCTAAGCTTGTACCTACAATGTATAAAAGGATTACCAATGATGCGCACCTTATTTACATGCCTTAATGGAAGGGATAAAGACACCCAGTGAAAGCACTGAACAAGTCAAAAGATCATCAAAATTTAGGATCATTTCGATGAATCTAATAAAAAGAGGGTGGCAGAATGCACGCATTACTGCTTGTTGGAAACGGATTCCTGAAAAAATGAATCGATAGTCAAACGATCGAATATAAAAAACAAATGCGAATACTTGCTCAAGAAACATGTAACACCGATCAAAAGGTATATCATGAAGACGGATATACCTTATTTGCTATCGATTAAGTACTTATTGCAGTCTCAGAGGAATTGATCGAAACTCTGGAGTTCTGTTGTTCAAGAAGAAATACAATGTTGTCTCAAAGGGAGAAAAAGACCGTGTTATTTCATTCTAATCTCCAACGTTTCTCATTTTTCATATTTATACAGTAGTTATTTTCACTTAAAAAATAACTGTCCTCTTCCTCTTATGAGCCCTTCCCTAATGGGCCGGGTTTGGTCCAACATGGGCGGATTAGCTTGACTTGGCCCAACATATAAAAAAATCCATCACTGCTCATAAAGGCCCTCAATAGATGGAGAAGAAAAGCTCAAACAATAAAGGCCCACAACAGATGGAGAAGAAAAGCTCAGAACACGCATCCTTCAGTATAGTTGAACATCCTGAAGATTCTCAGCGGTAATCTAACGGGAGAAAAGTTAAAGGAAGCGAGCTTCGAATGGCTCCTACCATTTGTCTTACTTGATGATGGGAGAAAAGTTAAACAAATTTAATTTGTTTAATTTGCTCAAGTCGGAAAAACAATTTTCATAATATTTGATGACATGAATTATTATATCTTGATCTGAATTGAATCTCTGATGTGAATAATCCATATGTAATGATAATTTTCTGTCTAACGCTCAAATTTACTGGATTAGAAGCCAAATCAGCAAATTATGTTAATTTGAATTAATGGAAGGACATTGACCAAAAAAACGAATTAATGCAATGTCCAGCCGGCTTTCTTCCAAAACCCATGGAATATGATAACACAAGAAAAAACAAGTGGACTCAACATTGAATTTTTCGAACCATTTCGATGAAACCAAGGAAGTACCTCCTCTCTTAGCTTCGTGGGGATGTTTCCTAGGAGTGAAACGGTGCAAATCATATTGATAATAAGAGAGCTGCAGAATCTATCCCTGTTTAGTGATGCTTAAACGAACCCAAGTATGTCTTTAAAATGTTTCGACTGAACTCTATGTGTAAAATATCGGGGGTATTCCCTCTTTGGCGAGGAAGAAAAAACTATACTCAGGAGTTAGGGGGCCCTTTAGGTGGGGAGGTGTCACTCCCCGAACCCGGGTATGCGCACATTCCTCGGTGGTCGATTAAAAATGCGACGTACTAGGATGCGTCGTCGACCCATTCTTTTTATCTTTCAATTAAGCACATGCGGAAGCAAATTAAATAAACCCCCGGCCAATAAACAAACATAGGGATAGTAAAACACGGCAAACATTGCTGAAAACAACATATTTATTTATCAACTGTTACAAGCCTTTCTACAACCACTTCCTATTGACCCTCTCAAAAACCTTCAGGGACTAAGGTTAATCTAAACTTCACTAACGACAGGGCCAGCCAAAAGGTGTCGCATATTGCGCCCACCACATCCGCACTCAGTAGATCTCCATGCTACGGCCCTGAAATAGTTTCAGTAAGTCAAAACCCTAAACCCCGATTAGGACGCAAATTCGTCTCAGAGGCAGCATAAACAGGCACCACAAACAAACTCACGTCGCCTTAGCACGTCCCTACATATTAGCGAGCCACACATGCCATTATAAATACAATAATCATAATCAATAACTATAACACAAAGTACTCACTCTCCAAACAT